>OX940802.1:12532714-13732714 GCA_954870605.1 Acer campestre | reverse complement strand
TACCCCATAGTTGCTCCATGGAATTGTCTAACAGGATACAACAAGAACAGTAACATATGATACTATTCTTTTCTGAAACCAAAAGTCCAACTATTACACAATGATGGTAACATAAGATGCTATTCTCTTCTCAAACAATAAGTCCATTTATTTCACAACGAGAACAAGAGTTTCAAAAGGTCACCACTGTACAAGTGATCTACTTTAACCACAAATGGTCATCTACTTATATCGGGTTTTCATTTGTGCCTATCGGATTGACTACTTTGTTAAACACATTTTCATAAGAGGAAAATTAACATCCACAATTACTAACCCCTATTAAATAATAAAGTTTACATATAATGAATCATACCTACTTGAAGTTGAAACATTTTATGAATCCCCTGTTTTAACTATAAATTATTTCTCTAAACTAAGAAGTTTTAAAGCTCGAGTCACAGTGCCTAGAAAACAAAAATTTCGTTCTGTATGTAAAATCTTGGACTACCAAACTTTAAGACCATGCAACGAGATAAGAAACCGTAATCTTCTCCTCACTAATCACAGAGCAATTTCATTTTTCAAAATAATACATATATAAGTTCATCAAATTTAAAATTGGCATTTCCTACCTTATTAGAGACACCAAATTTTGCACAGTCGATGGCTATGCGTGTTGCTCGACCGATGCTTTCTTTAGTCCTTGTTAATGATCCAAGCACAGCCTCAAAGGAAGATAAAGCAGCATGTGCTTCAGAATTATTACTCCACTTTCCAGCAGATTTTGGTCTCTGAGTCACTGGCGCGTCAATCTTGCTTTCTTCATCAGCAACAGGTGCAGCCAAAGTTTTCTTGTGCTGCAAATGAACACTGGGACTACAATAGCCATTGTTTTGAACAATATTCGCACTTTCTGACGTAGATATGTGGCAAAGCGAGGTATTGGCTGGGGATCCCCGTGCAGGAGAATCTACTCCGTCAACGGGAGATGAACTCAACTGGATGCCTGAGGCATCCTTGTCACCCAAACGATCATCAGAAATGGAAGCAGGACTTTCACCTTTCTGCCCTTCTTTGTGTTTGACTTCTTCTGCAACCTCACACCTAAGAAAAAAATAGATATCAGATACTGGAATTTAAAAGATGTACTGAAAATACCTCTCAACAGCAACCAATAAAGAGCAAGAAACGGAATAAAACAATAATTTACATTTTTAACTCCATCCCACAAAGGCAGCCATCTTAAGAGAATTCATATTCTAAGGATAATTTAGTTAAATTTGCATCTCACACATACTCTTAAATTTCCTATGATTTGTGAGAAGAAAGAAAGAAAAAATAATATTTTCAACAATTATTGTGGCAAGAGGTGCTCTGGAACTGTACACTACATACTCTACTACTAAAGAAAATGATCTTAATGCTTGGCTTCTAGGGAAATAAAAATATTTGTGGTAGGGATAAAATAAATAATATTGGTTTTTTAGTGAAACCCATGGAAAAAATGAAGGCACGTGAACTTACATGCTGTTAGTTAGACAATTGTCATCAATTTGAGACTTCAACAACTCAGTATTCTCACAGCCTGTACCCAATGCACTATACTGAAGCGTGTCTACACCATCACGCGGTGAAATTCTAGCACTTCTGTCAGCCCCTGAGACAGGATCCAGACTCAATTCAGTATGATCTAAAGTATCAATCCTTTTATCAACATTTTCAGCTTTAAAATTGCTCAACTGGAGATTTTCAGTATTGCCTTCATCCTTAAGAGGCAACATTTGATCTAATGATCCTTGATCGGATCTGAAACTAGCTTGTCCTCTGTCATTATCAGGCGTAAACTGTTCTGCATTTTCGACTTGAACCACAGTTTCAATGGTTTGAACAGAAGATGACCCAATACAACCTTTGCCATCAACATCATCCATGGGCCCAGCAACATCTTCACAAGATTCAAGTTTTTGGCTCTTAGAACCGTTGATGAGTTGATCACAACTGTGTGCTTCTCCAGAAGATTTTGCAGACTCCTCCAACACTGAGGGGTTTGAACTGGAAAGGATCCCAATAGCAGCGCTGCCAGGAGAGTTTACGCTTTGCAGACCCAAATCATTTCCCCCTCGACTTTCCATGCTTTCATGAGAACATCTTCTACTGGAATCAGCACCAAACTCCGTAATGGATGTATCCATGGCTGATGAATCAATGCATGCTTGACCTTCTTCAGCAGCATTAGCTGACATAGCTTCCAGAGCACGATGAAGGCGTTTAGATGGAGGTAAAGCAGCTTCACCATCTGCTGAACAGCCAAATGATTGGTTTTTTGTACCTCTCCACAATTGTGGCCTATTTCCCGAATTCTGTGTGCAATCCTTCAAAGGCGATACATTATCCGGAGCTCCCTTCACCGGGGAAGGGTCTCTATCAGCAAGAACTTCATCATGGTTGGCAGCAGGGCTCATTGGCTCCAAGAGATTGGCGGTAACATCTTTAGAAGATTTTTCTTCAGCCTGCGAAAAGCTTTTTAATTCCTCTGCAGACGTTTTTAATTCCTCAGCATAAAATGAGCTTTTCAATTCCTCAGCAGAAGATGGTTTGCCCATTCTAACCCTGGCTCGTTTCAATAACGGCAAGTGCTCATCTCCATCTTCTTTGGAATGCCTCTCATCCAAATTGCTACAAGTATTTTGAGAAATTTGACTAGTACTATGAGTCCCTACCTCCAAATCTGTTTCTGTGTCCATTATAGCAGGAGGATCAGCAGCATCATTAGTCACTCGCTTTCTATTTGGTTTCCTTTTCTTCTTAAGGACAACAGCTTTTATCTGGAAATCAAGCCCTTTGCTCAACTCAACATCTCCCTCCAAACACTCAAGAACAGTCTCTGATCGTTCAACTTTAGAACCAGAATCCACAGTGCTACCCTCGTTGAGACTCAACGCATCAGATTCTGCAGTTACGATTTCAGAACCGTTGTCCTCTACACTACCATTTGATATAAAAGCAGATGAATCCACATCGTCGCATTCAGAGGCATTCGGTGATTTCCTGGTTCGTTTATTCCTTCTTAAAGATCCATCTCGGATTATATTAGCTGACATGTCCCCAGCATTCTTCCCATCATCATTGAATTGCATCATGAAGTTCTGTAATCTATAGGATTCAACCCTTGCAGAGGTTCTCGACCTTCGAGTTGATGCTGCCTTTCTTTGATTACTTTGAGATCGTAAGCCTCCAGTTCTTTTTCTTGAAGTGTAGGTTGCTAGCACAGGCGTTTCTTTAATGAGCAAATTATCAGTAGGTTGCTCCAATAAGTCCTCTTTCTCATGATCTAATTGTCTTCCAGTTGGACCATCCTCAGCTAGGAGACTTGGAGAATCTCTAGGTGTAGGAGAATTTGAAGGTTTTGATTGTAAATCGAGAGTGGCTCCAGGAGCTTCTGTCCGGTCTTTCAACCCAAAGTGAGCAGATGAGTCTGCAGAATTCCCACCATTTGCCACAGTGACATCATCACCAGAATTGGAATCAACTTGGTCCTGTTTCTTTGACTTCTCATAACTATCTATAATCTCCTGCACTGCACGAACAAAATCTGCACCCCTACCCTGGCGTTTAATCAAAAGAGATTGTTTCTTCTCTTCTGTAAATGCTTCAACATCAGCAGGGTTGCAGAAGGCTCTGCACGACAAAGTAGCCATTCAAATAAGGAAATTTATCATCTACTTTCAATGTAGACCCTAGGAGAGCACTTCGAGAAAAATATGTATACAATGAGCTTAAATAAGGCCCATTAAATAAAAAAAAAAAAAAAATCCAACATATTTCACAATCATTAAGAGAGACCGAACTACATAGAGGGTTAACAAAGTGAGCAAACAATCTCATGAAGCATACAAATGTAATACAAATAAAGCTCATATAAATCAAATCATTTAAATCAAGTTCAAATACATTATTCAACATTTCAGTTAAGGAAATTTGAATGACATGACACAATATGTGTTTAACAAGAAAAATAATACATATAGCAATATGGATCACAAAAGCACAAACATGTATAGCCATGCTCACTTGTCCAGTTCAGACACAAATTGTATATGAAATACATGCATGTGATATGCATAAAGTGAAAATATAAATAACTATATACAATTATACAAAGGCTCCGTATAATTATCATCTAACAGATAATACTGTGTGAATGAAAACATTAATGGTTTTCCATCCACATAATCTGCTTCTAGTGCACAAAGCTAGCATTTTGTTCTTCTATCACAGTGCACAAATCACTATCTTAGAAACTGAGAATATAATAGCTGCAATCATAAAAATTTACCAAAACACAAAGAGAGTTACGATCCATAGTTACAGCAACAATTATAATAATGACCTTAAACAACTATAAATCCTTGTCAATGTTTTTAAGTTTTGCATCCTCTAAAAAGTAAAAATTAATGCAATAAAATTCTCTACCAGTCTACCTTTTGAACATATATCCTACAACCCATAATTAACATTAAGAAGAAATTTTTTCTAACTTGGAGATTAATTGGCTGCAAGAGACGAGAATGGCAAAAAGAAATGAACATGTATGAAGCTCTCTCACATACACTCAGAAAGTTTGAAAGTCAATCATAGGAATTTCCAACCATTTTTCTATCTTTCCACATGTTCAATAAAGGTGCTTCAGAGAATACCGTCAAAAGTAATACTATTATAGCCTCGAGCATGAGTACAAGCAAGTTTACAGAAACTTTGAAAATTAAAGACCGCCCTTGAGAAATTATTCATCCAACCAAAATAGGAAACAGCACCAATAAACACAAATACATTCTACAATCCACAATCTTCTGAAAGGCCTCCAAAACCTTTATATTGATGGCTTGTGGGATCGGATTCATTACTTTGCTTCCTTATGGGCTTCGGTATCTAATGAATTTAGAGATTCTACTTTCGTCCTAATTCACTCTAATTGGGATGTTAATAGCTTCGCTTTGAGTTCTATTTTCTATTGTAGGCCTTGTTTTTGGCTTGTAGGCCTTCTTCGGTTCCCTATGTGGTTTTTGTCAGCCTAGGTGGATTTCTTGTTCATTCTTGTATAGGGATCTTTTGTAATATTTCTATTTTTGCAAAATATTTTTTGTTTCCTTAAAAAAAAATTTAAAATTTAAAATTTTTTTAAAAAAAAAAAAACCTTTATATCCTAAACCAACCAGGACTCACACCAAGCCCTTGCAAAATAAGGAAAAACTATAGCTCAAGTTTAGCCATAATTGTTCAATGCATAACAACCCCATTGACCAAGCACATTCCCCATCAAGTCACTAATAAATTTACAAACATGGTAACTTACAACTTCAAAATATAAGTTTACATGGACAGCAAATATGAAAGTAAGAAGCTATGTCACTGTTTCTATAGCTTTCAGCAATTGGAGTAATCATCGAAAACTTATCATTCACTTATACAGTATGGACTATGAAGCTCTCTAACAGAATCCAGATCATTGGATTTTCCAACCATTGTTCTATCTTTCTACATGTTCAATAAAGGTGCTTCTCAGGATACTGTCAAAAGTAGCACTTTTACAGCCAAGAGTGTGTGCTAGCAAGATAACAGGACCCAATAAAAACTTTGAAAATTAAGGACTACCTGAGAGTAAAATATGCATCCAACAAAAATAGACAACAGCACCAATAAACAAAAATACTCCAGTCTCCTGAAAGAATTCCAAAACCTTCATATCCTAAACCAACCAGTTCTCACACCGTTCCTTGCAGAATTAAGAGAACCTATAGCTCAAGTTTTGATCATAAAATGTTCAATGCTTAGCAACCCCATTGACCAAGCATGTTCCACATCAAGTCACTAATATTATTACAAACATGGGAATTTACAACTTCAAAATATAAGTTCACATGCACGATAAGACATGAAAAACAAGAAGCAATGTCACTAACTCTATAGCTTTCAGCAACTGGAGTAGTCATCAAAACACTTACCATTCACACATTCATCATAAGAGAGCTATCACTCTCCTTCATTAAACTTCAAATTAATACTAAAAAGGTCTTGAAAAATGAAACTGTTATCTTGAGTTTTCTTTGAATTCTACTTCAAACAAGACATTTTTCTAGGCAATAAAACATCCATAACATCGTATAATTAATTGATCCCATCAGCAAACTCTGGACTTCTCAGAAAAAAAAAAATTATCAGCTTCAAAACTTTGAAATTTATATATTTAAAATTTATCAGGAATTAGAGAAATCCCTTTTGTCTAGATGTTTTATACAACATAATCCTCAAAACAAGGCCTTTCTCACTTAAAATTCTGATTAAAAATAGGACTACAACTCATATGATAAGTACACAACCAACCGCATCACCACTTCCCTGTATCCTATATCAAGAACTTAGATCTTGTGTTATCTAGCACATACCCACATCAAATTATATACTCCCTAAGCCAGCACTCAAATAAGTCATCCACCACATATTTTACATATTGAACCACCAGCAAAAGGTATTATGACAAGAGAGTGGCAAAATGAGAGAGGAGAAAAAAAAAAAAAAAACACATACACACACAACAACAACAACAACAGCAACCAGAGGCTGGCCTACCTCCTTATTGGACTTGGAGGTATACAAATTGTACTATCTCACATGTCCCGAGTTCAAGGATGACTGGTAGTAATCAAACAGCCAAAGGCCGACCATAGAACAAATGCATCGAATCATTTCCATAAATAATCAGTAGAGGTTCCTCAACAATGTATTTAAACATACTACTCTACATTGAAATTAAATGCATAAAAGGTTTTGCATCATGAACATAGTTACTTGAATATCTTTTGTAGTTCGTGTCAACTTAATTACTATGACATTCCTATGAAAACACATGGCAGCTCCATATCACCATATATATAGGATTGTCAAAAAGTCAACTTGAAATACCAAAATTGCATTACCCATAAGAATGAACCATTACATTATTAAAAAATATGATAAATCATCCACAACTATATTTATACTAATAAAAGTAGCCAAAACATAGACAGGAACACTCACATTTGCTGGGTTCCAAAGAAGTAGACCAGCACTTTCTTCCAATCAGCTGAATATCCCCACTTCTCTGGCTCACTTACCTGCCACCAGCAACCAAACTATAAACTCAACTGGCATATAGCACAAAATTGAACAAAATGAATAGCAAGAGAAAATCAAGCATAATATAAACCCAACTGCCATAGTGATACATGTACAGAAAAATGAAAGAAAAAAAAGGAATAACAATAGAAATCAAAAAAAGATATAAATGGTGTCTGCAAGCCATTGGGATTAAGATGAAAGTACAAATCGTTAAAGAAAAGGCTGTTTTAGGGTATCAAAAGCATTTCAACAACATAAATATCACAATTGCACTTCAAACTTAACACCAGGTTTCAACTTAAGCGGACAAAATAAACAATTTCTCCACAAAAGATTAGGATTAATAAATAAAACAAGGGTTCATAACTTCGATATTTCACAAGTACACTAAGGTTTTTGAGTTCAGAAACTGATTAATCACACTAACCTCAAATACAACCAAAAAAAATGCTACAACTAACTAATAATATATATAAAATGGGAAAACCAAAAGGTCCTTCCTTCACTATCAATCTACAATCAACTGAAAATATAAGGTTTTTGTGATAATAACAAACAATATAAATCCAATCACATCATCATGAAAATACATTAATATGAAGGGAAAAAAAACTAATAAATAGCTATCAATTGACTTTCAATACAGATCCACAAGCACATCGCAGTCATGAAAAGTCCTTGCAGAAAATCAAGATAGCAAAGTCCACAACAAAGGCACAAACCCTAACTAAACACCTGTTCTAACAGTAATCCAATCCATAAAGAACCAATTTTTTTCTTCAAACGAGATGAATAAGTATATATACACATGGAGATATAGGATAGGGTGCATACCGTGGCCGGCCAAGCAGGAAACCCTTTAACTTTAGCGAGGACGAGATCGCCGACCTTCCATTGACGGCGAGCGGCGGCAGCGGCAGCGGCCTTGCCGCCTCCTTTTCTGCGGCTGGGCGCCATCGGAGAATCGCACCCTTAAGACGAAAAGATTTTATCAAAGCAAGCGATGATTGGGGCTAAAGACAAGAGTGAGAAACTGAATAATATGCCAAAACGGCTCGCGAGAGGGAGCTATTTGGCACTGTGGTCTAGGGTTATCGGGACACGATTTGGGTGTGAAATTTGCAGGCATTGAAGCGCACAAATCGCGGCAATGAAGAGTGAGAGTAATCCAAAACCCTAATATTGTTGTGATAAGCGAAGTAGCAAGAAAGAGAGAGTGTGTGTTTTTGTGTTGTGAGTATTTCTGGAACACACACGCACGCACAGGGAAGAGAGAGAGAGAGAGATATTGAAATTGTTTGGTGAGTAAGAAACTATGGCTATAACGGACCGCTGTTGTAGGTTAACAGTACTTAACACTAGAGGGTTTTTGGCTAACGTGCGCTGGGTGTGGATTACGGTTCAAATTCTACCTTTAGTTATTTTTTTTTAATAACATTTTTGGAATAAAAGAAAAAGAATTATGGCTCGTTTGGTATGCCGCATTGTATTGTATTAAGAATTTAAAATGTATTAGAATAATACAATACAATGTTTGGTTTGTTTTGCACCGTTCACTGTATTATATTAACTATTACATTTTAATTGGTCTAAACGGTGGATATCGTATTAATAATACAGAATAAAGAGGTTGTATTAATTAATACAGTTTAATATATTCTAATACAAAATATCATCAAAGAGAGGATTTTATAAGAATAATATAATTCAATCAAATACAATCAAATTCAATACAGTCCAATACAATATAATACAACGTACCAAACGAGCCCTGATTGTATAAGATTTATGCAGTACGATCCAATTTAATCTATTACAATATAGTGTGTCAAACGAGATTTTGATGTTCTAAAAAAAAAAAAAGTAATGCTACTTTAAACAAATTTGGTGTGTAAATTTGGAGTCCAACTGATATAGCATCTCAAAAATACAATTATTTCAATTATGCAATTCTCATAAAAAGAAATCAAGGATATCGCATCATATGGTACTAAATTTCGACAATGTAGCATTACCGGAGAGAAAAAAAAAAAAAAAAACCAAGTGAATGTGGTGATAATTTGATACGGTGGGCATAAAATTCACGTGACCTATCAAACTTTAATCAAACTTTGAAATGTTTTTTTTTTTTTTCATAATTATTGATATATAAGTCCATACTTTTGTGGAGTTGTGGAGTGGGCTGAGTGAAGTTGGTGTCTGAATGGTGTTTGGCTAGATGCTACTAGCTAGTAGCCTAGTAGTAGTGATGAAATCTCAAGCACAGAAGAAGCATGGCTCACAATTGGGCCCATCATTGCAATGGAGTGTGATAGGCCTGTCCAGCTATCCACCCAGTGACCCAGCCCATAGTTTCATAAAAATAAAAAGGGATATTATCATTTTGGTCCCTATATTTTCACGCGTTATGACTTTTTTAACTTTCTTTATATTTTTCACTGGTGTGGTCTTTATATTTTAGAAAACTCATCAATTTGGATTGGTCTCTCTGTGAGTCAACCGCAAGTCAATCATCATCAACTTTCATCCTTCCATCTTCATCATCATCAACCTTCAACCATCAAAATTAAAAACTAAATGCAAGAAAACTGGAAAATAAAAAAATTGATAAGGTGGAGATTCAGATTGGATCTCTACCATCCATCTCAAAGGAGGTATCAGTGGAAATCCAATCTCCACCGAACCAAGCACACAAAAACAAAAACAAAAACAAAAAAAAAAACAAAAAAAAAACCCCCCACAAAACAACAAGAACCAAATATTATTTAAGATAATTTAAGAAAAAATATTTTAATTTTTTTTTTGGATTTCCACCTAATTTTTTTTTTCCATTTTTTGTTTTTCTTTTATTTGAGTTTATTTTTAAAAGAAAATAAATGTCCAAGGTTAAAATAGTCATTCACCCTTTTTTGTTAGGGTTGACCATTAAAAATTTGGTCAGAAGTATCAAATTGATGGATTTTGGAAAATACTGTATAAGGACCACGCCAGTAAAAAATAGAAAGACAGATAAAAAAGTCACAACGTGTAAAAATATAGAGACCAAAATGATAATATCCCAAATAAAAATAAAAACTTTTGAGTTAGATCTTCGAGATGATTTGGGTTAAATTCGGCCCATTCAAATCTTCAATCTGTATCCAGAACAGATATTTTATCAGTAATATTTTTTAACTGTATTTTATTTTTTATTTTTACTTTTAAGTCCTTAAAAAAATGTTCTTTAAACTAAAAAAATAATACAAATTATTTGACAATATATTTTTCTATTTAATTATGGTTTTTATTTTCAAAACTGGCACATTGATAGTTGAAAAGTTAAGTGATGCCAAGATAAATGGGTTGACATTTGACAATAAGACAGGGCTTTTCAAATTTGAAATAAAATATCTACTGTTGGACACAACTACACAAGGTCCCAATCCCATATAAAGTATAAACCCATTTATTCATACGAGATTATAAACCATTTCTTAAAATATTTATGGAATGAGCTTTTCTTCAAAACAAAGTTATTTTACTCTTTTTCTTTTTTCTTTTTTGTCTTTTTTTCTTTTTTTTGAAAAGAAGTTATTTTACTTTTGAAATGTTCTTCGAAACAAAAAAATAGATGAATTCTTGACTTTTTAAATAGCTTTTTCTTGTTTAAAAATAATAATAATAAATAAATAAATAAAATTTATTAAATGCATTTTAAAACAATACAAAGACCAAATCATCCAACAGTTATGTTTATTAATCTGATTGCATTTTGGTAAACAAGCTTCTTTTCATTATATTCATTAATATAAATTAATATAAATGGTGTAATGCTACATTGCTCAAATGGTGTGACAAGTTGAATTGTATCATATTATAAAAAAATAAAAATAAAAATTTGTATACACCACATCAACAATACATCATCTCATAATAAATATGGTTGTCTACAAATCAATTTGTTATATTATTTAGACAATTATTTATTTATTTTTTTTTATAATCTTGCAATTTATATTATAGCATAATACACATCAAATAACAGCTAAACTCCCTAGATTTGTCTTTTTACAAGTGGAAACAATTTTACCGTAAATTGATATTAATCTCTCCTCCCGTCAATCAAAATTAATCGTTGACTGAGTTTAACCGTCAAAAAGACCAAAATTTCTTTTACAAAATATAAGAAATTACTAAAATACCCTTAATTAAAAAAAAATTATTATTATTATTAAAAAAAAATCAAACGTCAAAAAGACAATATTTTGGAGGAGGTGAGCCTCACTCAATATAGATGCTCATGGAGGTGAAATGGGGGAGGTATGAGGTATCCCTACCGCCACCCATTTTCCCTCTCTTCGATTTGACCACATTTCTCCTACTTCTCTCTTTTGACCGCGTTAAATTTGAAGTTTAAAAATAATCGTATCACAACTATACAAGTCAAAAATAAATAATCTAATAAAGGAAATAAGGAAACAAGAAAGAAGAATTGGGTTAGTATTTACTATTTAGTAAATAGTAAGTCAATATAAAATATTTTAATAACTTAAAAAAAATGTGTGAGAAATAGGGATGGGGTTGTCAATTTATGTTAACCTCGAGGGATTTTAGTGTAATTTACTAATTTGTTAAAAGAGAAAATATTGTTTTAGTCCCTATGGTTTACCATATTATCCGTTTTGGTCCCCGTCGTTTCAGTTTTGACCACTTTAGTCCAAACGTTCACTATTAATTATTTTTTTGGTCCCTACCATCAGGTTCTGTTAGGGTGCCGTTAAACAAGTGAGGGTATATTGGTAAATGGATTGTTAATCATTGGAAAAATATTGTTTTAGTCCCTATGGTTTACCCTATTATCCATTTTGGTCCCCGTCGTTCCAGTATTAGCCAATTTAGTCCTTCTGTGACATTTTCTGTAAAAATCAGACCACCTGACATGTGTAAAAGGTCAAATGACCATTCTGCCCCTAATAACGATTTAAAAATAATAATAATAAATCTGTTTTAATTAAATTTTAAAAATAATAATTTTAAAATTATATAATGCAAATTAAAACAATAATAAATAAATTTAAAAACCTCACTTTCTCTCTCCACACCCACCCTCTTCGTTTCTCTCTGTATTCTTCCTATTATTTCTCTCCCTCTCTCTACGTCCCTGGCGAGGAGAGCCGATCTCCTCTCATCGACACTCTCTTCTATCTCGTTCAACAAACAAACCCAGATCGGAAAAAAAAAAAAAAAAAAATAGCTTATGTATATTATACAACAAAAGTAAAATTGTTTAGTCAATTATCCTTGATACACCAATGATAGAAGAAAGTAAGGTTCAGAAACAAAAATGGAAAATCGAATGTAAGTTTTCATTTCAATGATTAGTTTCCATATAATGAAATATCGCCTCAATTATATAGTTTCAGCCTTTCAGGTATTATGTGACTAATAAATGAATCTCAACCAAAAGCTCACACAATGAAATAACCAGAAATAGCTTCATAAACAAATGAAGATCAATAAGAACAAGAAAATCCAGGGACTAACATAAACCAAATCACGACCCAGATTAAAAGAACACTGAAATCTCAATCAAACCCCAGTATCAATAGTGAATTAATACAACATCAAATTGATTTGTCAACACACCCAATAAAAGCTCCAAACAGATCACTGAAATCTCAATCAAACCCTAGTACCAAAAGTCAAATCAACACAAACTATCTAGGTATTATTATTTCTTAGTACTGTTTTTACCTTCGGCGTCCCTACTAGACGTCGATTGCGCCGCCTTGTTGGCCGTCTTTTCTTGCAAAGCCTTGGTGTCCCTCTCGCGGCATTGATCAGGGGTCAATCCGTCGTCTTTGTTCTTGCCGCCGTTTGTGTTCAGGACTAGGTTATGTTTGGTGTGTGGATTGATTTACAAAGAAGGAAGATGATTGAGTGAGAGATTGATTTCCAAAAAAAAAAAAAGAAATCAAAGAGATATAGATGGGTTTGGGTCTGATGAGAGCGATAAAGAATGGTGTGGGTAGTGTTTCGAGGGGCTAGGGTGTGGTGTTTGGGTGGTGGCAGTGGCGGCGGCAGCGGCCAGCGGCAACGGTTAGGGTTAGGGTTTAGTGAGCTGTGGTGGGTTGAAGAAGATGAAGGAGATGAAGAAGAAGAAGAAGAAGAAGAAGAAGAGAGAGAGAGAGAGAGAGAGAGAGAGAGAGAGAGAGAGGAGATAGAGAGAGAAAAAAGCAGATTAGGGTTTTCACTTTTAATTTTTTTTTAAGTTAATTTTTTTTTATTAACTTCATAAATATTTAATATTACTTTTTAATTATTTTTAATATTAATCTTTCATTAAAATATTTTAATTTGTATTATTTAATTTAATTATATTTATTAATTTGATTAAATAATTAACAATCCATTTACCAATATACCCTTACTTGTTTAACGGCACCCTAACAGAACCTGACGGTAGGGACCAAAAAAATAATTAATAGTGAACGTTTGGACTAAAGTGGTCAAAACTGGAACGACGGAGACCAAAAAGGATAATATAGTAAACCATAGGGACTAAAACGATATTTTCCCTTGGTAAATCGTTATTAGGGGCATAACGGTCATTTGACCTTCTGCACATGTCAGGTGGCCTGATTTTCACGGAAAACGTCACAGAAGGACTAAACTGGCTAATACTGGAACAACAGGGACCAAAACGGATAATAGAGTAAACCATAGGGACTAAAACGATATTTTCCCTTTGTTAAAATTTGTATGCATATGAGCACGTGACAAATGTGTGCGCAGACCAAGATTGAGGTTATTATGTTTTCCTTTCCTTTAGTTTGAAAAAGTAGAATTGTTGACCAACTCCAATTGTAACTCCGGCGATTCAAAAACGCGTGCATGGTCAACTTTGCCAATTCTCATTCATATACGACCTACCACGAGTACTTTTTTGACCACAATCACATTAATTTGATTCTTTGCTCTCTCTTCTAATTTCTAACTGAAAAACAAAAACTTTTC
Organism: Acer campestre; assembly: GCA_954870605.1. Lineage (NCBI taxonomy): Eukaryota > Viridiplantae > Streptophyta > Magnoliopsida > Sapindales > Sapindaceae > Acer > Acer campestre. The sequence goes on along the minus strand of OX940802.1, from coordinate 13,718,581 downwards.
TTGATATCAAAACTCAAAACCCTAAACCTCCAAGAAGCAGCAAGAATTTAAAATGGCGGTTCTGCACTTACCAAGTTCCATCAAATTGCCAACGAATAATCCAACGGTTTCTTGCAGAGTCCACATGAGCAGCTTGTCCGCAGTTGCAACGTTCCCTACAGCAAATGCAACGACGTACCAAACCAAACAAAGTAGACCGATAGAAATAATCGCTCTCAGAACAAGGCCAAACAAGCTGGTTATAAATATGGAAGTCAAAGAATACGATAACGGAAACACGACGGTAGAGGAAGGATTTGGAAATGACGACGCCGAAACTATTATTCAGAGGCTGCAGACGGCGGTGGAAACGATTATAGATTCCGAGTTAAAGAAGTTTACGAGCAGAGTCGATAAAGAGTTGTCGTTTGAAGATAGAAGAATGTTAATGGAGGAGATGAGTAGAGAGATTATTCGCAAGTTTTGGGAGAAGCCCATTAAATATCTCGCTTGTGCTGATGGAAATCTTGAGCAGAAATTGAAACATCTTCGTTTTTTAGTTCGTATGCTAGAAAAATCTTGCCCAAATGATCAAAGATCATCGTGAAGGTCATATCCATGCCGGCGCTGATTTTTTTTTAATTTTTTAATTTTTTAATTTTTTAATTTTTTTAATTTTTACACCCCATGAAGGTCTGTTTGTCGAGATTTGACGACATTAATTGTACGGTTCCTGGAACGTAATTCCCACTAATGGGGAGAGGCCAATATTCAGGCGTCATGCCCCATATTCTCATAAATTTTTTGTGTACAAAATTTCTCTTCCAATTCTTGTAATTTTCATTTTGGAATGTCTGAAGTTGAGACTTGAGAGTAGTTTTATTACATATATATATATTCACCGTTAGAGTTTGATGATGTTATAAGAAATTTTTGGATGGGGATAAGTTAGAGTTATAATTCAAAGAATCATTTTAGCTCCATCAAAACGAGAGCAGTACTAGAATGGGTGACCTCTTGGGAAGTCCTCGTATTGCACTCTTTATATATATATATATATATGTGGATTTGGTTAAGTTGCACTTAAAAGCAATAGTACCGTTGTTAGTTATAGATCATTGGATTTCCATAAAATTCAAGGGTTTAAAAAATAAAAATAAATAAATAAATATTTATTTTGAAAACTAACGCAATAACATTGTTGTTAACGGTAGCAATTTAGCTAAGAGCATCTCCAATGTAAGTGTGGATTGTCTGACAAAAATTGTTGATACGGTAACAAAGTCAAAGCAATTGAGAACCATAATTATACTCAATTTATGTTTGTCTTAAGTGGTATCTAATTTTTTAACAATTCACAGTTGCATTAGAGATGCTCTAAACCCATGATATATAGATAGAGAATATAAGGCCATGTTTGGCGTGCATGATTGGTTTAATTAGTTGAAAATTGTTACACTGTAAAAATTATAGATAGAAAATTAAAACTGTTATTAAAATAATATTTGCTAAAATTTAGTTGAAGAATTAAATCATATAAAAATAATTTATTGAAGAAAGTAAAAAATAATAATGAAAATATAAATTATTCATCATATTATTTTTAATCCAATCCCAAATCATTTCAAACATAAGATTGGACTATCTTAGTCAAATCCCATGTTACACCTAACAATAGACAGGGTTATATTTAATATCCAATCCAATCACATAAAATGATCCAATCCAATTCCACGCACCAAACGGGGTCTAAAAGTAGTATTTTACAAAAGTTGTGGACAATCACAATCTTAGGTCATTAACTAAGGACAATTTTTTGGCCACAAGGACTCTTGAAGCCCAAATTCGGTCTTATTGGGTACAACCCATCTTTGAAAGACACCGATCTTGGAGCTGGGCTTGACTATTGACTGCTATGCAACTGTATATCCGGTCCGGCCTGGTTCGAACATTAACAGTCTTAATCCAATTGGGCCTCAAAATATTAGGTGGTCCGACCCTTTTAACACCTCTAAGCTATGTTTGTTTGACATGATTGAAACTGGATTGGACTATTTTTAGTCCAATCCCATGTTTGGTGATCGAGTCCATTGAGTTTGGGATTATTTTTATCCCCTTTTCCATTTTATCCTGCCAGAGCTGGATAAAATAATCCCCTCCAAATCGTTGTGATTATTTTATCCCCTCCAATTTTGATTGTTCTTCGATTCTTCTTCCTGATCAATTAAAACGAAACCAGAAAATACAATCTCTGATCCAAGCATACATTCATCAATATTCAATCTCTTTCCAAAAATATACAATCAATTTTTTCGATTGATCATATTAACATTTGACTAACCATATTAAAAAAAAAAAAAAAAAAAAAAAAAAAAAAAAAAAAAAAAAACCTCAATAACCATTCAAACCCAGTAAATCAAACAAAATCAAAAAACCCAGAAAATCAAAAAACCCAGGCAATCAAACAAACCCAGAAAATCATCCAAACCCATAATGATTTTACCACCACAAATCCATCTTCAAAGCAATTAAACATACCACTGGTGTCAATTAAAGTAGAGAAAGAGAAGTAAGAAGTAAGAAGAGTGATCGATGAAGAAGAAGGAAGGAAGAAAAGTGATCGTTGAAGAAGGCGGCCATATGAGATCAATTTAAGAAACCATAAAAACGTGGTAATAGGGAAAAGAAGAGAAAGAGACGGAGGAGAGAATAGAAAGTTCAAGAGAAAGGAGAGAAAGAGAAATGAGAGAGAGAGAGAGAGAGAGAGAGAGAGAGAGAGAGAGGATGGAGACCTAGATAAGGGTGAGAGAGATAAGATCCAATTTTTAATTGGATTGGTTTTTATATATATATATAAATAAATTATTATTTTTATGATTTATTATTACATTCTCTTTATCCAATCCCATCACATACCAAACACGTGATTGGACTATTTTTAGTTCAATCCCATGTTGCACCAAACACGGAAAATACTATAATCAGTCCAATCCAATCCCATGTCTTAAAAATAGTCCAATCCTATCCCGCACAACAAACGCAACCCTAATGTCTCAGGTAACATTAAAAAGAGAGACTGTTGTCAGCTCAAATAAATCATTCACATTTCACAAGAATTTAATTTCTTTCTATTTTTATATCAATATATTACAATCAAGTCCAACACATCACAACAGAAAAACATCATGTGAAACTCTATTGTTGGAATAAGCTCAAGTGTTTCAATATTTATCAGTTAATTAATTGATAATTACTGTTACTAATATGGATTAAACTATCTGATAGTTTGAATTTTAATTATCAGAGATAATAATAATTATGTTAAAATTCAAACTGATTAGATAAAGGGTTAAAAAGATAAATATGATATTAAATTTAAATATCATTTAAATTTGAATATCATATTCCATCCAGATAGGAGTCTGGACCCTATAAATAGCAATGTGTGCTATTCATTCCATTTATCCCATTCTGGGTGTACTTTTATAGAGAATTAAACACAGAGAGTTTTTATTTCTCCTTTTGCCGGTCCTCTCCGAGTTACAGCAAATAGCACAGTGAGTCGAGTGTATTTTTCTAGTAATTATACACTGATTATATGTAACAATCCCGGTATCATTTCCGCTGCGATGATCTTTGATATCCAACTGTTGGAAAATTCCAACATGTGAGGCAACACATGTAAATATTAAATGTGTTATGCTATCTTTGGTTAAGCCTAAATTAAAGTGATCTACTTAAGATTTAATGTTTTAAGGCTTAAGGGTGTAATTGTCATGAAATTAATGTGTAGATACCAGAGTGCTATATCTAATTTGATAAAGGGCAATAGCAATCCTTATAATAATCTGATTATTATATATATAAGGGTTATGGTCCCCAAATTACACGATACTTTTCACTTGTCTGCATCCCCATCACAAAACAAGAGAGAACAATTTAGGGTTCATAAAGGTCGTGATAATTTGGAAGATCACAACCCATTCACCAACCTCCGGCAATGGATTCAGGTACGCTTCCGCTTTCTAATATCTCCATCTTCTCTTGAATTGACATGGGTCAGTAATATATATTTAGGGTTTGATTAATCATGATATAGAAACATGTTTAGGTTTGATTTTCGGATTAATTATGTGCCTATACATGTTGATTGTGTGTTAATCGAATTCCTAACAAGTGGTATCAGAGCCACCCATGATTGATTCTTGAGAATTTAAGGAATTTTTGTTTTTGGAGATATGTTTCGTTGTTCAATAAATTGATGCTTTGTATCAGATAACGTGTTTGCTATGTTGTTTAACATATATTTGATGTGTCGTTTGGTAGAGAATTGTAGAAATAATCAATTATTATATTGGTTTGGTTTCTCTTTTTTGGTGCGTTTTTTCAACCTGATGCAAAATATATTTTTTGTGTATCTTGTTTGAACTTTGAGTATTATATCTGACCGAAAATCATGAATTGAATTTTATGATTGTTTGACTTTTGTTTATATAAAATTATTTGTGTTCAATTTTTCTGGATCCGATTGCACATGTATAATATCACTTTGTGTTGTTTGAGTTTTGGGTATAGCACACAGACCGTTAATAATGTCTATTATTTATAAAATTTTGGATTCAAAACCTACAAGTGAATGAATTGAATTTGATCTTTGTATATATGTGTTTTAGGGATTCAGACCTTACATAGCAATGGGTCGTTTTGATGACCCACGCGATCAGGTCAATCGTATCAGACCCACGCCCACACGCGATCAAGTCGGTCGTGTTTGAGACGGCTGCCGCCGTCGCGTTCGGTCTCCGGCGTGAGGTTTTTTTTTTTTTTGCTCGGGCCCCTCTCTTGGAAATTTGAAATTCTTGAGGGGGTTGTTGTGTAATTATTTTGGGCTATTGTATGATTTTGAAAAAATATAGGGGTCAATTTTTATTTACTGTAACTTAAGAGGCCTTTCTGTAATTGTACAGATTCAGGTGCCGATTTGTAATTATAAAATTGAGGGGCTTTTTTGTAATTTTACAAAATCAAGGGCTGTTTTGTAATTTTTTTAAAAAAAATTCAACTCTAATTCAAATATTTTGTGGTATATATTTATGTTTAAATAAAACAGTCCATCATTCTAAATGGGCTAATTGAAACAAGATGTCGCCAAAGTGACCTCTCTTATGTAGATTGTTCATGAGGGATGTTGGATGTTTGTGTGTGTGTAAATTCATACGGGTATTAGCCGGCCCAAAGGAAGGTTACTACTTAACCGAATTGCACACACACCTGTGGTGGTAAACATGTGACAATTATAAGGTTTTACATGTGAATAATAAGTCGATCCAAAGATAGATTTATTATTTGACATGAATTATTGTCAATGTTTGATCACTACAACAAGAGTACCATTTACAATTAATATTACCGTCCAAAGACTTGATATTGATGTTGTGTTAGGTATCTTGAGATGGGATTTACCATTATTTGAATTTGTTGATTATTGTATTTGGTTATTAATATGAGCATATTTGTTTCTTTGTTTTGTTCTCTTTACAACTAGTGTTTCTACTATATCTGCTAATATCAACTCTATACATGTGCTTAATGGGACCAACTTTAAGGATTGGAAAGAGAACATAGAAATTGTTCTTGGTTGCATGAATCTAGACCTTACACTTCGAACTGAGCAACCCGCTTCTCTTACGGCTGCAAGTTCTTCTAATGATAAGAAGAACTTTGAGAAGTGGGATCGCTCAAATCGCATGAGTCTAATGATCATCAAGCGCGGCATTCCGGAGGCATTTAGGGGTGCGGTATCTGAAGAGATAACCAAAGCCAAAGAGTTCCTAGCCAAAATTGAAAAGTGTTTTGCGAAAAACGATAAGGCAGAACAAGCACGCTTTTGCAAAGCTTGATTTCTATGAAGTATAAAGGCAAGGGGAACATAGGGGAGTACATTATGGAAATGTATCATATTACTTCTAAGCTTAAGGCACTAAAGCTCGAGCTGTCTGACAACTTGCTCGTGCATTTAGTATTAATATCACTTCCTGCACAATACAGTCAGTTTAAGGTCAGTTACAACTATCAAAAGGAGAAATGGACTCTTAATTAGCTCATTTCTTACTGTGTGCAAGAGGAAGAGAGATTGAAGCAAGATAGAACCAAAATTGCTCATTTGGCTAGCACCTCTAAGCCTAAGGGCATAAAGAGGAAGAATAATGAAGCTGCTAAGGGTCCAGCTCAAAAGAAACAACAGAAAGATAATGAGGGTTGTTTCTTTTGCAACAAGCCTGGACATGTGAAGAAGGATTGTGCCAAGTATCATGCTTGGCGTGTAAAGAAATGTATGTTTCTTACTTTGGTCTGTTCTGAGGTAAATTTAGCTTAAGTACCTAGAAACACGTGGTGGTTAGATTCTGGTGCTACTACTCACATCAGTGTTTCTATGCAGGGTTGACTGAGCTACCGAAAGCCTAGTGATGCTGAAAGACACATCTTTATGGGCGATAGCAAGTCGGTAGAAGTGGAGGCGATATGGCATTTTAGGTTGTTATTAGGAACTGGTTATTATTTGGATTTATTAGATACTTTCGTTGTACCGTCTTTTAGACGGAATTTGGTTTCAGTTTCTTTATTGGACAAGTCTGGTTATTATTGTTCATTTGGAAACAATCAATTCAGTTTATCTATAAATACAAATATTGTTGGAACTGGTTCTCTGTGTGTATATGACAACTTATATTTGCTTGATACAATCGTCTCTTATAATGAAACCTTGCATGTGGAATCACGAGGTACTAAATGCAAACTAAGTAAAGAAAATTCAGCCACATTATGGCACAAACGCTTAGGTCACATCTCTAAGACTAGAGTTGAGCGACTTGTGTTTGATGGGATTTTAGATTCTCTTGACTTTACAGACTTTGATGTTTGTATTGATTGCATCGAGGGCAAACAGACCAAAATAAAGAAATTAGGTGCCAACAGAACTACAGACGTTTTAAAATTGATACACATGGATATCTGTGGACCATTCCCTATGGCTTCCTGGAATGGCCAACAGTATTTCATATCATTCATAGACGATTACTCACGCTATGGGTACCTATTTCTTATTCATGAGAAATCACAGTCTTTGGACGTGTTCAAAATATTTAAAGCTGAAGTTGAGAACCAACTCAACAAAAGAATAAAGAGTGTCAGGTCTGACCGTGGTGGTGAATACTATGGCATATATGACGGTTCAGGTGAACAACGTCCAGGACCATTTGCTAAATTCCTAGAGGAATGTGGAATCGTCCCACAGTACACCATGCCAGGATCACCTAGCATGAATGGTGTAGCTGAAAGGCGAAACCGGACTCTTAAGGATATGGTAAGGAGTATGATTAGTCATTCCTCCTTACCAGAGTCACTCTGGGGAGAAGCACTCAAAACAGCAGTTTATATTCTAAATAGAGTGCCAACTAAAGCAACTGCAAAAACACCTTATGAGCTTTGGACACGCAGAAAGTCTAGTCTAAAGCATCTTCACATTTGAGGATGTCCAGCTGAGGATGTCCAGCTAAGGCTGTAGGGAAAAATTGTACCCGCAGCGGAAGCGAGACTAAAAAATAGTTTGAGTAGCTTTTAAAATTTTTCCAATTTTATGAACCTTAAACCCTTTTGATTAATTAAAGATATATAAAAATAAACAAAAGATTAATACCTCTTGTCGCGTGATCCGATTGACTTGCGTCGATGGTAATCCGCAAGATCTTCAATCCTAGCACGAACGTGGATCACCTAGGAGCGTGGTCTCCCTTTCTTTGAATTGCAAACCTGTGATTGGATTAAACAAACTTTTCTTGATTCGTTAGTCCCAAAAACAATCTAAAGAAACCTAAGATTATTCCGGTCACTTTTGAGTTCTCAATCTTATACTCAATCTTATGATCGAAACTCGCGTGAACCTAGATCGATATAGTATTCACAAGCTTATTGATGAATAAGCAACTAGAATACAATCAAAAAATAATCTATGTTCCTTTTGTTTTTAGTAGAATAATAGATCTCTAACTATGAGTTGAGAAGAAGAAGAAGAAAATAAATTCTGCTCACAAGCCTTAGTGGTGGCCGAAATTATAAGTTGCCTTATATAGGTGGCCAAATTTTTCTCTTCCTTTTTTGCTCTAGGGTGGCCGAAATCTCTACCCAAAATAATTAGGGTTGCCGCAATTTTACTCCTAAAATATTGGAGATTTAGTTGCACCCTAATTCCTATTTTGTTTAAGATTTCCAAACCCTAATCAAACTCATAAATCTTTTATTCCTTATTTGACTAAAATAAAATACTTCTTATTTGATTTAATAAATAAAATTAATTATTTATTTCCTTGTCAAACAAGTCTTTCTATTTAATTATACTACTACCAATAGTATACAAATAGGAATCATATTTCCTATTTAGAAAAGATTTGTTACTTAATTAAACAATTAATTAATAAATTAATTAATTCTTATTTAATTAAATAATGAAAACAAAATAATATTAAATGCTATTTTAGCACCTTGCCGCCCCACATGTATATATTGGGCCAAATATTATTTTTCTTATTTCATTAAATCCATAGGACTTTAAATAAAAAGCCCACATGTCATCCATTAATATATAAATATAATTGTGCAGCCCATTACATAAATAATGTGCAAATTATATTCTTAATATATTAAATTGCAATTCTAGATGGACCTTAAATTGGTCCGGTAGAATATATCAAGTGATCCATGCAAGTCCGTGTGGATTGGGGATCTTGGTGGGCTATCTAAATTTAAGCTCCAATAGACATAACCTAATCACAATCAACAAATGATTCACTTAGGTCTGATCCATTAATTTTAGCTCATTCCACTAAAGAGCTAAAATTGAACTCTTAAATAAAGACAGAAAAGGAAGATGCTTCCTCATTCATACCCTAGACAATCATATTGGAGATAGTGTATCCTCGTGATTAATATCAGTAATCGCCAAGAGTTCATAGACCGCCTATAACTCTCCAAGTTACCATATTTACTCATATGACCACGTTTTGAACTTGGATATTTTGACTTGTCCATAAGCCATGTTTTCAATAGACACTATTGAAAACTCAACGTTGAGATTTAATATCCAATTACCTCAAAACATCCATATGATGATATTATACTCTCATTTAATAAATGAAGCCACGATGTCCATATCTATAAATGAAGTCCTCTATCGATTAACAAATGAATATCACCAAACTATCGAGGATAGACTATGCGATATAATCGTACTCATTGATAGCTCAAATGATATCACCTGCAACCATAAGTCCATCATTTATCTCAGGATTAAGATAGACTCTCCGATTGTCCTGATAATGAAATTACTTTTATCTACTGACAGTTATAGATAAAGTATTTTATTGTGATCCTGTTCAATGCACCCAGTGCACTAGATTCTTTTGCTCGAAGACACTCCGATGATTTTAGACTCATCATATCTCATTTGATCCCACTCAAATGCTAGCAAAAGAATTCTACAACTTTAACAAGATAAAGGTGCCCAACCTTTAACTTAAGTTGTGAACGATATTCAAGACTAACTAAAGAATTGTGTCTACCACATACATATCCAGATGTATGAACAATTCTTCTTTTCTCATAGTCTTTAGACCTTATGATTATTTACTTTAACAATTATTAAACTATAAATGCTATAAGATTTGTTTAAAAACAGAAATCACTTTATTAATATGAAAAAGATTGTTAATTACACCATTACACTCTTGCTATTGAGCATAATCCTAACAATCTCCCACTTGCGCTATAGCAAATGTGTCATATCTCTCAAGCCCATGTTCTCTAGGTGCCCATCGAAACTCTTCTGAGGTAGAGCCTTTGTGAAGGGATCTGCTAGATTTTCTGCTGACGCGATTTTGGTAATCGTCACGTCACCTCTTTGAACAATCTCCCTTAAAAGATGATATTTCCTTTCAATGTGTTTACCTCTCTTGTGACTTCTTGGTTCTTTCGAATTAGCCACTGCTCCACTGTTGTCACAGTAGATAGTGATCTGCTTATTCGCACTAGGAACCACTTCCAAGTCAATCAAGAATTTACGGAGCCAAACAGCCTCTTTGGCAGCCTCGCATGCAGCAACATACTCAGCTTCCATGGTGGAATCAGCAATACAAGATTGCTTGATACTCCTCCATATAACTGCTCCTCCTCCAATAGTAAACACAGCCCCTGATGTGGATTTTCTGGAGTTAGAATCTGATTGAAAATCAGAATCTGTGTACCCAATGGGAATCAAATCCCCTCCAGAGTATACAAGCATATTATCTCTCGTTCTCTTGAGATACTTGAAAATATGCTTGACTGCCGTCCAGTGATCAGGACCAGGCTTCGATTGAAACCTGCTAACTATGCCAACAGCAAAACAAATATCTGGTCTAGTGCAGAGCATTGCATACATGAGACTTCCAACTGCCGAGGCATATGGAACTCTACTCATGAACTGCTCTTCATGCTCATTCTTAAGAACTTGTTCCTTAGAAAGCTTGATTCCATGTCTGAAAGGTAACATACCTTTCTTGGAATCCTGCATGGAAAACCTAGACAAGATTTTGTCTATGTATGAAGCTTGGGATAATGCAATCGTTCTATTCTTTCTATCCCTTATAACTTGGATACCTAGAATAAAACTTGCTTCTCCTAAGTCCTTTATATCAAATTGTTTTGCTAACCATTCTTTTACTGATGTCAATACACCTACATCGTTTCCGATGAGTAGTATATCATCAACATAAAGAATCAGGAAAACCAACTTGTCGCCCTTAATCCTTTTGTATACACAAGGTTCGTCAAGATTCTGAATAAATCCAAAACCTTTGACAGCTTGATCGAACCTTATGTTCCAGGATCTGGATGCTTGCTTTAATCCATATATGGATTTCTGCAACTTGCATACCCTTTCCATTTGGCCCTTTTCAATGAATCCCTCTGGTTGCATCATGTAGATGCTTTCGTCAAGACTTCCATTAAGGAAAGTTGTCTTGACGTCCATTTGCCAAATCTCTAGATCTAAAGATGCTGCAATGGATAAGAGTATCCTAATGGATTTAAGCATGGCCAAAGGAGAGAAGGTTTCCTCGTAATCGATACCTTCTTTCTGTGTATACCCTTTAGCTACCAATCTAGCTTTAAAGGTTTCCACCTTTCCATCCATACCTCTTTTCCTCTTGTATACCCACTTGCACCCAATGGGTTTTATCCCTTTAGGCAAGTCTACAAGGGACCAGACTTTGTTATTGAACATAGATTCAATCTCGGATTGCATTGCCTTTTGCCAATGGCGACTATCAACATCCTCCATAGCTTCCTTGTACGTATAGGGATCATCGTCGTCCGGGAGATTCTCTACAGATTCTCCCAGACCGATGTATCTTTCGGGTTGTGTTCTAACCCTCCCACTACGACGAGGAATGGTAGGTTGTTGATCTTGTGTTGGATCGGAACTTACAATTGGGTTTGGTTGTGTAACCTCTCGTGGAATTGTATCTCCTGACATCTCATTCAGGACAATTCTACTTTTAGGCACAAAATCATTCATATAGTCCTTTTCCAGAAATTTAGCATTTGTCAAACAAACACTTTAAGATCTGAAGGACTATAAAAATAATATCCTTTAGTTTCTTTCGGATACCCTACAAATATACATGTTTCTAAACGGGACTCCATCTTTTCTGTCTTTCCTTTTAACACGTGCGCAGGACATCCAAATATCCTTAAGTGTCTTAAACTAGGCTTACGCCCAGTCCAAAACTCATGCGGTGTTTTAGGAACAGACTTAGATGGTACATGGTTTAGAATGTATATTGCAGTTTGTAAAGCATATCCCCAGAAAGAAATAGGAAGTGTTGAATAACTCAACATAGACCTAACCATATCCAAAAGAGTTCTATTTCTCCTTTCTGCTACCCCATTTTGTTGAGGTGTACTAGGTGCAGAAAACTGAGAAACTATCTCATTATCAATAAGATATTGCTGAAACTCACCAGATAGATATTCTCCACCACGATCAGATTTCAAGATTTTTATGTGTTTCTCAAGCTGATTTTCCTCTCAAGCTGATTTTCCACATCAGCTTTAAATGCTTTGAACATGTCAAAAGCATTCGACTTATGTCGCATGAGATACACATAGCCAAATCTTGAGAAATCATCTGTGAAAGTGATGAAGTACTCATATCCACCTCTAGCTTGAATGCTCATAAGTCCACATACATCAGTGTGTATCAATCCTAGACATTCAGTGGCTCTTGCACCTTTGGCAGAGAACGTCCTTTTGGTCATTTTACCTTCCAAACAAGATTCACAAGTTGGTAGATCATCAATCTTTAAGTCACTCAAAGGTCCGTCACTTACCAATCTTTTAATCCTATTAAGGTTAATATGACCTAAGCGTAAATGCCAAAGGTAGTTTTCATCTGTTGATAATTTTACTCTTTTATGATTAGGTTCCGTTATTTCTGTGTATAACAAGTGAGAGATATTTCTATGCAAAAAGTATAGACCGTTTTCCAATGTACCTTTGCAAATAACTTTGTCATTCTTACTAATAATAAAAACTTTATTAAAAGTAACCGAATATCCAAATTTATTCAAACAAGAAACTGAAATTAAATTCCTCTTGAATTGAGGTACATAATAAACGTCTATTAAATCTAAATGCCTTCTAGAATCTAAATAAACTCTAATATCTCCCACTGCACTTGCAGACACTAACGTTCCGTTGCCCAAATACAAATTGATCTCATCTTTATTCAGCCTTCTCCTTTCTTGGAACCTCTGCAAGGAATAACAAACATGATTAGTGGCTCCTGAGTCTATGATCCAAGAATCTGTAGAATCAGCCAAAAAACATGTTTCAAGATAATTCAAATTACCTTCTTCCTTCTTGTTCTGGGACTTTGGGCAATTTCTCTTCCAATGTCCCTTTTCACCACAAAGGAAGCATTTCCCTTTGATCTTGGTTACTTTCTTGGTCTCCTTCTTGGTAGGCCCAAGTTGCTTTTTCTTCTGTTGTTTCTTGACCTTTTGACGGGCCTTAACAGTAGCAACTTTACCAACCATATGAATCTCTTGACCTTTGCCTTTCACAAGGATCTTTTCATCACTTTGAACATCTTACATCAGGCTCTGTAAGGTGTATTCCTTTTTGTTCAAAGTGTAGTCCAATTTGAACTGATCAAAGGAATCTGACAATGAATTGACAACCATATCAATTTTTGTCTCACCATCTATCTCAGCGCCATGCAGTTCAGCAATGTTGAGATGTGCTATGACTTTCATCATGTGATCCTTCACAGCCTGTCCAGGTTTCATCCTAAGATTCATAAAAGCAGTCACTGCCTCTCTCTTAGTCGTCCTGGACTTCATAGCAAACATCTCCTCTAGAGACATCATTATATCAGCAGCAAACTCCATTCCTTCATGCTGCTGTTGCAACACGTCGGAGATAGTGGCCATGATATAACATTTGGCCATATCATCTGAAGTCTTCCACTGCTCATACTCATCTCTTTGCATTATGCTTGATTCAATATTAGGAGTAGGTGGTTTAGGAGTAGTTAGAACAAACTTATGTTTTTCACTTTGCAGCAACAACCCAATTTTCCTTTTCCATGTTACATAGTTATCTCCAGTTAAGGTGTTATCTTTCAGGATGTTCATAAGTGATGGGGTCATGATTTCTGAATGAAAACAAATCATATATAAGTAAATAATCATTATAAAGCACTTTTAAATATTTATCTTGAATTAAATGAATAACTCAATCATAAAAATTCAACGGTGATCTAACACCCATAAATGTTACGCCTCCTTTGGGAGTTCGCACCATTTACTAGTTAGACTAGGTCCCACCTAATTGTTAACATAACAACCAGCGTTTTCAATTTTAGCCTTGCAATTTTACTGACAAGAACTTTTTGGAGGATATCAATAAAATTACATTGAGTGTGTTACCAAGATATCGACCCTCAATTTTCTCTCACGAAAATCCCTCCTTTGGGAGTAGATCTCGTTTAAGTCCATTGTCTAGTCTATCCTTGTAAGGAAGTATATTGTTTAATTCCATTCATGGACGCCCCTTTGGGGGATTACCAAAAATAATTAAGCTCAACTAATCTTGGAAGCCATAGGTGTTACAAAAACACCTTCTCCCACTCAATTATTTAAGGCATGTGATTAAATCCCATAGAATGATTTACCAAGTTATCTAGATGCCAATTTAGATACCTAAATCATTCAATGCATGTTCATACCAAAAGAGATATATGAGTGGCACTCCTATTCTATATGACATGTTATCATACAATAACAAATATTGTAATATTTAAGCATAAAATAAATAGCAACAATTTTGGCTCATCCTAGAAAAACAAGTAAATTACATTGAAATAGAAATACAAGATCTTCGAGTGGCCCATCAACCATAAGCTCATCCTTCGGCCTCCTCCCTTAGGCTTGCACAGCCCACAACCCCATATAAGGGGCTGCCTTGCGCAGCCAATGAGACCACACAAGGCTGCCATGCGCAGCCCAATCCACTCCTAGGGTGCGCACGGTGCTCGTTCTCGGTTCCGGTTGCTTCGTTTTTCTTCGTGTCTTCAAATCTTCAACACCCAAATATATTACAGCGATATAAAATAATAAATACTGCAGTATTCCTTTTTTTTTTTTTTTTTAATCACTGCAGTATTTTTACATAAAAAAAAAAAAAAAAACTGCACTTAAAAATAAAATAAAAAATACTGCACATATATAAAAAAAAAAAAAAAACCTAGCAACTACCAAGAAGGAATTATGGCGATGATAGACCACCCTTCTTGTTACAATTCCATAACAAAAATACATTGAAAATCTAGGACCAAAATCGAGCAATAACAATCCACATAAAAACATAAATAAATCCATACATCACATGTAATTATATATGCGAATACCTAGAGTGCCATCTCTTTCTAAAACATGCATAATCACAATAAAAAGAAATCGATCCACGTATATATACGTTAATTAATTAAAAGGGTTCAACCTAGGCTCTGATACCAATTGTAGGGAAAAATTGTACCCGCAGCGGAAGCGAGACTAAAAAATAGTTTGAGTAGCTTTTAAAAATGTTCCAATTTTATGAACCTTAAACCCTTTTCATTAATTAAAGATATATAAAAATAAACAAAAGATTAATACCTCTTGTCGCGTGATCCGATTGACTTGCGTCGATGGTAATCCGCAAGATCTTCAATCCTAGCACGAACGTGAATCACCTAGGAGCGTGGTCTCCCTTTCTTTGAATTGCAAACCTGTGATTGGATTAAACAAACTTTTCTTGATTCGTTAGTCCCAAAAACAATCTAAAGAAACCTAAGATTATTTCGGTCACTTTTGAGTTCTCAATCTTATGATCGAAACTCGCGTGAACCTAGATCGATATAGTATTCACAAGCTTATTGATGAATAAGCAACTAGAATACAATCAAAAAATAATCTATGTTCCTTTTGTTTTTAGTAGAATAATAGATCTCTAACTATGAGTTGAGAAGAAGAAGAAGAAAATAAATTCTGCACACAAGCCTTAGTGGTGGCCGAAATTATAAGTTGCCTTATATAGGTGGCCAAATTTTTCTCTTCCTTTTTTGCTCTAGCTTGGCCGAAATCTCTACCCAAAATAATTAGGGTTGCCGCAATTTTACTCCTAAAATATTGGAGATTTAGTTGCACCCTAATTCCTATTTTGTTTAAGATTTCCAAACCCTAATCAAACTCATAAATCTTTTATTCCTTATTTGACTAAAATAAAATACTTCTTATTTGATTTAATAAATAAAATTAATTATTTATTTCCTTGTCAAACAAGTCTTTCTATTTAATTATACTACTACCAATAGTATACAAATAGGAATCATATTTCCTATTTAGAAAAGATTTGTTACTTAATTAAACAATTAATTAATAAATTAATTAATTCTTATTTAATTAAATAATGAAAACAAAATAATATTAAATGCTATTTTAGCACCTTGCCGCCCCACATGTATATATTGGGCCAAATATTATTTTTCTTATTTCATTAAATCCATAGGACTTTAAATATAAAGCCCACATGTGAACTAGACCCATTCTTACTAAAAGAAACAAGCCCACATGTCATCCATTAATATATAAATATAATTGTGCAGCCCATTACATAAATAATGTGCAAATTATATTCTTAATATATTAAGTTGCAATTCTAGATGGAACTTAAATTGGTCCGGTAGAATATATCAAGTGATCCATGCAAGTCCGTGTGGATTGGGGATCTTGGCGGGCTATCTAAATTTAAGCTCCAATAGACATAACCTAATCACAATCAACAAATGATTCACTTAGGTCCGATCCATTAATTTTAGCTCATTCCACTAAAGAGCTAAAATTGAACTCTTAAATAAAGACAGAAAAGGAAGATGCTTCCTCATTCATACCCTAGACAATCATATTGGAGATAATGTCTCCTCGTGATTAATATCAGTAATCGCCAAGAGTTCATAGACCGCCTATAACTCTCCAAGTTACCATATTTACTCATATGACCACGTTTTGAACTTGGATATTTCGACTTGTCCAGAAGCCATGTTTTCAATAGACAGTATTGAAAACTCAACGTTGAGATTTAATATCCAATTACCTCAAAACATACATATGATGATATTATACTCTCATTTAATAAATGGAGCCACGATGTCCATATCTATAAATGAAGTCCTCTATCGATTAACAAATGAATATCACCAAAATATCGAGGATAGACTATGCGATATAATCGTACTCATTGATAGCTCAAATGATATCACCTGCAACCATAAGTCCATCATTTATCTCAGGATTAAGATAGACTCTCCGATTGTCCTGATAATGAAATTACTTTTATCTACTGACAGTTATAGATAAAGTATTTCATTGTGATCCTGTTCAATGCACCCAGTGCACTAGATTCTTTTGCTCGAAGACACTCCGATGATTTTAGACTCATCATATCTCATTTGATCCCACTCAAATGCTAGCAAAAGAATTCTACAACTTTAACAAGATAAAGGTGCCCAACCTTTAACTTAAGTTGTGAACGATATTCAAGACTAACTAAAGAATTGTGTCTACCACATACATATCCAGATGTATGAACAATTCTTCTTTTCTCATAGTCTTTAGACCTTATGATTATTTACTTTAACAATTATTAAACTATAAATGCTATAAGATTTGTTTAAAAACAGAAATCACTTTATTAATATGAAAAAAATTGTTAATTACACTATTACACTCTTGCTATTGAGCATAATCCTAACAAAGGCAAGGCCTTACAAGCCACATGAAAGGAAATTGGACTCCAAAACTGTGAGCAGCTACTTTATTGGCTACTCCGAGCGATCTAGGGGCTATAAATTTTATGATCCCACACTTAGGTCAATTTTTGAGATGGGAACTGCAACATTTTTGGAGGATGTTGAGTTTGGGGGGAGAAATAAGGTTAGAGACATTGTCTTTGAGGGGGAATCGACTTCGATTCCCACTATCGCTTTTGACTTTGACAATGTGCAGGTTCATATACCTGTTATTGATCAAGAAGCGAATCTGGATCCTCAACCAAACAATGTTGATCAAACCCTCATTCAAGATGAGGTAGTTGTTCCTAAGGAACAAACTCAACAACCTCAAGAACCAGTGCCATTAAGGCGATCCACTAAAGAAAGGATAAATGTTATTCCAGACGATTTTTTTGTATGAAGATGATCCAATCAACTTCCATCAAGCCATGCAGAGTTTCAACTCTCAAAAGTGGATTGATGCCATGAATGAGGAGTATAAGTCTATGCAAGACAATAAGGTTTGGGTACTTGTCCCATTACCAGAAGGTGCGAAGCCCATTGGTTGCAAATGGATTTTTAAAACCAAAAGGGATTTGAAAGGTAATGTGGAGAGGTATAAGACTCGTATTGTAGCTAAAGGCTTTACCCAAAAGGAAGGGATCGACTTTAAAGAGACTTTCTCTCCGGTTTCAACGAAAGACTCTTTTAGGACAATCATGGCACTTGTTGCACATTTTGATCTTGAGCTTCATCAGATGGATGTCAAGACGGCGTTTTTCAATGGTGACATTGACGAAACAATTTATATGGTGCAGCCAGAAAACTTTGAGTCGGGAGACCCAAAGAATATGGTCTGTAAATTGACAAAGTCTATCTATGAACTCAAGCAAGCTTCTCGTCAGTGGTACCACAAGTTTCATCAAGTGATTATCTCGTTTGGTTTTGAGATAAATGTTGTTGATAATTGTGTATATCACAAGTTCAGTGGAATTCCTGGTTTTGTATGTCGATGACATATTGCTTGCCACAAATGATATAGGCATGTTGCACGAAACCAAGAGATTTCTATCAAAGAATTTTGAGATTAAAGATCTTGGTAACGCCTCATTTGTATTAGGGATCCTGATACAATGAGATCGCTCTCGGGGTATTCTTGGATTATCACAAAGAAGCTATTTCGATAAAGTGCTCAAAAGGTTTGGCATGCAGGATAGCAAACCAGGTGACACCCCTGTTGCTAAGGGAGACAAGTTCAGTCTCAATCAGTGCCCTAAAAATAACCTTGAAGTTAAGGAAATGCAAAAGATTCCCTATGCATCAGCTGTAGGGAGTCTAATGTATGCTCAGGTGTGTACGCGTCCGGATATTGCGTACATTGTTGGTATGTCAGGCAGATATTTGAGTAACCCTGGGATGTATCATTAGAAAGCAGCCAAGCGGGTTATGAGGTATTTGCAGAGATTAAAAGATCACATGCTCATATATAGGAGATCGGATCAGTTAGAGATCATTAGGTATTCTGACTCTGATTATGTTGGATGCCAAGATAGTAGGAGATCCACATCAGGCTACATATACCTGTTGGTTGGTGGAGCTATTTCTTGGAGGAGTGCCGAACAGACACTCGTAGCTTCTTCCACCATGGCAGCAGAGTTTGTAGCATGCTATGAGGCATCCAATCATGGGATATGGCTGTGGAATTTTGTCACCGGGCTGCGCATTCTGGAGGGTATTGAAAGACCACTCAAACTATATTGTGACAATAAGTCAGCAGTGCTATATTCCAACAACAACAGGAGCTCATCTAGGTCAAAGCATATTGACATTAAATTCCAAGTTGTGAATGAGAGAGTGCAGAGTGGACAGATATCCATAGAGCACATTGGGACAAACTCTATGATAACAGATCCGCTTACAAAAGGATTACCACCCAAGGTCTTTCATGAGCACACTGCTCATATGGGTGTTATTTTGTTTGAGGATACCATATTATAGTGGGAGTTTGTATTTTATTGTTTTATGTTTGGTTTTGGACATTCTTATGCATTTATGTATTTGGATATTTTTCTGATTATAAATAAAGTATTCAGTTTATTTCACTCTGTTGCATTGTGTTAAATGTTGATCTCACTTAAGAATAAAGTAGGACCAGTTGGAAATAGACATGTATAGATCACATTGCATATAATTTCCATGCTACGCATCCATGATTGGTCTATGTCATTTGGTTGTGTTGCTATATGTGACCATTGATAGGTTTAGTCACGCTAAATGTGACGAAAACCGTTTTGATCCTATAACGGCATAATCAATGGACGAGATTGTTCGGATATACCCTAAAATTATGATAGCAACATTTTGGAGCTCATAAAGTCTACACATTTGTATAATTACATATGTAGCCCAGTGGGAGATTGTTGGAAAATTCTAACATGTGGGGCAACACATGTAAATATTAAATGTGTTATACTATCTTTGATTAAGCCTAAATTAAAGTGATCTACTTAAGATTTAATGTTTTAAGGCTTAAGGGTGTAATTGTCATGGAATTAATGTGTAGATACCAGAGTGCTTTATCTAATTTGATGAAGGGCAATAGCAATCCTTATAATAATCTGATTATTATATATATTAAGGGTTATGGTCCCCAAATTACACAATACTTTTCACTTGTCTGCATCCCCATCACAGAACAAGAGAGAACAATTTAGGGTTCATAAAAGTCGTGATAATTTGGAAGATCACAACCCGTTCACCAACCTCCGGGCAATGGATTCAGGTACGCTTCTGCTTTCTAATATCTTCATCTTCTCTTGAATTGACATGGGTCAGTAATATATATTTAGGGTTTGATTAATCATGATATAGAAACATGTTTAGGTTTGATTTTCGGATTAATTATGTGTCTATACATGTTGATCGTGTGTTAATCGAATTCCTAACACCAACATCTATAAATTTTCTAGTTGTGAACATGAAACCCAATGGAATCCACTACCGCTTTCTGCAACCGAATATCAAAATAATAATAACAGGAGTAAACAATCCATGAGACATCATAGAAGACTAAATTTTGCGACTAACAATGGTCATTCTAACCTACATTGGAAGTTAAAGTTTAAATTTCGGTGGAAGTTTTTCTTCCGAATACAGTCGATCAAAGAAATATAGGGCAAATGTTCTGTAAACGGTTTCTATTTTCTCGTTCCATTTGAAAATGAGATTGAATATAGGGCATGATCCATTTTGCCTGTATGATTTGGATCATTGTGTTTCAATTGAGATGTTTTATATATATATATATATGATATTTCATCACCCGTAGCCGTAGCCAAAAGTAAATTTAGCAAAAGAACATAAACCTGTTTATGGAAGAAATTTTTTTACTGAATTATTTACGAAAATATGTTAATTGTTTCCATGCTAAACTTGTACAACACCACTTATCTAACTGAACATATTTGAAGGATAACAATTGTAAATTATTCGCATGAAACGAAGTTAATAATAAAAAGAAAATGTACTATATGTTGAATACAACTACTGTGCTAGAATTTTTACTTGCATCCGTTGAAAATTTTACACAATAAAGTTGCAAAATCATGATATTTATACTCAATACATCAACCATAACTGGGGCTTGGCTATTATACCCACATGGGTATGGTAGAACCAAAATCTAGGAACAACCTATGGTTAAATTTGGAAACCACCATTTTATAGGGATTCTAATATTGCCACTTACAATGTAAATGATATATACAGTCTTTCTATTGTCAGTTCGTTATGATAATAAATATATCAAGACGAAGAATGTTGACCACAGATTATGGAGAAGTTTTGACAAGTGCATACACTTTGAGTCAAAGTATGTAAATCTAGTGGTCAACATTGTTCGTTATGATATATTTATTATCAGGACGAACTGATAATAGAAAATCTATGTGTATATATATATATATTTATTGAAGGAGATATTTAAGCTGGTCATGCATGAGAACAATCTTGCAAATATGGCCACTCATAATAGCTATTGCTCACCCGCCCCCCCCCCCCCCCCCCCCCCCCCCAAATAAATAAATAAAAATAAAATAAATAAATAAATCCTGTTACACCCATTTTTTAATGAAAACTTTTACTCTTAAAAACTCCATATATTAAAGAGGAAAGAGTGCATAGTATGCACCTTTAATGAGTATGCACTAAGGTAATAAAATATAATAACGGAGAAAAATACCATTGACTTCACTTTTCCTTTTCCTTTCTCATTTTCTAAATAAAAACAATTTTCTTCCTTTACTTTTTCTCAAGAAACAAGAAGAATCTCTCAAGAAATTTGCAGAGGAAATGCGATTTTATTTCTTTTGTAAGTGTTTGAGACAAAGAAAATGAATCGATGAGAAGGGGGAACAAAAAAAATCACAAAAGAACATAGATCAAAAGAAAAATGAAGAAAACATATTTGAAAATTTTTCCAGAAAATAAGGGGTTGTCCAGTACTCATTTTTTTGGGTGTTTTGTTTTTGCTTTCTAAAAGCGATTTCGAATTTGTGTTCATTGACTGTTTTTCATTTTGTTTTCAAAAAATAAAAACATAAAAACAAAATCAGTGTTAACATTGACAAACACGGAAAACACGTTTAAGATGTTTTTTTTTTTTTTTTTTCATTTTTTTAACTCAAATTTTTCTTACTTTTTTTCTTCTTCTCCGTTAAAAAACCGACTCATAGGTCTTCTTCTTCTTTTTCTGTAGCTCTTCTTCTCCTTCTTTATCATGAGCCAATGCTGGAGGAGGTGTCCAACGTTGGAGCCACCGATCTGCACTTCCAAGAGCAGATCGATAGCTCCTTTTTTCTTTTTTTTCTTTTTTATAAATTTTAGACTCTTGAGTTTAGTGAGATGTTAGGGTTTGTTAAATAACTTTTTTATTTATTAATCATTTGTCATAAAATTTAATGAATTCTTTTGGGAAGACAAAGTTAAAATTTATTGAATATTCAAGTTTATAAATTACAATAGAAAAATTTAATTGCCAGATATTTAATTAAATTCTTCTACAATTTTTGGTTAATGTAAAAATAAAAATTGATATTGATATTACAAATTTTTATATTTTTAGTTAATCTACCATACATGTTTTTTCCGTTTTTATTTTTAAAATACAGTTTTCAGCATATGTTACCTGACGCGTTTTCAAATTTCAAAATTGAAACAAAAAATATTTCTTTCATTTTCATTTTTTTTTTAAAATAACAAATGAAAAACGCTTATAGGACGCACCCTAAGTCTCAGATTCAAAGAAATAAGTCTCCACCAAATGAAATAAGCATCGGATTCAAGGAAATAAGTATTGGATTCAGGAAATTAGTCTCCACTAGAGGAAATAAGTCTTAGATTAAATGAAAAAAGCCTCGGGCATAATGGTGTTGTTTATTTATTTTTATTTTTTTTGTCTGAAGACTAAACAGTTCTAAATTTTACTAAAGACTAAATAATGACTTAAATATGAAATTAAATGATATGTTCGTTTTTTATATTTATCACCTCTGAATAAAGTGTCAACTTATTTGTTTTTATTGATAAAATGGTTTTAAAATAAGTAATTTGACATTTATACCATTATTACTATTAATTGTTAATTATTTTAATTTTTAATAATTTTACTTTGCCCAAATTTAGTGCTCAAATGATGTGGCATTATTATAATTGATTTATTTAAATTGTATTAGATTTGCATGATTAAAATGAATGAATTTTAGTGATGTCATATCATTTTGGTTTTAGATTTGGACATCAAATTTGTACAAAGTAGTATTATTCTTTTATTTTATGTGATACAAACAACTAGGTAAAAATAATTTAATAAAATTTAAACCATTTTTATATAATAATGATAAGATATTATTAATGATCAAGATATGGTAAAAAATTAAAAATTAAATAATATATAATAAATAATTATTTAGAAATGATTTTGATTTAAAAAAAAATGAAGGTTTAATGATGGTGTTAAAAGTGACAATGTGATTAATGTATATATATATATTTTTATTTTTTTTATAGCTCATGATTCATGAGTAATAAGTCAAAAGAAATAAATGTGTATGGTATAAAAATATGATAAAATTTGAAATATGTTATATTTGGGAGGATAATCTTAGAAGAAAATATATTAAATATAATCTAGTGATTTTGAACTAAGTTAAAAGTAAGGATTTTTAGTTTTTATTTTTTATTTTAAGTTGTTTGACCATTAAAAAAAACAACTTAATAATTTTAATTCAGACCAATTAAGTTTTAATGTAAAAAACAATCAGACCCTAATGGAAGGTCCAGCTCCAAAACATATTCCCAAACCCAAATACATGCTCAGAAGATTTGAACCTATAAGATTTCCAAGCCCAAGCCCAAATGTTGACTGGGCCCAACCCAATTGGTCCAACCCAATTAATTGTATAAGCCTATAGCCCATGACCATGCCTATCTCGATTGAGTTTTTTTTTTTTTTTTCTTTTTTTAATTTTTTTTTTAATTTTAAGAATTAAATAGTGAAAAGGCAACCAGCTGCCAGGTGGAGTACATGTGTAGTGGCTTATTTATAAATATATAAATATATATACACAGATTTTCTATTATTAGTTCGTCTTGACAATAAATATATCAGAACGAAGAATGTGGACCACTAGATTTACATACTTTGACTCAAAGTGTATGCATTTGTCAAAACTTCTCCATAATATGTGGTCCACATTCTTCGTCCTGGTATATTTATTGTCAAGACGAACTAACAATAGAAAGACTATATATATATAGTATTTCTATTATCAGTTCGAACTGATATAAAATATATCAGTTCCTTGCATGTGAGCCACTGGATTTTAAAATATACTTTGACAAGTGCATGCAGCCAAGTCAAAATATTTAAATCTAATAGACCACATGCAATGAACTGATATGTTTTTTGTCAGTTCGAACTGACTATAAAAAATTGTATATATATACTTATGAGTGAAAAGAAGAGGCTTGGCAAAGAGTCAGATTTTTGCCACGAAAAAATAGAAAAATCGGAGAAAAGAAAGAAAGAAAGAAAAGAAAGAAGAGCTCGGGGAGAAAAAGAGAATCGAAGGATTAGGAGAGAGATAGGCCAAGATTTAGAGAGAGAAGAGATGGAAGATGAAGAATTACGATGATGTAGTGTATTGAGAATTCAGAAATAGATGAATTCAAACGGAATCTAGTCCCATAACGAATTTGAGCACATGAGTTTTGAGTTTAGTGAGTGGATACTTTTTAATAAAAGTTATTTGTTTTACAATTATATGTTAGTATTAATTATTTAGAACATTATTAAAAATAAATGATTTATTCATTTATTTAGAAAACAGATTTCCATATGATATATGTTTTTAAGAAATGTGTAGATTTCCATAATCCATAAGTAGATTAAGAATTAAGACTTAGAAAGAAGAATAGTTCACGTATGTTCAGACAGATTTCTAGTTAGATTTTCAGATTTTCAGATTCCCGGATTTTCAGATAGATTTACATATTTTCATATAGATTTCTAGAAATCCATATGGATATTTAGATTTTCAGAAAGTTTTCCAGATTTCCATATTCAAGTGTTTTATGAGAATTTTTAGAAAAGAAAAGAAAAGAAGATTGATTTATATCTTCAGAAAAGTATTTAGAAAGAATTATATATGTATGTTCAGAAAATTGGTTTTCAAAGATCGTTCAGATTTTAAGATATCAAATTATGTACCCTCTCCAGCAGTACCAGATTTAGATTATTAGCCTTTAGGGCTATTGTGCACGTGTATGTGAGATTACTCTACACATTCGATCAGATATCGACGTATAAGTGAGATTATATTTAGATTATTAACATTGGGGCTACTCTGCACGTGTATGTAAGATTACTTTGCACATTCGATCAGATATCAAAGTGTATGTGAGATTATATGAGATTATTCCGCATGTTTGATCAAATATCAACGTGTATGTGAGATAATCGCTCTGTACGAGTGATCAGATATCACCGTGTACGTGAGATATTTTTCCCCTACTCTGCGTGTGCATTGAGATGTTTTACCACGTACATGAGATATTCCCATGGGTACTAATTTGGTAAAGAGTTTTCAAATTAAATATATAATATATTGCTGATTATGATCAGTAAAGAAAATATTTCAAATTGTCATAAAAGATTTTAGATTATCAGATATTTTATATTTTATAAAATCAGAAAATGCTTTATTATATTATATAGTATTTACTGAAATGTGTTTTATTTACAAAAGATTTTTAATTAGTTCTCAGCTTGTTTTACAGAACAGTTTCAGATTAAATCCTGATTAGTTTCAAGAATAAGATACAGAATTCAGAAAGAGCAATAGAAAAAGAGATACATAATTTATAAAGAGAATAGATATGTCTTCTACATATTAAGTTTAGCCTAAGAAATACAGAATTCAGAAAGACATTTAAGAAAAGTTTTCTATAGCTAATAATTTTCAGATTGTATTTTCTATTGGCTAGTATGAAATTAAATGAACTATGAGGGCTTTGATCCTTATTGAATATAGGGTACATAGGCGTTTGGGTTGTAAATCTCAAACTCAAGCCCACCATAGAAAGAAAAAGATAAGATTCTGAAAAGTTTTGAAAATGTGGAAAAGTTTTGAAAAGCCACCTTGAAAATTATATGATTTTATCTAAATGTTTTTTTTTAAAAAAAAAAAATTAATTTAATTTTAATTTTTAAAAGATTCAAATTTCAGATATAAAGATAAGAATTTCATAGAATTCCCTCATATTTAAGATAGGAGTCTGGGCGGGTCCTGTCACCTAAGTCTTGATCAAATGCTTAAATGTTCGTTTGGAAGAGCTTCTCTATTGGCGAAAAGAGTTTTTTAAATTAAAAAAACACTTTTCAAATTATTTTTTTGTCGTTTGGTTGTCACTCAATAGAGTTTTTGAATGATTAAAAAAGCTGTATAACGTCTACTTGGAGAAGCTCAAATTTTAGGCTTTCAAGTAGATCATTTTGAGATTTTTTAATAACACTAAAATGTCTAATATAACCTTTTCATTTAAAATAGTTTTTGAATATTTTGGTAATCTAACAATTTTAAAAAGTTTTTTTTAATTGACAACCAACAACTTCCCATTAAAAACTTTACTTATAAAAAGTCTAATTTAAAAGATTTACGTGAACAAGCTCTTCCAAACGGAGCCTAAAAAGAGTGAGTGACTTATTTTTTTTAAAAGGGTATTTTTGTTAGAAACACATTTTTGGTGCTAATTCCATCAAATCAAAATCCAAAAGTGCAAAAAAAAAAAAAATTAAGAACCTTATACAGTATTAAATTACTTAAAATTGCATTATTATCCAATTAAAACCAGATTTTCTCTCTTCATCAATTTATACGCTCAATCTATCACAAACCTTAATATTATATTCAAAATTCAATAATATTTTGACATAAATTTAGAAATATGAGAAATAGATTATTGTTACAAAGACTTTGAATCCATAAATTTCATTCTTTTACTATAAAAGATTTTTCCAATAACTAACACGTTTTTATTTATTTATTTTTAAAAAAATTTTATGTCTATCCGTACAGTTTAGAATAAAACATTATGATAAATTAATTGAGTATAGTTAAAAATGTATAAAAGATATGGGCGAGATTTAATTTATTTGAAGAATGAATATATGGGTAAAATGGAAATATAAAAAAGTGAATAGTAAAATAGAGATTGAAGTTTTTTATTTTTATTTTTTATTTTTTTTAAGGACTAGAGATTGAAGTTTGGATCTCTATGTTTGGAGATCAAAATTTGATATCTAAATTGATGTTTCTCAGTCTATGTGATTTGGAGACCAATCGAAGGTAAATGAATAGGGAGAAGAATTGTTACTTGCTTCAGTTTTGTAATAATATGAGAAGTCAAAAATATTACAAATAGATTGGATTTCTATTTATATTGCTAGAGATCCAATCACTAAACAACACACATTGTCACAAGTCAACATGCATGTAAACAAGGAAAGTAAAGCCTCCACACCGGGTTGGCTTCTTCAATAAGCCAAGAAGAAAATGTTCGGTGGAAAAACCACACACATGTTATAAAATATGTTCTATTTTCAAAAAAGAAAAACAAAAAAAAGAATATATATATATATATATATATTCTAATTGAGAGAACTAAAGCATAGATTTCAAGTTTTTCTCTCCTTAATTGATAGTCAGGACCTGGTGTTAACTTAGTGGCTCTATTGACACCCAACAAAATTCTCTCCACGCCCAATTGATCTCTTTACCCATTTAAAAATTTTACAAATCAATAATTTACTCTCCACATCCTATAAAATATCAAAATTGACCTTTAAGTATTATTAATCACTTCAATTATATGTGCCCTTTAAATATACAGTAGTATATGTTAACGACTTAAAATTTAAATAAAAAATTATATATTTTTTTTCTTTTATCATGTTAATTAATAATTTAATTTAATCTTAAAAAATATATAACATTTCTACTTTCTTTTCAAATCATTAACATATGTCAATGCACAAGTGCACGTGTTAAATTTTTGGCTAAATGACACTGAAACCCCTAAACACTTCTAAAATATGAACTATGCCACCTAAATATATATTTTTTCGTCATTAAACCCTTTGAACT
Organism: Acer campestre; assembly: GCA_954870605.1. Lineage (NCBI taxonomy): Eukaryota > Viridiplantae > Streptophyta > Magnoliopsida > Sapindales > Sapindaceae > Acer > Acer campestre. The sequence goes on along the minus strand of OX940802.1, from coordinate 13,690,495 downwards.
CTCATAAATTGGCAATCATTATGAGAGTTCATGGGATTTAATGGCGAAAAAAAAAGTATAGGGGGTAAGGTATAAATTCGGCAATAATTCAAGGGCCATCACTGCGAATTAGCCTAAATTTTTTCTTAAATTTTTTACTAAACCCTAAGTGCACTACAGTACCAGTCAATATTGACGGTGGATGATTTTTCTTTCTATTTGGAACATGATTAGATGTGTTAAATGGGTTGGGCGGCTCGGCCCTCAATTTGAGGGCTAAGCCCATTGAGGGATGGACCGGGCTTGACTGTCCTGGCCCACAGGATAGGAGGGTCGGACTTTCATGGGTTTTAAGGGTAGGATCAGGCTTAAAAATTGAAACAAAAAATTTAATAGAATCCAAAATATTTAAGGTCAGCCCGTAGCCGACCCTCAAGCCCAATCGGACCTTGAAATTTAGGGTCTGGCTCACCTGTTTGACACATTACCATCACAAGTAGGTCTGCACTTATTAGTTTCATGAGTCATGACAATAAACCAGGATATATATATATATATATAGCTAGTGTTTTCTTCTTCTTTAATATATATAGATTCAAATAATTTGATATATTGTTTAGGCTATTTAAACCAATTTTTTGTTCATTTAATTAATAATCAATTAAAATAAATAATAATATACTGTATATGATATCATTTGTAGGATAAGTTTACTGATCAAGAATCATAAACAGTGAAAAAAAAAAAAAACCTTAGTTCATGATTATATTATTTATTAAAATCAAGTTCACACAAATTAATAATTAAGTTCTTTTTGATAAAATGAACTTAATTTCCCTTTTTAATAAGCATGTTTTCCAATAAAACCTTTTTATATCTTATTTTCATTCTTAGAGTATGTTTGGTATGGCTTTTTAAATTGAGCTTTTAGAGTAGATCTTTTTAGAGTTGAGATTCTAAGGAGTTGGTCTTCTAACAAAAAATCATATGTTGTTTGGTATTCAGTTACAAAAGTGCTTTTCAATAACTAGATTGTTTAGCAGTATATTTCCAAAAGTGTTTTTGGTTGTGATAAATTACAAATAAAGGCATAAACAATGAATTTTTAAATTATGAATGTAAGGAAATAAAAAAGGTTACCAAATCAACTGGTACAAGCCAAAAAAATAATCGAAGGTATTATGTTAGGCATATTTGCGTAGTCTGGAGTCCCCCGATTGTATCACACTCCGAATGTCAGATCATCCTCCATAAACATTACGGAGTTTCAGTCGACACTGTATATTTTGTCCGGGACATTATCCACTGTCATTGTAGTGCCGATACATATTCGGAGGGACACATCATCAGACCCGACATATACTGAGCATATTTGGGCAGCTGTCCCTGTCAGCAAGTATGATCTCCACGCGTGTCCCGAGGTGTCAGACTCAAGGCTATAAAATGCCTCATTTTTACCTTCTAGAGGACCTTTTGAACTTTTTACTTTTAACTCTCTAGAATTACTGTGTACTTTCGGAAAACCTCTACTGTAAATTCATCTCTATTCATATATATACCATATCAGAGGACATTTTATTCCGAAGGCTCATTTTTGCCCTCAACATATTATATAAATAAGCAATTACATATACACAAGTACATAACAAAATCACAAGTACTTGAGTTAAAAAAATAATCACAAATAAATCACAAACACATCAATATCCATCAACAATCACAATACACTAGTACTTGAATTGAAAAAACAATCACAGATATATGAGTTAAAAAATTAAAATCATAAGTAAATAATAAACACATTAATATTCTTCAAATACATAACAAAATCATAACTACTTACGTTTAAAAAACAATCATAAATACATGAGTTTATTTATTTATTTATTATTTATTTATTTTTATTTTTTAAACACAGCTACATGAGTTTAAAAAATAATCACATATACATGAGTTTAAAAAAAAAAAAAAAAAACAAAAATCACAGATAGATGAGTTTTATTTTTTTAATAAAAAAATTCATAGGTTCATGAATTAAAAATCATAGATATATGAGTTTTATTTTTTTTTTTTATAAACAAAATCACAGATAAGTAAATTTAAGAAAAGAAAATATCCTATGTATAGGAGTTTTACAAAAATAAAAAATAAAAAATTCATAGATAATTGATTTAAAAAAAAAAAAAAAAAAAAAACAAACTATCATAGATACAAGAGTTAAAAAAAAAATATAAAAAAAAAAATCACAGATGCATAAATTATTATTTTTTTAAAAAATAAAAATATCACATGTACATGAGTTAAAAAAATCACAAATATATGAGTTTTAAAAAATAAAAATCACAAATACATGAGTTTTAAAAAACAAAAATTATAGACACATGAGTTTTTTTTTTTTCTTTTTTTAATAAAACAAATCACAATAAAAATCTAGATCACAGATACAAAAGTACAGGTATAAGATTTTTTTTTTAAAAAAATCCCAAGTAGATGAGTTTTTTTTTTTTTTAAAAAAAAAATCAACCAAACGTGTGTATATATATATATATATTAACAATAAACAGTAAATATACATATATATTATTGTTTATGATTATCAAAAAAAAAAAAAAAGTGTTAATTTGAACTTACAGATGATAAATGAAAACTTATTGTTTGAATGTCAATGAAAATGCGGAGATATAAATGATGTCAAATAAATATTAAAATATAATAGGATTGTGTAATAGATGGGGTATCTGACGGAATATTTAAAATTTCAAAAGGGGTAGTGTTGACAATGCAACTATATTAAAAAAAAAAACTCAAAAAGAGCTTCTTGAGAGAAGCCCAAATTTTGGGCTTCTTCTAATATACACAAAATGACTATTTTTTTTATATTAAAAAAACTTTTTTTGAAATTTGCCAAAAAAAAAAGGAAAAAATAAAATAAAATTTAAAACAACTTCTAACATTAAAAAAGTGTTTTTGACCCCTATAAAAGTCATACCAAATATGTATTTTTTTTTTTTTTTTTTTGATGGAATACCAAATATACATTTAAACGATAAATATTAAATACTATCCCAAATAAATTAAAAATAAATATATAATCTATCGTTTAATTATAAAAATAGTAAATTCAACCATTTTTATATTCGAGTTACCTGTACCGTAAGGTTAAGGATCCTTTTCTGAACTTGGTTTGTGATAAGCTTTGCTGGTCTTGATCTGTTAACACATGGCAATAAAACAAATATAATGCTTTTTATTTTATTTTTTTATTCTGATCTAACTTAACGGACACTTATTCACATCCAACTTCACTCACGCCTCCTCCACTTCAATTTCTTCTCAATTCATCAAAAAAAATAAAAATAAAAATAAAAATAAAAATCTTATTATCAAAATTTTTTGTGATTACAATTTACAACACACAGTCTAGTTGCAGAAGAGAAATACTTCCACAGTTCCACCATTAATACTTCCTACTCTCTCTCCATTTCTGCACATCCTAACTCCATCAATTGTGTACTTCTCATTGCACAGATAATATTTCAAACCCAAAAACCCACTTTCCTAATCCCTCTAAAAGAGTGAAGCTTTGATCGTCCTTTCTCTATTTGTGTTGGGTTTTGTTCTTTCTCTTTGCGTGCTGGTAATTTTGAAGATACAGATTACTGGGTTTCATCAAAAGTGAAGCTTTGATTTAATTATTTATTTATTTATTTATTTACCTCAATAATAAGTGATAAGGATCTTCTTGACAAATACTCTGAAGAACCAAATTCGAGAAGAAAATCATAGCTCTTCTGCTCTTCAATACTGGTTCACGTTACAATTTCGAATCACGTTACCATGACAATATGACAAGCGCACCATTGCACCAAAACGACAGAGAGCATCTGGGATAAATAATAATTCCATCATGGAATAATAAATAATAAATGGTCCCATCACTTTCACTGTTCACTCCTTAAACACTTGCCACGTTTTTCACACAAACGTGACTGAGAAGCCTCGTTAACCACCACGTGTCCTCCTACAAATTAAGAGAGCCGTGTACAGTACGACTGTGTTTAATGTTTAGCCACCCAAGGGGAATTGTCTCCATCTCATTGACAAAAAAGTGGATTTCTTCTACAAATTACAAAATTCAACATGAAAGTCATCAAATCCAAGTAATTAATTGGATTAACAATGATATTAATGTACCTAAATACAAATAATCGTCTTTTTTTTTTTTTTTTGAAAGGGACAAATAATCGTCTTTACTCCTTTTTTTTTTTTTTTTTTTTTTTTAAAAGGGCACCTGGAAACCTGGAAAACCAGATCCAGGGCAAGGATACAAACCATAACTAGGACTCCCCAAATGAAGCTAGTCGAGCACAAGCCCAGAACAGAGTCCCACATCGGGAGAAAATCGCCCACACAGAAGTGGGAATACAACCAAACATAAAACTAAACAAACTTGAAATACAAACAAACGAACTGAAACCAGTCCGGAGGAGAGACCATGTCGCCGGAGAAGACCCACCAAGACGCCGCCGACCAAGCAGAGACGTCGGAGATGCCTGATCGAAACCCCAAACCACCATGCCTATCAAACCTCCACCAGTTCCGTAGCCCGAATCCGCAAAGCTAAAAACCGACCAAGCCAAACACCAAGATCAGTGAAAGAGGACGCCGAAGTTGCCGACGGTGTCCCGACGGAGAGGATGGGGTCAGACGAGCTTCAAGACCACCCATCAAGACTGCTCACGCCGAATCACACCAGATCTGGCCATACCCAAGAGGATCGGCCGATCTAACAGCTGCCGTCGACGCATGGACAAAACGTCTCGCCCCGTGACGCGGGAGAGACTTCCAAACGACGAACAGGGTCGCCTGCATCCCCCTTCTGACCGGGAAAGCCAAGCACAAGAAAGAAAAGATCGCCCATAGGGACGACATCGCCGCCGGCTCCCGCTGCCACAGCGAGAAACCGGTGACGGAACAGTAATCACTTCTCATAACAACAACACAAAAACAAAGAAACTAACCATCCACCGAAATCCCACCGCCACTCTCCTTCACAAACTGCGCCTCTGCTTCTCACAGACTTCTCCAAAGCCAAATCGACCTCATTCCGACTGCCAAACAACAATCGGGTCACTAAACCGGATCCTACTCCCACCGTGCGGCGACGAACTCCTTCCCAGCGAACACTCCGCGCCTCTCGCCGATTGCTGGTGAGTCGCCGCCGATTCAACGGCTCGTCCTCGTCATCGTCGAGAGGAGGAAGAAACCCCAACTGAGGCGTTGACGTGAAGGAAGCCGGATCGGAGGAACAGAGAGAAGAAAGTCAGAAACCCCAGCTGCTCGTCCTCGTCATCGTCATCGTCGAGAGGAGGAAGAAACCCCAACTGAGGCGTTGACGTGAAGGAAGCCGGATCGGAGGAACAGCGAGAAGAAAGTCAGAAACCCCAGCTGAGGCGGTAATGTGCAGAGAGAAAAATATCTAGTTACTGTAGTAAAAAAGTATTTAAGTTTTTTGTTCGATTAATAATTAATCGTCTTTACTCCTTAATAATACTGTATATTGGTTTGTTGGACTTACGTTAATTATGACAACAAATTCATTCATAAACGTTTTTTGTTTTTATTATTACAAAAGCTATTACACTTAATTGTCTTCTTTTTTTTCGCTGCAAATCTACAAATCTAATTTAACATGTTTATTAATTGCCACTTTAATATGTCTACCTGAAGAAACTCCAATTTTTAGATTTTTTTTAATAACATATTTTTCAATAAAATGTAAAAAATATTCTAATGATATTTGATAAATTACAATTCACTTTTAAAGATAAATAAATTAATACACCTATTCAACTTTAATTTTTATGTCATTTTTTATTTTATTTTATAAATTCTATATAAAATTCTTTTAAAATAAAAAATCAATCGATATACTTAATTAAAATAATTTAAAAACTTTAATTATAAAATTAGGGTATGTTTGGTAGGAAGGAAAAGGGAGAAGTGAGTGTTTGGTATGGAGAGAAAAGTGAACAGAAAGGAACAATGGAAACAAAAGTGGAGAGAAAAAACTATGTGGGGCCCACAATTTTCTTTCCTCCCAAAAGTGGGAGGAAAATAGAGGGAAAGAAAGGGGAAAAAAAGAAGTGGGGCCCACCATTTGGGTAAATTACAATTTTTATTTTAAAAAAAAATTAATATATAAAATTATAATATAAAGGTAAAATAGTAAAATTGATTAAATGATCTTTTATTTCCTTTCTGTTTATCAAATAACATGAGGGAAAATCATTTTATTTTCTTTCTCTTCAAATCTTTCCATATATTTCCATCATTCATATTTTCTTTTCTCCCTACCAAACGGACCCTTAAGAGGAAAGAAAACTGACCCATGAGGGCTTGAACCGAAATATGAGATAAAGTGGGGTTTGGAAAGATTGAATATTAAATGATAATAAGAGTTGAGGTCACAACTTACAAGATGTATCAATGTATTATGTAAGTTGTTCCAAATAAAGTAAGTTATTAGATATTAAATTATATAGAGGCATTGCAGGCCTCAACCAACCCTGCTTTTCCGCTCTTTTTTTATTCTTTAATCCCTCTATATTTCCCTTTTGGTCCATACCCTCTCCACGTGACGACGCCTCTTAAATATCTACTATATTAATTTTTAAAAAGAAAAATCTAAATTAATTATATACGGTTGAGTTGAGATCCTCTCATTAGTCCTTGTTTTACCTTGGTATTTTTTTAAGTGTAATTTAAATTTCAGGTTGCATGAGAAAGAACAAAGTGAACCAATCTTCACTATGTATTTTGTATTTTGCTTAAGTGTTATTGGATTATGAAAAGTTAAAGAAAAACAAGTCAATGAGAGGATCTTGATCCGAGAACATTTTTGCTCACCCCCTTTAAGGGAGGTAACCATTACCCCATCTAAAATGAATAACATGTATCAGAGAAGTAATCATATTTAAACAAATTTACCCCTCCGTACACACTTATCATCTATTTGGGGGGTAATGCTTATCCCTTTTAGGGGGTGAGCAGACTCTCTTGATCCTATCCGGTTAACACTTAACAGTTAACACCACTGCGCCAACAACTCATCTGCCCACGTGTACTTTCATTATTTGTCCACATGTATTTTTTTTTTAAAAGGCATTCTTGGTAAGATTTTGTGACTTTTCCGACATTTCCACCGGAATAAGACACGTAGATCCGGAGATATTTTCGAGCCACGAAAAAGATATTTAGGATTATCAGACCCCTTCTGACACGTGTCCTACGTTCACTATATATCCATTAAATGACGTTATTCCCTCGATTCTCTTTCAACCGATTTCTGCAATATAAGTAGGACACGCGTCCCTCCTACAATAGTTGATGGACACGTACTCTTATTTCAAAACCAGGAATCAGGATCCCATACAGTGAGAGTGAGTGAGTGCATTTTCTACACGACCCGTGTCCAATATTCAGCTTTTGAAGTCAGGCTCTGCTTATATATATATATATATATAAAAGCAGGCGATTAGCATCACTGTCTAGTCTGGCTTCGACATTTTTACTTGTCTCGATGAGTGCGGACAAGCGACTCAAGCCTAACTTGCCGTGTCAGATATCCAAGTCCGGTGAATCTGGGATTCTCAACGAGCGGATACTGTTTATCATCTTTGAGTCGGTCAAATGGGACCTTCAATTGCTCTGTTTAACCGCCTCTCTCAACCGCAAGCTTCAAGCCATCGCAGAACGACTTCTCTGGCGGAAGCTCTGTGAATATCGAGCACCGCGCATGGTTGAAGCATTGGCTAAGTGCGCGACTAACGGTCGTATCAACGGTGGATGGCACGCGCTCGCTAAGCTTATGTTTTACTGTTGCGGCTGTGAGTCAACTCGTAATTTCAAGCTGAGTCAACCACGGCCGGGTCATTTCGTGAAAGCGTCTCGATTTTCTAAGACTTCCGGTCGTAGTTTTCTGACCGGAAAGTGCCGCGGAGATCTGCTGTACGTGAGTGACCCGTGCGAGCATCCAATGGGCGATAAGGAGGACGATTTGGGTATTTTCAGAGGGGTATTTCAGGGATTTCACAGGTCAAGGACTAAAGCCCGTTTGGTCCAACGGAAAGCGGAGTTAGAGGATAGGGTCAGGTGTCCTTACTGTGGGGCCCGCGTTTGGAGTATGAGCGCTGCGCGGCTTGTCCCTAAGTGCGCGGCTCGGCGGCTCGGCTCGCATGACGGTGGGCTGGATTATTTTGTTTGTGTGAATGGCCACTTGCATGGGAATTGTTGGCTCGTTCCATTGTCGTCCGATGAAGACGGTGGTGACTATGACGACGATGACGATGATGATGAAAGTGGGGTCAATGATCTTGATTATGATAATCGAACGGTGAAAACTGAGAGTACGAGCTCGACAGCCTCGACTAGGGAAGAGATTTGTGGTGATGATGACCCTACTTTTTGATTTGTTAGTATTGGTCCCGGTTAGTTAGACTAATCATGTACGATACCTGAGAGGAAAACAAAATTCTTATCACAATAAAAAATGATGTGGAGGATAACGCGTACAATTTTGTGCTGCCGTGGATTTTACTTTTCCTTTTTCTTCTTTATTGCGAGACATGTCTTGAACTCTTGAGTCTTGTATGATTTTAGATTGCACATTTTGTAATGGAACTTTGTTTCACTTTCCCTCCTTTCGTATCCATTTGGTTGATTTGATAAAGATATCCTTGACTCGAACAATATTATATATATAAGTTAATATGTTATATATATTTTTATTTACTTGATTTCTTAATTGAATGCTAAACTCGAATATTGAACCACTCATTTAGCTCAATTCGGAGATTAAGATAATATACCATTATTTTTAAAATTTCAATTAAAACTGTAATTCTAAGAATGAGATGATATAATATTACATAAATGTTAAAATTAAAGTAAATGAACAATAAAAAAGTTTAAGTTTAAATTTAAATCATAAAATTAAGTATTCATCAAGTATGAGATCGCATTTTTCTTTATATTTTTAATTATAGATTATTTTTGTAATTAGTTCTTAATTTAGTCGCCGAAACAAATTTAGCAGGAGTAGTATGCCTTTTATACACACTATGAGGTTCTGGGTTCGAGTCTCTCCCTAAAACTCTGAATTAATGTAGTATTTTTTTTAAAAAAAAGAAGGTCAAGACTTAAAGATGATAATTTATAAGTACTGATGATTTTTTTTTTTTTTTTTTTAATTTTAAAAAAAGCTAATTTTAAGTACAGTTGATGATAATATGATATCGTGTAAAGAGTAGATATGAATTGTTTGATCTCGACATGTCCCAACAGCCCTATTATAGTGTAATACTTAAAAAATAATAATAATAATAATAAAAAGATATCATGCAAAGAGTGCAAATATTAATTGAAGTTATTTTCTCATTAAGAGGAAAAAAATTATTGTGAGTTTGTGTTAAAAAAAATATATTTTATGCTTTTTTATTAATGGGATATTGGGATGATACTGGGATTGATAACCAATATCATCTTTATTATTCAGCTCAATCAATTTGTCAAGATTTGCACGAGTCTTTTCTCAATTGAATAGCATCAGAATTAATAGGAAGAAAATTTTATAATTACTTAAATTCTACTATTTCGTTAACATCAGCTAATAGCCTAATACAGTAATACTAAAAGAAATGTCTATTATGAAATGAATTTGCTGAAAAAAAGAAGTCCAATAGCAATTTCAATTGTTTTCTTTGATGTTTATATATATATATATATATGTAAGTATAAAGTTGCAGAGATAATTGTGATGGAAAAAGATAATTGTATTGCTGCAATATGTTGAATATATACAATTACATACAGTTATACGTAGGAAACAAATTAATGCCTAGAATTATTGAGATATTCCTAAACTCAAGGGATAGTCATCCTTGATATGTGAAATGATTAGATTATGTTGATTCTTTCCTATTATGTCCCCACAAGACGGTGCTTCCATCGGAAACGCCGATCATGGATCAAAGAGAATCAAAACGAGACTTAGCCAGTGGCTTGATTAGAATGTCGGCAAGTTGATCAATGGTGGAGACATAAGCAACCTGTAAGGAGCTGGTAGAAACTTTTTCACACACAAAATGATAGTCCAGTGCTATATGCTTCATTCTTGAGTGAAAAACAGGATTTACATACAAATATGTTGCACCAATGTTGTCGCATAGGAGGCGCGGTGGTGTAGGTATGGAGGTAACTAACCCAGTAAGAAGATTGAGTATCCAATTGAGTTCAGCCATTGTGGAAGCTACAAATCGATATTCTGCTTCTGTAGAGGACCTTGTAACGGTCCTTTGCTTCTTATAGCACCGGGAAATTGGATTGCCACTGAGAAAGACAATGTATGCGGAAATAAATGTGTAGTCATCGCGGTTGCCATCCCAGTCGGTGTTTGAATATGCAGTGAGAGTAAATGGCGGGGAATGACAAAGGAAAAGGCCATATGAGAGAGTGTGCTTCAAGTAGCGGGGAAGACGCTGTAAACAGAGGAGAAATTGGTGTGAAATTGCTCACGATTTTCACTGATGGAAATAGAATATATACAATACATCATAGTAGTATATTGGTAGAACTAAAACTCTCATAATGATAAGATTGTTCTATCAGATAACAATATAATTTAAATGCTAATATACAAACTAAAGATATTAACAGAATTTACAAACAGTTGGGGCACTTATCCTCCAATATGCCCCCTTAAGATAGGCCACGACATGAGAGGCCAATCTTGTCTTTGAGTGACTGAAATATAGGACGAGACAGCGGTTTCGTGAGAGCATCCGCAAGTTGATATTTGGAAGAAACATGAGCCACATGTAGGCTGCCGGACTGAACTTGATCCCGAAGAAAATGAAAATCAATTGCAACATGTTTCATTCGAGAGTGAAAAATCGGATTGGAACATAATTGAGTAGCTCCTACATTGTCGCAATAGATGACAGGTGCAGTTGATAATGTGAGTCTAAGATTAGTGAGTAGGAAGCATACCCAATTGAGCTCAGCAGCAGTGGCAGCAACAGACCAATACTCAGCTTTCGTGGAGGAGCGAGCTATAGTGTTTTGCTTCTTTGAGCTCCACGATATAAGATTCCGCCCAAAGGTAGACAATGTAGGCACTTGTGGAAGAGAAATCATCCTTATTTCTAGCCCAATCGGCATCAGAAAAGGCATGTAGTGCAACCTTAGACCGGTGATGGATTACAACTCCCTCATTCAGAGTTCCACATAAGTACCGAAGTAGACGTTTCACAAGGTCGCAATGGTCAGATGTTGGTTGATGCATGAACTGAGACAACTTGTTGACAGCGTAGGATATGTCTGGACGAGTAAGTGAGAGATACTGGAGGCTCCTTACAACTATTTGGTATGTGGTAGGATCATTGAATGGTGTACCTTAGTGAAGACTAATCGGTGGGCTCGTTGGCAAGGGAGTTTGCACCGGTTTGGCACTAGACATTTTGGTACGAGTGAGAAGATCCAATATGTAGCGCCGCTGCGAAAGTAGGATACCTTTTTTGTGTGGAACCACCTCAACACCAAGGAAATAGGAAAGAGGGCCAAGATCTTTTAGTGAGAATCTTTGTGTGAGACAGTCAATGAAACGATCCACATGAGCAGAGTTATTACTTGTGAGGATGATATCATCAACATATATAAGAAGATAAATTATGTTACCACCATTATTTAGTACAAAGAGAGAGGTGTCAGCATAAGAATTCTTAAAACCAACTGCAAGTAAGAATTGACGCAGTTCGTTGTACCACACCCGCGGCGCCTGCTTGAGGCCATAGATGGCCTTTTTAAGCTTGCAGACATATGATGGTTGGTCTAAGTCAATGAAGCCAGGGGGCTGCGACATAAAAACTGTCTCTGAGAGATGACCCTAATGTAGGAAAAAATATACCCGCAGCGGAAGCGAGACTAAAAAAAATATAGTTTAGTAGCTTTTAAAAAATTTTCCTTTATGAACCTTAAACCCTTTTAATCAATTAAAGATATATAACATATAACAAAAGATGAATACCTCTTGTCGCGTGATCCGATTGACTTATGTCGATGGTAATCCGTAAGATCTTCAATCCTAGCACGAACGTGGATAACCTAGGAGCGTGGTCTCCCTTTTCTTTGAATTGCAAGCCTGTGATTGGATAAAACAAACTTTTCTCTTATTCGTTAGTCACAAAAACAATCTAAAGAAACCTAAGATTATTCCGGTCACTTTTGAGTTCTTAATCTTATGATCGAAACTCGCATGAACCTTGATCGATGTAGTATTCACAAGCTTATTGATGAATCAGCTAATAGAATACCATCAAAGAATAATCTATGTTTCCTTTTTGTTTTTAGTAGAATAAAAGCTCTCTTTCTATGAGTTAAGAAGAAGAAGAAAAATAAAATTCTACACACCAAAACCTAATGCAGCCGAAAATTATAAGTGCCCTTATATATGTGGCAAAATTTCTTTCTTCCTTTTTCTTAGGGTAGCCGAAATCTCTAGCCAAAAATAAACTAGGGTTGCCGCAATTCTCTAGCAAGAAAGAGTTTGAATTGCACCCTAATTCCTATTTTGTTTGAGACTTCCAAACCCTAATCAAACTCATAAATCTTTTATTCCTTATTTGACTAAAATAAAAAGACTTCTTATTTGATTAAATAAATAAAATTAATTATTTATTTCCTTGTCAAACAAATCTTTTAATTTAAGTATACTACTACTAATAGTATACCAATAGGAAACATATTTCCTAATCAGAAAAGATTTGTTTCTTAATTAAACAATTAATTAATAAATTAATTAATTCTTATTTAATTAAACAATGAAAACAAAATAATATTTAAGGTTAATTAGTCACCTTGCCGCCCCATATAAAAATATTGGGCCAAATATTATTTTCTTATTTCATTAAATCCATAGGACTTTAAATAAAAAGCACACATGTGAACTAGACCAATTCTTACTAAAAGAAACAAGCCCACATGTCATCCATTAATATATAAATATAATTGAGCAGCTCATTACATAAATAATGTGCAAATTATATTCTTAATATATTAAATGCAATTCTAGATGGACCCTAAATTGGTCCGGTAGAATATATCAAGTGATCCATGCAAGTCCGTGTGGATTGGGGATCTTGGCGGGCTATCTAAATTTAAGCTTCAATAGACATAACCTAATCACAATCAACAAATAATTCACTTAGGTCCGATCCATTAATTTTAACTCATTCCACTAAAGAGCTAAAATTGAACTCTTAAATAAAGACAGAAAAGGAAGATGTTTCCTCATTCATACCCTAGACAATCATATTGGAGATAGTGTATCCTCGTGATTAATATCAGTAATCGCCAAGAGTTCATAGACCGCCTATAACTCTCCAAGTTACCATATTTACTTATATGACCACGTTTTGAACTTGGATACTTTGACTTGTCCAGAAGCCATGTTTTCAATAGACACTATTGAAAACTCAACGTTGAGATTTAATATCCAATTACGTCAAAACATCCATATGATGATATTATACTCTCATTCGATAAATGGAGCCACGATGTCCATATCTATAAATGAAGTCCTCTATCGATTAACAAATGAATATCACCAAACTATCGAGGATAGACTATGCGATATAATCGTACTCATTGATAGCTCAAATGATATCACTTGCAACCATAAGTCCATCATTTATCTCAGGATTAAGATAGACTCTCCGATTGTCCTGATAATGAAATTACTTTTATCTACTGACGGTTATAGATAAAGTATTTCATTGTGATCCTGTTCAATGCACCAAGTGCACTAGATTCTTTTGCCTGAAGACACTCCGATGATTTTAGACTCATCATATCTCATTTGATCCCACTCAAATGCTAGCAAAAAAATTCTACAACTTTAACAAGATAAAGGTGCCCAACCTTTAACTTAAGTTGTGAACAATATTCAAGATTAACTAAAGAATTGTGTCTACCACATACATATCTAGATGTACGAACAATTCTTCTTTTCTCGTAGTCTTTAGACCTTATGATTATTTACTTTGACAATTATTAAACTATAAATGCTATAAGATTTGTTTAAACCAGAAATCACTTTATTAATATGAAAAAGATTGTTAATTACAATATTACACTCTTGCTATTGAACATAATCCCAACACCTAAAGGAATGCATTGTTGACGTCTAGTTGACGCTGAGACCACCTATGACTAACGACAATACTGAGAACAAGACGCACAGTGGTAGGCTTGATTATAGGACTAAAGGTTTTGAAATAATTTACACCTGGTCTTTAATTAAACCCTTTGGCAACTAGACACGCCTTAAATCTGTCAATTGATCTATTCAATTAGGATCGTTTAATGCCTGGGTCACTGTTGTTGGTTCAAAATCAGATGAAGATTGCAGCTGTGTGTGAAGATTCAACTTCTGAATAGGTCTACGAATGTCATTCTTAGCTTGGATTATCATGTGGTGTCCGTTTTGAGGTTGAGACACTACATTGTTGGCTGAGATTGTTGGCTTGGTGACTGCAGTGGCAGCTGGTGGAGGTGGAGCTGATGAGCAAGTAGGCTGCTGTGAAGGGGTCGAAACAGTGTGACCAGGACTGGAGGCTGAGGCAGCTAGCCCAGCAGTTGCAGTAGCAGTAGCAGCCGGTGGAGGAAAAACTAAAGATCCCGACGGTGCAGTAGAAGCTACTGGCGAGGACAGTGGAGCTGGTTCCATAATAGTAGGAACAATAGGTAATATGAGCTGGTGAGTTACATCTTGGGACTTAGAGAAGGAGACCTCACTTGGTGACAGTCCGTGAGGTAGCACAACTGAGGATAGAAAGGTGACCGATCAACAAGCACTTGTGGTTAATCGATCACTGTGACAACAAACGGTACCCAAGAGTTGATAGTTGTGGAGGTTGGATGGTCTAGTGTGGTGTTTAATGACTTATAAGGAAAAATTAACTCCACAAACTGAACATGACAAGAGACAAACATTTTCGATAACAACGGGTCATAACATAGATATGCACTTTCAGACAACGAATACCCAAGAAAAACACAAGAGGTGGAACATTTATCAAGTTTGTGAGATGAGTATGGCCTAAGCCAAGGGTAACAGATACAGCCAAAAATTTTCAGTTTTGAATAATTTGGCGTCGAACTAAAATTTTTCGCATAGGGTGATGAGAGACTAAGTGTAGGAATGGGCATTCTGTTTATTAAATATACTGCGGTGGCAAATGCATAAGACCATAAGTGCAAAGGAAGAGAGGCATGTGATAGTAATGTAAGTCTCATCTCAACAATGTGACAGTGTTTCCTTTTTGAGTACTCGTTATGTTCAGATGTGTAAGGGTGGGGTTGTGAGATGGGAAATGCCATTTGTGGTAAGATAATCTCTTAGTGAAACGTATTCATTGCCATTATCAGAATAAAGGGTGATGATTTTGTGTTTAATTTTTTTTTTCCACAATGGCTTTAAAACGAACAAAAATTTACTTAACCTCTGATTTTCATTTTAGTGAATAGAACCATATGTATTTAGTGTAGTGATCAACGAAAATAACGTAGTATTTAAAACCTTCATGTGAAACAACTGGAGATGACCATACATCAAAAAATATAACTTCAAGAGGGTGAGATGAGACAATGGATGAATGAGAGCATGGTTGCTTATGACTTTTATTGCAATGACAAGAATGACATAAAAAATTCTTTAACGTAAGAGATGATAAATCTAAACTAAAACTAAAAACAATATGTTGTAAAATAGGAAAAGCTGGAAGACTTAATCTATGGTGCCAATTTGAGGATGAGGTTTTGACGTTTGAGAATACTAGGACTAGTAAGGACACAGAACTGGAAGTCGGTCATTCTTACACGCTATCCTTGGTTGTGCCCCTTAGAAGGATTGCCCCCGTACGAAGATCCTTCACATGAAAAGAGGAAGATAAGAACTTAACAGAAACATCATTAGTAGCACAAAATTACGAAATCGAAATTAAGTTTCTTTTCATATTAGGAACACAAAGCACATCAGTCAATTTAAAGTTGCGATTAAAAGCACAAAAAGATGTAGAACCCTTATTAGTGATTGAAAGATGTGCCATCACCGATCATAACATCATCGGAGCCACTATACGGTGCATGAAGAGATAAGTTGCTCAAATCTATTGTAATATGATATGAAGCCCCACTGTCAAGTAACCAGGCTGGGTTATTGGAAGCAACATATACAACATAATTAGCTCGTGGCTACCATGGCATCAGTGGAGTGGTATGTGGCTATGTGGAGCTTGATCCAGACGATGGAATATAGACCATTTGAAAGGAGGGACACCTCTTGACTGAATGGCCTTGAACTCCACAAACCTGGCAGTGACCAAGATACGGACAAAGAGCCTGGGTGTGACCACAGTTTGGTGCACCATAATTGTTGGATGGAGACCGATTGGTGTGGGAAGATGGCTGTCGCCAGCCTGAGTTTTTGGGAAAGGATTGGCGTGAATTATTGGTGCTTTTTTGAGGGCGCCAATGTGAGCCAGACTTGGATGCATGGTTTGTTGTGGTTGGAAATATAGGCGTCTCCTTTTTGTTAGTCTAAAGAGAGGCCTCAAAGGTCAGGAGCTTCTCATGTAGCTCATCAAAGGATATCGGGTTATCCTGAGCTTGAACAGCACAAACTAATTCCTTGTAATCATCATCAAGTTCATCAAGGATCCGTTCAGTGAGATCGTCGTCATCCATTTGGGGCACCAAGCAATGCTAATTCATCTGCACGGGCTTTAACGGAGTGAAGAAAATTAGTGATTGACTGCGTTCCTTTGGTGGAATTTTTGAGAAGGGTTTTAACTTGCTTGATACGGCCACGAGACGGTTTGGCATAGGTATTTGCAAGAATGGTCCACGCCTCCATTGATGTTTTGACTCTGATAACAAAAGAGATGATTGTAGGTGATAGGGAGCCAATAATGGCATTTAGTATGAGTTGATCCTGTCGTACCCAGATATTGTATATAGGATTTGGAGTGGAGACATCATTGACTGTCATGGTGGCCGACGGACAGGGTTTGGAGCCATCAATAAAACCAAGAAGATCGTATCCAGTGAAAAGAGTTTGGAATTGAATTTTCCAGGACATATAATTGTTGGTGGTGAATTTGAGTGGAGTCTGAGCGGAGATGTTGATGGTAATTAGGTGAAACTCGTTGGAGCGAAGAGTAGTAGACGTCCCTGGAGTGACGTTAATGATGGTAGGAGGTGTCGAGGAAGAGCTGTTGTCAGGAGAGAGGCTAGCATTTAAGCTGTTGTTAGGAGAGAGGCCAGTGTTTAACGTTGTCATTGGTGTAGAAGGAGAGAAAAAAAAATTGCACTTTTTAGGAAGAGATCAAGTGCTCTGATACCATGTAAACAGAGGAGAAATTGGTATGAAATTGCTCACGATTTTCATTGATGGAAATAGAATATATACAATACATTAGAGTAGTATATTGGTAGAACTAAAACTCTCTTAATGATAAGATTGTTCTATCAGATAACAATACAATTTAAATGCTAGTATACAAACTAAAGATATTAACAGAATTTACAAACAGCTGGGGCACTTATCCTCCAATAGACGCTTGACAATGGTTTAGTGCATCTATGTCAGAGAAAGCATATATTGGGCTAACTTATTGACGGCATAGGCAATATCCGGACTGGACAAGGACAAGTATTGCATACCACCAATCAAGTTGTGATACTGATTACTGAGTAGCATCGATCATAGGGGATCCACCCTGAAGAGTGAGGCGAGTGGTAGAATTGATTGGCGTGACAGTGTTTTTGACACCCTCCATCTTGAACCGTTCCAACAAATCACAAATGCATTTTTCTTGTGATAAAAACAATCCATGTCATGTAGGGAAGACTTCAACACCGAGGAAGAAATGAAGATTCCCAATGTCCTTGATGGAAAATCGCCAAGAGAGGGCAGAGATGACATCCTGGATGAATTCTAATAAATTTCCTATGATTAAAAGGTCATCCACACACATAAACAAGAAAATAGATTAGTGCTGACTTATTGGAGTAAACAAACAATGAAGTATCAGAGACAGTTCACAAAACCAGTAGACATGATGAATGTCTTTAATTTGGTGAACCAAGCCTGGGGCACTTGCTTCAAGCCATAAAGAGACTTATACAAACGACACACATAGGAGGGTTGAGCATTGTCAACAAAGCTAGGAGGTTGACACACATAGGCGTTTGAGACGTTTTTAGTGTTTTGCGTTTGTTTTTTATTTTTACCCTTTTAGTAAGAGACATATGAAACCCATTAAACTATTTATTAAAAAAAAAAAACAAAATTATAAAAGATTTAAGAGATTAAAGTTATAAATATATATGGATTCTTTTATAAAAAAAAATTTGAAAAGACACCAGTCAATTTAAATTAATTTTATTAATATATATTTTTATAGTTTTGAATTAATAAAATCAATTTGAATTAATTTAATTACAAAATATTGTTTTTACTCTTTTAAAAACTTATTTTCAAAATAATTACATTGAATTCATATTATAATATTATTACTTGATTTTTATTTTTCAGGATACTAAAGTTATGTTATCAGATGCATTTATTCTCGACTTTATGAAGACTTATTTTCTTGCTTATTTTTTTACTTCAAAAATCAAAATTCCAAATTCGTATTATATATCTTCTTTTTGTTTGGTTTTTACTAGACACGGTGGTTGTCCAACAAAGAGTTGAAATTTGCTAGTTTTTTAGTAGGCAAGCACACTCGTCCAATATAATTGTTTGGTAAAGCGTCAAAAGACTCAAAATAGTCACGACAACTAGTTGTTCAATTTCTCTATAAATACAAGTTTCTAGTTCATCCCACCACTTATGAAAGCCTAGAACAATTTTCTAACATCCCAATAAAATATTCTAAATCTTATTGAGCTAAAACCATCCATTCATATACATCGAAGACTACATTGTGCTTAGATTTTCACATTTGCTATTTGTAAAAAAAGTTCTTGTCCTTTAATTTCCATCCTTTGTATTTAAGTGTGGGATATATTTTGCAAGTGTGTGGTTTTTTACTTGAAAGTTCGGACCATTGTTTTCTTAATGTGACTGGTAAAATAAGTCATCATTAATTTTAAAGATTCAAATCACCTGTCAAAAAATGGTGTCTCAAATTGTGTATAACCAATTAAATTGTGCAATGTGTATACAATCATCACATGACCCAATTTGATTAGTTAGACACAAATTGAAATACCATTTTTTGACAGGTGATTTGAATCCTAATTTTAACTATCATAAAAAAATTTTGGTCTTGAGAACTTTGATTGGTAAAGAAGTCTAAGTTTGACGAAACTTGGAAGAACGGATATAGGTAAGAGTTGGTCGAACACCATACGTTATTATATTGGCATTTTTATACCTTATCTCTTTAATTTGTACAATTGATTTTTTATTGAGCATATGAGTGCATATCTATTTATATTGGCATAAATATATTATAATTACATATTGTGGCTAGGAAAATATTTTTCATTTGAAACCTAATTCACCTATTTTAGGTTGCACTTCTATCAACACTTTACAAACAATAAATCAAATCATATATTCAAACATCAAAGAAGATATTTTTATATTTTGTTTTCTTAAATAAAATGACATTCATAAAGAGAATGTGAGAAACGAGAAAACTTTGAGAAGAAATGGGGATAGAAAAAGAAAGGAGAGAATCAAGTGATAGCTCTCTCTTATTAATGAAGAGCTATTTGGTAATTTCAATTGTTAAGTTAGTGACAAAAACAAACAAATAACTACAAATATGAATTACAATAGGGTGATGCTATTAACAACCTACTAATGATCTAATAATGCCTCAGTTTTTAAAATTCAAAAATTTATTTGATATATTTTCAATACTACCCGTTTTTATTTAATTTTCAAACTTAACCCACCCCATAAACGCTCTCTATATATTTTCCATGAATACTCTCTATATATTTTCAAAAAAATAAATAAATCCTCTCTATATATACAAACATTAAGTTATGTACATTTATAAAAATAAAAAAATAAAAATTTATTTGATCATATTGTGTTCATTGGAGAGCGAAAAAGAAAAAAGAAAAAAACTTAGTGGCAATGAGAAGAAAAAAAAATACAAGTAACTTCAAACTTACTTTTAAATGATGATTGCTTTGAAATGCATGATGTTATCGGTTTTTTCAATATTGTATGCAATAAAATAAGCAAATAAAATTAGGGTTAGAAATATTAAAAAAAAAAAAAAAAAACTTTTTCAGATAAACATATTATTCATAGATGTGGGGTTTTATTAGAATTTAATTTGATCATATTGTAATAAACGAAATGAAGGGAAAAAAAATTGCGTGTGTGTGTGAGCAATTTTTTTTTTTTTTTTTTTTTTTTTTTTTTGAAAATATATAGAAAGCATTTATGGGGTGAATTAAGTTGGACGATAATTAAAAGAGAGAAAACCATAAATAGCCACATGAATTATTAAACTTTTGTTACTAACCACTTTTGAAATTTTAATTGTTAATAGCCACTTTTTAAAAATAATTTCAGTGTATGTCCATCAATTACCAGAGTACCCCTGAAAATAGTTTTATTTTAAATCTCGAAGCAAACTTGAAATCATGGGTAAATTGAAATGTCCAAACTTGAAATCAGACCTAAATTGAAATATCAAAACTTGAAATCAGGCCCAAATTGAAATATCAAAACTTGAAATCTGGACTAAATTGCAATTTTCCCTTTCTTCTTCTTCCTCTTCTTCTTCCTTAAACATTAGGGTTTTTTTTTTCTTCCTTCCCTTTTCCTGCAGATCAACTTGCCGGCGAAGGGGGATGGATTTCATCGCCGGCGAAGCAGCAACGGACGGCGAGGAGGCAGCGCACGACGGTGGCTCGTCCCCGTCGCCCACCCCTGGCCGTCGCACCAGCGACGAACCAGCTGCCACCAGCGCCCACCATCGACGCTGCCGTGAAGCCCAGAAGGTCGCCGGCGCTTGGCGACACCTTCGCCGGCGCTCGGCGACCCTCAAAGCAAGCCGGCGAGGAGATCGGGGGAGAGAGAGAGAGCAGAAGAGAGAGAAAAAAAGAGAGAAAAGAGAGAGAGAGAGTGGGTTTGGGGACCCTATTTATATGAGGGCTTTCCAGTAATTTTACAAAAAAGTGGTTATTAATAAATAAAAGTTCGTTTGTGGTTAAAAACAAATATTCCCTAATATATGTGGTCAGTTTGTGTAATTTCCACTAATTAAAAGGGCAATTTAGGAAATAAATCAAGTAATTTTTTGAATTTTAAAAACTAGGACATTATTAAATTAGAGTGGTGCTATTGGCACACTCTTACCGGTCTATTTATGCCCAACTTGTTTAAATTTTAATTTAATTAAATAAAGTTAAATATTTTTATTAATTTATTTTATTTATTTTCAAAACTACCATTTTAATTATTTTTCAAACTTAATAAATTGTAATAAATGAAATGAAGGGAAAAAAAAATTGCAAGTGTGTGTATTTATTTCCAAAACTACTATTTTACTTATTTTTCAAACTTAATAAATTGTAATAAACGAAATGAAGGGAAAAAAATTGCAAGTGTATGTGTGTGCGCTATTGACATACCCTTTATTGATCTATTTATGCATCACTTGTCTAAATTTTGATTTAATTAAATAAATGCACACCCACTAGTCCACTACTGATATATTTATGTCCCATTTGTTTAAATTTTAATTTAATTAAATAAAGTTAAATGTTTTTATTTTTTATTTTATTTATTTCCAAAACCACCCTTTTACTTATTTTTCAAACTTAATAAATTGTAATAAACGAAATGAATGGAAAAAAATTGCAAGTGTGTGTGTATTTATTTCCAAAACTACCCTTTTACTTATTTTTCAAACTTAATAAATTGTAATAAACGAAATGAAGGGAAAAAAAATTGCAAGTGTGTGTGTATTTATTTCCAAAACTACCATTTTACTTATTTTTCAAACTTAATAAATTGTAATAAATGAAATGAAGGGAAAAAAATTGCAAGTGTGTGTGTGTGCTATTGGCATACCCTCTATTGATCTATTTATGTCCCACTTGTTTAAATTTTGATTTAATTAAATAAAGGCACATCCCTTACTGATCTATTTATGTCTCACTTGTTTAAATTTTGATTTAATTAAATAAAGTTAAATGTTTTTATTTATTTATTTTATTTATTTCCAAAACTACCATTTTACTTATTTTCCAGACTTAATAAATTGTAATAAACGAAATGAAGGGAAAAAAAATTGCAAGTGTGTGTGTGTGTGTGTGTTATTGGCATACCCCATATTGATCTATTTATGCCCCACTTGTTTAAATTTTGATTTAATTAAATAAAGTTAAATGTTTTTATTAATTTATTTTATTTATTTCCAAAACTACAATTTTACTTATTTTTCAAACTTAATAAATTGTAATAAACAAAATGAAGGGAAAAAAAAAAAAAAAAAAAATTTCAATTGAGGGTTACTCTGTGTGTGTCTCTCATATCCCCTGCTGATATATTTATACACCACTTGTTTAGATTTTGATTTAATTAAATAAAGTTAAATGTTTTTATTAATTTATTTTATTTATTTCCAAAACTACCCTTTTACTTATTTTTCAAACTTAATAAATTGTAATAAATGAAACGAAGGGAAAAAAAATTGCAATTGAGGGTTGCTTTGTGTGTGAGATCAATTTTTATTTTTATTTATATATATAATATATAGAAAGTATTTATGGGGTGAATTAAGTTGGATGATAATTAAAAATGGTAGTTTAGGAAATAAATCGAGTAAAATTTTGAATTTTAAAAACTGGGACATTATTAAATTAGATTGGTGCTATTGGCACACCCCATGCTGATCTATTTATGCCCTAATTGTTTAAATTTTGATTTAATTAAATAAAATTAAATGTTTTTATTAATTTATTTTATTTATTTCCAAAACTACCATTTTACTTATTTTTCAAACTTAATAAACCTCATCTCTAATATCTGTATTTATCTCAGATCTCTTTATCTCTGATCTTGTCTTTCTCTCATCTTCTAAGAATGGATTTTTTTTTCTTCCTATTTCTTTTTTAGAGTCATACGACAAAGAACAAACAAACAGCCCTAAGAAAAGAGCAAAGAACAGAGCAACCTAAGGCAAAACACACAGAGAGAAAAAAACTAAATAGCCCACAACCAAAACGAAATAAGAAGCAAAGAGCAAGTATTTGTTTTGGCTATCATCATTTCACTTTCAGATTCTAAAAGAGTAATGAGATTAAATAATAATCAATATCTTATTTGTCTAATGCACCCCAAGTGTTTGATTTATTGTTTAGAGTAATGCTACATTGCCCAAATCTGGTGCCCAAATAATGTGGCAACAATGTAGTCCATTCATTTAAATCCTCTAAATCTAATACAATTTAAATGAATGGTCTATAGTGTTGCCACATCATTTGGGCACTAGATTTGGGCAATGTAGCATTACTCTATTGTTTAAATAAGATCCGGTACAAGTATTTTTAGGGTTTAAGAGTTATGAAAAAAAAAAATTCAAGAAAAGGATTAAAAGAAGTAAAGAACCTTTATTTTTATTTTATTTATTTTTTATTTAAAAAAAATTATGTGTCTCTTTTAGTAATTTTGATAAATGAAAAAAAATAATACTAAATAATTTAAAAAGTGAGACATAAATAGATTAATAGGGGTGTGCCAATAGCATCTCTCTTAAACTATTAATGGGTTGTGAATAGCCCCACTTATACAATAAGAAAAACAATAAATCAGACCGTAAAATTCAACCGATGATTAGCTTCCACATCAAATCTAGTCCTTACATCTGTCACCACGGCCCTATCAAACCAAAAATAGAAAAGGGTAAATTCGTCATTAAGTGAAGATTCAAAAGCTCGTCGCTATTAATAGTTCCACCAAAACCGGTTTCCGTGCTTGTTGCCGCCATATTCCACTTACATTACCTTGGCTCACACATACACAATCACACACACAAATTTCCCAGAAGCTTTTTGCAATCTAAAGAAACTGAACCAACAAACCAACACAAGATCCCTAAATTTTATGCATTTTTCAATACATAGTCAAAAAGACTCAAATGTTATACCAACATAAGCCAGATATCGCCAACGCAGGTAATTCTTCTTCATTTACAAAGGAATTCTGCTCATTGATTTGTTTGAGATTTGTGTGTTGAGGATTCGAACCAATGGATATGGGAAAATTATTCAATCGTGGTTTTAATGAATTGCAATGTTGTGTATGTCTGGCAATTTGAAATTACAGCTTCTCAATCGGAGATGTTGGTTCTAAGTTTTTTTTTAGGGAGATGAGATCCGATTCCATCAGACTTCAATTCTATAAACACCTTCATTGTTGTAGTTAAATGTGATACATTAATTATGACATTTTTCTTTAGTGAAAATTTAATGAAAAGGAAGACAAGACGTAACGCATATATGTATGTATAATGTATATATATTATCAGTTGGTATTTTTTATTTTTAGTAAATTTAATTAGTGTCGTTTTTCTTAGGTATAAAGCTTGCATCATATATATTTTGAGTGCATATATGTTGATTGTTGATTGATGAACCTGGAAGACTGTTAGCTTAAGCTTTGTGAATTGTCTAAATTGTGCATTTTGGCACGAGAGGTGTTTGATAACTGAATTTCACGGTTTATAACTAGTGTATTGGCATTATTCGGTATATTTCTTATGTATCCTTATAACAATGTCATCATGGTGGAGAAATCCAAGAATCAATTCAATAAGGAAATAATGTCAAGATGTTTCTCTTTTGTTTGAACTATTGTTTCAGGATATCAATAGTTTCAAAGGAGGGAAATGGCTACTCTCAAAGATATCGGCCTTGCAGCTGCTATTAATCTTCTAAGTGCATTTGCATTTCTTGTGGCATTTGCAATTTTACGACTTCAACCGGTAAATGATCGAGTTTACTTCCCAAAATGGTATCGCAAAGGGGTAAGAAGCAGCCCAACACGCTCTGGAGCATTTGTTAACAAATTTGTCAACTTAGACTGCAGAACATACTTAAGATTCTTAAATTGGATGCCTGATGCACTAAAAATGCCAGAATCTGAGCTGATTGAGCATGCGGGGTTGGATTCTGTTGTATACATCCGGATTTACCTCTTTGGGTTCGTTTAATTTACTAGTTTCCTATTCACAAATTCTTCCTTGTGTTTTTGTTTGTTTTTTAATTTAATAAAAATCTGTTAATTTTTAAGTCGATCTCTAATTCTAGATACTACTCCTGAAAACATATTGACTACCATATTTTGGCTATGCCCTTTATTTTTCAAATTGATGGATTGATATATGTCTAATATCAAGTTTCCAAAATGAAATTTGATATTCTTAAAACTGATATGACAGGTACGCAAACATATAAGCATATAGAGTAAACCATTTCATTTGTGTTGTTTGTAACGGATTAAGCATCTAATGTTATCATCTCTTAATTTGCAGCTTGAAAGTCCTCGTCCCTCTAGCTGTACTTGCTTTCGTGGTTTTAGTGCCTGTCAATTGGACAGGGCAGACATTAGAGCGTATTAAGATTTTGACATTCAGTGATATTGACAAGTTGTCAATATCCAATGTCCCACCTGGATCGAAAAGGTGAAAAATATTATTCTATCTTATTGTTTCTTTTCTCAAGAAATAGGCATATACTTTCTTTTCAAGGTGAATATGATCTTATGTTATGAGTTTACTTCTGGTTCATTCTTTGTAGTAAAATAGTCTTTTGGTTTTACTTCTCAGGTTATATGCACATATAGCTATGTTCTATCTCTTCACACTGTGGACATGTTATGTGCTACATGAGGAATACAAGAAAATAGCAGCTATGAGGTTGAGATTTCTAGCATCTGAAAATCGTCGCCCTGATCAATTCACAGTGAGTTTCAAATGCTTTAAGTCTTATCGTACTTTGTTACACTGCTTGTGTCTTTTTTGTTTTACAAGGGTTAGTATGCCTTAGAAATTTGAAAGAATGTCTGCTCTAGTAAACAATATTAAATATTTGCGAAAAATTATAACGAGACACATTTTATAAATGAATAACTAGTTTTGAATCTTAATTGAAGACAAATTTGTTGTGGGAAAAGCATATAGCCATATACTATCAAAGGATGTGGACACGGTGAAGTCGATTATTTCTTAGATGCAATGAGTGATTGAATTTCTTCTAAGTTTTGTTCTAATATAGGCTTAATTAACACATTTAAATTACAGGGTGTTAATAGTTATTGTGGAATTTGTTCATGCTATATTTCACGCTAAGATGATTATCACATAGAAACTCTTAAAGTATAATGCCATTGTGATGTATAACCCAGTAATCCTCCACCCTCAAATACGAAACTACTCCCCTCCCAAACCTGGTGTGAGTGAGATCCCAAGATCTACATAACTAAAAGAGAATACGCCAACCAAATTTGCTAGTCCACAGCAATCATTCTTCCGTTAACATGGAATTGGAATTGAATCCCTATCAATATAATTATTCATAGAAGAAAAAAGGACTTGAGTATTGTGTATTGAACATTAATTATAGCTTGTTTGAACTCTGAATTCTCACAGATGAATAAAACACAATGATCTTTAGCTTAAAAATCATGCAAGCTATCCTCATAAAAAATAATTCCATCACTTTTGGTGACATATTGGGTTTCTAAGTAATTCTTACATTACATTCCAGTTATGTATGCTGTTCTCTTTTGATTAGAATTGTGTTAGTCCTCATTTCCTTTATACTTTCCCTTTCAATGCAAACTTGCTACAAGCTACTTAGTTTTTTTTTTTTTTTTTTTTTTTTTTTTTTTGTGAATGCTGTTTGCTAGCCACCAATCTTGTTTGAGTAACATGTGAACATGTTTATTACTATATGTCTCCAAGAACATTTGTTACTCTGATGAGGATTTTATCCTGATAATTTTGAATACGGCTCACTGATTATTAATTTTAACTTTTTTGGCAGGTTCTTGTGAGAAACATTCCTCCAGATCCCGATGAATCAGTTAGTGAGCATGTTGAACATTTCTTCTGTGTAAATCATCCTGATCAGTATCTTACTCATCAAGTATGCATCTTTGACAAGCTAAGTTAATATTAAAATTCAAGTAATAGTGTGTACTGCTGCAAAGAAGTAAAAGCAATTATATTGACCTCTTGATGTTGATGAGAATTTGTCGAAAGACCAAAGTTTGTTTATGTTGAGTTTTATTTGGAAGCATCAATTAATGTTTCATGTTTTGATGCAACCATTTTTGAGAATGTGCTTAAGCTTCATTATGTGAATTCTATAGGTTGTATACAATGCAAATAAGCTTGCAGAATTTGTAGCAAAGAAGAAAAGTTTGCAGAATTGGTTGACCTACTACAAGAATAAATACGAGAGAAAATCGACGAAGCCAACTACAAAGGTTTTTTACTGCATGATGAATTCTACATCATGGTTTTGTTTTACTGCATTTTTCTCATGGTGGGATAGACTACCTAATTTTCTTCATAATTGTCATTTTAATAAATTATATTTAATTATTAGTATTGAGTTTGTCATCTCATTTTCTATTTCTATATAGACAGGTTTCTGGGGTCTCTGGGGAACTCAAGTTGATGCAATTGACTATTATACTGCTGAAATTGAAAAGTTGACTGAAGAAGTAAGTTTTGGTATGCTACAATACCATTTGTCTAGTACCACCTCTATATTCCTGTTTCCCTTTTCCTTTGGAAGTAAATTGTTTTGACAAATTTTCTTGAAAACGGCTAGTGGTTGATTCAAGAAGTATGAAACTAGCTTTTGCTACCAGAAGAAAAGTGCACTATTGCTATGTTTTTACAAAATCAAAATATATAAAAAAGGTAAAAACAGAAGTCCTAAGAGTATCTTTGTTTTCTCCGATTATAACATTATTTTTTCAATGTATCGGAAATAACAGCAAGACCACATGGCCCAACTATTTTGTTTTATTAATTTGCTCCTATGGTGTAATAATGACATTTTTATGCAGGAGAATAAAGAAAGAGCAAGGGTTATAAATGATCCTAACTGTATAATTCCAGCAGCATTTGTTTCATTCAAATCTCGGTGGGGAGCGGCAGTATGTGCCCAAACTCAACAATCAAGTAACCCTACAATCTGGTTGACAGAATGGGCTCCTGAGCCGTGTGACATTTATTGGGAAAATCTTTCAATACCATACGTCGATTTGACTATCCGGAGATTGCTCATGGGAGTTGCTTTTTTCTTTCTAACTTTTTTTTTCATGATACCTATAGCATTTGTTCAATCCCTGGCCAACATTGAGGGAATTCAAAAGGTTTTACCTTTCTTGAAGCCACTTATAGATAAGTAAGTTTAATAGTCAAAAGATGATATATAACTAAGAGTGTAAGATATCTATTTTTTGACCTCCCCAGTAGTAATGCTATTTTCAAGTTTGGGCTGGTCAAAGTGTTAACAATTGGATATCCTTTCCTGCAGGGAGTCTGTAAAGTCAATAATTCAAGGATTTCTTCCAGGGATTGCTCTGAAGATATTTCTAATTGTACTTCCAATGATTCTCATGACCATGTCCAAAATAGAAGGATTTGCATCACTCTCGTCTTTGGAGAGGAGATCAGCTGGGAAGTTTTATTTGTTCGTACTAGTCAATATGTTTATTGGAAACATTATTACTGGAACAGCACTTCAGCAGCTTAAAGCTTTTCTTAACCAACCTCCAACAGAGTATTCTCTCTCTCTCTCTCTCTCTCTAACTATCAACTATCAACAATTTTCTTCTATATTCTACAGCACTAACCTTTTCCCTGATGTTCTTTTGATGTAGTTACACTTGAGTCAATAATTTATTTACCTGATAATGGTGATTAAACTTGTGCTGTAGGATTCCAAAAATCATTGGAGTGTCAATCCCGATGAGAGCAACTTTCTTCATTACGTATATAATGGTTGATGGTTGGGCTGGAATTGCAGCAGAGATCCTTAGATTAGTGCCACTTGTGACATACCACCTGAAGAACACATTTTTGGTTAAGACAGAGCAAGACAGGGATGAGGCAATGAATCCTGGTTATTTACAATTTGCAACTTCAGAACCTCGGATCCAATTTTATTTCCTGTTAGGATTTGTGTATGCCGTTGTCACTCCCATTCTTCTTCCTTTCATCATTGTCTTCTTTAGCTTTTCTTATATGGTATTTCGTCATCAGGTACTTAAACGTTTCTAATAACCGCTTATAATTAGAAAAAAATACATCAAAAACTTGATTGCTGATTATGACTTGATTGGTCCTGTTTTGCAAGGTCATTAATGTGTATAACCAAATGTATGAGAGTGGGGCTGCATTTTGGCCTGACGTGCATCGACGCTTTATAATGAATGTAGTTGTATCGCAACTTCTGATGATGGGCCTATTGAGCACAAAGAATGCTGAGATATCAACACCTTTGCTCATTCCCCTACCTATTCTAACCATCTGGTTCCATGTATATTGCAAGGGACGTTTCCAATCTGCATTTGTCACTTTCCCATTACAGGTTTGGTATTTCTAATCCCAGAATTTATGAACATTTAAATTGATTGTTTGAATATTTTCTGTTATGTGAGACTTCCATCCATTGCAAAAATATTAGGGTTCATTTGTTTAGCAATCAAAATGTAAGGATCATATAATTTAGAGTTTTTGAAAATGATTTTAATATAATCTTACAGAAAGTAACAAAAACAATTTTATATTTGTAACTTAAAACTGTTTTTCCATATAATTCAACTAAACACCTTTTTTTCACTTGAGGTGAAGTTGCCATCTTGTGCAAGTTATGCTGGTGGTGGAGATTTGAGTACTTTTTGTTGAAAGAAAGATAATTTGACAAATATTTTTGTGTGAATTCACAGGATGCAATGGTGAAGGATACACTTGAACGAGCTACAGAACCAAATCTGAACATGAGAAGCTATATTAAGGATGCTTATGTACACCCAGTTTTCAAGGCGGGTGAGTTGGAGAGACCGCTTGTGGTTGATGAGGAGGAGAACCACCCGCTTGTTCAAACCAAAAGGACTTGTCACATGAATAGCAAACATGAATCTTATGTCAATTCTGATACTGATTCTTGATATATATATATATATATATGTATGTATACAGAGAAAAGAATTCTTTTTGTTGTTACACTCATTTGCAGCCTTTGATTCTTTTTTTTTCAGATCATTCTTGTACATACAGCTAGACATCATGCTGTTTTTTCTCAACAACTAGGAAAAAAAAAAAAACGAGTTACAAAATTCAACTCAGTTGCGTATTAGATCATCTAAGAAATACATTTTGTTCTATTCTGAATCCTTGGCAGCTCTGAAAACTACACTAGAAAAGCCAAATGATTTATAAATGTTAAAAAAATCTTTTTCAAAACTCAAATGATTTATAAATGTTAAAAAAAAATGTATAAAATAAAAGCCTTTAAAAAGCATAAAAAATGACACGCAACGTTTTGGTCCCGTCCATGTTAAAAGTGTAGAAACGCAAATATCACAATCAGCTTAGTTGGTGGCTGTGATGTGCGGTGTATACGACAGCAAGGTATTTATTTTGCAGAAAAGACAAAATCTACATGATTTGCTCTCTCACTCTGCCACTGCCAACCCTTCTATCTCTCTCTCATCATCGTCAGTTCATGTCATGTCAGTTTCATCTCTGCTTTTCCAGTGAGCTCTAACGATGTAAGTTCAACTTCCCTACTTCAATTCAATTCGCCGTAATTCTTGTAAACTTTTGCATCTTTTCCTCATCTGGGCATTGTTCAGTTTTGTTGTTGATGAGTTTGAATTTTAGATTTCATTTTAGATTTCATATCATTTGGTACTTTCTTTGAATCTATCAACTGGGTTTATCTCAGCATGTGAACGTAAACATAATTTTTGTGAAAAGTTATATCAATCAAGAACATTTAAGGATTTCGGTAGTGATTATAGATACAGATGATTGTGGTGTTGTCTTTGCATTATTCTGTTAGTTTCACTTGCTGTATTTATCTTATATTTTCGTGCTGGACATAGTGAAGGCATGAGATTAGTTTGAATTTTTAATCCTTCACTGAAGAGTACTTTAAGATTACCAGTACACATATTAGGCCTCTCTATCTGAATTCGGTGAATATTTGGATACCATGATCAGGAAATTCATCCCATATATTTAAACACAACAAAATTCTCATTTCTTTTTGGAAATAATAATTCTGCTAACTAATTCCTCTTAATTCTGAACAGAAGTCGGTTTCGAGTTTAGTAGGGAAACCTCCTCTGCTTTGTTGTTTTGGTTCATCTGCTTTTACAGTATAAATGGCAACTCTTCCTCCATCACTTGGAATACGGCCCTGCTCTCTCAATTGTGGAGCCATAACATCATCTAAATTAACTGCTGCCACACATTATATCTGTAAATCCAAGATGACAGGGGGGCCTGGGAGAATAGATTTAGAAAAAAAGCTTTTGTGTGGAGAAGTTGCTCAAGATGTTGTAAAAGCTCCTTATCGAAATATTAATTTAAGAGTTTTTGCTACTTCACGAATTTCTGTTGAGCAAATTGAGCAGATATATACTACAAGAACAGATGTAGATGTGCTTAAGAAGATGTCCACTTTTCTATTTAGAACAGATATTGGTGGTCAAGTCAATGTTTCTATTAGAAAGAAAAACAACAGATATGTAGTAAATATCGAAGTTTCATCCTTGCAACTGCAAACCGATGACAATAGGCTGGTGCTTGTTTGGGGTGTTTATAGATCTGATGCATCATGTCTCATGCATCTGGACTCTCAAAAATCTGCTTCAGATTCTGAAACCGGGACAGTAGAAACCCCATTTGTGGAGAATTCTTTAGATAGATTTGCACTTGAATTGGAGTTTGAGGCAAAAGAAACCCCCTTCTATCTATCATTCTTTCTGAAATCTTTAGGAGCTGCTGAGTCTAGTGGCTCAGAAATCAGGACTCATATGAAGGCAAATTTTTGTGTTCCAGTTGGTTTTAATGCTGGTTTTCCAACTCCACTTGGTCTCTCCTTTTCAACTGATGGTTCCATGAATTTCGCTATCTTTTCAAGAAATGCAGAAAGTGTGGTTCTATGCTTGTATGATGATACCACAGCAGACAAACCGGCATTAGAGCTTGATCTTGATCCATATGTCAATCGATCAGGTGATGTCTGGCATGCCACATTGGAAAATGCTTGGAATTTTGTGAGCTATGGCTACCGATGCAGAGGGGCTATAAGTCAGGGAGACAAATATAAGTTCCATGCAGAGCGTATCCTTTTGGACCCATATGCTAAAGTTATTGTGAACTCTATTTTGAATCATCATGAGTCGGGTTTGCTCGTAAAGTATCTTGGACAACTTTGTAAGGAGCCTGTTTTCGACTGGAATGGTGATGTTCGTCTGAACTTACCCATGGAAAAACTTGTGGTTTATCGGTTGAATGTGATGCGTTTCACTGAACATAAGTCTAGTCAGCTGCCTGCTGACATAGCGGGGACCTTCTCTGGTGTAATTGAGAAGGTGCATCATTTAAAAGATCTTGGTATGAATGCAGTCTTATTAGAGCCAATTTTTCCATTTGATGAAAAAAAAGGACCATATTTCCCTTGTCATTTTTTCTCGCCTATGAACCTACAGGGGGCTTTTGGTGGCTCTATCTCTGCCATTAATTCAATGAAGGAGATGGTGAAGAATTTGCATGCCAATGGGATAGAGGTTTTACTGGAAGTTGTTTACACCCACACAGTTGATAGTGGAGCGCTGCAAGGAGTTGATGATTTATCATATTACTATGTGAATGGGACCGAAGAATTAGAAACGAGAAATGCTTTGAATTGTAATTATCCCATAGTCCAACAGATGATTTTAGACAGTCTTAGGCGTTGGGTGACAGAGTTCCACATTGATGGTTTTTGTTTTATAAATGCTTCATCTCTGTTGAGAGGGTTTCATGGTGAATACTTGTCTCGTCCTCCAATTGTTGAAGCAATTGCTTTTGATCCGGTACTCTCAAAGACCAAAATCATTGCGGATTGCTGGGATCCACATGATCTGGCAACAAAGGAAATCGACTTTCCACATTGGAAGAGGTGGGCTGAAGTAAATACAAAATTCTGTAATGATGTAAGGAATTTCTTGAGGGGTGAGGGTCTTCTTAGTGACCTTGCAACACGGCTTTGTGGGAATTGGGATATGTTTTCAGATGGACGTGGCCCGGCTTATTCTTTCAATTTCATCGCAAGAAATTCTGGACTTCTCCTTGTGGACCTGGTCAGCTTCAGTGGTGCTGAGCTAGCTTCAGAATTGAGTTGGAATTGTGGAGATGAAGGGCCTACGAGTAAAACTGCTGTCCTTGAAAGACGACTTAAACAGATACGTAATTTTCTCTTTGTTTTGTATGTTTCACTAGGCGTTCCTATCCTAAACACGGGGGATGAATGCGGCCAATCAACTGGGGGTTCTCCTTCGTATGGTGATAGAAAACCTTTTGATTGGAATGCTCTGGCAACAGGTTTTGCCATTCAAATCTCACAGTTCATCTCTTTTTTGAGTTCATTTAGATTCAAGCGAAGTGACCTTCTTCAAAAGCGAAACTATTTGGAGGAAGAATATATTGACTGGCATGGAAGCGGCCAATCTCCACCAAAATGGGATGACCCGTCGTGTAAATTCCTAGCCATGAGGTTGAAGGCTGAGAAAGCTGATGGGAGCCAGTTGAGCTCTGAGTCATCTCATACAAAAGGTGATCTATATATAGCGTTCAATGCAGCTGACCGTTCAGAGAGTATCATTCTACCCGAACCTCCAGAAGAGATGGCATGGCATCGTCTAGTTGACACAGCTCTTCCATTTCCAGGGTTTTTCTCTAGCGATGGTGAGCCTGTCCTCGAGCAGGTGGCTGGATTATATACTTATAAAATGAAGTCACACAGCTGCACTCTATTTGAAGCCAGAAATCTTGAAGACTGAAATTCTCTCCATTTTACTTTGTAGTTGTAGATTTTGAACCCTTTTTTCTTGTACAATAGTATTGTTGTAATAAAAAGATGAAAGCTATAATCAATCAGGGTGCCTTGAAATGTATAATCGTTGGTTTGATTTGAATAAGATCATTATTTATTGTTGTTATCATTGATTTTGAAAAGTATGGACCACCAAATCACTTGCATTTTCTACCTCTTTTGTGTAGAAATCATTGAAAAGGCATTTCTTTTCATCCGAACGGCATTTTAGCCAAAATCAACTCAATTTAAAAATCACTGAAAGCTGCACTTTCTAAACATTGCAAATGGAAATTCCGAATTAATCCAATTTACATTTACGATTACATTAAAGGTAGGAAAATATACAGCTCTCCATTTACAAGTTTCCTGTAAATAAGCACTACAAAACTTCCTGACATAATACAAATGCCATATGGAATATTGGAATGGTCAATAGTACAAAAAGTTTTTTTAGTAGCCCTTGGATCTTTCACTATGGAAAACTCTATTTTAGCAAATCTGAAACTAACCGGAGAGGAATCGAATGTCCATTTGCGAACCTGCCATTTATCTTCTCCTCAGAAGACAGAGAAACATGACTACCACTTCAAAGTAATGGCCAGGTCTAACAGATCTTCAACTTGGCGTATGGTTCTTTGTTTCTCCATTTGCTTCAACCTACTAGCAACAGATTCAGGATCAAAACCTTGTACACTCTGTGCTTCATCTTGTTCTGACCGAACCTCTTTTAACAATGCATCGACCTCTCTGACAAAATCCACTCTCAAAAGAGGGTCTTCTTCTTCAAGGGGTGGCCGCAGTGGCCCCTGGTGCTGATATAGAGATAAAAGGGGAGCTATTGTTATTAGAACATTGAAATAGATATATTTTTATATATATATATATCTTAGGAAATTGATTTATAAAAACATAATCATATATCATCTACTTAGAACTTGGATTAACCAGTCACAGAATGGTTATATTTATCCAAAATAGTAATTAAAGTCCAAGCAAAGGGACATTAAATCCTAAATACTGATTAAGCAGTATTTTAATCTACTTAGTCTTGCGGTTTTCTCTACGTTTAAAACGGCGAGTATTAACTCCTAAACAGCCTCATGCTGCACTTCCCTGAAATACTGACTGATACATTCAACTCAGTATGCAAAGACGGTAAATGTGATTCATATCTGAATGCACCTGTTATTGTATGTAAATCAAACAAAGCCTAGTATAGAACTCCACTGTAGAAAGGAAAAAGTGATGATTCCTATTTTCATGCAGAGGGGAATTCGAAAGAGACACCAATGATTCATCATATAGCCTCCACAAGACAACATTTCTTTAGCATCTGTTAAAAGAAACAGCTTAAAACAGTGAACAAAATCAATGCCTTTTCATTTTAACAACAAAAATAATTATTAATAATTTCCAAAGTTCTTGGTTTGGTGTTTGTAGGTGTGTGGATAGGTTCATCACGTGAACAATTAAAGCCTCTAGCTGTACAATCTGCATGATTGTAGCATACCTTATCGATGTCAAATCCTGCTGGCATGAGAATTGTAAATGGATCCTCTCGTGGAAAAGTATCAACCATGAGCTTTTTGCATTCCTTCAGCCACCCTTCATCGTCAGACCCATCATGCAAATTCAAAAGATCGTTGAGCAGTCTCATGGCAGGAGTCGCCTCTCGTTTCAAAATCTCAGTCTAAAATGTCAAGTAAAATTTTGATCAATTAATTCTTTCCAATATAAGTAGAGAAGAAAGTGACTAGATGTCAGAAAGGCAAAGTGTCCAATTAAGCAGCATGTGGTAGACTGGAACAATTCTGTTATGGGTAATAACTAATAACTAAAACAATTTGTATAATGCAATGAACATTTGATGAATATTAATGAATGACTTTCTTTTTTCTTAATTTTAACAAGAAAAGTTTAAGCAACCAGAAAAGCTTCAAATTAATCCTAAGAGTTTAATATCAAAAACTAAAATGGAGAATTGTTAAAAGGAAACATAACAAGGTCTATTATATACTAACAAAGACAGATCTAGTAAACTAAAGTTATTATTTAATAGCTATTTTGCCTCAAATATTATGGAACTTGATATAGCTACGCAATGAGAAACTGCCACATATCTGAAATTAAATCTGTCTAAATGGAGGCAGGCACTAATTAAGCACATACTGGACACCATCTACACAAATAACTGTTATAAACACATAAATGATGAGCCCAAATCTTTCAAAATTTAGTGTTATATTTTGAGGGAGTTTTAAAGTTAAACATCAATATTGGTTATAAGATTTAGAACAATTTAATTATCTCCTCGGATTCTTTGGAAGTAATAAAAAATCAGCATCCTTTGCCCCATCCCTGTGACTTAAAAGTAAATACTTTTGTGTCTAGAACTTGAAATTTTATGTTTAGACGTTTAGTGCATACCTCAACCCTTCTGTACAGCAGATCAAGACTTCTTATAGCATCCTTTTCTTCCTGGAAAATTGTAATAATACTTGAATCAATAGGGTAAAATGAGAGAGTGGTATTGGTCATGATAGATATCTATGCAAATTTCTAAAACCTACTGATATCAAACTAGTGATAATACATAGTATGCTGAAACAGAGGCCGGCATGTGAATTGAAGAGAAGGTCTCAAATTTAAAAAATAATAACAAAACAAACAAAGATATCCCATCAAAACCATCATAAGTATGTATGCATGCCCGTATCAAAACCACTGACTTATATCAGTAGGAAACTTAATTAATAACTAATAGTCTTTTTTCATTTTTCTTTCTGGTACAATTTATAAATTAAACTTAATGATAGAATCTTCAGGGACATAATTTTGACATCTAAGATCCCGAGTTTGAAATTCCATAATATAAATCTATTTATTCAGATTTTGTTTAAAATATCCAGATTTTTTATGACAAAATTCTCATCATATATCCGATAGAGAGAGCATCGAGCCCATAGAAAATAATGCTGGAAACCATAACCATCACTAATAGCGGCAGTCATCAATTTTAAACTTTATATGGGAAAAACAAACAGGATGAGCAAAAACAAAACCAACTCACATCACGTCGAGCAAGATCAAGGCGATTCCATATGACCATTAGAACAAGTTCAGTGAGTTCTCCTTTCTCAGCAGCTTCTTCAATTTTCTGCATAGAAAGAAGCCACGTACAATCAAGTTTTTAAATTGAATGATATTACCTCAAATTACCAGTCATTAGAAAACCACAGGAAAGATGCATGAGGATGGAGGACAAAGAAAGAGTGTACTCAAAAATAAGACACTTCATGATAATTGAGATAATGGAAGAAGCAAAGTTATTTGCAAAGATATTCTTTTCAGAAAATTTCCTATTCTTTGTGTCAAGAAAAGCACACTTCACAAATACAAAGAATGATTGCTAAATTACATTAATAATGCTATCCGGCCCAAGCCCAAGAATATACTTCTAATTTCATATACTGATAAAATACGGGTTATCTCACATATCCTTGTAAGCCAAAGAATTACTGAAGATCTATGCCATGCTAGATAAAGTTCCAAACTAGGCAAGGGCATTCATCCCAATTAGGAAGTTACAACTTATAACCATGAAGCAACTTCATATTAGACGAAACTCTGCTTTTTATTTTTATACTTTATTTGTGTCTGTGTTTGTATGTCTTATATAAGAATAAAAAAGAAGGGTGAAACTCTGATTTTTTACTTATGAACTGATGCACAAGCAAAACCAGGCCCTTCATTCCAACTATTTAATTGGAAGAAGCAGGGATGCTGAAAATAGTCCTTAAAGCTGCTTCATACTATGCAGTTGCTTACCGACATATTGGGTTCAAATTGCCCAGTCACAAAATATGCCATAGTTGTGCTCGGACACAGTCTATAAGGAACTACATTAAGATCTAAACTTTTTCATCATCTTAAAGACTTGGTTATAATTTATTTATTTTTTTTAAAAAAAGGGCCAAAATAATAGCCACTGAAGTGTATTGGTTCGTGTACCTCTTCCACTTCTTCTTCAGCTCTGATAAAGCTAGACACCAATTTTCTTGCATTCCTAACATCTTCTTCTGGATATCCTTTCAACCGTGTGCCAACTTCACGATACTCGTCAATCTTTTTTTCCTCTTCTTCCTCTTCCTCTCGGCGTAATCGGTGCAACTCCTTTGTCTTTTTTCGTTGTTGAGCTTGCCATTCCTAACCAATAAAGGTTAAAACCAACTTCCAAATAGAAATTACACACATGTTTATCACAATAAATAATTCACTCCAATTACTTTAAGATAATTATACAATCAAGTGAGCAGTGTCTTGACATTCACGGATCAATAAAGTTGATGAACAAATGAGTGTATCCATCTACTTGCCGGCTCTAAACAAACCCAAAATCACCCAATTCTAAATTAAACCAAGACACAAATATCATAATTTATAAAAAATTAGCATCACATGATATTGCGAAATTGAAGTACCCTTTTGCCTGAATCCCCATAAAAGCTTGTTAAAACACAATATCCAGCACCAACTGATCAGAAAAGAAACAAAACAACATAAAACAAAAACAGAGAAGCAAATAAATGAAATGAGCAGATGCAAATGCAAACATTGAGAGACAACACATACATCGTCGTAATACTCCTTTGGCATGTCTTCTAAAATAGTTTCTTCATTGTTGACGCACCTCCTCAATACTGCCCATCAAAATCCCACAAAAGGTTAAAAAGCTTGATTAAAAGTGGAAGAAGATAAGGGTGTTGCAGGAAGAGACTAACCAACGCCAGGTGGGTGTTTAGTCTTCAAAAGAGAGCTGCGTATACTGACCGGTACGAGTGGGAACGATGAGGGAGGTACCCATATTAGCGGCAACACTTTTGCCTCCATTTTTATCTCTTCTATTAAAAAACACACATCCAAATACAGACGGACTGATTTTGTGAAAAAAAAAGAAGAAAAAAAAGTTAAGGATAATAGGAATGGCTCCTTTTGGATAAATTTCAAAACATCCCTCATTTGTGACAAAATATCACCTTTTTTAAAAAAAAAAAACTATGTTTCGCCAAATAGATTGCTAGGTCCCTAAATTATCATAAATGACTTCAAGTTAGATGCATCATTAAGGGTGGACACATTTTTACCATCGTAGCTAAACTGGACCAAACTGAACTTAAAATACGTGTTTGATTCGAGACACATGTTGTTAAGATGAGTCAATTTGATTTTGAAAAATGAAATTGAGTTTATTAGTCAATTGATTCTGAAAAATGAAATCGAGTTTATGTGAATCAGATACGGTTTTGGCTTGTTAAAAAATAGAATATACATAATTGCTCATTATATAAGTTAGTAAATTAATAACCAGCTTCTTAATGTAGAAGTTAAAAGTGATTAACATTCAATGAAAATTGAGGGTTGGGGCATTAAAGTAAGCATTTAAGCCTTACTAGTTACTAGTTGCTTACTTTTTATTATTATTATTTTTGAAGTATTTTCTTTCCTTTTTATTTTATTTTTAAGTCTTTAAAAATTTAGACAATATGAAGTTGACCCGGTGGTATATATTTCACACTTATGCTACGAGGTCGTGGGTTTTCTTTCTCTCCCCAAAAAACCCCAAATTATTTTAATATTTCAAAAAAGAAAAAAAAATGTTTTAAGATTTTATTACGGCTGTTGTTGAAGTGGAAGCAATAAACTTTTATTTTTGAAGCATAAGAATTAAGAATGAGATAAAATCAAAACTAACCATTTGATTTATTAAACTTTTGTTATAACCACTTTTGAAACTTTAATTGTTAATAAACACCTTTTTTTAAAAGTTTCAGTGTATGTCCATAAATTACAAGTATACCCCTAAAAATAGTTTTTTTTTTTTAAAAAAAAAAACCTCGAAGCAAACTTGAAATCATGATTAAATTGAAATATCCAAACTTGAAATCATGGCTAAATTGAAATGACCAAAATTGAAATAATGACTAAATTGAAATGACCAAACTTGAAATATGGACTAAATTGAAATTAGGCTTAGTTTTTTTTTTTTCCTCCTTCTTCTTCCCCATCTTCTTCCTCAAATTCGAATTAGGGTTAGGTTTTTTGTTTCTCTTTTTTGCAAACCACATCGCCGGACACCGCCTAGTCTCGCTCAAACCAGCGGCGGACGATCCCCATCGTGCCATCGCCTAGTCGTTGTTGATTCATGCCACCGCCTGGTCATCCCTGGTTCGTGCGACGAACCAACAGCAAACGTCGCCATCCCGTCCGGACGTGGCCCAACCGCACGCCGGAGCTCGGCGACCGTCAACCCATGCCAACGAGAGAGAGATCAGGGAGAGAGAGGGAGATCGGTTAGAGAGAGAGGTAGATTGGGGAGAGAGAGCAGAGGAGAGAGAAAGAAAAAAAAAAGATGGCTGATTTGGGATGTTTTTATATAGGGTTATTCAAGCAAGTTTACAAAAACATGGTTATAAACAATTAAAATTTCGTTTGTGGTTAAAAACAAATTTCCTATAATATATGTGGTCATTTTTTACAATTTCCACTAAGGAATAAAGATGAACTTCAATTTTTACTAGATTTGTTATTAACATTGAATGAAATTTTGTTATTACTATGTGTATTATGAACTATATTTTGAATTATAATGGTTTGTGAACTATTTGTAGACTATTAAAATTATGTTTTGCTATTTATATATTTTGTTTGGATTTTAGTTATATATATAATTTCCGTTTATGTTATTAAATTAATTTTAAAGGAAATTTCACTAAAGTCCCTTAAATTTTGTAAAATATCATATTTTTAAATAGTTTTATCAAATTAGCAATTTTAGTCTCTAGTTATTCCAAAATAGTCAATCAAAATTAACGAAAGCAGGGTTATTTTGGTCATTTGCATGATGACACATGACAAGTAAATGAGAATATCTATTCATCTGGGATCATGCATTTTTTTTGAAAGCTTTCACCATTGATAGGATTCGAACCGCTGACCTGTGAGTCATTTACCAAAACCCTAAGCTTATCCATCTACTAGCTGAGCTATACCCCTATTGGCACATGACAAGTAAATGAGAAAAAAATAAAAAATAAAATAAAGAATATCTATCAAAGGTGGAGATCCATTTATGGATGTCCACCCGTTATGAAGATCTAGATAGGAATCTCCATCACAAGTCGATGGACCTGGAGGTCCATCAGAGGCGGTGGAGATCCATGATCAGAAAAGTAGTTTTTAAAATAGAAATCGTGATTTTAAAATAATGTTTTTAAAAACAATAATACTAAATATTCCACCTAAAATCTCATTTTTTTTTTCATCCCACTACATGTGGTGTGTGAGGTGTCAAATTGTAAATGGATACACATTAATGATGATTTATCTCTCCTACCCATGCATCCACTCACCATTTGACACATCACACACCACATGTAGTGAGATGAAAAATGTGGGATTTTAGATGAGATATGTAGCATTACTGTTTTAAAAATACAAATACAAGTCATGTTAAAAATGGACCAGGATCCTCTTCTCACCTCACCTCATCCTCACATTTTCCTCACATTTTTAAAGCATGTGATTGGTTGTTAATAAAGTATCAATTACATCTTAACCATTCATTAATTGCAATGCTTGTGTGTCACAAGATTAAATGAGGTGAGGATGAGGTGAGGTGAGGAGAGGATCCTCATTCGTTAAAAATAGTTTCCAATGTGAAAAGGTATTAAATTCTCGTACGAGACAAGGTCTAACGGGATACGTTGAGATCAAATAATATATGTACAACCAATACATCTACAATTTCGAAAAACTTTAGACACGTGCTTGTAAAATGTAAAAGGTGTGAATGCATCGACATGGAAGTTTATCTTACTGATGTCGTCGTATTATATCACTCCTCCCTCAGGCACCTGAGAAAAGTTAAAAATGATAAAACCCTAGATACACCTGTTTCTCTTCTCTGACTCTGGGTGGTGACTTCTGCGAATATTCCCTTCAATATTCACTTATAAACTTCTATATACAATATTCTGGGAGAGATAGATAGAGATAGAGATAGAGATTTTCCCGCCATTTCGAGCTACATTTTCGAAGATTCTGACCTCAGTGAGATGGAAGCCGCGCCAGATCCTCCCAGAAACCTGCCCACTAGGTCACTCTCTCTTTGTCTTTTTTGGGTTTCAAGTGGTGCACTGTTATCATCATTTTATCAAGCGTTTCTCTAATAATAGCTTATTTTGAGAATCATAAAGATAGGGGCTCAGATTTTTAGTTTGCTATAGCATGTATTCAGTAAAACAATGTTATTTGTAGTAACTATTTTTATAAGTATATGCTATCTCTGTAAGCTAATTGCCAAATGTATGATTATCATCTCAATAGCATGGTACACTTGCCACAGAATTCATCGGGATAATTACATCTTTAGCATTTCAATTGCAGTAGGTGAGTTGGTGTTTGGATGATTTGATGTACTTGTAAAAATAGAAAAAGATATGGAAATTGTCACCCTTGTTGGAGATGCCTGTTATTGATGTCGGGGACAGATAATGGATGTGTAAAGTCGTAAACGTTGATGCTTCTTTGCAGTAGCAGAAAGTAGTAAATCATGATTCATTGTTTCTTTGTTTCATTTAACTGTGACAGGTTTTTTTGTTATGGTGATGCATAAATCAAGATCACGAATCTAATATTTCCCTATACAATTTTAAATTGGCTTGGAAATTGGAATGCGCTGAATATTGACTCGTGTTTATTTACAGGCACAAGTGTCCTGCATGCTATAAACAATTTAAAAGAAAGAATCATCTTGTTGAACACATGAAGATCTCATTCCATTCAGTTCATCAGCCCAAATGTGCTGTTTGTCAAAAGCACTGTAAATCTTTTGAATCTCTACGAGTACATCTTACTGGTAATATATGTTTCCATGTTCATTTTGATTCATTTATTGATAAATCGCTTATTTTGTTTTTCTTTCTTCTTTGATAAAGGTCCATTAGCGAAAGAAAATTGTTTGAAGGTTTTTTCTGAGCAAGGGTGCAATTATTGTTTGAAAATTTTTGATAACCCTGATTCTCTTAGCAATCATAAAGAAGCATGTCGCCTTTCTGCACCTGCTCCCCTTGTAAGTTGATTGATGAATTTTGGATGGGTTACATTACTGAGAAGCTTGTCATCTTTTAAAGCTTTAAACTTTTTAATGATCAATTACAGAACATCTATCACATTTAAGACAGTCTCGAGGAATGTTGTGTGGATCTTTTCAGGGAACAACACTACCTTGTGCAGAATCTGAAAAGAAAATTTCGGGTGTAGTCGATCAAAATAACACTGCCAGAGGTCCTCAAGCAGTTGCCATGGACTGTGAAATGGTTGGTGGTGGAAGTGATGAAACACTTGACCTTTGTGCTCGGGTCTGCCTTGTTGACGCTGATGAAAATGTAATTTTCCATGCATATGTTCAACCTCTAATTCCTGTCACAAATTACAGGTATTTTCCTTCTCTATTGTCGTAGGTTTCTCCAAAATAATCATTTGGAATGAGCAGCTATCATTCACGTATCTCCTTAAAATTTTCAGATATGAAATAACTGGGTTGACTGAAGAGCATCTAAAGGATGCTGTGCCACTAAATGAAGTGCGGGATAAAATTTTGGAAATTTTGTACAATGGAGAGTCTATTTCAAGGCTTCGGCTGGATGGTGGAAAGGCTAGACTTCTTGTGGGACATAACATTAAGCATGATTTGGATAGCTTGAGAATGAATTATCCAGATCACATGCTGAGGTATGATGAATGGTGGTTGTATTTTTGAATAGGTGTCTTTTTTTTTCCTCACATCATTTAATCTCTTTTTTAGTTATGCAAAAGGATCACTCAAGAACTTCAAAACTAGACATCATTTTGTTTTACTGTCAATTTTGTTAAATGAATTTATTTAACTCCCATTAAAGAATAGACATGGCATTCAAATGCAGTACAAGAAATATGGAATTACCCCCTTTTTTATTCATCTTTTACAACATTATAAATGTACACAACCAGTGTGTCGGAGAGACTTCTAACGCAGATAAACAATGAATGTGATGTCTTTGTAGTCACTTTTAATGGCTTGTCCTAAAAACTTTTGACAAAATGAATTTTGGTGAAAGGCTTTGGTGGA
Organism: Acer campestre; assembly: GCA_954870605.1. Taxonomy (NCBI): domain Eukaryota; kingdom Viridiplantae; phylum Streptophyta; class Magnoliopsida; order Sapindales; family Sapindaceae; genus Acer; species Acer campestre. Next base: position 13,646,136 of record OX940802.1, on the reverse strand, counting down.
GCTTTCAATAATGACATGGAGACTTTTTGGATTACAAAGGCAGCTGTTTTTTTTTAACCTACATGCATTAAATTCATAAAGAAAATTGAAGCCATCATATGCCTATAAATACCAAGGCAATTTGCTCCAAAAACCATCCCAAGCATAAAGCTATTTGTCTCCCTTAAATGCTCTTTCCTCCTGTGTGAGAGAAAGGTTGTAGTTCTCTCCTAAAATATTAGAGAGGTTGTAATCTTTTTGGTCTAATAAATTCCTTATAGTCTTTGTCTGTGGATGTTTCCTCACATTGAGGGTTTAACTGCATAAATCTTGTGTCCATTAAGTCAAGTTCCATGAGAAAGGGAACTAGATTCCCTAAGTGAGTGTGTGTGGATTAAGTTCCCTTTCCGGCAGGAACTTAATTCCTGATTTGTACATAATTTGATTCACAGCTGTTTTTAGTAAACACGGTAATCACATATTAGGAATTAAGTTCACTTCCCCTTGTTAGGATTCCTTATTGGTAAACGCGTCATTATTACTTTCATTACCATTCTCAGATTTCATTTTCAATTTCAAGTTTATGCCGGGAGTCGAAACACATCATTTTCATAACACATTTCAACACTTATTCAGTTTAGTCCAAAACAAAACAAAGTAATGTTGGCCTCAATTATAGTGAATATTTTTGTAGAATTGTAATGCTAATATCAATGAACCTAAAATGTGCCCTTCTTTTCGTGCCTTACAGTAATTACCTCTTCATGCAGGGATACTGCAAACTACCGTCCGTTAATGAAGACTAATCTGGTTAGCCACTCACTCAAGTACCTAACCAAAACATATTTAGGGTGAGTACATTCATTTGCTTTTATTATCTTGCTGATTATTATTAAGTTCTCTATAGCCTTTTTTTTTTCTTCTTTTTTACAAGTATCTTGTTCATATGGTCCCTATCATCTAAAAGTACTGCACTGCTGCACTTGCTAGTCTTTCTGTAGATAAAAGATTTTTCCAATTGATTTTCAGTTCTTTTCTTTTTAATAATGAACACCAAATTTTGTATTTGCTCTAGAGAAGATAATCAGGTAGATCAAAAAAATGAAATAAATAAATAAATAAAAAATCTCTCTTTTATTAAGTATATTTGTGCTGACAACATGAATGGTTTGCATGTTTGCAAATAATACATTAATACCTAAATCTTCTTGTAGAAATTGACTAGGTAAAATTCATCACTGTCTATGTAATCAGGATTATTGCTTCACCTTCACAGGTATGATATTCAGTCGGGAGTGCATGATCCATATGAAGATAGTGTCTCTGTAATGAGATTATACAAGAAATTCTGTCGACAGGATCATCATCAATTGGAAGAAATTGGATACCAAAAAATTAGCAATGGTTTTGATTCTTATAAATCAAAGGAACTTGAGAAGATGAGCCCTAGTGAACTCTATGAGATTTCAAGATCCAACTATAGGTGTTGGTGCCTAGATTTAAGGCAAAATGTGCAGCCTTAGCAACTTATCGTTTGCATCTTTGCATTTTTTTGGAATTCCATTGTAAATATTAATATTCACGTAGCGCAATCTAGCATTGTGTTAGCGACCGAGCGTTTGTTAAATTCACGTAGCACATTTTAGGTCAGATGGGAAACTTGCTAGAATATCTTTCTCATAAATAGTATGTATGATTTGCTGCGTCAGATTTGAGTTGAAAGTGTTGCACATGTTGTTAGAATTACAGACCCCCCTGTTATTGGTGTGGAGCATCGACTTTATTGTCCACTTTTTTCTTTGATTTTATGTTTTTATTCCAAGATTTGAGCCAGAGGAGATGTGCCTGGACAGTTGAAGAATATATTCTTCCTACTATGATACCCCACCAAAGAAAAAGATTTCAAACTTCCAGGAGAAAATGACAAGCTTGTTTCTTGTATTTGACATGTCAATGGTTTTTTAGGAGGCAAAAAGGAGAGATGTTATCTATGTATATCATTAGCGATTCACGCCATTTTTGACTCCCTTGCTTTTTTCTTTGTTGACTCGTTAAATGCACCGGCATGTCCTTTATCCTTTGTTTATTGAACCCGGATTTCAAACAAATGCTTGAAACTAACAAAAACATCTATTGGCGATTTGGCGTCAAGTAAATCCGTTAAAATTAACGGTCGAGTATAAGCTTACCCATGCCAATAATTTTTCAAGAAAAAAAAAAAGTAAAATAAATAATACCAAAAAAATAAAATAAAAATCCCACTTAAACATCTTTTAGTTTGTGGGGGAGATTTCTTTGTGAATTAGAGGAGATTGATGCATACATGGGTTAAGTACTACCCTCATGTTATGTACAACCAAGATCACTTTGATGAAAATAGATGTTTGTGTTTATTTCTGGTATTTGTTTGAAGCCCTACTAGATTATGATAAACTGAAGGTACGATTAACCTTTAAAACAATCAGGGCCTTTTAATTTATTGGCATAATTTGAATTCTCAATTATAATTTATTGGTATAATTTAAATCTAATATTCGAATTGAATTACATTTATATTTAAGTTCAAAAATTAACATTTAATTATATTTTATTAATAATGAATAAGTGGAATTAAAAAAAATAAAATTATTACCGAATTAAGATAAAAAAGGAAGAGAGTATAAGAAAGTTGTAAATATATGTGCTATAATGTTTTAAAGCTATTACATTACGACTTGAATTTACAACCTTAGTGGTATAAGTGTTATGAGCATACACACCGACCAACCTTTTGTCATTTTTTATTTTTCATCACATAACTTCCTACCTACCATTTTTTTTTTTTTGGAACAATTTAGAATTGTTAGAAGTATCCTTAAAAAACCTGAAAATAAAATAAAATAAAATAAAAAATAGTGCAAATGGAAATGGGAAAATGGCAGAAATAATTACAAATTAGACAGACCCACAAACCCGGACCCGACTCTGGAATTGAAGTGACTCACGGGCCACGGCCACCACAAGCTTGTTCAAAAGACAAAAGTTGAACAGTGTTGTTGTGTGTACAAAGTCCAAATAAATTGTTTTTTTCTCCCTTTTAAAGTTTGAACGTTTAAAGTTTGAACTATTCTTTTCTTCTCTCTTCAGTATTCTGTTTTCACATGAACTCTCTCTATAATACTATATTTTGCTCTCTCTAAAGTCTTAATATAATCGACACACAGAAATCTGAAAAGGCAGTGCAGTCATGGCGGTGTCCGTACAACAGAGTATATGGGACACGGTGCTGGAGACGACGAAGACGGCGCAGGTCCAGAACGTTGACCCTCTTATGTGGGCGATTCAACTGGGTTCGACTCTAAACTCAGCTGGGGTGTCTCTGCCGTCCACCGAGTTGGCTCACCTCCTGGTCTCTCACATCTGCTGGGACAATAACCTCCCCATCACTTGGAAGTTTCTCGACAAGGCCTTGACTGTCAGGATCGCACCTCCAATCCTCGTACTTGCTCTTCTCTCTACCAGGTTTGATTTTTTTTTATATTTATGTATGCCCCTCTGCTCTACTTGTACATATTTTTATTTGTGCTCCAGTTCGGTGGCTTTTTTGGTAATGTACCGATTTGGATTTTTTATTTTTTGGTTATTTTTTATGGATGATTACATGCTAGTTGCTAGTGAAAATGTTTCTGTTGATTGCTTGTATAGGCAAGTTATTATTGATAGAATGATAGGTTATACTTTTGCTGTGTTGTGATTAAAACTTATGCAATTTTTGTTAAATTGTTTAAGTGGGTAATTTCCTAGAATTTGTGTTTATTCATATTTCAGCTTTGTTTTACGAAGTTTTCGTTCGATTTGTTGTTGAGGTTCACTTTTCTTGCTGAAACATTGATCATTATGAGTCCCTTCACTAGGATAATTATTTGCATATTGATTACTTATTTGTCTGGTTCTCAATTTCATTCGACAACCGGTGCAATATACCGTTGTAGTCATTACTGTACAATACAGTTGAAGAAAAATAAAAATATACATTTTTTTGTCACACCTGCCTAATTCTGTTGAATGATGAATAATTGAGTAACTATAAATTAAGAAGAATCCGATGCCCACAAATAGGTCCATAACTTATTTTGGGTGGTTTGGAATAAAAGAAATAGAAGAATTCAAGTAGATTATAATTGAAACTTGCATAGTTTCTATGTTGCAATATTCTCAAGACTTGAACTGGTCATTTAATATTTTTTCAGCTGATGTTCTCTTACTTTTATCATAATACACCCATGGTAAATCTGACATTCTTATCTTTGTCATTTATTACAGGGTCATTCCAAGTCGGCAGCTGCACCCTGCAGCATATAGGCTTTATATAGAACTCCTCAAGCGGCATGCTTTTTCATTTGCATTACTGATCAATGGGCCAAATTATGAAAAGTAAGGATGAAGTCATCTATTTTACTTCAGATGCATTTGTTCCTTTATAGACTCATTTGTTTCTTCTTCCGTTTTAACTTGTCCTCGGTCGATATAATGTAACTTAGGCTAGAAAAGAAACAGTGAAGCTTAGGTAGGGAGAGAGTATTTTACTTCAGGTGAATCCGTGAATGTATTATTTGATAACCTCCTTTATTTATTTATTTACTTCTGTCTAAGTTTCCCTTGTACATTGTGATGTAAATTAAGATAAAAATCGAAATAAGGAAGCTTGGGTTGGGGAGAGCAATATAATTGTGAAACCATCTTAATCTGCTATGTAATTGTTCTATTTTGTGTCTGATTTGTATTTATATTTTTCCTACCCATGAAAGCTATAATAAGTTCTAACCTGATCTTATGTTGAAATTGCAGGATTATGAAATCCATAGATGGCATTCTTCATCTTTCCCAAACTTTTGGCCTTAAAGTGTGTGAACCGGGCGTTCTTCTACTTGAATTTGTCTTTTCTGTTGTATTGAAATTACTTGATGCATCATTGGACGATGAAGGCTTGCTGGAACTTGCTCAAGAAAATAATTTTAGATGGTCAACTAGGCCAGAGGACATGGAAATAGATAGTCTCAATAGCTTTAATGAGAAGAGAACCGAGCATAATGAGGGGCTGTGCAAAACAAATACAATAATGGCCATTGAGATAATCGGAGAGTTTTTGAGAAACAAAGGAACTTCAAGGATTCTTTACCTGGCACGTAAAAATATGTAAGAGCTCATATTCGTCATTTTATTTTCACTTATTCATGAATCATGATAATGCTTATCCTGCCCTGTTGATGAGAGAGAACAGGCAGTTCGTCTATTTTAACTTAACCTTGGTGTTATACTGAATTCTGGAGTTGTAAATTTGGAGAAAGGTACTTTTAAGATGTAATTAACACATAATTTCTTTATTTGTTATCCTTTATTAGGCCATTGCATTGGGGTGCTTTCATTCAGCGGTTACATCTGCTTGTGGTCAAGTCAACTGCATTGAAAAATTCAAAAAATATAACTCCAGAGGTCCTTCTGCAGTTGACTTCCGATAAACGTAAACTTTTGAATAGGAAATCTAAAACAGTATCACAAGTAGAGTTTCATGCAGTTATGGCTTCTGGTTCTTTAATATCTTCTGCTGATCAATGTAATGGGACTAGTCAGTCTGCACTGTGGCTTCCAATTGATTTGTTTCTGGAAGATGCAATGGATGGAACTCAAGTTAGAGCAAATAGTGCTGTTGAAACTCTTACTGGTAAAAACCAATTGTTGTATTTTAATGCTTAATTCGTTGCTTTACTTTGAAGTTGATGGATGTCTACTTCAAGAAATTTAAACAGAGTTGGTGTTGCAGGTTTAGTAAAAGCACTACAGGCAGTTAATGTTACCACCTGGCATGATACATTTTTAGGCTTATGGATTGCAGCTCTACGGCTTGTTCAAAGGGTAATAATTTATACCACTTGATTTTGTTGCCTTAGATTTTGAAAATTGTTGTAATTCATTAAATTAGGTTACCTGGGTTTGTGGAATTTTGTATGATAAATATATAGATTAGGAATCTGGATAATTTATATATTGTTTTGAGTTCCATCAAGCAAGAAACGAAAGATGTCATGAAACAAAAAGGTAAACCGTGAATATAGTAAGTTTATGCAAGTGCACGAGGAATATATATATATATATATATATGCATCAAGCAAGAACAAAGAGATGTCACGAAACTAAAAGGTAAACCGTGAAAATATAGTAGTTTTAATATTGGTTTCTGATATTTAGGCGAAATTACATTTGGGTGGTCCTCGTCTAGTCAAGTCAAGTTATAAAATTTCATGCCTTTTGATCTTAGGAGGCATTGTTCTTAAGGTTTGAAAAGAACCCATGTATCTGTTTCTGGAAGTTCCATTGCTATGCCTTCTGACCTTTTTTTTTTTTTTTTTCTGGGTTTGGGGTGTGGGGGTGTTCTTTCAGGAAAGGGATCCAAGTGAAGGTCCTGTACCTCGCCTTGACACCGGCTTGTGCATGTTATTGTGTATTTCAACACTTGCTATAGCTGATATTATAGAGGAAGATGAAAGTGAATTGATTGATGAAACCGAAAGCAGTTCATGCAATCCCAGGAAAGAGAAGCAGGCTCCGGCTCCAGGAAATGTGCGGAAGGGTTTAATTACCAGCCTGCAGCTGTTGGGTGAATATGAGGGCTTGTTGGCTGCTCCTCTGTCTGTTCAATCAATAGCCAATCAAGCTGCTGCGAAAGCAATTATGCTTGTTTCCACAGTTGGTAAAGGTTATTATGACTGTGTAAGCATGAATGACTTGCCGATGAACTGTTGTAAGTAATATTATTCTTGCAGTTTTACAACTATATTTACAGCTTTTTTAGCTTCGCAACCTAATAAAATAGTTTTGATATCAATTCTGCACGAATTCATCTTTCCATGTGTCTAACAAGCATTTGTAGTAAATAATCAGAAATTTATTGTTGAGCAATGTATCATTTATGAAATTTCTCACACAAGTAGATTCTGTAAAATAAAAAGATAAAATTAACCACAAAGAATTTTGAGAAGGACTATTTGATGGGGTTGTTTTTTGTGAGGGTCGCCTGGGTTGAATTTGATTATTGATCCCTCTTTTCCATGGTTAATACTTAATATTATATTCTTATTTTTAAATAAGACGTTGAATTTCCCTTTAATCAAGTGTAGAGTGATTTTATTTTTTTACAAATCTTAATGCCTGATTTGGTTCCCTGCTGTATACAGCTTTCTAATTGTTTGCCTTTCATTGTAGCTGGAAACATGCGGCATCTAATTGTTGAGGCTTGTATAGCTAGGAATCTGCTGGACACATCTGCATATCTCTGGCCAGGGTATGTGAATGCACATAGTAACCAAGTACCACATAGTGTTACTAGCCAGATGTCTTGTTGGTCATCATTGATGAAGGGTTCCCCTCTAACCCCATCATTGGTAAATGCACTAGTTGCAACTCCAGCTTCTAGGTATTCTTCTGCTTGTTCTCATTAGTACATCTGTTAATATTTCTTTGGCTGGACTTTGTACCTATTGCCTTTGATTCATTGGTTTTGTATTAATTAATTAAATTTATTTCCATTTTGTTTTATGAATGGTTAATTTATCAAGTAATTTGTGCTGCTCAGGGGGAAATTTTAAATGAATGAAATTTTAAGACACTTAAATCTGATCATACTAGGCAGTGACCCGAATTTTCTGATAACATGCTGAAAATTATAGTAAAAAGTCTAGAAGTAAAGACCCTATATATAAGATAATCAGTGAACCTGCACTGAAAAAAATCAGGTCGGTCTTGACTAGAGAATTAATTAGTTATTATTTATATATATGACTAGGAAAGATGGGATAGTCGAATTAGTAAATGTAGCATTCCCTACTTTTTCTGATTATGACCTGGTCTTCAGTTATACCTTTCTTTTTCCTGAAGCCAGGTGTATCATATGCTCTTTTTTGTAAATTTACCCAGTGGTAAGGCAACTGAATTTAAGCTCATGGATTTGATCATTTGATGGAAGTTTAGCAGAGATTGAGAAAATATACGAGATTACACTCAACGGTTCAGATGATGAAAAGATATCTGCTGCTACAATACTCTGTGGGGCGTCTCTAGTTCGGGGTTGGAGTATACAGGTAATGTAGTTGAGGTCATTATGTTTACATAATTAGTACTTTATCATGTATGAGCAAACTTGTCACTATCTTCTTTTTTGGTTCAGAAGTATGCTCTCTTACTTTTTTGTGGTTTCTTCTTTACCGGTTGTGGGCTTATTTTGGTTTCTGTTGGCTGCAGGAAAACACCCTGCTTTTTGTTATAAGATTGTTGTCACCTTCGGTTCCCACTGATTATTCCGGTAGTGAAAGCCATTTAATTGGTTATGCTCCATTTTTAAATGTTCTTCTTCTTGGCTTATCATCAGTAGATTGTGTCCAGATTTTGTCATTACATGGCTTGGTAGGTTGCGCTCAAACATTCCATCTTATTTTTTGACTAATGTTTATATGTGGGCATGTTTATGTGTGAAAGTTGCATTAGTAACTAAAAGAGTAGTGAAGCAAGTCTTGAAGAGGTTAATTATTAAAAAGGTCTACATCCACCTTACATTGCAAATCAATGGAATATAGAGGATCATATCTGTTTGAAAATCGACTCCTGCTATACTTTTTTGTAATGATGGACCAAGAAGATATTCCCAAGAACAATTTAAAAAAAAATAAAAATAAAGAGAGAACCAAAAGCCATTGAACAAGTGTTGCATTCAGCATCTATGGATGACATTTTACATAATGATCTAAATATATGAAGCGTGTTTGCTGGCATGCATTGATGCACACCTAATAATTGAAAATGATAAAGAAAGATTATTGAAATAAAAAGAGAATATCAGAAGGTAGTCAATACAATGGAATGGTAAATCCAAGATCTTCATGTTGTCTATGAGCTGATGTTCAATAATTATTGCCAGGTTCCACTACTAGCAGGTGCATTGATGCCAATTTGTGAGGTTTTTGGGTCGAGCATTCCAAATGTCTCATGGGCTCTTCCAACAGGGGAAAAATTCTCTAGTCATTCAGTGTTCTCCAATGCATTTACTCTTCTATTAAGGTTATGGAGGTTTGACAAACCTCCTCTCGATAATGCAACTGGAGATGTGTTGCCAGTGGGATCCCAACAAAGTCCTGAATATCTCTTGTTGGTTCGGAACTGTCACTTGGCATCTTTTGGAAAGGCACCCAAGGATCAAATTAAAACCAAGAGATTTTCAAAAAATTTAAATATTCCTCTTGATCCCATTTTTATGGATTCTTTTCCCCAATTAAAGCGCTGGTACCGACAGCATCAAGAATGTATTGTTTCTACCCTCTGTGGTCTTGTACAAGGTACAACTGTTCATCAGGTTGTTGACGCGCTCCTCAATATGATGTTTAGAAAGATTAATAGGAGTGGAACACCTTTAACTCCTGCAACTTCTGGAAGTACTAATTCATCTGGGTCTGGATTGGAGGATACATCAATTAGACTCAAAGTACCTGCATGGGATATCTTGGAAGCAACTCCTTTTGTGCTTGATGCTGCTCTGACAGCCTGTGCCCATGGAAAACTCTCACCTCGTGAACTGGCTACAGGTTTGTCTAATTTTCTAGAATGAATGGAATGCTTTTGATTTTAATTGAATCTTTATGTGAATGATAGCAGATATATAAGTCAATTATATGCTAATTTATCTAGTCAGTAAAGATTAAAGTGTGCTAAGAGCTCGGTGAGATAGAGAGAAAGTGGTTGATTTGCTAGGTTAAAGTTGGGGTTTAACGTAATAAAGTAAAAGAAATTTAAACTTTTGAGTCAGAGATGCAGAGTTAAACTTTCCCTACCCGAATGTAGTTGTGAGTGGTTATGATCATGACTATGGTAGCTGGTTGCACAACCCACTGCAATCTGTTTCATGATGGCATCTAGAAAAAGATGCACACAACAGCACCTAGGAATTTTGTGTGAAGTAAACAGAGCACAAATGTGAAACAAGATGCCCATAAAATCTATTTTAAAACTTTTTCTTTGTTAAGTAGTCGATATAGTTTTCTGGATGAGTGATATAAGAACAATCAAAGGCCTACAAATGCATGTATGGGCATTTTTCACAAATACCTGTGAGCTGTCTGGATACTAACTCTATCTTTATGATCTTCCCAAACGAGGTACAATGTTTTTACTAAACTCTATCCGGATAAATGATATATTAGTTAAGTGATTTATCACTTAACTAATATATAGAGAATGAGTGATAGTTTGACAAATCATTTAATGCTATTGGCTGCTACCTAAGATCTTTGTACTCTTTATCCCAGGACTGAAAGAACTTGCTGATTTTCTTTTGAAAATTTATAGAGAATGAGTGATAGTTTGACAAATCATTTCCTACTATTGGTTGCTACTAAGATCGTTGTACTCTTTATCCCAGGACTGAAAGAACTTGCTGATTTTCTTCCGGCGTCTCTGGCTACCATTGTTAGCTACTTTGCAGCTGAAGTAACACGTGGAATATGGAAGGTGGCTTCTATGAATGGAACTGACTGGCCAAGTCCTGCTGCAAATTTATCCAGTGTTGAGCAACAGGTCAAAAAAACTATAGCTGCCACTGGTGTTGATGTCCCAAGCCTTGTCATTGGTATTTTTTCATATTCTTTAGTTCTGTGGGTCATTATATTTGTTTTGTTTAATGTTCTTTATGTGCAGTGAAAATTTCCATATGCCTTCTTAGTGCCTTTGCAACCAAGATTTATGGCCCTCTTCCATTCAACTCTCCTAGCAAACGTTGCATCCATTGGACTCTCTTAACCAACAATGTTTCCATGGAAGTGAACATTTTAATTTAGAAATGTTTTTATACCCATTTAAAATCGAAACACAAATAGATTCTCTCCTGATTTATGAAGCAATTACTTTGGTTCTGTCCTTGTTATTCTAAAATGAGTTGGATGAATGAATTATTAATTTAAATGTTTACATGGAATTTTTTTTTTTTTTAAGAAATCAATATGTTTAAACATTCATGGCTTGAGCTTATTTGCTTGCAGGAGGGAATTATCCAGCTACACTCCCTTTGCCCTTGGCTGCCCTAGTTAGCCTCACAATAACCTATAAACTTGATAAAGCCTCTGAACGTTTTCTTACCCTAGTTGGACCTGCCTTAAGTTCTCTTGCCACCAGTTGCCCTTGGCCATGCATGCCCATCATAGCCTCTCTATGGATTCAGAAAGTAAGGCGTTGGAGTGACTTTTTTGTGTTTCAATCTTCTCGAACAGTCTTCCATCATAACAGTGACGCTGTAGTTCTGCTCCTTAAGAGCTGCTTCACATCCACCCTTGGGTTGAGTTCCTCTAACATTTATAGCAATGGTGGTGTCGGTGCCCTCCTTGGCCATGGATTTGGCTCTCACTTTTCAGGTGGCATCTCTCCAGTTGCCCCTGGCATTTTGTACTTACGAGTGCATCGATCTGTCAGAGATGTCTTGTTCATGACAGAAGAAATTGTCTCTCTCTTAATGTCCTCCGTTAAAGATATTGCTAGTAGCGGGTTATCTACAGAGAAATCGGAGAAATTGAAGAAGACAAAGTATGGGATGAAATATGGGCAAGTGTCTCTTGCTGCAGCCATGACTCGTGTCAAAGTTGCAGCTTCACTTGGGGCTTCATTAGTTTGGATATCTGGTGGATTAAATTTGGTGCCATCTTTGATGACTGAAACTTTACCGTCATGGTTTATATCAGTCCATGGATCGGAACAAGGTGGGGAATCCGGAGGCATGGTTTCTATGCTGGGAGGTTATGCACTTGCATACTTTGCAATTTTCTGTGGGGCATTTTCTTGGGGTGTGGACACGGAACCACGAGCATCACAGCGGCGGCCAAAGGTTCTTGGGGCTCACTTAGAATTTCTTGCAAGCGCGCTGGATGGGAAAATATCACTCGGTTGTGATGGGGCTACTTGGCGAGCATATGTGTCGGGTTTTGTTAGCTTGTTGGTAGCTTGCACGCCAAAATGGATAATGGAGATTGACGTGGATGTACTGAAACGGATGAGTAAAGGTCTGAGGCAGTGGAATGAGGAAGCATTAGCCATTGCCCTGCTCGGAAGTGGCGGGGTTGGTACAATGGGTGCTGCTGTTGAACTGATTGTAGAAACCAGGATTTAATCCTAATAGTTTTGATCACTTGTATGTTTTATGTATCCTCTTCAGGTAGGGGATGATTGTTGAAAGAATAAATTTATAAACTTTTTTTTCACTTGTAAAATCTAAGCAGCTTGTATATTTGTGAATCGTCAGAGGATGTTTAGTGAAGTTTTAAGTTACTGAAATCTAATTTAATATTTCAACTTTATTCTCCTTTCTTGTGTCAATGCCCTTTAATGTCAAAATTTAATAAACCCAAATCCTACTCCAAAAATAACACACACAAAAAAAAAAAAAAAACATGCATGTGAATCAAAAGCAGCTTACAGGAAATTCCTGTGATTATCCTCATAGTTGGTGTAGTGGATCATGGGGTTCATCATCGGCGGAGGCCTCGACGGGAAAAAACCATTGTGGGGCTGCACATAATACGGAGGCATTGGCATTGAATAAATGGGTGGCATATAATATGGACCTGGGGCAGGTGCAGGTGCAGGTGCAGGTGTAACATATCCATGAAAATCGGTCACGCCTGGACCTTGAATTTTTCTGCTCACATTATTTGCACCACCGTCAAATTTGGTGCCGACGTTATTTGCACCACCATCTACATTAGTACTTGATGTCTTTACTTGTTTGTTTTTCCTATTAAAACACCAAAACCACTTCTTGCTACTAGTCTTATTATTTGAGCTTTGGCTGTTGGTGGGTATAGGAACATCACCACCATGATCACCGGAAGCAGAAGCAGAACCAGCGCCATTGGTTGGTGGGTTTTTGTTGTCCAAGCGAAGAAGCTCTGCTCTTTTGCCCATCTCTGCTAACTTTTGTATTACTACAGTTGGGTTTACATTGCCTGAAATTCTTAATATTCCTTGTTCTGGATCATATGTGATTGAATCCACTCCTAATTAACATCAAAAAGTTAATAACAAATTATGTTAAATTATGATTAGACAAGTTGTGACATTAAATAATGTATTGAAAATATTGAATACCTTTAAGTTTCTGCAATTTCTTCTTTGCTTTGACCTCACATCCATTGCAACACTTGATATTCACTTTCAAAGCACAAGTCTGCAAATATATGAACACAAATCAATGATCAAAAAAACAAATGGTATGAAATATATTATATATAGGAATGTAATCTTTTAATTAATTCAATTCTGTAAAGGAGTGAAGAAACATACCGGGTTAGCAGCAGGTCGGTTTTCCTCTCGAGGGGTCGCAGGCGTGGGATTGGATTTCTTTTGGGGTGCCAACCTAGTTGGGAGAGCATTTTGGTGTTCCATTGAAACAACTCACAAGAAAATTAAACAAGATTGATTAAAAAACTTATAGATAGGCAAGAGTAGTAATAGAAATATTGAGGTTGGAAGTTGAATCAAGAAAATAATGTCAACTTCCTTAAATAGCAAAGTGTATCCCAAGTCAATATTCGATTAGCATAATAATTTTTTTGATTAAGCTACATTAATTGCATGTGCATCTACATTTTCCTGTTTTAGCTATAATTCTTTTCCATATGTGAAAGATTTTCCTTTGATTTCATACAATTATTAAGATTTTTTAATCGTCTTACCCAAAATGTATATACGAGTGCATACTCGATAGCCCACAATATATTTTGTTAATCGTTTTTAACAATTTAGTTCTTTCAAAAGTTGCACATCAAACAATTAAAATCCAACAGGTGAATGAATGGTTATGTCAAGATATTCATCGACAGAAACATGGATGGACCGTGTTTTTTTTTTTTGTTGTTGCCAATATCTATTAATCCGGGACCAGGTATTTTTTTGAAAGTTTCCACCATTGGTAGGATTTGAGCCGTTGACCTGGGAGTTATTAGCCCAAGCCCCAAGCTCGTTCATTTACCAGCCGAGCTACACCCCTGTTGGCGTTAGGTATACAATGTTGAACATATACAATTTCCTACTAGGTTGATAACATGTTTGTTAAATAAAGATGAAAAAACAGATACACTAGAACATTTATGATACACAAACAGATCAAACAAAAGAAAACAGTGTATTCAGACATGACATATTGCAGTTCATGAAAAACAGAATCCATGATCAAAGCACCAAGCTCACAGCCTCACATTATATGGCAAGCCTTGACATTCTCTTCACTGAAGTAGTGATGATAACCAATGCCAATCTCCGGTTCCTTCCCGTCCCCATAGATATCGAATGGATATGGCAGCGGTGGCCTTGTAGTCTTCACGTAAGACATATTTGGCCGCGGATTAAGGTATAATGGATACATTCCGTTTGCATAGCTTGGCCCTCTGAAAATGCTTTGCATGCCATAACCTGGATGATGCCAAGAACTTCCATGAGGATTCATATAATGGGAATCGTAAGTGGCGTTATGATGATGATGAAATCCTCCATCAGTAGATTGATCTGTTATCTTGGAGGGACTATCATTTCCACTCTTCATATTCTTCTTTGTATCATGTGTAGGATTCTTTTCATAGGCCAAAAGCTGTGTCTGTATACCAAGTTTTTTTATTGTCTGAATGAGCAAGGGTGGATCCATCAAGCCAGTAACTATAACCAATCCTTCTGTTGTATCTATGTTTATACCATACACTCCTACATCACAAAATCAACAACCAAATATAAATAGTAAAAACTAGAAAAAATAATTAATTCTATATTGTTTTGTTTGTTTCTTGGTGGATACCATTGATTTTCTGTAATTCTTCGTTCACTTTCTCAGGGCTTATTTGACAACCTTGGAGATTAACTTTGAGGACACAAATCTGCATCGACAGAGTCCAAGAGAATATATCAAACAAAATTACAATACATACAAAAGATACAGAACATAGCATAGACTATATTTATGACATGAAGAATCAAAGAATAGACACATACTGGATGATTTTCAGCCATTAGACTTGCTTGAAGTTTGAGTCACAAAACCTGAAAAATGAGGCTCCTTTTGAGAGGCTAAAGAAATAATCTTATGTATTATTAATGGTAAAACCTTTGATATCCCAAAGTATATAGTAAACCAGAGTATCTTTTAAAGATTATTATTGAAACATTTGAATCTATAAATGTCAAGAGTTCTTGGATTGATATGATACCGAAAGATCGGCTTCATCATTTCCCTTCCTAGTTGTTAGCAAAGTTTCCATTCATACTTCATGCCTAAAATATTTCTTCAAAATCTTTAAAACGTATTGGTGTTGAAGAAAATGGGCCTTAAATTTTGGGAGTTTTTAAGGATAAGTAGCTGATGATATTTTTATACGGAAAGTGAGATCGAATCATGGATTTTGTGCGAAAGAAGACGACTCCAGTCTCTAGGGAAACATAGATAAAATTGATCAGGCCAGATAATTGAGTAACAAAACTAGTTCCACAACAATCACTCCTCAATTGATTTTTTCATATTCTGAACGTAACACAACACGGTAATTATCTGTTGGTGCGGCATACATGTCTCTAAACATTTGTGCCAATTAATAAGAGGAACAAATTATACAGCTTTTGAAGTGTCAGAATAAGCTTTGTTCAAAAAAAAAAAAAACAATTACATTCAAAAGTTAAAAAGTAGCTACATCAATGACCATAAAAAGTACATTCAAGATTTGAACACTGAAAATCAGCCCCCCCGAGCTTCTCTTCTGGTGGCATCATGTAGCAGATCAACATCAACTCCATCTGGAGGAAGTTGGACATATCTCACCACTGATCCTCTGATGAAACAGTTCCTCACTGAAAGCTGCAATTCAGCAAAACATCATTAATCCACCAAGCAAATTATTAATAATAAAAAAATGAAAGAAATGTGAAAAAAGAATCATCAAAAGCAAAAAATAAATGGATAACATGATACAGACACCTGCATTGAACCCAAAGCAGTAAATCAAAGGTTTCAAAAGAATGCAAGTCTAACATGATAAAAATAAAAAAAAGAATCAACAGGAAGGCCGGCCAACAACAAAGGATAAAAACAAATGAATCACAGAACCACATGTAATAATCAGTTTGTCAGAACCTATCCCATGGAAGTTTACCAAAAAATAAAACATCACTATAAAGCAAAAAGCTAAGAAACTCAAACTATTTCACCATTTGAAAACACCAAAACTGATAAGACTGATTTCTTTGCTTTCACCATTGACAAATTTTTGCAAGATTTTGCTTTGAAGAAGAGGGAGAATTTGAGCAAGCCATAAAGGATAATTGTTTTGAACAAGATGAGCCTAAACAGAGTTGGTGACATTGGGTATGAGAGAAGAAGAGGAGCAGTCAACGCTTCAGATACTGCTCCGCTGTGAACCAGCAGACATTTTGGAAGAGGAACTCATAATCAATGTTTTAAAACTCAGCCGAGGTGCGCCTCATGCCACCTTGGCCCTCCACAGCCTTGTGGCTGGCACCTCAAGGCTTTTTTTTAAATGACACTGCCTTGGGGCGATGAGGCAACCGCCTCAAGGCTGAACCAACTTGAGATAGTGCCATTTCATTTTGGTTTTGTTGATTGAAACGGTGAGTTTTTGATCAATTTTGGGCTTTTCTTTTTTCTCAAAATTCACAGTTTTGAGCTTTTTGTTTAAATTAGAATTAATTTTTAAAAACCCTAATATCCCCCACTCACACTCGATCAAACGAACAACACCTCTACTTCAAAAAATAAAAAACTAACAACACC
Source organism: Acer campestre (assembly GCA_954870605.1). NCBI lineage: Eukaryota > Viridiplantae > Streptophyta > Magnoliopsida > Sapindales > Sapindaceae > Acer > Acer campestre. Next base: position 13,629,323 of record OX940802.1, on the reverse strand, counting down.
TCACTCAAATCTCACACCTCACTCAAATCTCACAGCCTCACAAACTTGATCAAACGCCTCACAGCCCCCTAAAGGTACTCATTTTTCTCTTCTCTAAACTGAGGAGGCCGCCTCGCCTCACTAAGACAAAACGCCTCACACTTTTTAAAACATTGCTCATGATGAGAACTCAAGTAGAAAGAAACAGGAATGAGAGATGTATAAGAATCAACAGGTGAGAAACGGTTAGGCTTGTCGTGAGACTTTTTAGGGCTCTATACCATGAAACAATATTTGATAAAAGAGAGAATTTGTAAGCCTCTAGTTAATTGAGGTTGGTATTCTATATTCATGTAGATATAGTGTCATTACAACTTCGAGTACAAGTAACTTTACTTGGAGTGACATTAAGTCTCTAAGTCAAGTTACTTGTACTCCAAGTTGTAACGACTATATATACATGAATATAGAGTACAAACCTCAATTAACTTGAGGCTTACAAATTCTCTCTTTTATCTAATATTTTTTTTTTAAACTTGTCTATAAAATCTGCAACTATCAATTCTTATGTCATCTTTAATCAGATGAAACAAATTTCATGTACAGAATATAATGAAAATCACTTAAAAGAACTCGTACATTCATTTCAAAAGAACCGCAACCTGATCTTTAATGTGTAGGCATTTCAAAGTTAACAAAAATTGTCTTTAACTCTCAACAATTTGTTGGACTCCAGCTGCAAATTTCTTGACATTGACAAACACCTATATCATCCCATCAACACAACTGCTAGCATAATCATCAACAGATCAAGCTACAACCAATTTTCAGCAGGAAATTGGTGAGGTAAAAGTATTAAAAAAATAACTGACACAAGAAGGAGAAGACCAAATCCCTGATTAACCGAACAGCAGGAGATAATGTTGAGAGGTACTTCTATTTCTCATTTTCTTTAAATGGTGTATTAAGAGAATCATGAAAATAGAATTCAATTCCGAGTTCCGACATAAATTCAGTCAAAGAAGATGAATGACAAAGTATACATATCCATTGAGAGAGGGAGCAGATAATGCCTTATCCCAAGTTAATGCATTATATTCATGAATTCCAGAATCACTCTGTTATCTGTATTGTCTTACTCAGGTAAGAACTACCAGAGACCAGGTTTCTGTCAGACTTGAATAAATTTCATGCATGGTCACGAATAAGCAAGAAGAACCGTGAATATCTGTTTATGGTTTAGCATGTAAATAAAGATGATAAGATGACAGAAGACACTATAAGGGTTCAGATTAACGAACTCTAAAAACAAGGGTACATTATTGAACTTCAAAATTTCCACCTTATCTAAATGCTCAAAGTGACAGCATGCCCAATCCACCACTGCCAATACATATATGAAACCCCCGAATATATATTACAAGCTACAACAATAGTTACGTATTACACTGCTTACCAACTATAGAAGAGTTATTCAAGTTAAACTCAAACTAATTGCTCCCACCTGAATTATAATTTATATGTAAGTTGTAACGATACATTGCAAGCCAGTAAATTCAAATGCTCATCTTTTAACCCCCTAATAAACCATAAACCCCAAAAATGCATATTACATTCACACTATACAACTCAATCATTGGAACCAGGCAAAAAAAAAAAAAAAAAAAAAAAAAAAAAAAAAAAAAAAAAAAAAAACCTAGAAACCCTAATAATACTTAAAACCCTAAATCTCCAAATCACAGTTATGTGCAAAAACATCACAAGCGAACCAAAAAAAAATATCCCTCCTTCCAGAAGACAATAAAAAACCCTAGGAAGTATACGAGTGAAAGAGCATAACAAAACCCTACGACTAAAAACATTACAAAAGTAGGAGAAGAAAATTGAATAGCCATCGCAGGGATTAAAATAAATAAATAAATAAATAAATAAAAAATAAAAACCCTAGTAAGTGTGAATACCATGTGAGGGTACTTGTCTTGATCAACAACCCTAGTATTCTCGAGCTTGATGTTGAGATACTGATCAACCGAGTGCAGAGTTCCTCTAATTGCCAAATCGTTTTTGAGCTCCACAGTCACTTCCCGACCTACCAAGTCCTTGAAATACGAAAAGAACAACTGCAACAAAACACAGCAGAAATTCAAGACCCACAACATTAAAGGAGACGATAACGAAATACAAAGAGAAGATACCAAAATAGTAAACGGAGGACTGGGGAAGAAACATTAACATTGATAATGAAAAATATGGAGTTGGAAAGGTGACTAACCATTTTGCAATCGGTGAGATACAGAGAGAGGTTCCTGCTTCTTTTGATTGCTGTCTCTGTCACGGACCGAGTAACAAGTTTTATAGAGAGGGAACCCAAATGCTTTTGTTTTGTTCGCTCACCGTTCCCTGTTTGGCTACCGGTATATGTAATTCCCAGTGAGGAACTGATTTTTTTTAAGGTTACTCTATTGCCATCCAAATACGTTTTAATAAAACTTTTTTATTTTTAAAATACCCTTATATTTAATTATTTAAAATAGATGATTTTATAATTAGAAATTAAATTTACTTTCTACACCCATAAATTGAACACCCAATCAAAATAAACTCTAATAATATATACTTAATTAAACCCAACATCAATCAAAATATATATATATTTTTTCACATATTATCAAGGAATAAATGAATAAAGAATTGATTTCATAAATTCTAAATGTATTCAGATATATTTAATTTCATTTTTATTATTGATTTGTGATTGAATAAAAAATTGTTATAGTTGTAGTCTTGTATAACTCTTTTTTAAAAGCAATTGTAGAATTATTATTATTTTTTTGAGAAAAAAAAAATTGTATGTACAAGAATTTTTTATTTTTTACTTTTATTTATTTATTTATTTATTTATTTATTTATTTATTTATTTACGGTGTAGAATCAAATGAAGAGAAAATGGTGTAATGATAAAATATATATGTTTAAAATTAAAAAAAAAAAATACTGAAAGGATAGTTTTGGTATTTTAAAGGGTGTAGGGAATAATTTTTTATTTTTTTTTTAACGTTAAATAAAATAAATAATATTTAGAACTTTTCAAAAATAAAAAAAATAAAAAAAATTGGAAGAATTCGTTAACCAAAAAAATAATAATACATAATAACCATTTTCAAATGCATACGAGGAGTCCTCTATTCTATTGGATACTAAAATGGGAAATTATCATTTTCCCCTATAGTTTTCCATATTCATAAATTTGCCCCTAATAGTTTCAAAAATGGTTGATATTCCCCCTGAAAATCAAAATATTCGAATGTTTACCCCCGCCATTAGGATTTCCATTAAATAATGGTTTGAATGTGAAAGTAACAATGAAAGTACATTTTTACCATTTGTTGTTGATTTTTTTTTTTTAAAAGAACAATCATAATTACAAAAATACAAAGGGAAATTGGCCTCGTTTAGGATAACTTTTACTTTTGACTTTTGACATTAGAAGAAGAGAAGTAAAAACTTGAGCTTTTCAGAGACCGTTTGGATAATGTATTTCAAAAGAGCTTTTGTACCCAGAAGAGCTTTTAAGATAGTTTGGATGAAACATCTTAAAATAACTCATAGTCAAAATATACCCATAATGCCCCTAATTAGAATGACTAATAATACATGTAATTTTTTTAATTAAAATAATTGATTACATAATATAGGTAAAAATAATGTATATTTCAATGTTTTAAATTAAAATACTTGATGATAATAATAATTTTAAAATAAACTAAACATATAAATGTATTTCTTTAATAATAAATCATTAATTATAAAGATAAAAATAAAACAAATGCTAAACCTAAACTCATCCCAATTCCCAAATTAAACTCATCCAAATTCCATCCAACACCCACCGTTTCTTTCTTTCTTTTTTTCTCTGCAAATTTCACCATCTTTATTCTTTACTCTCAAGTTTTCATCTTCATTCTCAATTTCTTATATTCTCTTATCATCACACATCTCTCTCTAGCAAACCCATCACTTTTGAATCTCCTTTCTTCTTCTATAATTCTTCAATTTCTTTTTTCTTTTTTTTAATAGTAGATTTATTGATCAAAATAAAAACAAGTCACAAAGAAGACAAGAACACAAGCCATAGCTTATAGATGCAGGGCAAACACAACCAAGAGGAGAAATCTACTCATTCATTCCATGAATCAAAGTGTAGCTTTGATAAATCTACTCATGAGTTTTGATTATTTTTTGTGTTGTTTGAGTGTCTTTTGCAAAAGATTCGCGAAGCCAAAACCCAAAAGCCAATTATTCGTGAATCTTTAAAAAAAATAAAAATAAAAAATCTGAAGCTTGGATCTGCAGAGCACATTCAAGGAGAGAAAGATGGGATATGAGTGTAATTTTTGTTTTGCTTTTGTTTGATATAAGGGTAAAATGGTGAATATAAAAGTTTCATTAAACAAAAATGAGCTTTGTGTGTTTTTGGTGAAAGCTCTTTCTAGAGAAGCTAGAATTTCTAGCTTCTGTTGAAAGAGCTTTTAAAATTGGAAAGCTCTTCCAATGAGACATCCAAACACCCATATAAGCTGCTTTTAGGTCTCAAAAGCCATAAGCACTCCTCCAAAAGCCCTGCCAAACAGGCCCATTATCATTTCCTCCTCTGTAGTTTGCCATATTCATAAATATACCCCCCTAGTTTCAGAATTGGTTGATATTCCCCCTGAAAATCAAAATATTCGAATATATACCCCCTTCCGTTAGGATTTCTGTTAAATAAGGCAACTCTAACAGAAAAAAGAGGTTTAAATACCTTTTTGCCCTTAACATAAAAAAAATAAGAATTACAAAAATAAAAATTCTTCCTTTCATCTCCAGATTCAATCTCCACCATCCATCTCAGACATGGACGGTGGAGATAATTATATATATAAAAAAATTAATATCAAAAATAATAAAATAATATAATTGTAAAAAAAAAAAATAATAAAAAAAAAACTAATCAATTTTTTTTTCTTAAATGGATCTCCACCATCCATCTCATAGATTGGATGGTAGAGATTACAAAATAATTTATAAAGCATAAAAGAAGACAAAACAAAAAAAAAAATCATTTAAAAAAAATCTCCATCCCTCTCTCGATCTATAAAAAAAAATCTCGATCACCACCACAAAACCCAACAATCACACCCGTCTCTTTCAACCCTAACTCTCTCTCTATCTTCTCGTTCTCTCACCCCAGTTCTTTTCTCTTCTCTTCTCTCTTCGCCACCTTTTTTCTTTCTCTTCTCTGTTTCGCTTCTTCTGTTCTCTCTCTTTAAAGGTTTGTGTTGATTTAGGGGTGGTTGCTTGATCTGTGGGTGTGGTCGATTGGGTTTTGGGAATGTTTGATTCGTGGATTTTGATGATTCGTGCGTGGATGGTGGCTGATGTGGTGACCGTTGGTGGTGGGGATGTTTGATTTGTGGATTTTTTGGGTTTTCTATGATTCATGGATTTTGGGTGGTGGCGGACGGTGGTGAAGAACCTGGTTTTGGTGGTTTGGTGAGAAAGTGAGAGAAAGTGAGAGAGATGGTGGTTTGGTGATAGTGGTTTGGTGTGTAGAGGTGGCAGTTTGGTGTGTGTGTGTGTGACAAAGATTTATGGTGTGTGTGATGAACGGATGAACAAGAAAGGGATGATGATGAATGGTGATGATGAATGAAAGTTGGAGAGAGGGAGATTTACAATTATATTATTATTGTAAATTATTTAAGGTGGAGAGTGATGATGGTGATGAAGATTTTGGTGTTTGGAGGCTTGGTTTGTGTTTGTGGTTGTTGAAATCGGTTTGATTTCGATTGGGGATGGTGATTTGATTTCGATTGGGGCTAGATTTTGGGTGTTGTGTGGTGGTATGATTTTTTCTGGGTTTTGGTATTTCAGATTGATGATGGAAGTTTTGATGATTTCATTTTTTTCGGAGATTGATTTTTGGGTTGGTGTTTGATTGTATTGATTTGGTGTTAGGATATTACTATTTAATATTTATTTATTATTTAATTTTTTAAATATTTATTATTTAATTTGATAATATTTATTAATTTATTATTTAATATTAGTTGTTTTATTAAAGGGAAATTTTGATTTTCAGGGGGAATATCAACCAATTCTGAAACTAGGGGGGCAAATTTACGAATATGGCAAACTACAGGGGGAAAATGATAATTTCCCTTTATTAAATAAATTATTATTAATTGCCATTCAAGTCCTCCAAGCAGAATTACAAGATTGCCCTTGCTATTTCACGGTCAAACCTCAATTTAACAGAAATCCTAACGGCAGGGGGTATATATTCGAATATTTTGATTTTTAGGGGGAATATCAACCAATTCTAAAACTAGGGGGGAAAATTTATGAATATGGCAAACTACAGGGGAGAAATTGATAATTTCCCTACTAAAATCCTTGAGTTTCAAAATTTGGTAAGCAAAAAAAAAAAAAAAAAAAAAGAGAACCATGTACCAAAAGCACCTTGTTAGCTAGAGTTTTTAATTGTAAATATCAAGTTTGATTAAAAAGAAAATTAAAGAACGGATCTTAATTCGATCGGTTAAATGGAATTCTTTTTAACGAGATTCCCAACAGTATTAATAAACATTATAATTATAAATCAAGAATTATTTTCCCTTATTAGCATTCTCAATATATTTGCTAAAGATTTGTATATAAAAATGGCACAATTCTCCCTAAAATTAATTCTTTCAACATTTATGGGATTGCAGATTTAGTTATATAGTTAAATCCCTCCACAAATCTCAAATTTTTAAATAAGTAAAAAAATATTCATGGATAAAGCTTCAATAAGAAAGTTCTTTGTTGGAATGGATACATCCTATTTATCAGTAGTGATGGGCAAAAATCTCAAAAACCAGAAGCATTGAATACAACAGAAAATAGATCACAAAGGAGTAAAACAAACGTCTAATATTAGGTTGGAAAAATGAATCAACATGTGTACAGTGAGTGTGTTTGACATGTATATACTATCCAACACCAATAATACTGAAATCGAAATGCCGCACACACATCAGTAATTCCCCAAATTCCCCAAACCTGTTTCTTACTTATAAACCACCAACTACGCTACAATACGAAGCCATCAAATAACAACAACCCAACAAATTGAAAACAGATGAACAGCTACATTTACAGCACTTACAAATATGAGAAGCTCAACATTGGAAAATTTGTTTCTAATTCCTAATATCGGAACATCATTTTTCTTTTTCTTTCTTAATGCTTAGGCTACCAAAAGAAAATGCATCAAAGCTGTTTTAGTTGGCTATAGCCTTTGCTTTACCCGCCTGCCGTTGACATCACTGCCATCAAGGATTGCTTCATTACCATGCCTGCATACTACTATCGAGTGCTCGCTTTCCTTAGCCACATATTCCAAAAGTTCAGTCAAAAGAGAGGGACAACTTTCCTCCAAATACTCGAAACCATCGGTTTGCATCACAGCTGCAAAACAAAAGGATCAGGAACAAGCTTCCGTTAATTAATCACATCATTAAGAAACAAAACAAAAACCTAATATTTCATTACTCCTCATTTAATCAATAAGAAGAGTATTGAAGCAGCTTCAGGGAAACCAAAGACCAAGGGTGTAAGTAGGCTTTTTTTCATAAGTTTCGCTATCCCAAAATAATATTCAACAAGCTGAGCTGTGTCCAAGGTACCATTAACATACTGTACAAAATGCTAACATTGAGATTTAAGATGAATGTCCCATTAAAAGTTGAACACAAATCAAAGTTAATAGTCAAGATCATTCCTCATGCATGCCTCTGAAATAAGGACCAAAAATTGAAATCTTCTAACCATATCATGTCAAATACAGTAAGTATTCTTGAGTCAACAAAAACAAAAAATTTCCTTTCCGAATGAAATGTCATAAAAGAACCATCTGATGCAACATTAATTAACTGAACAAGAATGAAAATTATTAGGGGATAACCACCTCTCAGATTTTCAGGCATTGCAACAAATTTAAGACAGACAGCCTTCAGTTGGAAACAATGGTGCTGCTCCGCCAAAGCTAACGTAGTTGCCACAGTGTTAATGGCAACGTTATCACAGAGACTGGCCTCGCATAGCAACCTGAGCCTTTCTAGACCATACCTATCTGCTGCTGCAAGCAAATGCTGAGACATCAAGGTAGAAGCCCACTTGGAGTTCACACCAGTAAGTTCTTCCATGTCAGGTAGAGCGTCCCAGTAAATGAAATGCAGTAAAGCCTGAAAGTTGCAGACCAGAGGATAAAAGCAATAAGTCAAATCTATAGTAATGATCACATAAAAGTTAAAATTTTGTGGCCAAACACACAGAGATTCAATGCTATGTTTTTTCAGTGAAGTGAAGCAGGATAAAAACAAAATTGAAACAAGAAATATACAAAAATGGGTTGATACAAAAAAATTGTACAGCCAAGAAAAATAAGAAAGGGTATTCAACCTTAAAAACTGGGGACTTCATGTCCTCAACTTTTATACGCTGCGTGTTCTGATCCTTCATAGGACCAAAAAGTTGGGCCCTAAATACAGGTGAACGCGCAGCCAGAACCAATTTGTGAGCAGAAAATACTTCATCCTCCACTTCAAAATTTACATCAGTTCTCTTTCCACTTTCCAGTAGTTGGCCAAACTGCTGACCAATGTTAGAAATTGGTACTGCTATAGAGATTATCTTAGGCCCTTCTGTGTGTGACTTCACAACACCTACACTACAGTGAACCAAGAGACAATCATCTTTGAGGTAGTCTGATTGTTCCAGAAGAGTTCTCTTGAAAAACCGCTTGTATCCCCTGCAGCATTTAAAAGATCAGACCCACTATATTGTGCTGAATACTAATTACTGTAATCTAAATGTTTGCAAGCACCAAGAACTTAGCAAATAAACATGCCCCAAAAATGAAAAACCGAATGGCTGCTAAGCTAAGAAGAATAGAATAAAGAGTTATCTTGAGGAAAAAAACTATGCCCAAAAACAATACATATATCAATAAAATCATCGTGGATCAGCTACATAAACATTTTTCTTCTATTATATTCACACACTCAATCATCATTGCGCATCCAACAGGAAGATGTATAAACTAACTCCAAATACAGTGTATAATACCAACATTTTATCAAATAATCATTTAAGATAAAAACAAAATTAAACACAAAATCTTTTTAACTGCATATTCAAAAATCATTGCATGATTCAATGGAACTCACAGAAAATCACATGCACGTTTACATGCATATAAACAGCAACATAGACCGCCATGTCGATACCAAATTGCTACAGTAGATTTTCTAGATAATAACCATAATGTGATGGTCAACAATAAACCCAGAATCAAAAGAATGCAGCACAAACAAGCAGGCACACAATATGCTGTGTAAATCTGCCTGTCAAATGCAAATGTAAAAATTCGACTTCATAAGTTGCACTTCACAAACAGTCCAGATAAAAACATACATAATTGCATACTCGATCCCTCAGCCAGCTCACGTAGATACACTCATGCAATCGAAGACTAAAAGTAGACATTACAAAGAATTCAATCCGTTAGTTATCCTAACAATTATTCAAGAAAATAAAGACAATCAAACACAATTACATACAAAATTAAAGAAATCATAAAAGAAACAGCAGCCTCTCACCACATGCTACCGCGATACTTGAGGGTATAGGGCCCGCTCTCGAGCGATCTCCCGAAATGGGTATGCACCTTGTGTCGCTCCTTGCCGCTCTGATCCATCAGCGTCAGCTCAAACAGAGCCCTCACGTCGGTCCCTTCGCTCGCTAACGCAATGAAAAGCGAAACGTACCCAGCATTGTCCTCCACGCTCTTGCCATCCGGATAGAAGTAAATCGCCCACGCGTATCCACCCACCATAAACGTGTCCGATGCTATGTATTTGCCGACGCCCAGTCCCTTCGAGAGAGAATACCCTGTGATTTTGAATTGGTGAGATCCGTTAACGGTCTCGGTGATCGACGTAGATGTGGTGGTTTGCGAGGAGGAAGACGAGGAGGACGCGGCCGAACCGGGCTTCGCGTATTCCCGGTAAATCTTTCCCATGACCGGGAAATCTGGGGGAAGATTTTCTCGGGAAAAATGAGGGTTGAGGAGGGAATTGAAGGGGTCAGGAGTGGGAATTTTGTGTGAATTAGGGTTTGGGTTTGAAAGTTTATCGGGAAGTAGGTGTTTGGTTGGTGAGAAAATCTAGGGTTCCAATAGGGAAAGTACTTTCTCTGGAGAAAAGAAAAGGAGAAAATGAACGATGAAACTATGAAAGAGCGAAGATGATGACTTTAAATATTTGGGTTCTAATTTATATATATATATATTGTTTTTCTGACATGGATATTATTAACGTGAGAGCTGCAGTGAAACATACTTGTTCATGTAAGCGAGTTTATCCCACTCGCTTTCATCTTAGGACACGTTTCGTCTGATACTTAATTTGATTTCATTAAGAGAACACTTTTACTCATCCACTTTTCTAGGGAGGTAACCATTATCCCTTCCTAAATGGAGGATATGTGTCCATGGAGAGAGTAAATTGTCCAAACATGGCTATCTTTTAGGACAAATTTATCTATCCCTAAACTCATGTCATTTTTTGGTAGGGAGGTAATGCTTAAAATGGACTCTTTCATTAACAGGGTTTGGCTTCTGTACCCACATCAGTATGGTAGCATCAAATTCCGAAAACAATTCATGGTTAAATTTAAAAATTATTAAGATTTTTGGGAACCTCTCTCATATTAAAGCCAACTAAAGAGTGGCTTCTAATTTTTAAAGCTACCATAACCAAATGGATATTATAACTGGTCCTTCATTATCATTAACATAGTTGATAGGAGAAAGATTTGATGAATTAGAATTATGATAAGGTTGGATCCCGATACAAATCTCAAGAAATGTTAACAGGACCCACCAAAAGTTAATTAATCACGTTCATCAAATGACGGTGTATGAAATTGCGCTTATGGAGAGCAGCCGGCGCGCGTGGCAATTAGATTTTACATGGTGTGGAAACTGCAAATGCAGAGACTTGAGGTAAGTCGCAAAAATATATGCATAATTGGTAGGTGGTGGACATGAAATTTTGCTTCAATGCTCTCTGAGTGTATGGTCTGCCTGTTTGACTTTGACCGATGGGATTTGAATTTATTATCTCAATTTTACTCGACTTCCTGGACATATATTGTTATTTTACTATCTCATTTTAGTTAATTAATATGATTACCATCATTCACGGTAGAGCTTACACTTAAAAGACAATAATCAATGTAAATCATAAATATTAAATTATTAAAATTATGTAAATTATAAGATGATATGGTAAATATTACCTCAAGGGTTGGTGTCGCTGGTCATTGGGGCAAGCTGTAAACTCGGACATCCTAGATTCGATCTCTGACAGCCACATTTTTCTTGGGATCACTGAAGGTTTACCCGACTGTTAACTTCAGAAGTGTAATTGCAAACTATATATTACATAATTTATATATAATTAAATTTAGAAAATATAACATTATTATAAATAATATAACCTTATCGAGATTCTTTGATGACTTTTTATTGGTGAAAATTGAAGACAGCATGCAATAATTTCTCTGGAATGGCACGTGTCAGTGAACGTACGCTTATTGTTCGTGCAATTTCTACCACAAATTTGCTCAACATTGTAATGGTGAATGGTCCCCACGGGTCTACTCATTTAGTCATTTACTCCTTTCTTTTTTGCTTTTACACAATTTCCGACACTTTTGATACCGAAAATGCTTTCCTTATTTTTCATCCTTTTTTTTTTAGTCCATTTTTCTCACCCCCGAAGCCCCTATAAGAGGGATAAACATTTTCCCCCTCCCAAATGGATGATATGTCCATAGAGGGGTAAATTTGTCCAAATATGATTACCTCTCTGGACACATATCATTCATTTAAAAATGGGATAATAATTACCTTCCTTGAAGGGGGTAAGCAAATATATATATATTTATATATATTTTTAACTACAAATTTCAATTTTATCATTTTATTTGTATTAAATCTCAAACCAATAGAATTAAGGTTCTTTAGTAACATGAAGAGACCAAGCACTATAAATTTGATCCGACACGCAACTCCTAATATAGAGAGGAGTGTTCTCCACGACACTTTGTAATGTAATTTAATGAATAGATGTGAGACTCTAACTTTATCGTATAATTATAAGTGAATAGATGTGGCAACTCGAACCCACAATTTCATGGTGTGGGTGTGAGAGATATACCACTAAACCAACTTCATCTCATCAATATCCTGTTGTTTTGAATTATCATATCTTAGCTCAAGCGATATGCACTTCATCTTCCACATTAGTATAAGGACTAATAATATTTCTAAAGTTGGTATAAAAAATATTGAACAAATTGCACCCAACCCTACTTTATGTTTGCTGTTTTATACTGAAAAACAACTTTGACATTAACTTCCTCTACCGTTCATCAATTCCGTTAGTTTTAATGGTTGATCGTATGTGAAAAGGAAAAGTTTCTCATAGATCTAAGAGGAGGTCGTGAGCCTCTTCCATCATCATTTGCGACATTAGCATAAACATATAAAATTTAATTTTCAAATGTCTTACTCGCTACGATGGGAGGTTAATTTGTATTTTACATGACTCATATCGTTTGTTCAAAAATAGTACCCTAATTTGTATCTAACCAACCAAATTAGGATATGTATCTATATTTATGTAAAATGTAGACATATATCCCAAATTGATTGATTAGACACAAATTGAAACACCTTGTATAAACTATTTGAGTCCCATTTTAAATTCAATAAAGATTTATTATTTTTAAAGTTAAGGTAATATTTAATATATTTGTTACGAGATGGTGGGTTGCTGGGTCATTATAGGGTTTTTCGAAAACCATAGTTACATGTTTTTTTTATTGAGTTTTAAAATGTGAATACATTTGTTCAAACCCATTTTCTAGTGTTTACTCAAAATAAAAAAAAATTTAAAAAAATCTTTTGTGATTTTTATTTTTTATTTTTTTATTTTTTATTATTTTATTTTTTTATTTTTGTAGAGAAATTATTGGAATGATCATTCAAATATATAGAGTTCAAAATGTTGTTATCAACGTTGGCTATATTTTTTTTCTTCTTTGGGACAGTATATAGTACCTGTGGATAGCCTTACTACTAATAAAACTAGTCTCATCGGTTATGTGACATTCACCGGTATATATATATATATATATATATAATTCTCTTATTATATGTGTTTTTTATATGAGATTTATCCCGTTTACTTAAGCTTTATGCCTTTACATGTGGGATTTCTAACACCCACTAAAAAAACACCCACCACCTAGGTAGTAGAAAATAAATAATGGGATAGAAAGTTATGTCCCAATAAAGTCACGGGGTCCGGGGTTCCGTACCAAGATTTTCCAAAAATTTTCCATGTGATGTTGAATCATCGTTAAAATTTCTGGAACATTTATTCACATATATACGAACTCTTAATAAAGAACCAAAAAAAAAATAAAAAAAATCACAACACGTGTTCGGTGTTGCCATTTTTATACCCAAAAAAAATAAACAAACATCCCAGCATGGCATTCTAGCTACCGGATACAAACCCACGTAGGCTATGATATCACTTTTGATTTTAATCATATATAACATTCGGATTTATACCGTTCAACGTCATGAATCTAAGAATATCTCAGCGGAAATGGAAGCGAAATCGTCTACATGGATTATATCACTGGAGGTCAAAGGACAAAGTCCACTCTGTCCATGAAGCATGAACCCACACACTAATAAACACCGATAAAGAGTTTTTTTTTTTTTTTTGAAGTAAAACACAAAACTAGAGACCAGGAAAAATACATATAGGATCAACATCTCTCCAAATCTGATCACCTCCAGAAGAGAAAGGCAGACTTGCTAAGCTATGAGCAAAAACATTAGCCTCCCTAGAAATAGCTTTACATGAAGAGACTCCAACTTCATTGAACAAAGCTTTAATATCAGAGATAACAAACATGGCTTCCCCTAAGAAGAACTTAGCTTGTTTAAGCAGTGAAACAACATTTGAGGCATCCACTTCGACATAATTAACAGCCAAGTTGTGACATTTAGCAAGTAGTAAGCCTTCCCTAAGAGCCAAAAATTCACCCAACTCAGGCAAGAAATTACCAACCATTGGTTTCGAGATAGCAGCTACAACCTTACCTGAGGAGTCTCTGATAACAGCTCCAATGCCAATAAAACCTTTCCCTTGTTTAACAGACACATCAGAATTCAGCTTGAGGCAACCATGAGGGGGCGCTACCCAGTTTCTAGATGCTGCCTCTAAAGGTTTCAAATCCAGGGAAAAACATTTCCGGGTGCTCTGATATTCCAAAAAGAGGTCACCTGCAGTAGAAATAACATCCTCTGCCGATTTTACATGGCCCCCAAATAAAACAGAATTTCGGTGATTCCAAATGCTCCAACACATAATACAAACAAAACTAAAATTTTCCTTTCCCAATCGATTGAAGAGGCCATTTAGAGTGTCTAAACCAGAAAAGTTCTGAAATTCTGAAAGAGGATGAAAGAAAGGGGAGCGGCGCCAAACCTTAATACTGTCAGGGCACCAAAACAACGCCTGACTCTCCGTTTCAGGTTGGCTTTTGCATCTGAAACAGGTATGTTGATCAGTTATTCTTCGATTCCAAAGGTTGTAAAGACAGGGGATAGCATTGCAGCAAACTCGCCAAACAAACATTTTAATCTTAGGAGGGATGTCTAGGTGCCACAAACCCTTCCACCACTTGTGAGAGTTAGCCATGGATGAAGGAGATTCTTTGAAGACTGAATTTGCAGCAAGCCAGTATCCACTCTTAACTGTAAAAATACCATTTTTATCAAAATGCCATGATAGACAGTCCTTACCTCCCCTCACGCTAATGGGAATTGAGAGAATCATTTCTTTGTCTGCTGGAAGAAAGTTGGCATCCAGTTTAGAAATATCCCAACAATGCTGCTCTGCATCTATGAGGTCTGAAACCCTCAGATTTTGGTTAGAAATGGAGATTATAGGTTTGAAGGATGAGGGCCTCGGAATCCAGGGGTCTGTAAATGCATTAATGCTAGTGCCATCACCAACTTTCCAACGTAGGCCTTTCATGAGTAGATCTTTACCCCATATAATACTCCTCCACACATGAGAGCAACCTGCCTTATCATAAGATTGAAGGAAATTAGAGTGTCTGAAATATTTAAACTTGAATATCTTGGCAATCAGAGAGTCCGGGAACTGCAATAATCTCCAGGCTTGCTTGGCTAAGAGAGACCAATTAAAAATAAATAAGTCTTTAAAACCGAGGCCACCTATAGCCTTAGGTCTGCAAAGGGTCTCCCACCTCATCCAGCTTATCTTTCTCTTACCATCCTTAGTACCCCACCAAAATGTAGAAATCATTGAGCTCAATTCCTTACAGAGACTCATAGGAAGCTTGAATATACTCATCAGGTATGTTGGGACTGCTTGAGCTACTGCTTTAATTAAAATTTCCTTACCACCCAGAGAAAAAAGGTTGCTTTTCCAGCCCCTAATCCGCTTCCAAACTTTCTCTCGAATCTCCTGAAATGCTTTCCTTTTGTTTCTCCCAACTAAGGTTGGAAGGCCCAAGTATTTATCATAACTATTTCCTGGGTGAATACCAAAAATACCTTGGATGTCTTCCTTTAGATTGGTATTGACATTCGGACTGAATGTTATGCTGGATTTCTGAAGATTCACTTGCTGACCAGAAGCTTTCTCATAAATGCTAAGCAAGCTTCTGATTTGGTGGCAACTTTCCACAGAGGCCCTACAGAATAATAAACTATCATCTGCAAAGAATAAGTGGCTGACTAAAGGCCCTCCCCTCGCACATGTAACTCCTAGAATTTTGCCACCTCTTTCAGACTGTGTGAGAAGACTTGACAGGGCTTCTGCACATAGAAGAAATAGATATGGCGATAGTGGGCAGCCTTGTCGTAAACCTCTAGAAGGAGTCACATTCCCCACTACCTTCCCATTAAGCACAAACGAAAATTTGGGGGTGGAGACACAGTCCATAATGAGATCTATCCAGTTCTCCGGAAATTCCATCTTGGTCATAATTGCTCGAAGAAATTTCCATTCTACACGGTCGTAGGCTTTACTCATATCTAGTTTTAAAGCCATTTGACCGATTCTTCCCTTCTTACGGTGACTAATTGAGTGGAGGATTTCAAACGCAGCCATCACATTATCAAAGATTAAACGTCCTGGCACAAAGGCTGATTGGTTAGTGGAAATAACTGAAGAGAGGCATTGCTTCATTCTATTAGCCAATACCTTCGCAATCACTTTATAAATTACATTACATAGAGATATAGGCCTGAAATCTTTAATGCTGCAAGGATTTTTAATTTTAGGAATCAAGACAATATTAGTCCTATTAAACTCCCTTATTGATGCTCTTTCATTCAGAATTTTAAGACAGGTTTGAGAAATTTCATTACCTACAACCGGCCAGAACTTCTGAAAAAAGATCGCATGAAATCCGTCCGGTCCAGGTGCTTTGGTCGGTCCCATCTCAAAGACTGCAGCTCGGATTTCATCCGCATGGAAAGTTGTCCCTAAGAGACTTTTGTCAGAATCACTTAGCTTGGCTCTAATAGTTGCAGTAGCATTAAAAATCTCTTGTCTCCCAGGATTTGATGAGCAGAATAGTTCAGAGAAGTAGGAGCATATATGCCTAATTATATCCTCTTCTGAGTCTATAAAACATCCTCTTTCATCAACCAGACCTTGGATGTTATTCTTTCTCCTTCTGGCTGACGCGCGAGCATGGAAGAATTTGGTGTTTCGATCCCCTGCACTTAACCAGTCTGCTCTTGATCTTTGACGCCAATAAATTTCTTCTTTAGCAAATAATCCTTCTAAAGCTCTCTCTTCTTTCTTAATTTCTTCCATCACTCCTTTAGTAGCAACCTTCTGATATAACTCTTCAATAGATTTCTGTGTTTTAATAATCGACTTCCGAAGGGACCCAAACCGATCCTTGCTCCAACTTGCTAGCCTAGCTGCACACCAATTTAGTTTTGATCGGAGATCAGAAACACTGGTAGGAGGACCTCTATCATCCCAGGCCCCTTTAATAACGCAACCCAGATCCTCTTCTTTCAACCAAAAGGCCTCAAATCGGAATGGTCGACCCTGACGCTTTTGTGAGCATGTGCCATCCCCAAATTTCAAAAGTAGAGGACGATGGTCAGAAGCAAAAAAATGTAGATGTTCAACTTTTGCATCTGTGAATGTATTCAACCAATTTCTGTCTCCCAAAATTCTGTCTAGTCTTTCTTGAACATTATTTATACCATCCCTTCGATTGTTCCAAGTAAACATAGGACCAGCAAAACCGAGATCAATCAAACCACAATCGTCTATAGCCTGCCTAAAATTTCTAATCCCTGCTATCCCTTTTTCAGACCCTCCCATTTTCTCATTCATAGAGAGAATCTCATTGAAGTCTCCTCCACATATCCATGGGAGGTCATCCACTGCTCTAAGTCTTCTTAACAATTCCCAAGAAGATTTTCTATACTTAGGATCAGGATTGCCATATAGACCAGAAAATCTCCAAATGAAGCCATCTGGCATCCTAATCCGAGCATCAATATGACCATCTGAGTAGGAAAGCACCGTAACATCCGCGTCTTCAGACCATAATAATATCAGTCCTCCACTCCTACCTTTACTTGGAACGCTAAAACCACCCTGAAATCCCAATACATCTTTCATCTTGTCAGCCTTGTATTTGTGAAGCCTTGTTTCTGATAGGAAAACCAAATCCGGGGACACCTTCTTGAGGAGCCTCTTCAAGGCCCCGAACGTACGGGGATTCCCCAGTCCCCGTACGTTCCAGCAAACGCCTATCATGGCTCTCGGCGGGCCTGGATCTCAGGCTCCGCCGCTATCAATGAGTTGTCCATGAGCATTGTTGTCTTCACTTTTTTTATCTCTGTATTGTCATCCCTCAATTCCCCTACCTGTTTTCTTTTAGTATCACAGTGACCCAGCTCCTCTGTTTGTGAGGAACTTGTATTACCTCTGGCTACACGTTTCCATGTCCGCACATTCTTTTTATTAGTATTACAATGTTCCCTCATATCTTCACTCTGGTCAGGTGTATTGTGAATCCCATCTAATGTAGGACCCTCAGAGTAAAGTTCCACATCCTCCATAGCAGCTACCGCACCATCTGACTCTTTTTCCAGTTTCTTAGCCATAATCTGTTGGCCTCGATTGCCTATATTAATATCAGTTGTTATGGAGGGTGCCGCCAAGTAAATAACCCCTCTTTGAGACAATTCTTTTCGAGATTCAGTGGGTTTATGAGTGTCCACATGTTCATTACTTATCTTACCCACAGAGCCCCTACTCAATGAATCTGATCAATCCGACCAACATCAGTTCCTTTTGTCGACCTATCAGAATTTGAATTGGACTTGCCTTCACCTTGCCCGGAGGAAGTTTTTCCCACCTGTTTTTGGGCTTTCAATTTCCCCATATCTGGTCCAGATGCCCGCATCCATGTACCAAATTTGGTAGAGACTCCCTCCAGTGCTTCAATTCGGGCTTCGTCATCAGGACATTCTCTGAGAATATGGCCCAATCTACCACAAGCATAGCAGAATTCTGGTAGCCTTTCATATACTAATGGCGCTATTACAACTTTCTCAGAATCATCTACCGCTAGTTTAATAAATCTTTTTAAAGGTTTCTCTACCTCAATTCGAACTTTGACCCGTAAAAACTTACCTCTGCAGTCTCTGGCTTCAGACGGAATTTCAATGACCTGACCAATTTCTTCCGCAATTAACTTCGCAGCTCTTCGATTCATGTACATCAGAGGCAAGTTGTGGATCTGAACCCACAAGTCCACTTTATCAAAAGCTAAGTTAGATATTTCTCCCGCACCCATAGGCTTTTCAAGCACAAGAAGATGATTGTCAAAATGCCATGGGCTTCTCTTCCAGATCGCATCCCGGTCCTCTGTTTTACTGAAGAAAAAGAGGAAAATATTATCTGCTATAACCTCCACTTCTACATGGCTATATGGACTCCACAATTGCTCAATCACAGTAATAAACGCTTCTCTATTAACTTTTTTCCCGGAAAGTACCTTCCCAACTAGACAGTGAGAAACATCTGCAATCCCTTCACGCCGGAGTTCCTCTTGGGGACGAACCACCTTACCATCATCTGATAGCGAAAGCATCTCGCACAACTTGACAATTTCTGAGGTACCCATGATATCAGCAACCTATACTTGAATCTAAACTCGCACAACCCCTGATCAGGAAGAAGAATCTATTAACAGCTACTCCGAATACCAAAGAGACTTGCTACCTTGCGGACTCAATCACTTCCACGAAGACTTTCCTCCAGAGAAAGAAAGAACTTTCGAGAAGACAAAAATAACATCGAAGTTATTTGTCACTTCCTTCACTATGCAAAGCTGGGCTACCTAGATGTTCCGATAAAGAGTTATCTCATTGGTTTTCTTTTGCGTTATATATGCACTTCATGCACACTCACAAGTCACGAGAAAATCTTACCTGGGACGGTCCCATACACGTGGCCATCAGGCCATGGGACCATTCAATGAGAATGTGCCTCTCGATGTATATGTGGCACACTCTCATTGGATGGTCTCATGGCCACGTGTATGAAACCGTCCCAGGTAAGATTTTCTCCACAAGTCACAACTACACCTCTCACTTGCAGGAGTAACTAACATTCACATGTTGTGTCCTTATGTGAGATTTGTGAGAAGGTTGGAATACTTTTTAATAATGGAATATTAATTGTTCCTATATTAAATCATATCAAGATTATGTGATAGGACGAAGTTGATTTAATTGTATACCTTTCACATCCACATATTAAGATTATAGGTTCGAATCATTTTTTTTAAAATTATTTTTGATAATATCTATTTATTCGTACTGGATATTTTTTTGAAGCTTTTGTTATTGGTAGGATTCTAGCCACTAACCTGAAAGTCATTTATCCAAGCTTCAAGCTCGTCTATCTATCAGCTGGGCTATGCTCATGTTGGCCAATTAAAAAAATAATAATAATGACTAAATTAAAAAGATAAGAGATAGATAAATGATAAATCAAACACCAAATTTATAGTATTTCAGTCACACCCCTAGCCTACATAAACTATGTAAGCTTCTCCTAAGCTTTATTTATTTATTTTATTTTATTCACTATACCGAACACAATATTTTGATAATAAGATGCATCAATCTTTACAAATTTTATTTATTTAATTTTTTATATTAATCACACTAAAAAAAAGCTATCACAGACTCTCATTTGCACACAGAGACAGAGCGCGCTCCTTTAGGACAGTACAGCCCATTT
Source organism: Acer campestre (assembly GCA_954870605.1). Classification (NCBI taxonomy): domain Eukaryota; kingdom Viridiplantae; phylum Streptophyta; class Magnoliopsida; order Sapindales; family Sapindaceae; genus Acer; species Acer campestre. The sequence continues at coordinate 13,608,849 of OX940802.1, read as the reverse complement.
TTTTGGAAAAAAAAAAAAGTTTTTGTTAATTTTATTTTATTAGAAAAAAATACTAGTCAATTTAGATTAGTCCAATAAATAAAATTACAGCTATGCCCCTATTTATGAGTAAATATCTTGGACGCACACGTACTATCTGATCTCGGAAATAGAATTGGGCAAAAAAACTCATAAACGGTTAAACTGGACTAGATCAAACCAAATCGTTTTGTCTGGTATGTTTTTCTAATTTGTTTTTTAAAAAAATGTTCAGTTTTATCATAATAAAATCACATAGTCTAGTTTGGTTTACGGTCCAAGTCTAACTAACCTAGAACAAATCGTGGTTGGAATAACTTAACACATATTTTATTGTATACTATGGTTGTGTTTGGTTCACTGGAATGGAATGGAAAGGAAAGGAAATGAATGGAAACAAATCCATTCCAAATATTTGGTTCACAAAAATCCAATGGAAAGAGAATTCCAATGGAATTGGGTTTCCACCAAAATGGTGGAATGGGCTTTCCATCAACAATCCAATGGAACGGCCATTCCAATTCCTAACAACATTTTCACTTCCAAAAATAACCCTATGCTAATAATTGATATAACTTTTCAAATTAGGGCTTACCTTTGTTAGCTCTGAGAAAAAAGTCGTGGCCTCCTCCATTGCAAAAGCACCAGAGACATTGCTACCCACCCTCCTCCATCGTTTGCTCCGTCATGGCCTCTCTCAAAAGTCATCTCTCTTATCTCTCTTATCTCTCTCCTCCGCCTCCTGCCACTCCAAAAACATTGCTACCCACCCTCCTCTACCGTCTTCGCCCTCCTTCCCAGCCGTCGTCGCCCAAGTCCGCGTCACATGTAAGGCCACGCGCTACCCTGACACCTACCAGAATTCTCTCTCCAAACGCGTCCCTGAGAATCTGACTTTGACACAAGTCCTCGAGGCAGCGATTTCGGTCTCTGCTGAGAACCTCGTGACTACGAAGAAGATAGTGGTTTCGATTTGAGACTTCACCTTTGGGAACAATCTATTTAAAAATTTCTTATAAAATTTTTGTAATAGAAAATATAAATTTTATTATTAATTAGATTAATATATATAATTATTATAGAGGAAATTGCAGGAAATGATCAAAAAAATTATGGACTTAATTATTGTTTTTAGCTAAAAGTTTATTTTTTAATATTCTTATCATCTTTGTGCTTGAATTGCCAAAATTGCCCTGAAATTTGTTTTACTTGGACCAAAATTTCAAAATTTCCCTCCCAAAATTCGCATGTCTCTTCACCTGATACAAACCAAAAATGTCTGTTACTTTTATCTTTCAAAATCAGATATTCTCTCTCTCTCTCTCTCTCTCTCTCTCTCTCTCTCTCTCTCTCACAACCCAACGGCTTCAAGTTGAACCCGGCGACCGCGAGTTGAACTCGGCGACGGCGACGACAACGGCGACGGCAACGGTAGCAACAGTTGAACCCAGTGACTGGGATCTCCATTTTGTCTCTTCCATTTCGTCTCCATTTAGTCACGACTTGATATCATTTCGAAACTAAAACTTTTTTCAACCGAAATCGAAATCGAAATAGAAACCCATCAACAGTGCAAACAAACATTCTTCAACCCAGATCTTGTTTTGTGGTCTCTTCTCTCTCTTGAAGTAGATTTGGAGCTGAACGACCTTCTAGAATGTATGTATCCCCTTCCCAATTGTTTTTATTTTTTTATTTTTTTATTTTTTACAATTACATGTTGTTTGATATGAAGATTGAGAAAGTGGATTCGATTTTTAGTGAAACCCGGATTTTTTTATTTTCTGTACCGAAGTTACATTCCAGTTTGTTTTAATGTTACATGCTAGTTTATTTCTAACTTACATGCGATTCGGTAATTTTGATTTATAGTGAAATCAATCTCCTGTTGGTTTTTTACAATTATATGTTGTTTGATATGAAGATTAAGAGAGTGGATTCGATTTTCAGTGAAACCCATATTTTTTTATTTTCTGTTACGAAGTTACATGCCAATTTGTTTTAATATTACATGCCAGTTTGTTTTAAAGTTACATGTCAGTTTATTTCTAACTTACATGTGATTTGGTAATTTTGATTTATAGTGAAATCAATCTCCTATTGTTTTTTTTTTTTTTTACAATTATATGTTGTTTGATATGAAGATTAAGAGAGTGGATTCAATTTTTAGTAAAACCAGGATTTTTTTTTTAATTTTTTGTACAGTAGTTACATGCCAGTTTGTTTTAATGTTACATGTCAGTTTGTTTTAAAGTTACATGCCAATTTATTTCTAACTTACATGTGATTTGGTAATTTTGATTTATAGTGAAATACTTGACATGCAGGAATATGGATACAAAGAGATTAGTCATCTATCATGGTGGAAGTTGGGTGGGCAATTGTTATGAGGGTGGTTTGACAAAGTGGGTCGATGTTCCTAGAGGTTTGACTTATAATGCCTTGGTTAAGTTGGTACAAGATGTTGCCAAAGTTGATGCTGCTAGGTACACCATAGAATTATGCTCATTGGTCTCTACGAATATTGGTGTTGCTAGACCAATAATTGAGATTGACAATGAGGTGTCATGTATGATGGATGAAGATAAGTTGATATCGGCGGTTTATGTCACCATTTATCAGAAGGGACCAACAGATTGTGTGTAGAATGGTACTATATTGGATGAAGATGACAACCTGCTACAGTCGAATTTTCTTTAACAATCATATGAACCTACTCCACAACCTAGGTATGGCGGGTTTCTCCAGCAACTAGCAGCATGTGGGTCCATTCCAATATCAGACTCAATTGTATGTACTGATGAAACCATCTATGATCAAGAGAATAGTCAGGTGTCGGACACCGATAACTCAGATGATGTGTCGATACCCGATATTGACACCGATAACTCGGATGATGGTTCTGCTAGTGCTGGTCCATCGGGTTTTACTACCTTTGGTGAATGTACCTTTGAAGAGGATGGATTGGGTGAGGTTGAATCGGGTGAACATCTAACCCCACGAGCTTAGAGTATTCCTGGATTCGAAAGGTATTCCTTAGAACCTAATCGCATGGATGAAACAATTTCAGATGATGGATGCTTATACAAGGGTAAACTGTTTTGATGCAAGAAAGATCTTAAGCGAACGGTGCACAAGTATGCTTTGAACAAGAATTTTGAACAAGAATTTTGAACTCCAGATTAGAAGGTCTAGCAAGACACGTTATGAGGCCGGATGTAAGGATGGTGAATGTGAATTCCAATTACGTGCATTTAAGATGCAAAAAGGAGAATATTTGGGTGGTTTGAATGTTCGTGAAGGATTATACTTACAATATCAATGGTTTCCATGCACGTTTTCGACAAGCATATTCTTGGACTGTCGGTGAACTATTAGCGCCGAAGTTGAAAGTATATGACCACTCTCTAAAACCCAAAGACATCATGGTTGAAATGCAAGTGGAACATGGACTTCATTTGTTGTATACCAAGGCTTGAAAGGCAAAGGATCATGCAGTGCCATCTGTTTTCGGTGCTCCCGAAAAATCATTCAAACTATTGCTTGGTTACTATCACCGATTGAAGGAAGTAAATCCAGGGACTGTTACTACAATGAAGACAAATGATGTAAATCAGTTTGAATATATGTTCATCACTCATGTCGCTTCACTTCATGGATTTCGTACTATGATTCTGCTGGTTATTGCCATTGATGGTACTCATTTGAAGGGTAAATTTTCTGGTATTTTGTTTGTAGTTATATGTTTAGATGCAAACAACCAGGTTTTTTTTTTGGCATATGGCTTTGGGGATGTTGAAGATGAACTCTCATGGACTTGGTTTTTAAATGAGTTTAAAAAAGCTATTGGTAGTCCTGATGATTGCATGATCAAATCCGACCGCCACCTTGGGATCAAGGCTGCAATGGAGAAAGTGTACCCTGATATACCGCATGGATATTGTGTGTTTCACATGGCTCAAAACATCAAAAACGATTACAAAAGGAAATATATGAGTCTTCTTTTCAAACAAGCATGGAAGACATACAGGAAATCTGAATTCAAGGAAGTGATATTAGAGATGATAAAGGTTAATAGGGTAGCATTCGAAGATTTAATGAATGTTGGGCTCGAAAGGTGGTCTCGTGCTTACTCTCCCGTGTCACGTTATCACTTGATGACCTCTAGCATTGCTGAGTCGATGAACTCATGTTTGGTACATGCTCGCCAAATGCCAATAATAACCATGGTTAAGTATATTAGAGAGATGATCCAGAAATGGTTTTATAAGCGCCGTACCAAGGCTGAAAAAACTCGGATACAATTGACTCCATGGGCCACCGCATTAATAAAAGAAAGGAATTATTATTCAAAAAAGTACACGGTTTGTCTAATTGATTTGGTTAACATCAATGTGAATGATGGAAATAAAGATGGTTTGGTGAACCTTTCTGAAAAGACTTGTAGTTGTATGAAATTTCAAGTTGATAAACTGCCATGTCACCACTCATTAGCCGCAATAAGGTTATTATCCTTTTATTCCATTGTATCTTATCTTCTTGCCAAAATATGATTCATTTAATTACTCATACACTTTAATTTCATAGGTTTGCGAAGAAGCTTTTTGGAGATTTTTGTGGGGATTGCTACAAAACTACTAGTTGGGTTGAAGCATATTCCGGGAACATCTTCTATGTTGGCCATCTTAGTGAATAGACTATTCCTAAAGATGTGGGATCAAGGGTTGTTTATCCGCCTCCTTTTCATGCGCAAGCTGGAACGCCAAAAAAGAAGAGATATAAATCCCTGAGGTACATAGAAATGGAAAGACAAGAAATTACACGATTTGTGGTAAATCCGGTCATAACCGATAAAATTATCGGAATGCACAACCATGTCAAATTCTTGTACCATTTGCAACATCGAAGCGACCACGTAGACCGTACAGGTGCAGGAAATGTGGAGAAGAATGCCACAATTCACAAAAATGTCCATTGACACCGGAAGTTAGTGGTACAACTTAGTTATTAGCAATGATGTTTTAATTCTTAAATGTATTGGTGAAATACTATATTTCGTATTGCAACTTTTTTGAAGTTACATAACAGTATTGAATTCACGTATTTTTTAGATCAAATTCCAATAGTTTTACATGTCAAGACCTTAACAAGTTACATGTCAGTGTATTTTGAAGTTACATGCCATGCTATTCTTGTTTCCCTACTTGAAAGACACTCACTTAAATGATCAAATTCCAGTATTGTTACATGGCAGCACATGTTAACAAGTTTTTCATGATGTATCTATTGGAATGTTTAGTTGAAAACTAAACATTCCAATATTGTTACATGTCAGGACCTTAACAAGTTATATGTCAATGTATTTTGAAGTTATATGCCCGGCTATTCTTATTTCCCTACTTGAAAGACACTCACTTAAATGATCAAATTCAAGTATTGTTACATGGCAGCACCTGCTAACAAGTTTTTAATGATATATCTATTTGAATGACTCAGTTGAAAACTAAACATTCTATTATTGTTACATGCTAGGACCTTCACAAGTTATATGCTGGTGTATTTTAAAGTTACACGCCTATGTATTTTGAAGTTACATGCCCGGTTATTCTTGTTTCCCTACTTGAAAGACACTCACTTAAATAATCAAATTCCAGTATTGTTACATGGCAGCGCCTATTAACAAGTTTTTAATGATGTATCTATTTGAATGACTTAGTTGAAAACTAAACATTCCAATGTTGTTACATGCTAGGACCTTAACAAGTTACATGCCAGTGTATTTTGAAGTTACATGTCCGGCTATTCTTATTTCCCTACTTGAAAGACACTCACTTAAATGATCAAATTTCAGTATTGTTATATGGCAGCACCTGTTAACAAGTTTTTAATGATGTATCTATTTGAATGACTCAATTGAAAACTAAACATTCTAGTATTGTTACATGCTAGCATCTGTTAACAAGTTACATGCCAAGCTATTCTAAAGTTACATGCCGGTTAGTTCTGAATTTACATACTAGTAGACTAAGCTTCAAAAATTACAGAACATCATAAATTTCAATTGTTTGTTATAATCATTCCAAGTAAATGGCAGTTTATAAACTTCAAAAACAAAGATGAAGCACCAATGCATGTGTATCATTCTTCCAGTACACTATTTGCAAAAATGCCTAATGTCATCTCCTCCCTAAGCTTGGGGATGTTTTTGGTTCCCCATCCCCAAAAACAAACATGACGCATCAACATATCTGCGTATCAACAAATGAAGACACCACAACTATTATCGTCTAATTGCGCTGGTAGCCTTTTTGGAATAGATTGTTGAACAACAAACACCTTCCCATTAGGTGGTATACTTTTTAGTTGAAAATATCTGGAACATTATAAAATGGCTGGAATGATATATAAAAGTGGAGTGATTTGCTTCCGACGTATGGACATCTTCGTTTTCTTGTATAATGGATCATAAATGCAAACATTTTGTTTCAGCAAATCAACGTGACATAATATCCAATGTCCATCTAGATTCCCAACCGCACACGAGACTAACAATTTCAAAAAATGAGTAGAAAATATTAGTAACGTTTAGCATACTTACATGTCGAACAGACGGCCAACATGTTCCCAACCTAGGCTTGTCACCGGAAGCATACAACATCCAATCGTCCAAACATTAATATGATAGTGCATCGAACTCACATGTCAACGATGCATCCTCGGATGGTTGGAATTTCTTCCATTCCAAACATAACTTTGCCTACAGATTATACTTATATTATGAGCATATGTACAAGTTTATATCAATTGAATCTAACAATAAATTAATAACATTGTACTTACAAAGAAGTTCGTGCATAGCACTGCAACGTCAAGCTTATAATCAGCCGCCTTCAACATTCTCTACTTACATAGTAAACTCATATACGCATCTATATGCTACATGAACATTTATATAAATAAAAATTAGTAACTTTGATTTAAAAAACATTAAAAATGTTTATAAGATTATTTAAGTTAAAATTACCAACCTCGTTAGACAGCCAACAGATTTGAGATTCCAACTCTACAAGGAAATCCTTTGTTGCAAAATAGTCGGTACCGACGTTCAGCCTGCATTGAACAGTAAAAATATTTAACTTACAAGTCTTTTGTTAACAAGTGTTAATAAGTGAGAGAGATTTACGCTATGTTGTTGTTGCCTCTCTTAAAACGTGTATACTTTGTCATTAATTTTTTGCTTTCCTTGTCCACCTCTTAGAAAGGGTCAGTGTACGGTGAACTCATGTACCGAGACCTAATCTTCAACCGTTGCTCACGCTCATCCTTCACAGCGAGGTACTCTTGCAATGTTCCATCCCCAATTAATGGGTCATCTCTCAATGGATGAGGGGCCTTAAACAACGTTAGGGTACCGTGGGTGTCATCCTTTAGGGTATCATCACCATGGGTAACGTCTCCCTACCATGGGTACCATCACCGTAGGTAACATCTCCCCCACCATGGATGTCATCTCCCCTAGGACCCCCACCATGGGTATCATCACGATGGGTAACATCCCTATCAATATCATCATCTCCCCCACCAACAGGACTACTAATTCCTCTATGGTCATACTGATGTTGTGGCGTTGGGAAGTTATGCATCTCAGGTGTAGTCTGTATTATTTTTTTAAAAAAAAAAGTTACATGCCAGTTGATAAGAAACTTATATTGGTGGTATAAAAATAAGTTATATGACACTAAGTAAGTTATATGCTAATACAAACCTATGATTGTTAGGCAGTGGTTGGAGTGGCAGACGGTATGATTGTATATAGCAGTCCTATAAGAAAATTTACATATTTTATAATGTTATATACATTACCAAGTTGATCCTATTGAAAATGTGATCAAAATACATTTCATCATCCTATTCCTATATTTGCTTGAATCTATCTGAATAAAGAGGTAGAATAAAAGTTCTTTAATGCTATTATTTTGGTAACTTGTGAAATTGATTATTAGTAGCTTTGTAAAGGTGGTCCTGTCCTGTCCTGGTTCTTTTGTTCTTTTTCTTTAGAGTTTAGACAATCATAGGTATTTTAATTTCTTTCTCTTATCAAGCTTATAATCTTAGTCTGAATTTTTCATGAAGTAAGTTACATGCTTGTAAGTAAGTTACATGTTAATACAAACCAAGTTACATGCCAGTTAAACAACTGAATGAAATAGTTACTTGACGAAGCGCATCAACAAGTCGAACCACAGTTTCCTCCACCCAGGTAAGGCGTTTTTTGATGCGACGCTCTATTGCTGAAATCTCCTTCTTGACTATGTCTTCAAACCGATCTGACATTTCCCTCAAGAGTTCCCTCATTGTTTGAGAAGATGCCGTTGAGTCTTCACCCATCTGAAGATTAGAAGAGAATAAAAAACAATTATTATCAGTTTGTATTTAACTTAACACACTTATTATCGGTTAGTAATCAACTTACTGGTGACGTGTCTCCTGATGTACGTTGCATTTTTATCCTTGCTGTCATTTTTTGTTTACGAGGTGACATCTTCCTCTTTACCGGTTTGTCCTTCTTTTGTTTAGGTCGTGACTGACCTCCATCATTATCATCATTATCATCAAGTCTTTACCGACTGTTGTTCTCTTCGTAATTGTCCGGCATATACTGTGAACCAATTGATAAATCCGTGTCAACACCAACTAAGTAAGGCTGTTCCCTTTCATCGCCTGTTAGATGTAATTCCTCCAATATAACATGTTGTACGGTTAACACAAAAGTCGTTCTTTTTTCAAGTGTTAATATAAACAAAAATGAAATGAAATAAGATAGGGAAACAAAAAACAATACATGCCCATCTTTAACTGCTTGTTCACACTTTGCAAATTTGGAAAAGTAATCGTGAAGCCTCTTAAATATTCTCCAATTCCTCAAATGAGGATGTGTGTGGCCTAAGTTTGCTCCCACCTAGTCAATCAACGATCCCAAAGCTTCCATTGCCCATATCTACATTTTGAACAAATTGAAAATAGATTAAGTTCAGTAATCAAAGTTCTATGAAATGTCTTAATATAATATCTGAAAGCTCACCTCTAATGCCTAAGGAAAGCCGTACAAGTTACAATGCGCAATTTGCTTCATTGGTGCATTTGCGACCCGAAATGCTTGTCGGAAGTAGTGGCATGTCATCATGTATACATAACTTCCCCATGCAAAAAAGTTGAACGATTCTAGATCCTCCACCAATTCAAACAGCCACAATTTAACTTTTTTTCTTGAGTCCCGACCAAACAAAATCATGTTAGCAATCAATAAAAGGGTTATCTTCAAACCATCCGTTGGTTTCTCAAACCGTTCGATCTGAAACTTTTCTCATACGTTTACAAGGTGTATATTCTCATCCTTTTTCAAAATACCTAGCATGAATCCCGTCTTCAATAGGAGCATACAGTTTCAAGAAGATGTTTAACATCACCCTAAATTGTAACCCCGTTACCAAACAAAATTCTCTCTGTGTGAATTTCAACAGTTTTCCACCTACGGAGAAGTGCAACTCATTCTCTTCGGTCACACTAGGTACATGTATTAGCTGCAACAAAAGGTTGTGAAGTACACCGGCTGAAAAAGTTAAGTTTTCAAGGATATCAACTAGGTGCCCAAAATAGGTGCTACGAAACTCATTTAATTGTCTAACTTTTTAGAGAACCTTTACAATGTCTGGAATAGCATTCAAATTACAATACAGGTTTGTGGTGGAATTTTTAATCCAATTATCCTTCGGTTTTATGAGAAAATCCTCATAATTAATATTTTCCATCTACAAAATCATATAAAAATATCGTTAGTTAAATGCCAGTAAAGTTACATGCTAGTGTTTATGAAAGTTACATGCTAGTAAAGTGAGTTACATGCCAATACAACAGAAAACTTACATGCCAGTACAAAAAAAATACATGTCAATACAAACAAATTACATGCCAACACAAGTTGGTTGCTTTAAATTTAAGTGATACTGCAAACATCAAGTAAAGTGGCGCTGCAGACATCAAGGAAATTTAAGTGATACTATAGACATCAAGGAAAGGAAACCAACAATCACAAGTAAAGGTGATGCTGAACAAGTAAAGTGGGAGTTCTGTTCCCGTGGAAGAAGAAAGTGGGGATAGGAAAAATTATCAAACAACCTTGCTCAATCTTGGCATAACATGCACATGTACAAACATAATATGGAAAACAAAATCTGAGAATTTAGAAGAAGAAAAAGAACGAAGAAAAAAACAAAGTGACAGAAATCAACTATTCTACTGATATGTCAAATTTAATAACTTGTATAAAGTAATTAAGAAGACAGTCTAACTAAAACACACCTACATTCCAATCAAGAATTTTGATTTCATTATCAAGTCGTTTTAGTTGAATAAAACTTATAACTATTTCATCAAACCCTTATATATATATAATGTATGGAAGAGTTTACTATTTGGAGAAGGGGTTATGACAAATTTTACTGCACAAAAAGTGAACAGTACGAGGTATAGACGTACAGTACTGATGATGATATTGCAAGTTGCAACTGTGGGGGCTGGGGTTACCATATTGAGGGGAAACCAATTTTATGTTAGATGTTGCCATTTCACTCCTGTAATGTCACTCTCCCACCCAAAAGTGATTATATCACCATGTAACATTATAAAACATGCTCTATAACGTTACAAAGATCATTCTCTTCAAAGTGACCGTGCCACATTGATTGTGTGAGTGTGTTAATGGTAAATTTATTGTATCATGCCCAAACGACAACAATATTATTAGCCTACAAATTAACAATGTGAAGTCACCGTCCCATACTAAACTCTTAGCATTTGCTAATTTAATATGGATAAGGACCCTAGTCCTAAGAACAAATGCTAACTCGATCGCCTTCGATGTTCAATTACATAGCATTAATAAATAAACAGTATCTGCATTTTGGACATTAATGACATATCCCTTCCAACAACAAGCTTCACAAATTTTCTTTATTTAAATTCTTTAACATCACAGGGAGCCAAGATCATATATCAGTGTTAATTCATATAAAAAGTATCTGGAAGTACCCAATAATAGGTTAGCTCACTTAGCAGCACAAACTCTCTAATACCAAAGTCAATGAATTACTTAAATAACCAATTCACAAAGCCTGGACCTTCAACTGGCGATTCAACAAGTCATAAATCATTTTATATTTCAAAATATATTGACAAAGAAAAGATAATATCCTGGGTATGTTCAATAATGAAGAGAAAGAAGTGGGAAACAAGTGAAGAAAAGAAAGCTAACAAACCCGAAAAGGATGCGTGGAATTAAAAATCAATCCAATTAAAATTTAAAAACAATTAAAAATCAATCCAAAGCAAACCTGAGAATTAGATGCGTGGATTCGACGATTGGGGCAGCGACGGTGACAGAGCTTCGAGGCTACGGCGACAGCAGCGATAGCAGTGACAGCTACGTGATCTCTTCTCTTCCTATCTTTCTCTGCAGCGTCGGCGAGCAGCAGCAACGACGACCGGCAGTGACGACAACAGCGGTTTCACGATGATGAAGATCTCTCTCTTTTATCTTTTTTACTTTTCAGTTTTGATTGTTTTACTGATGGGTGGTTCCCACGCTAATAAGATGCCTCGTTTTTACCACCCACCCACTGACAGACTGTTTTTTTTTTTTTTTTTTAATTTTCAAATTTAAAGGCATTTCTGTCCAAAAGTGGTAAAAAGTGACGAAAACAATAAAAAAATAAAATTGTGGCTAAAAACAATAAGTCTATAAATTTTTTGGCTCTTTTTGAATTCACCCCATTATTATATATACTTTCATATTTTATTATTATTATCCATAATATATCATGTTATTATAACTGTTATGTAATTTTGGTCAAAATACAGTTAATTCCACTCTATTTAGTTGTTAACTAAAGAAAATAATACTGATTCAGATGCTAATTCTAAAGTCTCAACCAAACAAAGAAATCAGATTTCCATTCCATTACATTCCCATTCCCATTCCCATTCCCATTCCCATTCCCATTCCCTCATTTAACCAAATGTGACCTATATATCACAAGTCACAACCAATACTTCCTAACTATGATACAAATTGTATTTCTTATCAAACCTTATATATTTATTTACAATGAGTCTAATATAATATATATTTTTAAATTGTATAATCATAAATAAAAAAGCCGAAATCAAATTTATAATAGTTTGACCAACCTTGACCCGACTGTTGGTGTCAGAATTTTTTGTAACACTTGAAAACAAAATAATCTCACTTATTTTACAAGTAATTAAAAAAGAAAGTTTTAAAAACACTTAGGCGTCGTTTTTTTTTTTTTTTTTTATTTTTTAAAAAAAAAAAACTTAAAACTTAATGGATCTGAATTGAACTCATTAAGTTTGTTTTTTTTTTTTTTTTTTTTTTTTTTTTTTTTTTTTTTTTTTTTTTTTTTTAAGTGGTTAAACAACTTAAAAATATCAGAAAACAACTTAAAATAAAAAGTAAGAAATTCTAATTTTTAACTTAATTTCAAATCATTGGATTACAATTAAAATATTCTCTTCCCAAAGAAGATATATTGCCAAATTTATTTTAATTTGAATATGGTGTAGAATTTTTTCTTTTGACATATTTATTATTTTAAACAGGTTTTGGAAAGGAAAAAAAAAACCCAAATTATTTCTCATACTGAAATTTTTTAAGGATTGAATAATTTTATTTCTCTCCTACCAAATTCTAGTAAGAACTCTTTATTATTATTTTTATTTAACTATTCGTATGCACTTAATAAATATGTTTATCATATTGAGTAGATTTTGTGGCTTAAAGATATTATAGAATAATTGTATATAAAAAATTTAAGAACCCTTTTTTTATTTGGTTTCCGATGCATATGATCTAGGAGACCAAAAAAAAAAAAATAGTTTCATGAATTATATACATCGGAAGCATTGACAACATACAAAATTGAACTTGAACTTGAACTTGAACTTGAACTTTTTTTTGACAATAAATTAAACTTAAACTTTGTTTGCAGAACATGCAAAATTATATTTTTTTGATGAATTTTTTATTTTGTTAAATTGAACTTTGTTTGTAAAACAAAAAAAAAAAAAAAAAACAAAAAAAAAAAAAAAACAAAACAAAAAAAAAAAAAAAAAAAAAAAGACATACAAAATGTTATAAAGAATGATGCATGTTAAATTACTTCTTTTAATTAGTATTTGTATAAATGTAAAATTACTAAATTTCAGACACTTTTTTTTTTAAAAAAAAAAACATGTTGACAGTACATTTAGATGTGAGAAAAAAAAAAACATGTCATTTGGGTTCAGATTTCAGTCCCTCTTTAATCTTCAGAAAAATTCAGGACTATTCAGTTTTCAGACAAAAAAAAAAAAAAAAAAAAACAAATAACCCATTGGGTCGTTTATTTTTTCCACTTAAAACTTAATGGGCCTGAATTGAACTCATTAAATTATTTTTTTTGTTTTTTTAAAGTGGTCAAACAACTTAAAAATATCAAAAAACAACTTAAAATAAAAATTAAGAAATCCTGACTTTTAACTTAATTTCTAATCACTTGATTATAATTAAAATATTCACTTCCAAGTTTGTCCTTCCAAAGAAGATATATTTCCAAATTTATTTTAATTTAATATGGTGTAGATTTCTTGCTTTTAACATATTCTTATTTTAAACGGGTTTTAGAAGGGAAAAAAAAAAACCTAATTACTTTTTTTTTTTTTTTGAAAGAAGAACAAAACAGGAACAAACTAACGAGAAACATCAAATAAAACCCACTTCTCCACGCAGGGAGGCAAGACATTCATCCAACTGAAATCAGAAACCACCGAAAGAGCCATCTTTGCTAAATTGTGAGCCACACGATTTCCTTCCCTGGGAACATAGCAGATAGACTAGCAAGGAAGAGCCTCGACAAGAGCCAAAATCTCACGAATAATAGAGCCCACATCAGTAAAAGGGACAACACCATTGTTAAGAAGATTAACAAGTTGGAGGGAGTCAGACTCAATTATTGAAATTACTTTTCATACTGAAATTTGTAGGGGATTGAACAATTGAATTTCTCTAGCTCCTACCAAATCCAGGCAAGCACTCTTTATTTATTATTTAATCTAACTATTCATGTAGTGCTCAATAAATTTGTCTATCATATTAAGTAGATTATATGGCTTGAAGATGTTATAGAATAATTATATATATAAATATATATATATATATAGAGAGAGAGAGAGAGAGAGAGAGAGATGCATATAATTTAAGAACCTATTTAAAAAAAAAAATCAAAATTCATTAACTTTTTTTAATTTTATTTTATTTGGTTTCTGGTGCATATTGAACTTGAACTTTTTTTTTTTTTTTGACAAAAATTGAACTCGAACTTTGTTTACAAAACGTATAAAATTATATTCTTTAATAAATTTTTTGTTTTGTTAAGTTAAACTTTGTTTGCAGAAAAACATACAAAATCTTATAAAGAATATTGTATGTTAAATTACTTATTTTAATTAGTATGAGTATAAATGTAAAATTACTTATTTTCAGATAATTTTATTTATAAAAAAATACAAGAGTGGTGCTATTGTCACACCCCCTACCGGTCTATTTATGCCCCTTTTTTAAAATTTTGATTTAATTAAATAAAATTAATTGTTTTTATTAGTTTTTTGATTTATTTCTGAAACTACCATTTTTACTTATTTTTCAAACTTAATATACCAAATCTATGATCTCTCTATACATCTCTCTCTCATCTCCATTGAACGATTTATTTTTTCTTTTTATTATTTTTTTTTAGCTTTTTTCTTCTTCTTGTTTTTTAGATGTGTCATTCTTGGACTTGTACTATTTCTTTTGGGGTTTTTGTTTCTGGATATGTAGATGCTTATGATGATGAAATCTGAAATCTTTAAACTACTTCCTGATCTTCATAAGTTCTTATGGCGCTATCCCATGTTCTACATCAGTTTCGCTTTGTGGGCAATCTAGGTACCATACAATATATCCAAAATTTTTAAATTCTCTTGCATAGACCATTCCAACATATAATCTTATATCAATCTGTATATAGGGACAGTACAAGAACGACATGATAGGTCTTGATTTTGATCCCTAGAATCCCAGTGACTCAAAGGTCAAGGGCAAGGGCAAGGGCAAGGAAGTTCTTTAGAAAATATTTGGGATGAAACTTGATCATTCGAAATGGTGGGATTTGCTTGCTCTCTTGTTCTTACTACTATCTTATAGACTAATCTTGCTTGTTGTATTTAAATACAAGGAGAAATCATTATCATTGTTACGCAAACTCTACGCGGGAGTCACTTTCTAACAGACACGTTCAGTTAGTTAAGCAGCTTACGTTAATGAAGGAGAAATTTATCTCCTCCAAGACAAACCAACCTACTGCCTTAACAAATGTAAGCAATGAAAGTAGTGTTCTATCAAGTAAGGCAGATGCAGAAACCCTAATTTTCCACCATAAAATAAGAAGAAAAAATAAATCATTCAATGGAGATGGGAGATGGGAGTGAGAGAGAGAGAGAGAGAGAGAGAGAGAGAGAGAGAGAGAGAGAGATCATAGATTAGATGTATTAAGTTTGAAAAATAATTACAAATGATAGTTTTCAAAATGAATCAAAAAATTAATAAAATTATTTAATTTTATTTAATTAAATCAAAATCTTAAAAATAAAATGGGGCATAAATAGACTGGTTGGGGGTGTGCCTATAGCACCACTACAAAACAAACATATTAGCAATATATTCAGATGAGAGAAGAAAAAAAAAACATTTGTTATGGTTCAGATTTCAGTCTTTATTCAGCCTTTAGAAAAATTAAAGACCGTTCAGTATTAAGGCAAACGATTCCTAATTACAACATCACATCACAGCTTTAATCTATCAAATTAAAATAATCGTGCGGCGCTCCTTTAAACTCAAACAAATCTTTAATATAAAGTCAAGTTACAAGTGGCCTCGTGGGTCCCACATATTTTTTTTCCTGAATTACCCTTCGAATACACACACGCACACACGGTACACTGCACTGCCGAAAATAACATCTCCAACACTTTCTCCGTTTCTCGTCAGTTGATCACGATGAACGGCTAAGATGAGTCTAAAAAGAGCCTTGAGACCCCAGACACAAAATAAAACGGTGAGCGAAGCTGTATAGGAACAGACCAGTCGGAGAAATCAATAACGTAGAAACAGACAAGTTAGTTTTGTCTTGTTAGGGGTGGGACCCAACATGCCAACCTGGATTCCAAGAAAGTTCTCGATCGAGCCATTGGATCACATTAATCTAGAAAGACCCATCATTTCATATTTTACTCTTGGAGTTATTTGATTTTTATTTTTAGAATCTATTGGTTCTGGGGTCTGAAGATAGACAGATGGATAAGTCTATGGTTATGTAACATAGTGACGAAAATAAGAGAGAGAGTCAGGTTCAGAGACAAGGATTCCGAGCTGGGTTTCTCTCAGAAAACAGAGAAAACATGGTCAAGCTCTGTTTGATGGCTTCTCATGGAAACCACCCTCCTCCAGGGCTTGTTCTTCACCAAGAACAGGCCATGAGCAGGGTAATCAAGGTAATTATAAATTACTTCTTCGAGTTTTATTACAAGTTTGTTGTTTGGTTTTGTGAGGTCTTGACCTGGTGATCTGGGTTGTTGTAACATGTTGTGATCGTTGTTTAGGTTTTATTAGGTTTATTTATTTAACATGGGAGATTTTGGTACTGTAGATTGTTCCCTGACATGTTTCTTTATTGATTTTAATAGCTTTGGTATGTGCTCAAACTCAGCTGTGCATATTAAAGTGTATGTAATATGTTGTGATGCAAACTGGTTCTTAACTTGTCCGCATACATTTCTAATTTGTGGTTATTCAACACGTTTGATTTTCACTTCAAGTTTAGCTATATAGAGCTCATGTTTAGTGCTCAGGTGGGCGGCTTCAAGTTTGTCAATGTTCTATAATTACATAGACTGTTTGCATATATTGACTGGTTACTCAGTGTTTGTTTCAATGATTGCTTTGAACTGTTTGGTACCGTCTCATGGTAATTTCTGACTGCTAATAATTGAACTCTTGTTAATCTATGGTTTTGCAGGATTGTCAAGCTTATTTGCCATTTCAGGGCACTAGACAGGAGGTAAGAAGATCCGATTGCCTTAATATCAGGTCAAATCAAACAGAGGAGCCATGGAAACCAATAAGTGGATTGTGCGATTCTAACCAGTTTGTCAAGATTGACTCAACGGTTACAAAGCCTGTTCTCATTGACGTGGCAGGTTTGTAGCTGATGAATATATTGTTGGATAACTAGTTTCCCACTCTCTTATCAGTATGTTTTGCTATCATTTGTTAAAGAAAAGTTGGAAAAACATTGTAAATAAATTAAATAAACTTGGTGGAGTCCTTTTGTCATTCTCCTCTGGAGAATCAAATTTTTAGGTTACAAATTTTGATTGGATGCCGCCTTTATAATATGTAATTTCACTTATATGATAATATTTATATAAACAATGAACATATGCAAGTCGAGTCTAATGCCAAACAAATGAAACAACCTACAATGTTTTCGTATCTGACCTATCCCATCCGATCTATAAACCTTTTATGTCTGTCTAGGTTGATAATAGAAAAGTGCAAGAAAGATGAGTCGGCTAATTGCATAATTGGATAGTGTAATGAGAATTAAATAGAATTTAAAATGTAGCAGAATCAGGGAACAACTCAAGTGGCTAGTAAAATGATGAAGAGTCAAATTGGTGGATGCGGTTGATTAGCTGTGCTGCAATATCTTGGAAAAGTTTGAGAGAAGACAGATCAAGTGTGATTTTTTTTTTAACGATCGGAAACTATTAGCTTCTTTTATAAGAAGGCTTGGCACCTTATGCTGTTTAATCGTTTTTTGTATAACTTATGCTTTGCATACTTTCTGCAGCTGTATTTTACATGAGTTATTTAATTGACCCCTGCATCTTTGGCTCTTTGCAGACAATAGGCCAGATTCAGTACTCTTTAGCTTTGGAATAGCGGAGCAGTGCTCAAAACGTGAAAAAATCTTGAACTTTCTTATGTCTGGATCAACAGAAGCAGAGGAAGGTGTTTTGGATTTGTCTTTACTGTCTGACTTGATGGGACTTGAAACATTAACATTTGATGCACATCAACAGTCTTCAACACCTTCTCTCATTTACCCTATTAATATATTTTCTGCCCAGAAGTCTCTCCCAGACTGGGTGGGAGATATGGCCCGTAGTTCGAAAATCACCATTCATCCGGATGGTAGAGTCTTAATTGCGGGTAGTAGGACTGAGATGAATAATTTCCTTTCAGTTGTTGCTGAGTTTTACTTATCACAGAACTCAACCAAGTGGAGAAACCAGTCAGTGCTGATCCCTCACTTTGACTGGTATGGATAAGTGATCTGATTGATTTTATATATATTGTATGAAGTTAGTTAACAGACACCAATGTCTTGGTTCTTGCATATTTTCATAATTGTATTGGGACCAAATTTATGTACTTCACATTAATCATTGATATATCTTGTAGAGTATGATGGAATAAAGGACTTCTAAAAAGATGAGATGTCAATGCATCCATTGAATTTCCTTAAAAAAATGGGATTTTTTTCGAAGGAATGGTGCTTTTGAACAGATGAGCACCTGGTGGCTGTTTTTTGCTTGTCCTTTCTCTCTCCTACTTCTATTACGTTAACACCATAGTTCTTGTAAGATTTTGTGTACTGCATCTCTGGTAATTTAGGTTTAGTATCTGTTGTTTTACTGGATCTTGTACTGTTGGAAACTGTTGATGTAACTATACAAATGCTCATGCACTCAGAAATTTTTACATTTCATTTTATCTCAATTCTTCACTACTGTTTGTATTATTACTAAAACATCTGATCCCTAATCATCTTTATTGAACAGGTGGGAGAGCAGAGAAGCTCAGGCTAATAATCACAAGTCTTCTTTGAAGGTTGAAGCAGTGACAGTTGCCCCTTTGAAGAGGTAACCAAATCATCATTGGTTTTAGCAATGCTTCACTTTACTCCCACTTACTGGTAACCTGGTTCTTGCAATAACTTCTGCTTTATGGTGGTGGGAAATTGTTGAAAACAAATGCTTTAAACGTTTTCTTATTTTGAAATCTCTGATTATGTACCTAAATGGTTTAAATGCTCCAAATTGGTTAATCTAGGTTTTAGGAAATTTTTTGGAGGATGATGTCAATCAAATTTATTTGATTTCGTTATGAAAGATGTGAACCTTGTCCAAGAACATATCTTCTAAGCTGCTGCATAGGCCTCCCACCTTTTCTCCATGTCCCACCCTTGTCTGATTACTCAGTTTATTTGAATAATTTAACTGTGGATATACAGTTCTGGCCACTATTTTGCATGCATATTAGCTAAAATGCCATAGAGGTGAAAATGTTTACAAAATGATTTAACTATTTAAGATAATCATGTTTTTGCAGATAGTTTTATGTTGGACTTGGTTAGACATGAAACTATCTTTACATGATTGGGGATGGTTTTCTATGTTAGATTAGACTACCCTGCTTAGAGGTGGGAGGTTGCCATGTATTCAATGAACAGAGAATTTGCTATTTACCTGCTGGTTTTTTAGCCACAGTGGGATACTTATGCTCTGTTATAAGTATTTTGAATTAGCTTAGTAATCATAAAGATAACTAAGAGAATACAAATACATTTGAAATTTGGAACTTATTATATACATGTAACTAAAGATAAAGTTTTGAATTCTAAAATTAGATAGGATTTACGAGCTCAAATAATGTTGTTGTTTGGATGGAGGAAATCCTGAATTTTGTTGTAAGTGATGAAGCTCACAATTTTGGCAGTTTATATGTTTCGTACGGTGACTTTGCTATGGGTTTGGATTTCCTCACCTCAAAATAGGCATGCCTAAATATTTCTATCATGTGAATTGGGGTGCGCAAGTCAGACACTTATCTTAGAAATGCCTCCTTCAATCTACTCTTATTTTTTCTTATGTAATCTTTTTTGACAGCCCTGAGAAAATCAAGGTCAAACCTTTAACGAAGAAGAAAAACAATGGGAAGATTGGCAGAGAGAGGGATCTCTACAAAAGGAACTACTTCCATGCATGTGAGAGCCTCCTATCCTTGATGATCAACAAAAGGCGACATGGGAAAATGGCTTTCCTATCACTAAAGAAATCTGGACCTGAACTTCCCGAGCTTCTAAGTCAGTTTTCTGCTGGCATTGCTGGGACTGGCCTCGCTGTTCTCTTCTCTGTCGTTTGTAAAGTGGCTTCTGGGAGGGTTCCATTCTGTGCATATAAACTTTTCAACACTGGGCTGGGGTTTGGGCTGGTTTGGCTCTCATCGGCAGTAAATAGTCTGAGGGACTCAATTGTCTATATCGGTAAGAACACAAACAAAATGGGTTTGGAGGAGGAAATGATGAGCAGAGTGGATAAAAGTGTAAATGACATCTACTTTAGAGCTGCAACTTTGATGGTAGTAGCTGCACTGAGGTTTGCATGAGCATCAAGTACATTTCCGCGCTAAGGTTTGAAGACTTCCCAACTGAGCAGCAACTATAAATTGTACATGTTGTAACTTAATTGGCTGATGATTAGATTGGCTGGAGCTTATTGGACAGGCGTGAATCTTAAGTGGATATGCTCGAGTCAGGAAACCTTTGATTTTAGACTATCCAATCTTTAGATGACCTTGCACTCAAGTGAGTCTTAAGTTCTATCTGATCATCAGTCAGCTAGGCCTCGTAGTAATTATGATATATAGGCTGTGTAAATTGATAGAAGTGTCACAGGCTAAATGTTTGGACGGAACGATTGTATCATATATAACACAACGCAAATTTTGTTCGAAACTGAGCTATTTTTGATTTCAGCTTATGGTTTTTCTGAGATTTTGGTTCAAGGATGGTGTACTGATAGCACTTCATGTGGGGGGGTTTTTGCAGTGCATCTGTAACCGGTCATCTGTGGGTATAGACACAAATCACAGTGGTTTAAAACACAAACTAAACTGTCATTCATGCATGACTAAAATCATCTTGTGTTCGGTAAAACTGTTGAAATTATCACACCGATTAACATTTCTCATGAACACCTCAACAAAGCTGTGTCAATATCTAGTTGCCTACATTATCACACCGATTAACATTTCTCATGAACACCTCAACAAAGCTGTGTCAATATCTAGTTGCCTACATTATTTATAGAAACATCCCCGGTTCCTTCTTTTGCTTGTTTCTGTTTTCAGGTACCACCATAAACTGCTAGTGGTATGAATCGATACATCAACTGACAAAGGTTGTTCGGTTACAAATATTTGAGGCTTCAAGAACTCCAGTGTCTGATCTTACAACCTTTTTACCAAGTCATGCAAAATCTCGTTTATGTGATTAAAAACATACGACGACAATTGGATCCCCATGCTTGTTGCCATATGGGGTGCTTGTTCACCATACACAGTTTTAACAAGAGTATTATTTTCAATTCACAGGAACACAATAAATGTTTCAAAATGAAATCAAAATGGTGTTCACCAATTCGCTCGTGACAAAATTGGAAATCTAAGATAACCTTCCCTTCTATTTTTCTCAATTTTAAATCACTATCTTCTTAATTCCTAAAACATAGCATTGAAACGCAGACATTATCGGGATATCACCATGAAATGACATAAAAATTAAAATGTGTAAAGTATCGAGAACCACATTGACTCAGCTCAATACTTTTGACACTACACCTGCACCAACAGTTCTGCC
This sequence comes from Acer campestre, assembly GCA_954870605.1. Taxonomy (NCBI): domain Eukaryota; kingdom Viridiplantae; phylum Streptophyta; class Magnoliopsida; order Sapindales; family Sapindaceae; genus Acer; species Acer campestre. Next base: position 13,586,971 of record OX940802.1, on the reverse strand, counting down.
TCCCTCTCTCAAGGCAAATCTTTGTCCTGTTTGTCAACAGCAAACAACATCATTAGACCAGTCTTACTTAGCCACATTTTATTATACCAATTGCATACGAAAACTATTAAAACAAAAAAGATAAGACGATACACAGACACAGGAGAACACCCTATTAACCCATTGGAAAGGCCAGTCTTCCACATAGTGGCTGTCAAATCAATTGCTTGTTTGTGGAGGTGTATGCAATTTATGTATGTAAAAAGTGTATACTATGTTAGAATTTCAAGTTCATTATAATGAGAAAGAAGAGTTGCTTCACTTGATAAAAGAATGAATGGAATTGGCAACACAATGAGAACTACAACGTGCTCATAATTAGGAATTTAAAAAACCTATTGCAATAATCATAACAAATTTAGCTCACAATCAAGTAAATTTCAGTGAAACAATGCATAATAATTTACTTTTGATTAGGGACATAATGATTTTCCCAAAAATTTATATTGTACAACATATATATATATAAAAGAATATAGAGATTAGAGAGTGGCCACAAAAAGTTAAAATGGTGAACAATGAAACGAAAACGAGTTCAGGATTGTCGGCATGCATTAAATTGATTTTCAAGAAACAACCTACTTAACTACGAATAAGTTCTAAACCACCTGCGCTGGGCTGCTGGAACAGAACTCTATATTCATTATTCCAAATTAAGCAAATTCTGAAGTACTAGACAATAAATTTTCCAATATGCCTTACATTGAAATATGTTAAAATTAAATGCAAAACACAAAGCACTCTATTTTAAAAATAAAATAAAATTGGCATAAGCTATAATCCCACGGAAGAAAAAAAAAAAAAAAAATTGAATTCAAGGAAAACAATGTTAAGTGAAACACACCTGTTTCAAGTGGCACTGGTAATATCAGCTCAAAAACTGCAGTCACGTTGTCCCCAGGCATAACCATCTTAACATTTTCAGGCAATTCTACTTTTCCAGTGATATCTGCAGTCCTCAAGTAAAACTGAGGCCTGTAGTTTGAGAAGAAGGCAGTATGACGTCCACCTTCATCCTTTGTGAGGACGTAAATCTCAGCCTCAAACTTTTTGTACGTCTTCACAGATGCTGGCTTTGCAATCACCTAAGCAATATGAAGAAAAGGAGAGTGACTCACATGCATATAAAGTACATATCTACAATTTAATGCTAAAAGTTAGTTCATAGCATATTTTAGATAATTTCTGACATCCTTCACAATTTTAAGAGAACCTGTTCAAGCATTGTGAATATTAGGCAACATATCACAAGAAACAATTATCTATTTTGTTTTAATTTATGAAAATTGACTAAACTTATCCAGTCATTTCATCAATGAAAAAATTTATAAGAGAAGATAGAATACGATCTGAAATCATCTCAAAATGTTATATACATTGCTCTAAGCTTGCAACTTACTTGTCCTCGCTGCACATCTTCTCGTTTAAGACCACGTAGAAGAAGACCAACATTGTCACCGGCCTAGTAAAATGTACAAACCCAATAATAATACAATATACACACAAGATAATGAGAAATTTTAAAGAGTGTCCAAAATCATTCACTTACTTCCCCTCGATCCAAGATTTTCTTGAACATCTCAACACCAGTTACAGTAGTTTTTAGAGGAGGACCCTGAAGAAGAAAGCTCTATGTTAGAGTCAATCATTGCTAGTAACAGTCTCTGACTCTCTGACAAAGAGATATCAAGCATCTATCTAGAACAACATATACAACGCGAATAGCATGAAACTAATGCATCATTAACAATTGCAGAGGAGATTATAACTTAAGGATTTTCTTCAAAAGAAATGCATAATAGGTTCACCAAACTTAAAAAGACTTGATTTACCTGTGTTAAACCCAAAACCTCAACTTCTTCACCAACCTTGATGGTTCCTTGTTCAACACGGCCAGTTGCAACAGTTCCACGTCCCTTCAACAAAAGAAAACATTATCAAAGCTGAGTAAGCAATCAATACCCGAGAAAAGAAACCTTTTTGCACAAAGCCAAAGGAATTATACAGATAGACCAGCAGTAGACAGCAGAATAGGCAAAACCTGTCTTTGGTTCACAACACGTACAGTTTATACCTTCAAAGGGTGTTTCAAGACAAGATCCGCCAATTGGATTTTAAATTAAATCTCAATATTAGTTTGGAGAGAAAACTAATATTAAATGGCAGCTAAACACTTTTATGCTGCATCTTAATAATCTACTCTGCAAAACCCATTGAAATCATAATGTAAATTCAAAATGCAATTAGAGATTGCAAAGGTTTTCTTGTTGCACTTTAAGGACAATGTTTAGAAACTTGGATTGGAGAAAATTCAAAATCAAGGAGAGAAGTAAAAAGAAAAAAAATATATATATATATTAAAGCAGTAATTATCAAATGAGTACTTTAAGCAGAAAATGCCAAATGCATCTCCTTTGTACCTGAATTGAGAAAACATCTTCAATTGGCATCAGGAAAGGCTTGTCGAGTTGGCGAACAGGGTCAGGAATGTATTCGTCCACAGCATCCATTAATTTTAAAATAGCTTCTTTGCCTATTTCTTTATTTGTACCCTGTAAGGCTGACAATGCTGATCCCCTAATGATAGGGATATCATCTCCAGGAAACTTATAGAAAGTAAGAAGCTCTGCAGAAACATAAGCTCGTGTTACACACTTACAGAAAAGTTAAAACCACTGCTAAGCAAAAACTAACAGTAAATGAACACAATGACCTCAAAAGGTCAACCTACCTCGAAGCTCCATTTCGACAAGCTCTATTAACTCTGGATCATCAACAACATCAACTTTATTTAGAAAGCACACAAGTGAGGGCACACCAACCTGTGCAATGCATCCAGGAAGTTAAAAGTATATATTTGGCACCTACTGAACGGCAAATGTAAAATGTGCAAGTCAAATATACTTCACATGCTATTAAAGGATACCCACCTGGCGTGCCAGGAGAATATGTTCCTTAGTCTGTGGCATTGGTCCATCAGGAGCAGATACTACCAAAATACCACCGTCCATTTGCGCAGCACCAGTAATCATGTTCTGCAATTCAGTGAAAACCAAAAATCCAATGTTTGAGTATTCAGGTGGCTGATTGAAAAGCTATAAACAATAGTAGAAACTTGCTGACATCTCTGAAATGAAAAGGTTAGGAAAATTTGCTAAGGCATTCTGTAGTTGAAACCAGACTTTCATCATTAAAACATAAATGTAGGTCCTATAAAAAGTTACCATGCCTACCGCAGAAAACGCATTAGCTAAACAAATCTCCAGATGTCTATTCAATAACTTTTATAAGAGATGAAAATTTAGTTTGTACATTTTGAATAATAAAGTAAGATACAAGAACATAAGTTGTTGCCAATGAAAAGTTTTGTATGCATGTCAAATATCTCTCTAACACCTCCTATTTGGGTCTCGGATCCTTTGAATGGTTATGCAACCAAGAATCTAATAACTAAAATTAAGTTCATGTGTAAATGTCATAACGGCTTACTTTAACATAATCAGCATGTCCGGGGCAGTCAACGTGGGCATAGTGACGCTTAGCAGTTTCGTACTCTACATGGGCCTACAATACCAAGGGAAACCGTGTGAATTTAATGGGAGACATAAGAGCTACACTTATCTTGTAATGGCATAACCAAATGGCAGAAGTACAAATTTAGTGAAACGATATCCCAACTGTTGCAATGGTAATTCCTCTCTTTTTCTCCTCAGGAGCCTTGTCAATTTCGTCAAAGGCCACAGCCTTTGCTTTCCCTTCCTCTGCTAGCACCTACACATAGTAGACAAAAAGACACTGTGAATGCAGAAAGATCAATTCAGGCTATTATGCGCATATCTAATTATCACAACCACACCAAACTTTTATAAAAAAAATGGTAAAAAAAAAAACCCTTGTAATTGCAGCAGTAAGTGTAGTCTTCCCGTGATCAACATGTCCGATTGTTCCGACATTCACGTGAGGTTTCCTGTTAAGATAAAAATATGAAATAAGAACAGCATTTCAAATCCAATTCACAGCATATAACCCAAAATTTCCTCTTAAATTTTTATAGACGAAAAGGAAAACCGTGTCACTCTCATAACTTCATCGTTGTTTCTCATGTTTCAGTAACTTTCCGTAACATAATTGGTAGCTAAATCGACCTCTAAAAAGAAAAATAATAATAAACCAAAATACGTCACTTTAAACGCCATCAGCAGCAATACAGGAACAGAAAACTGAAGTTAAAGAAGATATAAGAGTTAGATCAGAGAAATAAAGTACGTGCGAGTGAAGGTGGCCATGGATCTCCACAAGCGCAAAACGGCGGGGCCGGAAGCTCTGTCATTTGCAGACAGGGTGTCAGAGACGGAGACAGAGGCGCGACAGCAAGAGTAGATTTGGGACGAAAACGGTACGATTCGCCTGGAGTTAGGGTTTCTGAGAGCGACTGAAGCCATCGATGTTGAAGTGAAAATGAGATGAGAAAAATGTAAAACCTCACTCTCTGAGAGGCGGATTCTGTGTGATCTTGGGGTTTTAGGGGTTCTCCGAGGGTTTTAGAGAGAGAGGGAGAGAGAGAGAGAGAGAGACAGACCACGTGTGTTTCCTAGGCCCATCTGGTTCTGGTCCAGCCCAACTCTCTACTCATTTTAATTTTTTTTTTTTTTTTTGGACACTATATGTCTACCTATCTAAATCAGGTCGAAGTTTTTTACCATTGGTAGGATTCGAACCATTGATTTAAGAGTTATTTTCCTAAGCCTCAAGCTCATCCATCTACTAACTGAGTTACACCCTTGAGGCAGACCGAGTCTATTAAGATCCATGGAGAATAGGGATGGCAAAAACCTAGGTCTGGGCCGATAACCGGGTTTTAATAGTCCGGGTACCCGGCCTAGAAAAACCTGGGCGGGTTTCCGGGTATCCATACCCTGATTTTACCTTTTTTAAAAATAATTTTTTTAAAAAAAAATTCAAGGCTGCTACATGTTGCTGTTATGCTTTTGTTATGCTATATAATTCTATAAAATTATATTTAAATTTGTGCTTGAATTTTGGATATTGTTTGAGTAGATCCACAAGTGTTATGCTACAGACAAATAATGGTATCAATATTTTTCCAACTCCAATGATAACAAAGAAGACATACATTCCTGACATTTATCAGAGAACAAATGTTTTATTTTTCCAACTCCAATATTTTTGCACATAGCATTACAAAAACATCAATTACATAAATGTTCTATAACAATCACTTGATAATCACTTTCATAGTTCGTGGTTATTCATCATTATCTTCATCCATCACTTCTCCTCTCAAAATTTCATCTTCAGGAACAAGACCTAACAAAAATAAATAGTTGAAACAACTAAAAAGAGAACAAAATAAAATTATATTATGAGATAAATATAAGTTGAAGTGATTTTTTACCTTGTCTTTGAGCCCATATCCAATTTTGGGTGCACATCAATGCCTCAACTGTATGTGGACGGAGTCTGCTGCGATGTGAACTTAAAGTTCTACCACCCGTACTAAATGCCGACTCAGAAGCAATTCTGGATACTGGAATTGCCAAAACATCTCTAGCAATCTTTGACAATATAGGATATCTACATTTTTGTATCTTCCACCATAACAAAATATCAAATTCTTCAGATTATGATATTTCTTCTTGCTCCAAATAAGTCTCTAGTTCGGATGTCAATTTATGTTGACAACCATGTTTCCTCTTATAAGATTCAAAGGCCTTCACATCCCACATAGAAGAAGAAGATGAACTAGATGTAAAACCAGAACCTACACCGGACTCACCAATGTCTTCACCCAAACCTCCATTCTCCTTTGCTTGATACTCACTCACCAAATCATTACAAAGTTCAAATATCCTTTGAGTTTCAAGTTCACAATCAATCCCATACATCCGAGGAAAAAAGTAGTCTATCAAATCTATTTTATATCTAGGATCTAGCACAGCCGCCACCGCTATAACCCCATAAATTTTATCCCAATATTTCTCAAACTTAGAAGTCATATTTGTTGCCATCAATCTAATTACCTCAACTTCTGAATCAAGCCAAGATTTCAATGACATCTAATTTCACAAATCATAGGAAAGAAAATGTTAGTTGTTGGGTATTTAGTTCCAGAAAACAAATTGGTCAACTTATAAAAGGACTTCAAATGCTCACACATCACTTTTGCCAACTCTCATTCCGATTCACTAGGTAGATTCTTATATTGATTATCACGTTGTTGTAAACGAATAAAAACTTATTTGTATACCAAAGCAACCTCAAGCATCAAATATGTTGAATTCCACCTAGTTTTACAATAAAGTACTAACTTCTTAGGAAACTTCATTTTTAATTGACGTATGGCGGTATCCTCTAAAAGCTCTAAATGTCTACTTGACTGTGATCAATAAGTTACCGTTTCTCTAACTTTTTTAATTCCATCACCAATCACATCTAACCCATTTTTAACTATCAAATTTAAAATATGAGTGGAGCATCTCATATGAAATAATTTTCCACCCAACAACAATGAACCAGTAGAAAACTTTGGCAACAAATAATTTTTAATCATAGCATCATTGGTGGTACAATTATCTACTGTCAAGGCAGACAACTTTCCATCCACATTCCAATCCAACAGACAATTCCACAATTCATTAGCAAGTGTAATCACATTATGTGGTGAAGGCACATATATAAATCTAATTAATTCCAATGAAAAAAAATCAATTAAAATATACAATCAAATAAAGCACACTCATATGCATATTAAAAGTAAAATAAGATCATAAATAGTACCTTAGGATTCGACTACGTAACTTCCACGTGTTGTCAATAAAATGTACTGTGACAACCATATGACCTTTCTTCTGGTTACTTGTCCACATATCAGTTGTAAGAGCAATCCAACTTGTATTTTCATCCAACATCATCATCGTTCTACTTTTCTCTACTTCATATAATAACTTCACTTTTGAGTATATTTCTACTCATACCATTGAAGTCCGGGGCTAAAAAATCCAACATATCCCTAAACCCATCATAGTCCACAAAACTCAAGGGAAGCTCATGCATGATTATCATTTTTGTGATTTTCTGTCGTAGAATATCATTATCCACTGACCCAAAATTAGGTTTAGGCAAGGTTCCATCATCTAGTTTCTTGCCTCCAATTTTTCTAAGACAGGAAGTTACGTGGCTGAGCAAATGTGAAGTCCCCTGCTTGTGATGTCTGGCTAGAGCTTTACCACAATGATGACATATTGTCTTTACTTCCCCATTTATAATCTCTCTCTTAAAATGATTCCAAGCTTCAGAGGTTTGTTTTGGTCCTCCCGAACTACTTCTCTTAGTACTCCTTCTATTTGCTTGACTAGTTTGCCTTCCATTTTCACACTCGATGTCATCTACATCAACGAGATTAATATCACAACTTGGAGCTTGACTTTGAGTGTTCAATGGGCTATTACTATCGAAATCCAGATTTGGTTGTGATGTAGACATTTCAACCTACAAAATTTAATTAAAATTGTAACTTAAGCACAAGACTTGCAACATATACTAATATTAAAACATTCATGGTGGCTCTATCATTCATGAAACCATATACGATAAAAACAAATATATTAGAAGAACTACATATACAAATTAAAACATATATAAAAGGTTGGAACAGATTTCTATCTAATCATTTTCACCAGTAGAAAATATGTTTTATAAAATCATATCATTTCTGATAACAACAAAAATGATACCTAGAAAAACGAAATTAACAGCAAAAAAATAATGATACCGTGTATATATAAAAAAATTATAAAAAAAGAAGAAGATTTAAACAGACAGTAATCCATCATTTGAATTAATTACGAAGAAATCTATACTCATTAAGATTTCAAGAGATTTCCACATCTTATTAAGATTTAAGACAACCAAAATTTTCCAAAACCAATTCTGTCAAGCAACCAAAATTTTCCAAATTTTGTCAAGCACTGCTATTAATATTTAAGACACTCAATAAAACCAATTTTGCCAAACCAAATATCAAATGAGTAATAATTTGAACAGAGTATTTTCAATCAAAATCTATTAGAAGAAAGGGGACAAATTGAAACAAGCCCACGAATCCAAATTGACAAACAAAAACAAAATCATTAAAAAATGTTGCAATAAAAATTAGAAGACAGAAAGAGATCGAGATATAAAAAATGTACACATAGACTCTTGATTTCAGGAAGAGATCAAGAAGGCAAACCTGGAAAGAGGGTCAGCGGCAGAAGACAGAAGAGGGTCAACGGTCGGCAGTGGAAGAGGTTTGGTGGTCGGCCGTGGAGATTTGGTAGAGCGAATAGGGAAATACTCGATGGTGGAGAGAATAGGTTTGTTAAGTTAGGGTTAAGTTTGTTTGTTTAAAAAAATTAAAAATTAAAAACCAGGTACCCGGTCGGGTATGGGGGTATACTTGGATCCGGGCCGAAACACAACCGGTCCGGGTACCCGGACAACCCTTACCTAGCACCGGGTAAGGCCTGTCCGGGTTTTACCCGGGATTTTCGACTCAGGTAAGGCCGAGTAAATTTGCCATCCCTAATTGAGATCAAGCATTATTTGTACGGATCTGATATATACTCCCACAATCGAGAGATATCCACTTCACAACATGTTTGTAAAATACTAAAATGTGCATGTCCGGATATTTATTCCCTCAATATTTGAAAAAAAAAAAAGAAGTAATGTTATACAACCCAAATAATTAACCTAAAATTCAACTTAAATGGTGTGGTAAGTGAGTTCATCACCACAAACAACATGTGATGATGTGGTTAATGAAAAAACCACTTACCATATCATTTGGATTGAAATATTGACTAAGAGCATCTCCAATGCTAGTATTGCTTGCATTTAAAAAAGTGGTAATATGTCAACATTGTTAAGACACTTGCTTCCAATGTAGGGCCTAACTAAACTTGATAGACAACCAAATGAAAAATTGGTCTCCAATGCTTCACTTATAAAACACCTATTTTTAATGACATGACAATTTATTATATTATTTTATTATTAAAATTTTACCAAACTATAACTACCTAACACCGTACACTATCAAGTCTAAAATAAAACTAAAAAACTCAACTACAAAATACAAAGAAGAGAAGAGACTATTCATGAAGACGAAATACAAAGAAGAGAAGAGATTGTTCATTAAGACAAGTATTTTTTTTTTTAATTTATTAATTGTGTCTTTGTTTTGTACACTATATTGCTGGTTTTAAGTTTTAAGTAGTTCACCGGTCTCTTGAATTAATCTTAATTGAATGAGACTCGTTTGTTGTAAATTACAAATTTCATTATTATGATTTGTTTCTAGGATTGTTTCTAGGTAATTTTTTCTTTGTGAATGTAAATATACACTTAATTAATATATATGCTTGGGAGTCTAGATTGTATACATTGGCACTGGAAGAATTGCCCCACAGCTTGACATGGTACGCATACTAATGGTTTAAAAAAAATTCCTACTCTAATTTTAGAAGTTATAGCTTCAAAAAATCTGTGGATTTGGCATGTAATATTTGGCATGGCTGGTACTACTAATAATATTATTGTGTTAGATAGATCTCCATTATTTGATGATCTTATTAATGGCGTTGCACCACCATGTAATTTTGTAGTACAAGGTCATCACTACAATATGGGGTGTTATCTCTCAAATGGAATTTATCCACAATATGTCATTCTAATTCAAACAATCTCTCAACCGTCTTCTATTAAGGAGAATATATTTGCTGAGCACCAAGAAGCTGTGAGGAAAGATATTGAACAAGCATTTGGAGTGTTATAAAGTAGGTGACATATTGTTAAAGGTCCAGCACGTATGTGGAACGCAAAAGATCTTGGAAAGATAATGAAGACATGCATCATCTTACATAATATGATCATTGAGAGTGAACATCATCAAGGAATTAACCCTGAAAGTTGGCAGCCTCATAAGGGTGAAATGGTTGAAGATGTTTTTATCTCTAGGATGATAAATCGAATGAAACAAGTCTGAGACAAAATGGTGCACACGGATTTAAAGATCGATCTCATCAATCTCTTATAGGATATATACGGTGGTCGACAAGTAGCTTGATGTCTACGATATTAACTTTTGATATTTTAATATCTTGTTATTTTTTTTTTAAATATCACTTTGGTTGGTTTGTCTTGAATCAAATTGTTCTAACTTGTTTGGTCGTGCAATTTGTTGTCAGTTAAAAATAAAATAAAATAAATTGATTGTGTTTTATGAGTTTTAGCAAAATGTGATATGATAATTTTCCAGTATTCATACTAACAACAACAAAGAAACAAAATAACTCAGAAGACTGTAACAAACAGCCCATGAATCACATTATACCCCACAATAAGTTCCAACCTTTCCTAAAGGGCATTTCAACCACAACAAAGCTCTGTAAGAACATAGATATAATTTTGGACTTTGGATCCATCACCTGGAATAGATAGTAAGATAGACAATACTAGAATGAAAATAGCTTCAATGCATATGGATTTCATATGGGTGGATTTCATAAGACAACATTAACAAATGAAAAATGTAATTGACCCCAAATGAAAATCAAATATTATCTAAAACCATGTCTAAAAAAACAAACTACTTGTCACCATCATTACTTCTAAGAACCTTTCCAAAAAGACCTTCATTTTCCCATTCCTTCAATATTTGAGCTTGATAAATTTCAAAGGCCTTTCGTAATGCTTGTGGAAGTCTGTTGACATCTTGGTTTAAAATGCGGTCTTGTTCTTGTCTCTTTTGAGCTTTCTCCTTCATTTGCTGTTCTTTCTCCTTCATCTATTGCTCTTTCTCCATCATTTTTTGTCCATCATTTTTTGTGCTTTCTCTTTTAATTCGATCTCTTTTTTCATTGTTCGTTCTCGCAACTCAAACTCTTTCTTATCTTTTTCTCTTTTCAACTTCAACTCTTCTTGATTAACTATAATTTGTTTCTCCAAAGTGCTCTGTAAATTGTATAATGCATCAACCACGCTCTTTTCGTCATTCAACCGCCTCTTTTTCCCTTTAGTGCATTTTCTTCCTTTTGGACGCACAATCCCATCAGCATTAATACCTTCAGTTACAGGAGTATCTGGATTCATATATTTATCTTCTTGATTGGAAAAAGACACTGGACTGTTACTGTCATTGATAGACGTTTGTTTGTTGGAGTCATTTGTCTTGGTAAGTTCTTTTGAACAACATTTTGGATTTTTTTTTTTTTATCAAGATCTCCCAACAATGCTCGTATTTGAATGATTTTCCATTAGTAAGGTTCTTATACATTCACAATGCTTCTCTTTTCTACAAATAAAATAAGAGAGAAAGTAGAAATACACAAGAATCCATAAATTAGCCTTAATTCTAAATATATTTCTTATAACAAATGAAAATTCTTAATGCTAGTACTTGTAAACAAAACTATGATGGAATTAAAAAAATAAGAGATTAATAGCTAAGATATTACCATATCTTTCGGGGTTGTTCCACTTTGCGGAGTGCTTTCCAATCGCTCATGTAATGCATGAAATTTGTTTACCACAGCTAGTATTTTTTCCCCATGACATCCTAAGCTATTGGTGGTTCGGGCCTCATCATATGCACCCATATTGTCCCTCCAAGTTTGTAAAATACGATTCCACATTGCTGAATTTTTCTGATTATTACCAATATCAGAATCCACGGAGACATATAGCCATGCCTTTGTTAGTGAAACATCTCCAACTTTAGTCAACTTTTTGTTAGGCGATGGAGTTTGAGAGATATTGGACTTTTTGGTGGCCTTATATTTTTTTGTTGGATCCTTTTGATGTATTTACGGTTTGAGTGTCAAATGGAAGTTTGGGAGCATTCAATAGACTTTGGAACAAGAAGTCGGATCCGAACTGTTGGTTAAAATGAGAAGGATATGAAGCATTCATTAGATTAAAGGCAAAATTAGACTGGAAGGGTAGGTTTAATGGACCAAATTGGTTAGCTTGTGGCAAAAAGGCTTGTGGGTGGATTTGAGAGGAGTTAAAAACACATTGAGTATTGAGCGACTCACTAGCATTTATATGTCCAGTGTCATTGGGAAGATGTTGAAATTGTAAGAATTGTTGAGACTCTTGTGAATCCATTCGAAAATAATGCCTAAAAAATTAATTTAACAAACAAAAATACTCAACATCCAAATGACTACTGTATTTAGGTTCTATTGTTTCAAACTAACTCTAACAACAAGGATAAATTACTATTTTAGATTTTTTACCTACGGCTTCATATAACCTTGAGTCACCCCTGTGAGTCTCCTTTGTTTGTATCTATTTAGTCTATACATGCAACAAGCAATCCTAAGATATTATGCCACCAAGATTTAGATCAGCCACTGCTTTGTTTAAACATTATCTAAATCATCAGTTTGGTAGCAAATGCATCATTAATTCTCTTATATTTAAGTATTTATTGTCCACTGTTTGACTGAAAAACTGGTTAGATATAGTTTTAAGTTCATTAGATACAGCAACTAGCAATATTAAAATTATTATTACATGATGCTAACTCAACTGTATTTGTTGTTACTTTTTCTTCAGATACAAGAAAACTACATCCCATAGGCCACAGGTCAATCCCATGCTATTTTTTTTTGGTTCAACTGAAATTCAGGAAATAAGATTTACATAGTTTAGCTGTTGATAGTAAGACAAATAGTTTTGGTTGTCTCTACATCTAGCACTAGCATAAAAATAGTCATTTATCCTTGCTGTTACATAAATGCAGTATATGAGCAATTACAAACTTCCATAACACAACAAACACCATAAATAGGTACCTAAAACACAACCAAGCTTTAAAACCACCAATACCCATTACTTGAATCACAAAATGTGAACTAGATCTAATAGAAACAATTCAAATCTTCCACAAACTCCATAAACAAAAATGTATGAAACAGTGGCTGGTGTAAAATCATGGTACATATCCAATTAAATGAACCCATAAAAAAGTGACCCACCAAAGTTATGCACCTGAAAACTTTACTATTTTTTGTTTTGGTTATATATAAGAGAATTGTTGTTTGGTTCAACTGGTTCTGTTGATTCAATTTGATTAGATTCATGTGTTTATGTGTGGTTGATACTCTAAAAAACTTCAACAAATCTTCACTTCTCAACCCAAACGCGTTCGAACGTTTGATGAAGTTGAAGTTGGCCCAATAACAAACCCTTTACTCCCACATCAACGAGATTGTGAATTTGATGAGTTATGTGATTATGTCCCTCTCTTTTCTGCTATTAACTATAACTATAAAGCTTTTTGGAGCAAACCAAACTAGTGGCACTTCTTACTGCAAAATTGAAAGACAACAAAGCTGGGAGCCTCATATTGTACAAACCTCTGAACCTCAAGCATATCAGTGTAAGGACCACAGACCGATGAGAAGGCTATGGGAAAAGAAAAGGAGAACTTTTCGTCATAAGGAACAACAAACACACTCTTAGTCCCATCACCTTTATCTAGGGCTATCAAAATGACCCGTGACCCGCGAACCCAACACGAACCCGAGGTTGATAATCGAGTTCGGGTTGGCCTTAAATGGGTTCGGGTCATAAACGGGTCAACCCGTTTAACCCGTTTACGTATACGGGTCGTGTCGGGTTTAGCTATACGGGTTTGCTGGTGACCCGTTTAACCCGTTTAACCCGTTTTGTAAATAAGGTTATTTTGTTATTTTATATTATATAGGGGTTGTTACTAATATTTGTTATAGTAAATAACTATATTCATCTCTTTCTCAATTTCTATCAAACAATGTAGCAGCAAACGCACTCCGGTCTCCAATTAAACCCTAACCCTAACTCTTCAAAGTCTAAAATTTGTCTCCATCGGTCGTCGATCCGCCGTCCCATCTCTCTTCAGTTTCCACTCTTCCCTACTTGTCTAGACGTCCAGTCGTCGCTCGCCTCAAGTCTCTGGTTCGTGATTTCTTCTTGATTTCTTCTTGATTTCGTGATTTCTTCTTGATTTCATGTTGTCTTGTACTCAAGTCATCGTTGATTCATATATATTTTTGAAAGAAATTGTTGTTAAGTTTATATTTTTGAAAGAAAACATATTTTTATATTTTTAGTTAAGTTTTTGCTTTGGCTTCAGTCTTGTGTTTCTCTTGAGGTTTGAATAATTGGATCCTTGTTTGTGTACTCTTTGCTCTTGTTAGTTGTTATTATGTACTTCTGTCAAACACTCAAACACGTATTATATTAGTATATGTTTGTGTATAATTGTATATTTTCATAGGAAGTCAATGTATATAAATAGTAGGACAAATCAAAACATAACACAACATCGTTATGTTCTGCTAAAAGGAAAATATAAAAAGTAAAAAAAAAAAGCCGGATAAATGGATAATTCATAATGTAAGAGTGTTAGTACAACTGTATAAGTGATAAGTATCTTGCTAAAAGCCTAAAAGGAAAATATAAAAATTAAAAAATATATATTTAAAAAAAAAACAATCAAAGCCCCACGCCCCCACTAATGTCCATTGTTGACAGTGTAGACATTTTATGTTTAGTGGGGTTTTGGATCCAGGTTTGACTGAAGTTTTGTGTATACTGTATATCAGTATATGTGTTTGTGTCTTTGTGATTATCTGATCTATAATTAAATTATATATTGTTTAATTATATATTTAATCTGTTGCTTTAATTAAATTATTTAATATATAATTTTATATATTGTTTTGCAGCAAATCTATGGATTTTAATTCAAACAATGAAATGGATGGCAATATTCCAAGTTTGGGAGAGGAAGAGCTAGGCGATGATGGTGAAGAACAACTAGAGACAAATAGCAATAGAATGCCAAATGCCTCAACTGAGAGTGGGATTGGAATTACTCGAAAAAGAAGTCGCACTTTCGATGTGTGGTCTTCTTTCGTGATGGTAGAAAGAAATGCACATGGGAAACAACAATGCAAGTGCAACTATTGTGGAAGACAATACATTTGTGAAGGTTCTTACGGTACAGGTAACATGAAACGTCACATCAATTTTCAATGTCCTAAGATAAAAATGCATGGCCTTAAACAGATGTGTTTTAAGAAAGATCAATCCTCACAAATGGCAGTTTCCAATCCTAAGAGTCAAGAAGAATTTAGAACTATAGTAGCGAAAACTATTGTTTTGCATGATTTGCCTTTTACGTTTGTTGAGTGGTCGGGAGTTAGAAGAATGATTAAATATTGCACTGATGACTTCCATTTGGTCTCTAGGGATACCACAAGAGCGGATGTGTTGAAGTTGTATGGTATTGAAAAATGTAAAGTTACAAAAATATTAGAAGAATCTCCTGGTAGAATATGCCTAACATCTGATTTATGGACTTCCTTAGCCACTGATGGTTACATGTGTGTCACGGTATATGTTATTGTTAAAAATTAGGTTATTCAAAAGAAAGTGTTGAATTTTTGCTTTATGCCACCTCCACATGATGGGGTTTCTTTAGCGGATAAGATTAAATCATTGTTGTGTGAGTGGGGAATTGATAAAAGAATTTTTTCAATTACATTGGACAATGCTTCATCTAATAATTCATTAGTGCATAATTTGAAAGGTCATTTGAGCATAAACAAAACACTTTTATGTGATGGAGAATTTTTGCATATTCGTTGTTGTGCGCATATCGTTAATTTGATTGTTCAAGACGGATTAAAGGAAGTAGAGGATGTTGTCCATAAAGTTCGTGAGAGTGTGAAATATGCTAGAGCCTCACAAACTAGAAAGCAGAAGTTTTTACTATGTGTCAACTGAGTTGGTTTAGAACCTAAAAGAGGGTTAAGGCAAGATGTTTCTACTAGATGGAATTCCACTTACCTTATGCTTGATAGTGCTATTTATTATTGACTTGATTGGACTGCATTAGAGTTGGCCGACCCATTTTACAAGCATTGCCCTTCTGCAAGTGAGTGGGAAAGTGTTGAGAAGCTTTGCAAATTTTTGCGTCATTTTTATGACACTACTTGTCTTTTCCTGGGACAAAATATCCCACTTCAAATTTGTACATGCCTAAGGTGTTTATGGCTTATTTGACTTTGAAGCAAAACTTAGAAAGTGTTGATCCATTCTTCGAAGTGATGTCAAATCAAATGTATAGCAAGTTCCAAAAGTATTGGGCTGATTTTTCCACGATTTTAGCAATAGATATGATCTTAGATCCTCGTTACAAAATGGAGTTTGTTCAATTTGTTTATGATAGATTGTATGGTGTTGAGTCAGAGTAATTTGAAGTTGTTAAGATGAAATTGTCAACTTTGTTTAATGAGTATGTGACCAGCTCGACTAGGCAATCTACCATTAGGTCATCTCCAGCATCTCTTCCTACTACTTCTAGCGAACTATAACCAATAGATGATCTTGATTTTGTTTTGAAGGTAAATATACTAAATATATGCTTAGTTCATTTGTTCATTATTTTTTCATAGTGATATAATTATTGCTTTAATATTTTAATTACACATGTGTAGGACTTTGATAGTAATCTCGATGATGATACGATTTCCACTCAAAGGACACAATTGGATTTGTATTTGGAAGAGCGAAGATTTGAAAGATCGATGGATCTAAACATTTTGGACTTTTGAAAGGGCAATCAACCTTGTTATCCGGAACTTGCTGCAATGGCTCGTTATGTTTTAGGCATTCCTATATCTACAGTAGCATCTGAATATGCATTTAGCATTGGTGGTTGGGTTCTTGATCAATTTCGAAGTTCACTTAGTCCGAATGTAGCACAAGCCATAGTTTGCAGTCGTGATTGGATATTTGGAAATGGAGGTAATGATTTTAATATGTTGATTTCATAGCATTGTTGATTTCATTTTAATAACTGATACTTATATTTAATTTTATATCAATTATTGTAGAGAGTGCAACTTTGAAATGTGAAGAAATTACTAAAGATATGTGGGAATTAGAGAACGACGGTACAACTGCTAGTAATCAACCGACGGAATTAGAAGAAGGTTCAATTCAACAATCCATCTCGTAGGAATAAACAATTTGGACATCAATTTGGAGTTTGGAGTGTTATTTGTGTAATTGTGACTTTATTTGAACTTTAAATTTAGATCACTTTTTGGATTACTATATTTGAAGATTGTATCGATTAACTGCTATTTGACTATTTCTGTATTTGTGACTTTATTTGAACTTTAAATTTGGATAACTTTATGGATATGTATTTGAAGTTTGAACATTGTATGGATTATAGTCCATAATTTATGGAGTAGTAAGTTGTAAGACAGGTCAGTATTTTTTTATTTGAACTTTGTCGTCAAACAGGTCAAACGGGTCACGGGTCAACCCGTATAACCCGATCCGATTAGATTCATTAAACGTGTCACGGGTCAACCCGTATAACCCGTTTGAATAATTGTGTCGTGTCGTGTCGTGTCGTGTCACAAGGGTCTGACCCGCTTAATTAATCGGGTCGAGTCAAGTTGAGTCTAAACGAGTTGACCCGTTTAGTTAAATGGGTCGTGTCGACCCATTGACCCGTTTTGACAGCCCTACCTTTATCAATGAGTATATTTACCACACTTCTAACAAGAAGTTGAAATCATACGAGTAAAAACTAAAAAGGATGTATGTATAAAAGATTAGATTTACATAGTTTAGCTGTTGACAGTAAAACAAATAATTTTGGTTGTCTCTACATCTAGCACTAGCTTAAAAATAGTTATTTATCTAAAATAGTCATTTATCCTTACTGTTGCATAAATGCAGTAGATGAACAATTACAAACTTCCATAACACAACAAACACTATAAATAGGTACCTGAAACACAACCAAGCTTTGAAACCACCAATACCCATTACTTGAATCACAAAATGTGAACTAGATCTAATAGAAACACTTCAAATCTTCCACAAACTCCATAAACAAAAATCTATAAAACAGTGGCCAGTGTAAAATCATGGTACATATCCAATTAAATGAACCCAAAAATGAGTGACCCATCAGAGTTATGCAGCTCAAAACTTTAATAAACTCAATTAATTGAACAAATAAAGACTTATAACACATATTAATATTAACAAAGCCATAAGAAAATAAAATAAAGAAACAAAACAAAAGATACCAAACCCAGATCAAATACCTCTTTGATTGAAGACCAGAACAAAGCTAGAGATCAGATGAGGAATCTGAAATGAATAAAAAAAGAAAAAAAAAACAAAAGATATTTTAGAGATATAATAAAAACCGAAAAAAATAAGTTGAATGTCGGTCAAAATAATCAGATAACAAGCAACAAATGTGGAGATAGAGTAGGTTTCTATTTTCAATTGTGTGAGAGAGATGTAAACATACCATTGATGTTGAGTTCTTGCTTCTGATGTCGCATTCTTGCTTCTGATGTCGAGTTCTTACTTCTAATGTCACGTTCTTGTAGGGAAAAATACCGTAGTACACGCAGCGGAAGCGAGACTAAAAATAGATTTAGTAACTTTAAATTTTTTTCCTTTTTATGAACCTTAACCCTTTAATTAATTAAACATATATATAATCAACAAAAGAAGAATACCTTTTGTCGCGTGATCCGATTGACTTACGTCGATGGTAATCCACAAGATCTTCAATCCTAGCATGAACGTGAATCACCTAGGAGCGTGGTCTCTTTTTTTCTTTGAATTGCAAACCTGAGAATGGACAAGTAAACTTTTCTTTTCTTTTTGTTAGTCACAAAACAATCAAAAGAAGACTAAGATTATTCCGGTCACTTTTGAGTTCTCAATCTAATGATCGAAACTCGTGTGAACCTAAATCGATGTTGTACACACAAGCTTATTGATGAATAAGCAATTAGTGTACCATCAAAGAATAATCTATTCACTCTTTTATGTTGTAGTAGAATAAAATAATCCTTTCTATGAATTGAGAAGAAGAAGAAGATTGAATCAAGCACCACACACACACACTAGGTGGCCGAATTCTATAAGTCCAAATATATAGGTGGCCGAATTTTCTTCCTCTTTTTCTTTTAGGGTGGCCGAAAATCCTACTCCAAAAGGGACTAGTGTTGCCGCAAATCACAAGCAAAAAAAGAGTTTGTGTTGCACCCTAATTCCCATCTAGTTTAAGACTTCAAACCCTAATCCAACTCATAGATCTTTTATTTATTTATTTTTTTTGATTAAATAAAAAGACTTCTTATTTGATTAAATAAATAAAATTATTTATTTATTTTCTTATCAAACAAGTCTTTTAATTTTAGTATACTACTATCAATAGTATAACTCTAGGAATCATATTTCCTAATCAGAAAAGATTTGTTTCTTAATTAAACAATTAATTAATAAATTAATTAATTCTTATTTAATTAAAACAATGAAACAAAATAATATATTAGGTTAAAAAGCACCTTGCCGCCCCACTCATACAAATGGGCCATATATTATTTTCTTATTTCATTTAATCCATTGGACTTTAAATAAAAAGTCCACATGTAAACCATACCCATTCTTACTAAAAGAAACAAGCCCTCATGTCTTTCATTAATATATTAATATAATTGAGCAGCCCATTAAATAAATAATGTGCAAACTATATTCTTAATATATTAAATGCAATTCTAAATGGACCCATAAATTGGTCCGGTAGAATATATCAAGTGATCCATACAAGTCTGTGTGGATTGGGGATCTTGGCGGGCTATCTAAATTTAAGCTTCAATAGACATAACCTAATCACAATCAACAAATGATTCACTTAGGTCCGATCCATTAATTTTAACTCATTCCACTAAAGAGCTAAAATTGAACTCTTAAATAAAGACAGAAAAGGAAGATGTTCCTCATTCATACCCTAGACAATCATGTTGGAGATAGTGTATCCTCGTGATTAATATCAGTAATCGCCAAGAGTTCATAGACCGCCTATAACTCTCCAAGTTACCATATTTACTCATATGACCACATTTTGAACTTGGATATTTTGACTTGTCCAGAAGCCATGTTTTCAATAGACACTATCGAAAACTCAACGTTGAGATTTAATATCCAATTACCTCAAAACATCCATATGATGATATTATACTCTCATTTAATAAATGGAGCCACGATGTCCATATCTATAAATGAAGTCCTCTATCGATTAACAAATGAATATCACCAAACTATCGAGGATAAACTATGCGATATAATCGTACTCATTGATAACTCAAATGATATCACTTGCAACCATAAGTCCATCATTTATCTCAGGATTAAGATAGACTCTCCGATTGTCCTGATAATGAAAAGACTTTTATCTACTGACGGTTATAGATAAAGTATTTCATTGTGATCCAGTTCAATGCACCCAGTGCACTAGATTCTTTTGCTCGAAGACACTCCGATGATTTTAGACTCATCATATCTCATTTGATCCCACTCAAATGCTAGCAAAAGAATTCTACAACTTTAACAAGATAAAGGTGCCCAACCTTTAACTTAAGTTGTGAACAATATTCAAGACTAACTAAAGAATTGTGTCTACCACATACATATCCAGATGTACGAACAATTCTTCTTTTCTCATAGTCTTTAGACCTTATGATTATTTACTTTGACAATTATAATATTAAACTATAAATGCTATAAGATTTGTTTAAACCAGAAATCACTTTATTAATATGAAAAAGATTGTTAATTACAATATTACACTCTTGCTATTGAGCATAATCCTAACAGTTCTAGCTTCTGCTTTTGTGATGGAGTTCTCGAGATCAATAATGCATGCTGGTTGTGGGAAGCAAAGCATCTTGGACTCTTAGAGAGGAAGAAAATCTTGCCATAGCTTGAACAGAAGAAAGAAATCGACCAAGTGATTTTTTTTTTCTTATTTGGGTCTTTTAGTGCCAAGAGAGAAAGACAAAGAGAGAGAAGGCGGGCAAATGAAAAATAAAGTACTAGAAAATAGTGGGTTGCTGACTAAGCCAAAATATGCCTGTCCAACTAGTGGTGTCAAAATGGGTCGACACGGCCCACATGTGCCTGGCCGAATGAGCCCGTTTTTGAAAATGGGCTTGGCCTGGCACGGCACAGCAAGTTGTTGTGCTGGGCTGGGCCGGCCCGTTTTCAAAAACGGGTGGCCCGGCACGTGCCATAATTTTTTTTTTAGATATTTTAATTCAAAATATTAAATATATATTTTGTTTAAATAATTTAAATTATGTTATTTTAATTGTAATTTTGTCTATTTTATTTATTATTTTAGTGTAATTAAAAAAATATATATTTATTATTTCTTTTAATAAAATAATTAATTCAAAGAAGAAATAAAGATAAAATATTAAAGAAAATAAAAAATACATGAAATTATGAAAATATGAAATGAAAAATTATTTATTTATTTTGGATTTTCATTATTAGTTTATTACATGGTTGCCTACTTGCCTCATTAAAAACCTTTCCAAGAAAAACCCAGTAGGATAAAAACTTGGTAAGGAAAAAAGAACGCAATTTCTACTCTCTAAATCTGCAGCATACTGCATACATGGAGTCGTAACGGGCCCGTCTCGGTTCCGTTGTAGTCATGTCCGGGTTATAGTTTTAGTGTCGACCTGTCTGTGTCCAGCCCTGCATTTGCTCATATGCCTTTACAAATTACCGGTTCCCGACTTAGAAATACAACTAATAAATAAGCGTTTACAAAACTTACATCGATATTTTGTTGTGACCCTACCGTCTAGGTTTGGTATTTCTTCTTTGTCAAAACACTGCCATATGTTTCAATTTGAAATGTGATTGAGAGGACGTGATGTTGGTGTTTCGCCGGAACCAGAAGGTCCCGCTACCGTTTCTTTCGAAAATTGAGGATGATTATGATCCATTTCCTACAATATAGTAATATACTAAGCATTTAATCATAAATATAATAATATACTACTTATTACTACATTACTTATTACTAAGCATTTAAATTTAATTATAAACGATGAATATAAGCATAAAGCCATAAATATTAAATATACATAAAAACATAAGAATAAATATCAAAATTAATAACTAAGCATAAATATATATATATTATGTATAAATATAAACTTTAAAAACTAAAACGTAAAATTAATTAATAACATTTAAAGGAAAAACATACCTTTGAGCTTTGGTGCCTTGGTGAGTTGGTAGAGATATCAGAGAATAATATTAGTAATATAGTATTATAAATTTAGAATAGTAGATACTAGATAGTAGTACTAGTGACTAGTGTAGAGAATAGAGAGATTGAGAGAAAGTGTATGGAAATTGGAATGGGTAGGGGTATTTATAGAAAAATTTAAAATGTGGGTAAAAATATAAAATAGAAGAGATGAGGGGGTAAAATGAAAATTTTGAGCTTTTTTAAAAATGTGACCGTTTGCTGACGTCAGCAACAGTCAAAATTTTAAAAAATATATTAAAAATCTGAGTTGCCTGCCACTTGGCAGTTTGCCAACGATAAAAAAAAAAAAAAAAAAAAAACTGTCGGGCTTCTGGACCGAGCCCACTGGCCTGGCACATTTTTTTTTTTAATTTTTTTTTCCAATATTTTAATTCAATTGTTAATTTGTTATTTTATTTGTTAGTTTGTTTCTTTGTTACATTATAAATTTATAATATTGTTTAAATTGTTACATTATAATATTGTTTAAATATTTGTAATTGTAATTTGTCTATCTTATTTATTATTTTAATCTAATAAAAAAATGTAGAAAATAGAAAGATTTATTATTTTAGATGAAATAAAGCTAAAAGCTTAAAGAAAATAAAAATAGATGAAATTATGAAAATATAAAATGAAGAATTATTTATTTATTTCGGAGTATCAGTATTACATGTTTACATGATTGCCTCATTATAAACCTTACCAAGAAAAACTCAGTGGGATAAAAACTTGGTAAAGGAAAAAGAGTGCAATCGTATTACAAGTTAATGTACATGTATAACCTAGAAGTCCTAGATTTGGTTACTGCCAGAACTCTCTTCGACATATAAATTACTGAAATTTTGAATAAGTTGTTTGTCTACCGTTTCATTTTGCAACCTCTTTCGAGCATGCTCCCAATCCCGAATGCATGTCAATACCTCCACCATATCTAGAGTCAAAGAACTTCTTCTGTCTTCAACAATTCTTCCAGTCGTGCTGAAAACCTGTTCTGAGGAAACAGTGGAGACAGGGATAACCAGTACATCACATGCTATGTGTGACAAGACCGGATATTTATAGGCGTAGGTCTTCCACCATACCAACATATCAAATCCATTCTCTCTTCCAAATCTGTCATCGAATTGAGCTTCAAGGTAGCTTTTTAGTTCGGCACCGAAAGTTGCACCAGCTCGTGAAGAAGAACTTGATGAGCCTACTTTTTTTCGGCATTTTAGAATGTTTCAACTTGTCTGATTCATGAGTGTGTCTGGTTCTTCTAATGGTTGCTGCGCAACGTCGCCATACCTGCGCTCATAAGAACTAAAAACTTCGAACAATTGGGTTCGAATGTCAGTAACCTGTGTAGAATAATCTATGCTCAAAACCCCACCAAGATACTCTAGCAATGCTTCAAAACCAGATAACTTAACCCTAGGATCTATTATAACACCTAAAGCATAAAGTAAAGGAATTGTAGACCAATATTTTTTAAACTTGGTTTCCATGGCAACAAATGCAGGGCCTAAGATATCATTTTCCCTATAATTGTTCAACAATTCAGACATTTCCACAATATGATGGATTGCCAGGGAAGATGTGGGGTAATAGACCTCGGAAAGAGTTATACTGGAATCGTTAAAAACCTTTAAAAATTCAACAAAGATCTTTGCTACATGCCAATCACCTGGGGTGAGTATTGGACGCCCAAGTTCAGATATTTTCATGTTATAAAAACCAAAAATAGGTGTATCATATTCTAAAGCATTTTGCAGCATTAAGTAAGTAGAGTTCCACCTTACCGGCTGATCTGTTAGGAATCTTCGGGGTCGTAGACCGAAGGTTTTACAGTATCTACCAAATTCATTCAATCTTGGATTAGAACTGCAGATCCAAGCAAGGGCATCTCTGATGCGATCTATACGATCGCTTACTACCTTCATACCAGACTGTACAACTAAATTGATGACATGAGTCATGACATGCACATCGTTGATGGAAGAAATAACCCCCATGTTGCGGGATATTTTTTTCAAAAAACAATGCAATAGAGCTAGTATTTGCAGATGCATTATCTAATGTGATAGAAATGATGCGATCAGTTATTTCAAAAGTTTCTAAAACAGATGTAATGACATTAAAAATATTTACTGCGTTATGTGCATAATCCATAGGACGAAAACCAAGAAATTCTTTTTTTTTTTTTTTTTGTAAATTCCAATCAGAGTCTAAATAATATCCCGTGACAGTTAAATAGTCCTGTTTGGAACACATGTTCCAAACAGGACTATTTAACTGTCACGGGATATTATTTAGACTCTGATTGGAACTGGAACATGCGTTCCAAATATCGAAAGTTAATGCAATAGAGACAGTTAGCTGCTGTAATTCAGCCTTCAACTGATCTCGTTGGGTTTGAAAACATTTTATCAAATCGTTCCTAGTAGTGTTTCTATAAACAGCTTTAAATTGGGGGTTGTATGCAGTTTGAATAAATTCTTCGTAAAAAACATTATCACCGAAATTAATCGGTTGATTAGTGCATGCAATGTAACGTGTCATGGACTCTTTAGCAACCACAGGGTCGAAACACCATGTTGAAACGGACCCGTCTGGGTGTCGTTGTAATTATGTCTAGGTTGTAGTGTCTACCTGTCCGTGTACAAGCATGCATTTCTCCATATGCCTTCGTAAATGACCAGTCCCCCCCACCCAAAGTGACATAGTGCTTAGGACAAAACCTACATTAAGCTATGTCCATGACTTTACCGTCTGGCATAGTCTTCTGTACTATCTCAAAACACTGTCATACATTTGATGTGTGCCTTTTAGGTTTGGGAACACGTGATGTCGGTGTTGCGCCGAAACCAAAAGGTCCCGCTGCCGTAGCCGCCGACCCGAAAAGGTCATAATAATCGTCCTCCATATTAAGACCGTCCAAAAATTGAGGATGATATTTCATTTCTTATAATACAAATATTAACTCATTAGTCATTAAAAACTAAGCTTAAGAGTATAAGACTAAGCATTTAATGATAAATATACTAAGCATAAAAATATTAAAATTAATTACTAAGCATTTAATCATAAATATACTAAATTACTAAGCATAAAAATATTAAAATTAATTACTAAACATAAAAAATAAAATCATCAATTTACTAAGCATAAAAATATTAAAATTAATTACTAAACATAAAATCATAAATATAATAAGCATACAAATATTAAAATTAATTACTAAGCATTTAATGATAAATATAATAAGTATAAAAATATTAAAATTAATTACTAAGCATTTAATGATAAATATACTAAGCATACAAGTATTAAAATTAATTACTAAGCATTTAATCATAAATATACTAAATTACTAAACATAAAAATATTAAAATTAATTACTAAACATAAATATTAAAATGATCAATTTACTAACCATAAACATTAAAATTAATTACTAAGCATAAAATCATAAATATAATAAGCATACAAATATTAAAATTAATTACTAAGCATTTAATCATAAATATACTAAGTATAAAAATATTAAAATTAATAACTAAACATAAAATCATAAATATAATAAGCATACAAATATTAAAATTAATTACTAAGCATTTAATCATAAATATACTAAGTATAAAAATATTAAAATTAATTACTAAGCATTTAATCATAAATATACTAAATTACTAAGCATAAAAATATTAAAATTAATTAATAAACATAAAATCATCAATTTACTAACCATAAAGGCATAAACATTAAAATCAATTACTAAACATAAAATCATCAATTTACTAACTAAACAAATAATTAAAATATACAAATATTAAAATTAATTACTAGACATAAATTCATAAAATGATAAATTTACTAAAATCAAAGATTCTAAGATTTAATATTAAAATTTATAACAAAGCATACAAATATTAACTCATAAATATACTAAGTTACTAACCATAAAAAACCCATAAATATTAAATATACATAAAACATAAGAATAAATATCAAAATTAATAACTAAGCATAAATATATTAAGTATAAATATAAAATTTTAAAACTAAAGAATAAAATTAATTAATAACATTTAAAGGAAAAAACATACCTTTAAGCTTTGGTGGAGTGATCAGAGAATAATATTAGTAATATAGTATTATAAATTTAGAATGGTAGATTATTAGTGTAGAGAATAGAGAGAGAGTGAGAGTAGAGACTAGAGAGAGAGAGAGAGAGAGAGAGAGAGAGAGAGAGAGAGAGAATGAAATTATTAGAGAATAGAGATTAGAGAATAATGGAGAGTTGGAGAATGGAGAGAATGAGAGATTGAGAGAAAGTGTTTAGGGAAATAGGAATGGGTGGGGGTATTTATAGAAAAATTTGAAATGTGGGTAAAAATATATAATAGAAGAGATGAGGGTGCAAAATGAAGTTTTGAAGCAAAAATTCAAAAAATGACCGTTTGCTGACGTCAGCAACGGTCAAATTTTTATTTATTTTTTTAAAAAAATAATAAAAAAATGCTACCAGCGTAAAATAATAATAATAATAATAATAATAATAATAAATTAACATTTGCCCTGGCGGGCCAAGCCCGTCGGCCTGTAAGCCCGGTCCGGGTCGGCCCGGCAGGCCGTAAAACAGGACCTGGCTCGGGCCAATCTGGGGGCCATGCCTAGCCTGGCCCGCGATACAAGCAGGCCGTGCCAGGAACGGCCCACCAGTCTAGGCTGGCCAGCCGTGCATTTTGACACCACTATGTCCAATAGAGTCTTTGATTTCAGATAGTCATCTATACAGTGTCTAATTTTTTTTTTTTGCTACATCAGCTAGAGGTTGGAAGACCACAGTTGCATTGGAGATGAATATTTTACATGAATGGCTATTCATCCTACGTGGTTTATGTTCTTTTCACAAGCCACACTAGCATTGGAGATGCTCTAAATTTTTGGGTTGTATAGCAACAGTGAAAAAAAAAAAAAAAAAAAAAAAAAAAAAAAAAAACACTCATCATAGCATATTAGTTATAAATGTGTACAATGATACTCGAATTTGTACTCACAATCCTGTAAGGAAATATGTAACTTTAATTGTTTTTATATAGAAAAAGTTTCATATTTAAAATTTTAAATTTTCAAAAAAATAATAATTAATTTTAAATTTTGATTAAATATTTTAATTGTATTTATTTAAAAAATCCATAAATTCTTAAAAATAAAAACCAGTAAAATAAAAAATGCTAGCTGCTTGTCGATCCACTTGTTATTTTTAATAAGAAAAGATTGTTGTGCAAGAGAGCGAGTGGTTGCTGGTAAGAGATTTCTGATAAAATCAATCAATTCAAGACCTTAAAAATAAAAATTACAGATTAACCGATCCTGATGAATTAACCGAACAAACTGGAATTGATTTCTCACCTGCGCAAGAATCTATTCACAGTTCATCACTCTAGAATTTATAGAGGTTTCTCATTTCATCTCCTTGTCAAAATTCCAGCATCTAACAAACAATTTTTACAGGATCTGCTTTTTTTGTGCGTGCAACAATCTTTAATCGACGATGGAGGATTTGAAGTGATTGAATTTGAATATGTCCAGCAATCTCCAAGTTTATGACTAGCTTCCAAACATTTTGGTGAAGTTTGTTACTCTCTAGAATTTTCTTTAACTTTCTCTTTTATTTTACTGGAAAGTTAATCAACCAAACAAAACATATTTTCTTTTTGTTTGTTTGATTGTATGTATAGTTGATATAATCACTTGTTTGTGTAGGTAAATTATAAGTCATCATGAGTCATGACAATCTTCTTTCTGGTTTATTTTATGTTACTTGTTTCTGACTTGCAAGACACCCATCTCTTACCAAACTTGAAATCTTTGCTTTCCAGCAACGTTTTGGTAGTTGTTATAGCTTTTGTTCCAGTCACGGTCCTTGTCAGTTGTCACTTGACAGCTTCGTTCCTCTTTCCATGGCTCGAAAATTCTATGCTCTTCAGATACTAGCCTTAATTTTTTCATATTTTCCTATTATAATTAGCTCCTTGAATTTCAGTTATCCTGCTGTTTTCAACTTCGGGGATTCGAATTCAGACACCGGTGGTCTTGTTGCCGGAGTAGCTTTTCCACTGGGACCACCTACTGGACAAACCTACTTCCACGAGCCAACTGGGCGATTCTGTGATGGCCGTTTGATCATTGATTTTCTGAGTAATGTCTCTTCAGTTATTGCAAGTTTATTGTAGGAGCATTACCACTGATTGGCATATAAGTTGGTGAAACTTATTCAGTCTTCTTACAGAAAACAAAATCCAGGCTAAATTTATAATACAATGTGTTTACAATGCTGCAGTGGATGCAATGGACCGACCATTCCTCAATCCGTACTTGGATTCTATCGGTGCCCCCAATTTCCAGAAAGGGTGTAATTTTGCAACCGGAGGGTCCACTATACTTCCTGCTAATGCTGCTTCAACATGCCCTTTTTCCTTTAATATTCAGGTGGCTCAGTTTATCAGATTCAAGGCTCGAGTACTAGAATTGCTTGCCAAAGGTACTAGCAATATTCTTTCAACATTGCAGGAATCAGTACAAGGATAGCATAGAAAACAACACAATTATGTTAATGAGACCACTGACTTGAGATATGGTATTGGTTTATACTTTATAGATAAGGAACTGGAAAACTATCTTCCTTCAGCGGATTATTTCAAGCAGGGGCTTTACATGTTCGACGTGGGTCAAAATGATCTTGATGGTGCATTCTATTCAAAATCAGAGGCTCAGGTGCTTGCTTTTGTTCCAACAATATTGTCACAATTTGAGACCGGAATTCAGGTTGGATCACATTTTTTTGTAATTTAGACTAGTTTCTACAGAGCATAGTAACCTGAACATTGCCAAATTGAATGAGCGCCCTTTACCACCAAGCCATATTGGGCAGTGGTTACTAAAACTTTTTTTGTCCTCGACTATCAGATATTATACAATGAAGGTGCAAGGAACTTCTGGATTCATAACACGGGTCCTCTCGGATGCTTACCTAGAATCATTGCGAAATTTGGAAAAAATTCATCAAAGCTGGACCAGCTTGGATGTGTAAAATCACACGATAAAGCTGCTAATTTTTTCAATCAGCAACTTCAGGAATTCTGTACAAAGTTTCAGGAACAATTTCCTGAAGCTAATGTCACTTACATTGACATTTTCTCGATAAAGTTGGACCTCATTTCAAATTTTTCTCTATACGGTGAGTCCTCGGTTCTGTCCATCTTCAGACATTAATTTTTGCTCAAATGTTTGGATCCTTTACGAACAACTGCTTTCAGGATTCAAAGAGCCTCTGGCTGCTTGCTGCGGATATGGAGGGCTGCCGTTAAATTTTGATAGTCGGATTGCTTGCGGGCAAACGAAGAACCTGAATGGGAGCACAGTGACAGCAAATCCATGCAATAACACTGCTGAGCATGTAAATTGGGATGGAAACCATTATACAGAAGCTGCAAATCAACATATTTCAGAGCAAATACTGACAGGAAATTACTCAACACTCTCCTATTTCAGTGAAGCTGCCATTCTTAATAAGTTAAAAATGTTGTAAATATATTATATATTTATTTAGTTCTCTGCAGTTACTAATTATGGCTGGATTAAATTAGCATGAAAGTGAGAAAAAATGTACAGTTTAACTTGAAGAATCAGTATGGGATTATGGTTGAGGTTCTTTCAAGTTCATCTTCTTTAGAGTTGATAATTAGATTAAATCAATCAATCACAAACCATTACAAACAAAGAAAGACAAATGTGATTCTTTTGATTTCTAAAAAAGAAAAGAAAAAAAAATGTGAAATAGGAATTTGGTAATGTTGAAGGTTTGTCTCTTTAGAAATCGCTTGAAGTTGAGAGAGAGAGAGAGAGAGAACAAGGCATATAGATAGGAGATTTCAACCTGTTAAATTAGGTTGGGTCAATGGGTCTTTATTAATTAATTTATTGATTTTTTATTGGGCAAATTGCACTAAAACCCTTGAGGTTTGGACAAGTTACATTTAGATGGAAATGTTTTGTTATTATACACTAACACTCCCAAATATTAAATTTGACTTTTAAAATGCCTAAAATGCCCCTAGTTATATTATTTTATGCCTTTTAACCAAAAACTTTATAAACTTTAATAAAATAAAAAAATTAAATAAAATATATGATTCATCAAATAAATAAATAGTTTTTTTTAAAATAAATAAATAGTTTTAAAATAAATAAATTAATAAATACTTTAAAAAATTAAAAAAATAAATAGTTTAAAAATAAAAATAAATAGTTTTAAAAAAATTAAATAAATAAAGGGTTTAAAAAAAATAAATGAAAAAAATGAAAAACATTAATTTTTTATTTTTTTTTTAAAGATATCCATTAATAGAGAGAAAAAAAGCTCTAAATATCCAAACTTTTACGGTAAGGATGATGGTGAGAGAAGCTTCAAGGTTCCCAACACTGGGAGTAGTGTTGGGAACCTTAAACCTTCTCTCACCATCATCCTTACCGTAAAAGTTTGGATATTTAGAGTTTTTCTTGTCCCTATTAATGGATATCCTTAAAAAATAAAATTAATGTTTTCAATTTTTTCATTTATTTATTTATTTAAACCATTTATTTATTTAATTTTTTAAAACTATTTATTTATTTAATGAATCATATCTTTTATTTAATTTATTTTATTTTGTTAAAGTTTATAAAGTTTTTAGTTAAAAGGTAAAAAAAATAAAGTATAAAATAATATAACTAGGGGTATTTTAGGCATTTTAAAATTCAAATTTAAGTTTTAAGGGTGTTAGTGTATAATAACAAAACTTTTTCATCTAAGTGTAACTTGTCCAAACCTCAAGGGGGTCAGTGCAATTTGCCCTTTTTTATTTAACTTTTTTTTAGGGAAGCAAGCAACCAGAGACACAACAAAGGGCAGCAAGAGCCAAGAGTATTTTAACTAACTTGTTTGTTATTTTTATTGACAACTGGATATTTAAAAAATGTAAATAAATTAAATTAGAAAATATTATAATATTTTTACCAAATACTGTTTTCATTAATAACAAATTAAATTAGAAGAATGATGAGGCTTATTATTATTATTATTATATAATACAATATTGAAAATGATTTTAAAAATATTCTACTAGATACGTTTTTTATGTTTTGATTCTCGGAATATCATTTTCAACATTGCTACCAGACGTGTTTTCAAATCCAAAAAATCCAAAAATCAATTTTTTGAAAACAATTGAAAACGAAAAACGAAAACGTTACTGAACGGCCCCTAAACATCCCACATTCTGTATCAAATTGCATCTCAATTAATAATATAACAACTAGTAAATTGATAAACATTAATGATGATTTATCCTACTTGCTATATATCATATGAGTTTCACATTAGTTTGGGATATAATCAAAAGTATATATATATATAAAAAAAAAAAAAAACTTTCAATGTAATAAATAATTGAGTTAAAATTCCATTATAACGAGACAAAATTAGATTAGGGTAGTGGTTTACCTCTCACACATAGAGATGCATGTTTGGGGAATGGGGATGGATATAGGTCCCCTCATCCCCATCCCCAATACCTAGACCCTTCCCCCATCCCTCCCCATTTCCCCATTTGGGGAAAATGGGGATGGGGAATTTTGGGGGGACCTATATCCATCCCCATCCCTAATTCCCCATTTTTCCCGTTTTTCCCCGTTTCCCTGTTCCCTTATTTCCCCTGTTCCCTTATTTCCCCATTTGAATAAAAATTACAAATTAAACTAAAAAATCAAACATTCCATTGCAAATATAAAATAAAATTCATTAGTGCATTACAAATACAAAATAAAGTGTTTTAAAATTCACAAGTTCATTACAATAACAATTAATTGTTGAGAAAATGAGAGCAACTTTAGGTTTTAGGTTTTAGGTCTTGAAGTTAAAATGAGTAAAATTGTATATATACTTAGGGTTAGGGAGTTAGGTTTTCAAAGAATAAAAAAAATATAAAATATACATATTATAATTATATTTATATTATTATATATAATTGGGGGAAATGGGGAAATGGGGATGGGGCCCCCCATCCCCATCCCCATCCCCATTTCAACATAATTGTGGGGAAAATGGGGAAATGGGGATGGGGAGGGGTCCCCCTCCCCATCCCCATTTCAATTTGGGGATGATTTTCATCCCCATCCCATTCCCCCCCCCCCCCCCCCCCCCAAAAAAAAAAAATCCCCAAATGGGGATGAGGAAGGGGAAAATTGGGGCCCCGTTGGGAAATGTGCATCTCTACTCACACATACAACATGAGGTTGTAGATTTGAGTCCAGGGTCATACTACCTTACTGGTCCAATAACGTTATTGGAGTTAATAACAACCATTATATTGGATAAAAACAAATCTTATGGATGTTATTAAAATTTGAAATTAATGTTTTTTATTACAGTAAAAACTTGAAATCCTTTCAACAGGTTTCTTTTTATTTTCTTTTCAAAAAAATAATAATTGCAAGAGATAAGAAAGTATACAGCTAATAAAAGATTATTTAAAAAAAAAAAAAAAAAATTCTAAAAGAACCCAACCCACCCCCCCCAGCGCCCGTGCGAATCCTAAAGAGAGTCTTGAAGGTAGTGGTTTCTCACAGATTTATTGGAGAATATTCATTGTTTTTCTCTCTCGCTATCCGTGGCTTCAAAAAGAGATACTTTGTCTATCTCTTAATAAAAATCATGTCATAGTTTTTTGAACTTAAAGTTTTGCATTGTTTAATTTATTTATTTTGTTGCTTTACTGTATTCCATGTATTTTTTTTTATTATTTTTTTTGTATCAGTATTGAAAGTGATTTGATGTGAGGTTTATGGTTTTTTCTTCTTCTAGTCTTGGTAGTTTCAAAACTAAGAAAAAATAGATAATAATAGGGAAAAAACTGATGTATTGTACTTTTTTTTTTTAAAAAAAAAAACCTAATGTATATCAAAACCGTAAATAGTCCAAATTTGCATTGTATAATTTATTATTTTTGTTGTTTTACTGTATTCCATGTAATTTTTTTTGAAACAGTAATCGATGTGATTTGATGTGAGGTTTACGGTTTTTTTCTTCTTCTGGTCTTGGTAGTTTCAAAACTAAGAAAAATATACAATAATCAGAAAAAAAGAAACTAATGTATTGTACCTTAAAAAAAAAAAAATGAAACTGATGTATATCAAACCCTAAAATTTTTTTTTGAAAAGAAAAGAGAATCAATTGAAACTCATTATATATAAAACAAATCCACAATCTCGATTACAACTACAAAAATGCTGCTCATTGCTAGCGAGACTAGAAACATCCGAGATTGCCTTCATCTCTGTAATTATATACATAGAATCATGACATATTTTCTCCCATCTGATAAATAAACTTCAATAAACCGAATCTTATAACTTGATATAACAATCAACAAAAAATTTCACCAACTCCGAAGAGCATACCTATCTACTGATCAAACCCTTAAATTGTCTGAATTAATAAAACCCTAGACATAATTGCCTTCTTTCATCTGCATCTTAGTTTTGTTTTTTATTTTATTTTTTATTTTATAATTAAAATCCTGAAGTAAGCTTTTTTTTTAAATAACTTTTTTTTTATTCTTAAGAAAAACAACAAATGTCCTTAATTGTTCT
This sequence comes from Acer campestre, assembly GCA_954870605.1. NCBI lineage: Eukaryota > Viridiplantae > Streptophyta > Magnoliopsida > Sapindales > Sapindaceae > Acer > Acer campestre. The sequence goes on along the minus strand of OX940802.1, from coordinate 13,553,037 downwards.
AAATTCATGATATATAATGCCAAAGGAAGAAAAAAAACAAATATTAAAGATATGAATCTAGAAACCAAAATACCCAATTCACTCTGAAGATTTTCTCTATCTCAACAGAAAAGTTCCACCTCAGCCCATCTTGCTTATCTAGCTACCTCAACCAAGTCTGTGTTCAGCTGATTGTAATTACTCAACTGATAATCAAGTTAAACTTGATCAATTAGAGTTTAGAAACCATGATCATGATTAGTACCATAGCCGATGATGCTCTCTGATAAAAAAGGTAGATCAGCTTAACTGACTCTGTATAGGTAGTACTAGCTTCTAGAAGCCGACATGTTTATTGAAGCTTTATGCATATAAAGCAAGGGCTGAGATAAGTGGAGACTACACCAGGCTGTAGCCCGGTCCAAACTTTTCAAATAAAAAAATTTATATATGAACTCTCATCACTCATTTCTGGTGACAGCACCACACCACACTATCATTTTTGATCCATCATTCTCCAACATTTATTTTTTTTAATAATTTAGCTGACATACTCTCTGACTTATAATTTTTTTAAATAATTTAGTGCAGTGGCGAAGCCAGGATTCTTGATTTGGGGGGCTAAACTAGGCGGCTCTGGCCGCTGCGAGGAAGGCCTTCCTATGATTGATGTAGTCCAGTTGTGTAGGTCTTCCTAGTTGTAGCGCTAGCGCTTTACTTGTGTCCCACTAAATTTTTTAAAAAATTATAAGTCAGAGAGTGTGCTTGCTAAATTATATATATAAAAAAAATTAAATGTTGGAGAGTGGTGGATCAAAAATGACAAGTCAGAAAGTGTGCCCGCTGAATTATTAAAAAAAATTAAATATTGGAGAGTGATGGATCATAAATGATAGTGTGGTGTGGTGATGTCACCAGAAATGAGTAGGGGTGGGCGATTAATGGATCGGTTCACTTTTCGAGTGAACCGATAAAAAACCGATAATATCCGGTTTTTGAAAAAGTGAACCGATCCGATAAAATTTAAAAATGTGAACCGATCAAAAACCGATTGAACCGGTTCAGTTCGGTTTTTTCGGTTCTCGGTTGAGTTATCGAATTGAGTTAGTTTGTAATGTTTTTGGCTTGCTACTTTAACGGTGAACAACCGTTCCATTGATGAAAACATGACTAAATATGCAATACTATGAGTTTTTGGGGTTGAAACTAATAAGAATTAAAGGGCATGCATTAGTAACTAATTTGAAGGATTGTTTACAAAATCAAATGGTAGATCAATGATTCAATGATAGCTTATGTTACATACATTAAAAAAAAATTGTATTAAAAAAATATTGATAATGAAATTATGTGCAACAATATTAATCATGAATTACTCTTTTTGTTTTTAACATTATTAGTTTTAGACAAAGTATAAAAAATTTAGGGATTTTTGATTATATACACCGGTTTTCGGTTCGGTTCACCGGTTCGAACCCTAGAACCGGAAACCGAACCGAAAATACCGGTTTTTTAAAAAACAAACTGAACCGAACCAGTTAAAAGTGAAAAACCGGAAAAAAACCGATTGGATCGGTTCGGTTCGGTTTAATGGTTTTTTGCCCACCCTTAGAAATGAGTATGAGAGTTCATATATAATTTTTTTTATTTGAAAAGTTTGGACCGAGCGGAGGCATGGTACAGCCTGGTGTAGTCTTCACTTGCCTCCGCCCTTGATTAGTGGGACACAACTGGACTACATCACTCTACTTTGTTTAAGGGTGCCGATATTGACACTCATAAATATGATAAGTACACCCATATTTTAATAAAAAAATTAATTACAAAAATATCCCATTAAGAATTTACCGATAAGGATAAATTAGTTTTATTAAAAATAAATTAAATACCATGTACACCCATTAATTACATCCATATCTTCAACTATATCACTTTATTAAAAATAAAAACAAAAACTAAACCTTAAAGGCAACACTTTGGTTATCTTTAACTCATGAGTTTCGAATTCTTTTGTGTATATTCTTGCTAAGAAAGGTTCGCCTTCAACAAGGGAATACATCAAGTGGTGCGATTTGTAGCTTTTCCTCTTTCTGTTGAGTTTTTTCTCTTTAGTTTGGTTTCGTTTTATGTGTGGCTCAACTGTGCTTGTGCTCTCTGTTTTGGTTCTCTGCTTTTCATGTTGTTGTTTGCACAATGTAGGCTTGCTGTGGATGTTCTGTGTTGCATTTGTTTCCCTTGTTTGGCTTTTGTGTTGTGGGCGTTTTTATGTCCTGGCCTCCCCTTTTGTTTTGGTTGTTTTCCTTCAATAAAGCTTGCAGTTTCAAATAAATAAATAAATAAATAAACCCTAACAAGCTTTCTGAATTTTCCCACAAATTCACTGCTTGATTTCTTGCTTAATTACTTAATTCCTCAATTTCTAGCAATGCCAACTACAACAAGTGGGTTTCCATCAAGAACTTCCATGTTGGGGACATCATTAGTATATAACTTACTCTTCCGCTTTTTTTTTGTCCATATTGTTATGATATTTTAAATCTGTTGGACCAATTTCTTTCAAGATTTCATATTAACACAATATGCTTATATACAACATTCGAGTACAATAATCAATTGGGTGTGTTAATAACTTAAGAGGGTTTATAAATAAATTGTATTAAAATGAAAACATTCATTTAAATAAGGGTACTATTGGTATTGAGATGGGTGTTTATAGTAATGTTTTAATTTTAAATTTTAGAAATGGGTGTACTTATAAATATGGGTGTGCTTATCATATTTATGGGTGTCAATATCCGCACCCTTTGTTTAATTAAGATGAGTTGTTACATGATACGACAACGTTGTTACAACTTACAACTTTATCGTTACACATCAAACCAATGTGAAATTGTTACCACAAACATTTTAACTACAACTTTCTATGTGAAACTTGTTACAAAACACATATATTTTGTTACTCATATAAATTTAGTTGTTACATTCTAAGTTAAAGTTGTTACAAGCTATAACTTTATTGTTACACATCATATCATATTTGTTACAACATTAAATCATTATCACATACATCTTAATTAATTTTTTTTTTATGTAAAACTTGTTACATAGTACGAATATTTTGTTACCCATTAAAAATGAGTTGTTACATGATAGGATAACATTGTTACAACTTACAACTTTATTGTTACACATCAAACCAACGTGAAATTGTTACCACAAACATTTTAACTACAACCTTTTACATGAAACTTGTTACACAACACATATATTTTGTCACCCATATAAATCAAGTTGTTACATACTACGTTAAAATTGTTACGAGCTATGATTTTATTGTTACACATCATATCAAGTTTGTTACAACATTAAATCATTACCACATACATCTTAATTAAAAAAATTTATGTAAAACTTGTTATATAATATGAATATTTTATTAAACATATAAAATGAGTTGTTACATGATATAACAATGTTGTTACGACTTACAACTTTATTGTTAAAATTTACAACTTTATAGTTACAAATTAAACCAACGTGCAATTGTTACCACGAACGTTTTAACTACAACTTTCTACGTGAAACTTGTTATAAGTCAGAGAGTGTGCACGCTAAATTATTAAAAAAAATTAAATGTTGGAGAGTGATGGATCAGAAATGATAAGTCAGAGAGTGTGCCCGCTGAATTATTAAAAAAAAAATGTTGGAGAGTGATGGATCAGAAATGATAAGTCAGAGAGTGTGCCCGCTGAATTATTAAAAAAAATTAAATGTTGGAGAGTGATGGATCAAAAATGATAGTGTGGTGTGGTGTCAATGTGGTGCTGTCACCAGGAATGAGTATGAGAATTCATATATAAATTTTTTTATTTGAAAAGTTTGGACTGGGCTACAGCCTGGTGTAGTCTCCACTTGCCTCCGCCCTTAATTTAGTGGGACACAACTGGACTACATCACTCCACTTTGTTTAATTAAAATGAGTTGTTACATGATACGACAACGTTGTTACAACTTACAACTTTATCGTTACACATCAAACCAACGTGAAATTGTTACCACAAACATTTTAAACCTTTTACATGAAACTTGTTACACAACACATATATTTTGTCACTCATATAAATCAAGTTGTTACATACTACGTTAAAATTGTTATGAGCTATGACTTTATTGTTACACATCATGTCAGATTTGTTACAACATTAAATCATTACCACATACATCTTAATTAAAAAAAATTATGTAAAACTTGTTACATAATACGAATATTTTATTACACATATAAAATGAGTTGTTACATGATATAACAATATTGTTACGACTTACAACTTTATCGTTATAATTTACAACTTTATCGTTACACATTAAATCAACATGCAATTGTTACCACTAACGTTTTAACTACAACTTTTTACGTGAAACTTGTTACAAACCACATATATTTTGTTACTCATATAAACTGATTTGTTACTTGCTATGGTAAAGTTGATACGAGCTACGATTTTATTGTTACATATCACTTAAAATTTGTTACAAAATTAAAATTATTACCACACACATCTAAATTATAATTTTTTATCCAAAATTTGTTACATTGTACACAAATTATGTTACACTTAATTTATCATATAAAAAATAATAAAATAATTATAAATATTTAAAATGAAATTTTAATTCAAAATTATTAGGTTACAAATATTTTATAAACTTAAATCAAATAAATATTAATTTCCAAATATAATACATCAAAAATATTTTAAAAATTAATATATATATATATATTTATTTATTTCAAAAAATAATAATAGTTTCAAATATTTTTTTTTTTTACTATTTTAAATATGTTATATTATAAATGTTTAATTAAATTAAATACAAATTCAAATAATAAAAAAAATCACATATTTATTTAAATCACATAAGATTATTGTGAGGATATGCATCATCCTTATCCAATTATCATTTAAAATTATTTAACACAATTATTTAAATTAAATTAAATTGGATTATTATATTTTTATAATAAAATAATTTGAAAGTAACCGGTTAACTGGTTACACCAGTTACTTCAATTTTTTTCAAGTGCTTGGTTGCCACATGTCAACCAAGTATTGGAGGAATGTTGTAATAAAATTCCAATAACGTTACTAGGATTTAATCTCCCAATAATGTAGCCATCATCCCCTCCTCAAAATCTAAATTATTGTAATATATATATATATATATATTTTAAAAGTCTATTTTACCAATCATGTATTGGTGTGAGTGGTTCGGCGCTATCATCCCTTAAGCAAGGTCGTGGGTTCAACTCTCCTTGTGAACGGAGCTACACATATTGGAAGCACTTTACCCCTTAGTGGGCCGACCCGATGCGAGTCCGGATTAGTCAGGTGTGATCTGGGCTGGACTGATTGCACCGTATAGTGGATCCGTCCCACCCGGAAACCGGATGGTGTAAACCAAAAAAAGTCTATTTTAAGAGCGTCCTATAGTCAAGTGGTTTGCATGGTGCACCATTATTATACTTACCAACAAATGTTTTTTTGTTTTTTATCACTAAAAAATAACGATAAATTGAACTTTGAATGAACGCAACAACCATCGAACCACATTTAACGGTCAAGACCAACGAATGTTTATAACGCTTGATTTCGATAGAAACGGATATTAAGTCGCGTGATAGTGTGATTTTTGTGGGCCGGAAATATGTCGAGGAATATAACCCCAATTAGTTAAGCAATCCAATTCCAATTGAGTTGGGTGTACGGTGTAGCTGGGAAGCGAGGAAGATAACTTAATAAGTCATAGCCTCATAGAGTCATAGGTAATAGGTTAATAGATCATAGTCACGCGCTCTAAGCATCGTAGAATCACGCACACCTCACGCCTGGTTACCTCTGTCGCACTCCCTCACTTGCTTCATCCTCTCTCCCACTCCTCGAATCCGATTCTGTTCACAAAATCTGCGTTTTAATTCAATTGTTGCCACAATTCTACATTGTTTGGCTGCTCCTCGTACTGTATGCAAGCAAATGAAGATCGTCTCCGATAGAAATTGAGAGATTAGGGTTTTAACGGAGGTAGCTGACGTGACGATGATTCCGTGGGGCGGCATCAGTTGTTGCTTGAGCGGAGCTGCGCTTTATCTACTCGGCAGGAGCAGTGGCAGGTCTCTCTCTTCCCTAGTTTCCCCGTTTTACTATCATTAACATAACTATGTATTTTAAGTTTTATCAATCATACTCTATAATTGCACTGAATTTTACAATTTTTTTTTTTGTTTTTTTTGTTTCAATGGTGCAGGGATGCTGAGTGTCTTAAGACTGTTACACGAGTCAATCAGCTCAAGGAATTGGGTATGTCCAATTATTTATTTATTTTTCCGAATTGTACTGTTATTGTGCTTTTGAAAATTGAATTAGGGATATGTGAACAAATGGGGTATTATATCTTTCTGAAAGTAGGAGTTTTCGTCTTCTTTCACCTTTCAGCACAGTTACTTGACACTGAAAGTAAAGTTTTGCCACTCATTGTTTCTATATGCGGGAGAGTTGGCTCTGAGACACCAATTAGTTGCGAATATAGTGGGCTGAGAGGCGTCATAGTGGAGGAAACGGTGAGATGAGAAAAGAGCATAAATTAGATTGATATGTTGTTGGCATTTCTTTTCGTAAACATTCTTGTTGATATGTTGTTATTCAGGCTGAACAACACTTTTTGAAACATAATGATGCCGGGTCTTGGATACAAGATTCTGCCTTAATGCTATCAATGAGTAAAGAGGTTCCTTGGTACCTAGTAAGAATCTCTCTCTCTCTCTCTCTCTCAGTTTGCTTGCTCAGTTGCGTTTACCATTGGGGATTGTACTATAAAGTTGGTCTATGTCGTTGTAGCTTACATGAATCGATGTAATTAATTGTTTGGATGAGATAATTTCCACTGCAATACTTTTTTCATGATAGCAAAAAATGATTGAAACCAAAAATAAAAGTAAAAAAATGAAAAGAAAAGTGAAGACAATATTAATTTGACTTGGTTAATTATCATACTCTATAAATGCTAGAAAGAAAGCCAACTAGCTTTTTCTCTTAATTTGGATAGCTAGTTAGTATAGTAGCTACCAACCTACCCTAATCACTTAGCTACCACCACTTTGTGCATGCAGATTGCAGAGGGTCTTCAATGACAAGGCCTATGGTTGGCCATGAGACCAACTTCATCCAAGGATGGGGTATATAAAGTGATAATTGATAAGATTGCTCAAGGGACACCCTATCCTTGGATGAGGTTGGTCTCTTGGCCAACCATAGGCTTTGTCATTGAAGACCCCTCTGCAATCTGCATGCACAAAGTAGTGGTAGCTAAGTGATCAGGTAGGCTGGTAGCTACTATACTAACTAGATATCCAAATTAAGAGAAATAGCTAGCTGGCTTTCTTTCTTGCATTTATAGTGTATAATAATTAACCGAATCAAAGATGATAAAAAAGAACAAATATTATAAATAATGTATATTGAATATGAAAACGTTTCCTTATTTGAGCACTAAAGGGTTGGTAGGGGTCAAATCTAGTCCGATCCTAAAACCTTTAAACACAAGGTGATGAGAATTGTGTGGTGCAGAGGATTATTTTATTTATTTATTTATTTATTTTTTGTAGATGTCTGGATATGACAACCTAGGTATGTTTAGTACTTTTTAAATTTTTTTATTATGATTTAGTACTTTTTAATTTTTATCATCAGAAATATTTTCTTCCGTATATTTACTAATCACATTTGTAAATATTATTATTAGAATAGTACTTATGATATACTACATGAAGGAACATGGGTTCTCAGTCTTCGCTTTTTTCTACTTCTAAAAAATACATGTTTGTAGTTGTGTTTCAAAACACACACAAAAGGAGAGTGTGTGCCAGCTACTACACATGAAAACCTCCTATAAAATGAACGAGCCTTTAGCTAGCCAAAATACACACACACTTCAACAGCCATGGCTTCTTGTTTCTTTTATCGTTTTGCTCTCATGGCCATCCTCCTCCTCCTCCTCTTTGTAGGAGGAGCAGAGGCCGGAGCTGCTCCAACCTGCTTCCGTTGCCTGTGCTGCAAAATTCTTAGGATTTGTTGTGAGGCTGCTGCAGCTCCATAAGAAAGGTGTCCATCCCTTCTGTCTACTTAATTATGTGTTCTTATTTTAACTTTTAATATGTATGATCAGGAAGGGATGTAATTAAAATGATAATTAAATAAAATTTGTTTAATGTTATAAAAACTAAGAGTTTTAGCACAGTTGGTGGGTTGTGATTCTTATCCAAGACTTTATCTTTATATGTGTTTTTTATGACCTATTTTGCTCTCTCTCAAAATTAGCTGGGCAGCAAAATCAAGAACTCCAAGGTTCTTGCACTGAATCTATCCTCTTAGATCTCTTTGGTTGGTTTTATCTCTGGTTTGATTCTCTCTCTCTCTCTCTCTCTCTCTCTCTCTGTTTTAAGCGCATGCTAGTTTCTTGACAAGTCTGCTGAAATGATTGCTTCTGGATACCTGTTTTTATGAAATGGCTATGTTGAAAACCATACATGAAGGCTTAAAAATCATTGATGTATTATTCTATATAAAGTCTGATGCTTTTCTGCTTGATTTAGAGTATCCACTGATTGTCTTTCTGGAACCTTTCATATCAGGATGATGGGACTGGTCGTGCATTCGTAGTGGGAGCCAGAGGTGCCTCGGGTTTTGCATTAACTGTTGGAAGTGAAGTGTTTGAAGAATCGGGACGATCACTTGTACGTGGAACATTAGATTACCTGCAAGGCCTCAAGGTTTTTATTGTTTTGCAATGTTTTCATTTACAGAGAAGGAAAAAAAAAAAAAAACTCACAATGTTGTGTCAGCTTGTTTGATGAAGATATTTCTTTTTAGATGCTTGGAGTCAAGCGAATTGAACGGCTACTCCCGACTGGTACTTCCTTGACTGTGGTTGGCGAGGTATGGCTTGGTTCAGTGATGAAATTATTATGTAATTTTGTCTCCAATGTATGCAAATATTGATGTTACATGCTTGTGATACATGATGCATCATGCATAATCACTATACTGGCTTTAAATATCAGATAATCAAGTAAAATGGTTCAAACTTACCCTTTTGTACAAAGAAAAAGGTAAATTAAGAAGAAAAATGTAGAAAACATGACATAATTAATAATGTTTTCAATACTGGGATTTCACTCCAGATTCTTATAGCTTCAGAAGTAACCTTGGTGTCAGAGTGTGTATTGGAAAAGTTTCCTGCTTGCTTCAAACAACTAAATGTTGTTATAGTGTAATGCATCCAATATTTTCCTACCTATAATTTCCTTTCCTTTCCCAATTTTATGCTGGTATAAAGGAAGACAATATCTCTAAGTTCATCAAATATGTTTTCCTGTTATTATATATAGTTATTTACTTGCTTCAGTTTTTGTTTTTCAATTTGTTATTAGGCTGTTAAAGATGATATTGGAACAATTCGAGTTCAGCGACCTCACAAGGGGCCTTTTTATGTATCTCCAAAACCTATTAATGAGCTGATTGCAAACCTCGGGAAATGGGCAAGGTTGTATAGAAAGGCACACGATTGTTCCTCTTTTTTCTTTACATGAATTATATAGTTGAATACATTGGGAAACAAAATAAAAAAATGATGGAGATGTATTTTCCAGGTGGTACAAGTATGCCTCTGTCGGTTTGACAGTCTTTGGTGCTTTCATGATTGCTAAGCATGCTATCCATTATATCTTGGAAAGAAGGCGTCGTTGGGAACTGCAAAAAAGGTATGTCTCATTGGTGTTTGGAAACAGAATTCAGATACAATTTGATAAATAATGTGTATCAAAGTATTGTATATTGATGTTGCCACTAACCATTAACATCAAGCTCTGTCCTTAAATGGAGCCATTCACTTGCAAGTTAAGCTGATGGAATTGTGGTCAGGCAGTTCTTTCAGTGACAATTTATTGCGATATCTTATATGACTGCTATTCCCTTTTCAAGGTTGCTATTGTTATAAAACTGTTAGTTGATAACTCTAGAATCATCTTATATGGGTTTTTTGTTTTACTTGGAAAATTAACATTTAATTTGTTATTGAGTTCCTGGTCTTGTAGGGCATTGTGCATGGATCTATTATCTATACCAGTCAGGCAGTCGATGTCGTGACCTAGGTGTAAATAAAAGACTGGATATTGCTTTTCTTTTGTTTGATTACTGCCCATTTCAACTGCATTTGGTTGTCAATTAATTATTGTAGGTTTCTTTCATCTGTAGTCGGTTGTATGGTTCAGTGGGTGAGGTTGATTAAAAGGTGGTTGTGGGATTTAGGTCTAAGCCTTCAAACCCTAGGCCAAGTTAGTTAGAGACATGGTTGGATTTACGTAGGTTGTATAAACTTCATTTTAACTTTAGAACCAGTTTAATTGGCTCTTGCTAAAATTGACATGTATGTGATTTTCCCTCCTATACTGCCCCCTGTTTGATCAGTGTTTGAATAAAAAAATTTAAGCCAGGTCACTATGATTTTAAAAATTCACATCACAGGCAGTAAAATATGTTATTCTTTCCATTTCATCAATTCAAGAATCCACTTTCTAGCAATAAGCAGGTTTTCATTAATTACATATCATGAAAATGTTTGAATACAAACCTCTTTCAGTTTCCATTCAAATAAATAGAAAATTAAACAAAGCATACCAACATATCATTATGGTGATACAAACATTCCTCTCTGTTCTTATTTTCTGTCGTGGCAAACTGAGTTGTGAAGCCTTGTCATTGCAGGGTTCTTGATGCTGCAGCTAAGAGATCAGGGCAAGAGGTTGAAGGTAAATTGTTTGTTGTCTACTTAATAGTTGATTTCAAAAAAACTTTATGTGTATATATTTACAGTATAAGAATGCTGCAATTGTTTCAGGTTCAAATGGAAAAGCTGAGAATGGATCAGATAGTAATAAGAAAGACCGAATGCCAGATCTGTGTGTGATATGCCTTGAGCAAGATTACAATGCTGTTTTTGTCCCGTAAGTTTTTAGCTTTCCCCTGCTTGATTTATGCAGCCTGTTGAGTTGTCTCTATGTTTATCATAGACTCCCATGTTATAAATTCTTTCTGTTTTCTGAATATCTGTTAAGTGATTGACAATTATGGAATATGATTATGTACCTACTTCATTATATCTGTCTTTCTTTAATGAATGACAAAATGTTTTTAAAAAAATTTCCTAAGGTGAAGTGAGAGTTACTCTTAGTTTCTGATCTAAGAAAAAAAAAGTGAGAGTTACTTGTTTTATGTCAGTCATATTAAAATTCATTTTAAGTTATTGTACCTCGGTTACAACTTTGTCCATCTCTAATAGGAAACACTAGTACCATGTTAAGTCTAATCAGCTGAATGCATTTTATATAACTTCATTTACATTTTTCCTACTCCACCGAGAATTCCCTTTATCTTATCCTCATGGACTAAGGCACCTTGAAAGCTAGCTCCATAACATGTCGCCGTTTAAAATTTGACTTAGTTACAGAACTCTGACCTCTATTATCAACATTTAGTATCAAAAATGGTGTTAGCAGAGCCTGTATTTCTCCATTCTTCTAACCCTACCACTTAATTTGTCTAACCTAGATAATGTGGCAAGTGAGTTAACAAGATTTACTTTGTCATATAATTATTAATTTCTTTCAGAGTTTAGCTTCTCCGGCATTTAATGAGTGGCCTTCTGGTTATGATTTGCAGGTGTGGTCACATGTGCTGTTGTACAACATGTTCTTCACACTTGACCAATTGTCCTCTTTGCCGGAGACGGATTGAGCAGGTGGTGAAGACGTTCCGACATTGAAGATATGCTCCAAAGATTCATAACAACTGTACTGGATGACCCCATGGCAACACTCGCATCTTTATTTTTTCACCGATGTAGGATTTTAAAGGTGCAATATGTCAAGCACTCAAGATTATCTTGATATCTTGCTATATTTACATCTTTCTGTAAATATATTTCTTCCCTCTCATAGAATGATCCCTGACATGAATGTTGCTTGGATTAATCTTTGATAAATCTCTACAAGGATCATTTTCCGTTGTAGATTATTTACCTATAGACGATAACATCCTTGTATTTATGTTAGTCACAGTGAGATATATATATACATAGGCACTTGCTCATGCCATTTTTCTACTGCCAATGTATTTCTGTTTCCCCTTGTACGTGGAAATCGTGTCTCATGTTTGTTCATGACTGCTGCCACTTTCTATTCCAATGATATATGATAGATGTTGGTTGTGCATCACTCACAAGTAGAGATGCACGTTTGGGGAATGAGGATGGATATAGGTCCCCCCATCCCCATCCCCAATACCTAGACCCTTCCCTCATCCCTCCCCATTTCCCCATTTGGGGAAAATGGGGATGGGGAATTTTGGGGGGACCTATATCCATCCCCATCCCCATCCCCAATTCCCCATTTTCCCCATTTTTCCCCGTTTTTCCCCGTTTCCCCGTTTGTCTGTTTCCCCCGCTTCCCCATTTGAATAAAAATTACAAATTAAATTGAAAAATCAAACATTCCATTGCAAATATAAAATAAAATTCATTAGTGCATTACAAATACAAAATAAAGTGTTTTAAAATTTACAAGTTCATTATAATAACAACTAATTGTTGAGAAAATGAGAGCAACTTTAGGTTTTGGGTTTTAGTTCTTGAAGTTAAAATGAGTAAAATTGTATATATACTTAGGGTTAGGGGGTTAGGTTTTCAAAGAATAAAAAAAATATAAAATATATATATTATAATTATATTTATATTATTATATATAATTGGGGGAAATGGGGAAATGGGGATGGGGGACCTCCCCCCCATCCCCATCCCCATTTCAACATAATTGTGGGGAAAATGGGGAAATGGGGATGGGGAGAGGGAGGGGTCCCCCCATCCCCATCCCCATTTCAATTTGGGGATGATTTTCATCCCCATCCCCCCCATTTCCCCATTTTTCCCCAAAAAAAAAATCCCCAAATGGGGATGGGGATGGGGACGGGGACGGGGAAAATTGGAGCCTCAGGGGGGAATGTGCATCTCTACTCACAAGTCACAAGAAAAGGGTGGTTCAAGACTTCAAGTCTTGCGGAATTATTAAAAATGCTGCCAATTATACCCCAAAATGAAATTCCAAATTTGATTAATGTAAACTCGCGTAAAAAAAAGTTCAGAGAGTAAAGTGCATACTCATGTAAAGTTCAGGGGGACTAGTGCCAATAACCCTAAAAGTTTAGCAATAGCTTTCCATAAACTTTGAATATAGGCGAGTGAGAAGCATATTCACTTGTATTGATTTGTCTAATAATCCACAAAACCAAATGAGAAGTAAATGAATGGGAAATGAACTAACCACAGAATCTGACACCAAAGAGTTGCAGTTTCTTTACATAAAACATTTTCTTTGGTTGTTGTCAACAAATCATATTTTCATTTTCTACACTCAGAATGCATCTGATACCTTTCTTAATGTCTTTAAACTGCTCTGCCAATATTTCCTTATGCTCTTTCGTGTTTTGCATGTACAACAGCTAGAGAGAATTAAAATCTCTTTCAATTTCTTGATCTCCATAAGCTCTCTTTTATTTAGATTCTTGATTTTCAAGGTAAGTGCCTAAAAGGGTGAAAGAAGAAAGAAAAAAAAAAAGCAGGAATAATATGATCCAGAAACCATCACATCAGTTTGAAAAAATGGTAAAGTTTCTCTCTTTACTCTTTAGAAACTTGTGTCTTGGAAACTTGGCCGAAGTTTCCATCTCTGCAATCATAATTTAGTTTGCCCCCATAAATCACAGCTATGTGTTCTCATTTGTTTTCAATATTATTATATTGTTTCAAGTTTCTTTTGGTGCAAGTATAAATTCCAACTCCTTCAGCTTCTGATTTTCACAACTGGGTTTCTATCAAGTCATTTTATAGCTTCAAATTCAATCTCTTTTTCAACTACTTTTCAATGGAAAAGAAAAACAGCAATTGTCCCCTGCTTGCCTGTGAGAAAATGTTCAAAGCAATTGCTTCCAGTTCTCCTTTCCATCGCCGAATCTCTCGCTATCCAAGAGATCCTGTGTCTGCCAATCATGCACCAAATTCTTCATCACCACCAAGCTCTATTCCTATAACCTTTATTCATGATCCCCCACAACATCCCAAGCCAGTAGAAAGCGCCCAACACCATAAACAGCCTAAAAATATCGAGGCAACTGAAGCAGCTGCTCCAGTGAAGTTCAGATATCCAGGTCTGCCTAATTATGCTCCAGTTCGAAAGAATGGACAAGTGTCCAACAAATTTGCTCCAAAGATGGAACCATTGGTCAAAACCAAGCCTAATATGGCCGAGCCTGGAAACACAGCGATTTCAGGCCATGGTCGAGTTGTCAAAGTTGCTTCCAGGATTGAGCCTGAACCACCTGTTGTTCCTCAGAAAAACAAGACCAGGACAGAGAAGGTTCCCCAAGATAACAGGACTGAAAGTAACAAATCAGGAGCAAATGCTGATGAAAGGTTTACCAATTACATCAATCGCGCAAAAATCAAGATCAGGACCACATCTGCGAATTTCAGAACTACATCCAATGTTGGTGATGGAAAGATTGCAGTACCAGGAAGAGAAGATCATAGCAAAGATAATTTTTCGGATTATATCAACCGCGCTAAGCTTAAGATGATGAGAACTGTGTCAAGCTTTGGAGGTGGAAAGAGTGACTCCATGAAATGAAGAATCAGGGTTCTATTACAAATAAGCGGTGAGTGCTTCAACTCTTTTGATTGAAAGTTTGATGAAGAATAAATAAGGCTTGTCCTGGAAGTTTCCTACAGAAGCCTATTTACAAAGTGTTGGTGTTTGATTTTTTATGATATCATTATTGGTTAGCAAATTATTGGAAGATTATTGTTCTGCACAAAATAAATTTGTTTTCAATTTATTATTTCATTGTATTTTCTATTTTTATTATCTTGTAAGGTGTTAAAATCCCATCTGATTTCTGATATAAGAATATATTAATTGATGCAATTTTTTGAATCTATGCCAACAATTGCTTAATAATTATGATTTCAGAATTGGAGACAGAGTGTCAGATCAGGTAGTATTATAGTAACCCAGCCAAGTTTTTCCCTCCAAAAAAAGTCAAAAAGATAAAAGTTAGAAGAGAGCATGTCTAAAGGAAATTTCTTTTTACTTAAATATAACTAGGTTTCAGTTATGGGATTGACTCTGTAATGTCACAGAGTTGATTCTTTCATAATCGATCCCGCACCTATTAATTATTAGGGGGATTACACAAACTTACCCAAGTTATATACATAATAACACAAATCCACTGAAAAATCATAATGACACTCGCACCTCCTTGATCTGTTGACTCACAGTTGACCACCTGTTGACCACCGTTTGTCTGTCATAGACAAGGGACAATGTTGTCTTTTTATAATATATAAACAATAAAGTAATATAGAATTCGAAAACAAAATAAAAACAATTTTTTAAATGACTCTCCACCGTCCATATCAAGATGGATGGTGGTGATGAAATGAAATTAGAAGAAAAAATTGATGGAGAATGGAGATACAATTAAATTCCACAGTACTTTCAAAAAAATTAAATTCCACAAACAAAAAAAAAAATCACAAATCAATCCCAAAAACAAAATCCACAAATCTCATCTGACAATTATATCTTCTTCTCCAATCAATTCTAAGAAAAAAAAACCAAAATAATCTGGAAAAAAAGAAAAGAAAAATCAAATCCAAACATTGAAACACACATTCATCGAAATATCCCAAACACAACAATAACAATCACCCAGTTTGTGTGTTGAGTCTCTAATCGTGTTGCGATACTTGCAATCAACACACACAACCTCCTGAATCAAAATGTAACATTAGCTATGAACAAACATAAATAAATGACACATTTTCCAGCCCATGAACACCTGGTGAATATTGTTCCTCAAATAAATGATAATAAATAGCTACAATATAATAAAATTTAGGTGAGCCTCGAACATCAAGGAGTAAAGTTAAGAATCAATTGGATCCAATTAGTCCCTACACAACAAAACCATAAGGGGCCGTTTGGTATGGGTGCATCTTGGCATGGGAATGAGAATCTGATAAGATTCTCATGTTTGTTACTAGGTTTACAATTTCAGATTCCTAAGAATGTGAATCCCATGGGAATCACATTACTTACCCTCCAAGGGGGTAATGTGATTCCCACCCCAACAGATGGGTTTTAGATGCCCATCCATCTGATTCCCACCGTGGGAACCACCTCATTAAAAAAATTTATGTTCTTCTTCTTTCTTCACGCAGATCATTGATCACACCTCTTCTTCTTCAATTTTTAATTTTCAATCACACCACCTCTTCTTCTTCTTTAATTTTCAATAACACAAACCCTAGATCAAATCTTCTCCTCTTCAATTTATCCCCAAATCTCAATCTTGTCCAATCGATCAATTTTTCAAAAACCCAAACCCAAATTGATCAATTCAATCACACCGTCTAGGTTTGCTCGATGATGATGACGACGAAGACGATGATGAGCTTCAATGACGCCAACATGACGACGAGCTTTGATGACGATGTCGACGACAATGAGCTTCGATGATGACGCTGACGACAACGATAACGATTTGACGATGTAGACAAGGATGTGAAGATGACGAGAAGAAGATGAAGACGTCGACGACAACGACGACGTTGTTCTTCACTGATCATCTCCAGTTTTTTTCTTTTTTTTCTTGATCTGGTTTTGTTATTTGAAATGAAGATGACGATGACGTGTATCAATGTATGTAGATGTTATTTATTTATTTATAATTTTTTTTTTTAATTTTAAAATTAATTTTGACATCTTTTTATATATAAAGACAAAAACATTCTCATACGCAACCAAACACAATTATCTAACATTCCCAAGAATCCGACATAATATTCTCATGCACAACCAAACACATGAATACAACTTACATGAATACAACTTTCCCAGGAATCATATTCCCGGGTTTCACATTCTCAGGAATCACATTATTTTGATTATCCCATACCAAACGGCCCTTAAGAGATGACTCGAATTTATTTAGTGAAGTAAGAGAGATCGAGAGAGAAGAATTACCAGTAGAAAGTGAGAATTGGAGCGGGAAGAGAGAGCAACTTGGAAGTTTGATTCTCAGAGAGATTGAAAGAAGAAACTAAATAAGTGGTATGATGTTGTTTCATAGACGAAGCAGTGAATGGGTCTTTATCTGCGATGGAGCTCCGTCGTAGATAGTTCCATCTGCGATGGAGCTCCGTCATAGACCGTTTCATCTGAGATGGAGTTAGGAAGAGATCTGGAAAATTTCTAGATCTTTCTTAGCTTTTTTTTTTTTTTTTTTTTTTTTTTTTTTTTTTTTTTTTTTTGAGTTATTTGATCTCCATTGTCCATCTTATATATGGAGTTACATATGGTGGAAATCAATCATTTTATTTTTTAAAAAATATTTTTATTTATTTATTTGTATTTTGTTTTAATGAATACCTTATCAAAAAGACAATGTTACACATTGTCAATGACAGAAAAACGATGGTTAATAGGTGGTCAATTGTGAGTCAACATGTCAAGGGGGTGCGAATGTCGTTATAATTTTTCTGTGGGTTATGTGTTATTATACATATAACCTAGACAAGTTTGCGTAATTCCCCCTAATTATGAAGTTAAATATAATATGACTTTAATTAATTTCAACTAAGTTTGAATTCTGGACTCTTTTTTTTTAAGTTGCACTTTCTTTTTAATGTGAAAAACCGGTGTATAGAACATTCCTGGGAATTGGAATAAACGTTTATGTAATGAACTTTCAAGGAAAAAAAAAATGAATGTATATTAGAGCTACTCATAGAAGCAACCAAAGGGAATATATCAAAATATTATAAACAAATCGAACTTTTATTGATCTTAATTATTCTAGCGTATTCGATTGGATTTAAATGTTAAAAATTTAAATGGATTGATTCCATAAAACAAATTTGACAAAAACCAATTTCATACGACTTTATTACGTATTTCGCTTGTGAATAAATAGTTGTTCAAATCATCTTAAAGTGGTTTGATGGTCAATATAAGATAAATAAATGCCTCTTATCAATATAAGATCCAATTAAACTTGATAAATAAATGATATACCTTTGATTTAGTCTCACATGTCATACTAACTCTTAATTGAGTTGGTTATGTACGGTCGAGTTCCACTTTACTCATAAAATTGATAAGTATGGTCGTACATGGAAATCATTCCCGTGTTGTTGAAGTAGTTACTCTGGCCGTGATCCTAACGATTGATTTAGATAAATTCTGACAAAACCTTAACCTGACCGGTGTCAGACCTAGAAGAAAAAGAAAAAGAAAAACCGGTTTCCTACTTCATGCCTCTTGTACCAGTAAGCCCGAGCCTGGAAGTAAACAATGGGGGCTAAGTTGATAATGGGCCTGGATCGAACAAGCTACCGTGCATATTCAAAGGCTTAGCCTTACAAATCTTATGGGCCAATTTAAGATTTGTACAGGTTTTTTATTTATTTTATTTTTTTTGACAAATTGATAGGTTTTGAATCAATAGGTTTAGGTACAAGATCAACTTTTTAATGTTACAGAATAACATGGTCACTTTTGGGATAGTGAACGTTGCAGAGTCGATCCTACATTAGATAATTATTAGGTTTTGAATACTTGATAGATAATGACGATTCAAGCAGGCAATGTACTTGTTAATCCATCTCCATGACTAGTAAATTATGAGCTTGTGTGTTGCATTGCCAAAGCCAGCCATTTATTTGTCTGATTACTTCTAGAAATCCCAAATTGCAGGACTGCAAGAGGAGCTGCCGTTGTTGTTTGTCATTCCATTTACTTTCATCATTTCCTAAAATTGTTCATATATTTTCTTCTCCTAGTTTTCAAGCTCATCGATCTCGTTTCCATCAACTAAATTTGTTTTTATTTTTCTCAGGATTTCTCAATTTTGGATGTTTTATTTGTCATTCTCTGCACAAATTAATCCAGTCTCGTTGATAGTGCTAGCAGACAATTTTAGAACACATATAATATTATATACAAATACTACAATGGTTTTTTTTTTTTTTTTTTTCCTTTTTCTTTATTAATTTAATTACCTTGATGCTCCACTTGAACCATAAGACACAAATGTAGAAGTGACAAAATACAAAATACAGAACCGAACATGTTTGGTCTGTGTCTTTTCTTATGCAGCAATCACACTTCACTATTTTATAACATTATTTTGAGATTTTCTTCCAAATATTTACCAAAAACATAGAACCAAGCAAAGCTGAGACTAACAATAAATTCGGCCGAATTATTATTATTCTTATTATTATTTAAAGTATTACAAGAAGGATTATAATAATTTCTAATACCGAATGGACCCCTCACTTTTACATGAAATGGGTACTACCATCTGTGTTAAGATGTGATATATATTGTGATGTGTAGCCAAATTTTGGTGGGTTAAAAAATTAAATAGCACTTTTTAGGGGTGGTCTGGTGCAAATAGCACTACATTAATAAGTGTTATTTAAATAGTACTAAAGTATGTGCTCGGACAAAAATGAGGAAATGGGGCAAAATAGCACTTTTGAAACTAGAAGTTGTGCAACTATCACCACATTAATAACTCATGTTTGATTAGCACCAAAAAGTGTATTGAGACCAAAATGCCCCCACTTTTACTTTTGTCCACTATTCATTTTCATTTTCCCTCACTTTGTCTGAATAGAGAGGTCGTTCTTCCTCTTCTTCATCTCCTTTCTTCCATAGTCGAATTCAACCTCTACCAAAATCGTTCTTCCTCTCCCATCTTCCAAAGTCGTTCTTCCTCTACCATATGACAGCTCATTCTTCCACAGCTCACTAATTTCAGATTCAGACAAGCTAATTGGATTATTGGAAGGTAAATTTCAGTAATAAACTAGTTGAGAAACTCATTCACTTGTGGTCTTGAAGGTTGAACTTCCAATTTGTTAGATATGTTGAACTAATTCGATTTCTCCATTTTTAATTTCATATCTAGACAAGCTATTTGGATTATTGGAAGAGTTGATAAGGTAAATTTCCTCCATAAAGTAGTTGTGAAACTCGTGAATGACATTTCTTTTAGATCTGGTCTGGAAACTTGCACTTTCAATTTGTTAGATGTTTATGTTGAATTGAAGTTAATTCTCCATTTCGATCTGATTTGCTGGAATAGTATCTGTTTTTTGAGACTTATTTGATGTTATCGAGACTTATTTATATCAATTCTGAGACGTATTTCTGTCATATGGAGACCTATCTATATCGTATTCGAGACTTATTTATATATTTATCGAGACTTATTTATATAATATTCGAGACTTATTTATAACGTTATCGAGACTTATTTATATCAAATTCGAGACTTACTGGGATGAATTAGACTGACTGTAATTTTTTCACTAGTTTTCATATGGTTTCTTGACAGTAATTATTTGACTAGTTTTCATATATTTTTTTGATAGTGTTACTCGTTTCCAGGACGATGGATCGTGTTAGAATATTGATATCATATAATGGATGATGGAATGAAGTACCGGATGGAAGCGAGAGATATGTCGGTGCCCTTAATAAAGGTGTATATGTCCAGAAGAATTTGACATACGAAGAACTGTTGGGGGTTGTAAAGGCCATTGTGAAATATGATCCGAACAGGTATGAAATTGACATACAATCAATATCCGTTGGTCCAGACAGTACATGTCGCACTATGATAGCGGATGATGATGACGTTCAGTTTCTACTAAGGGAAGATAAGGTAATTCCGAAAGTGTGTATTACACTTGTTGAAAGAAGATGCGAGGAACATGTCATAGGTGATGACTTTGAAATGAATCAAAATCCTGTAGAAACACGGCAATCTAATAATGTTGTCCATGATTCGTACAAGGCAGTTGAGGTTGATGCACCTCATACCGTACCTCAATTTGATTGTCAGTTAGAATAGTCGTTAGACGACCGTTATGACACTGGTGATGGTCCCGAACAACATCATACATCAGGAAGGCGTGTGGAAGGAGAGTTCATTTCTAGTTCGAACAATACAACAACGTGGGTTATCCCTAGATCAGAGTCATTTTTGTTTGGCGACATGAGCACAATGGGTCCAAGAACACCTAACACTATGATTTACAAGGGACAATTTTTCCCAAGGAAAAATGATTTGAAACGGTTAGTAGGCATTCATGCTTTGAGAGAGAATTATGAATGGAAGGTGAAACGGTCTAACAAATCCGTTTTACATTTGGTTTGCAAGCACGAAAATTGTAACTGGAAATTAATAGCAATTAGGGTGTCCGAGGGGACATACTTTCACGTAAGAAGTTATCAAAACAAGCACACCTGTCCATTGGAAGAGGTTCACCAGCAAGCTAGTGCAATCATCATTGGTGAAATTGTAGCTCCTAGACTTCAAGACCACGATGGACGTATCATGGTTCCTAGAGACATAATTACAGATATGAAGTCTATGTATGGCATCCAACTATTGTACAGTAAGGCACACACATCCGTGCAGTATGCATTGCAATTGACATATGGAACACATGAGGAGTCATTCCAGTTGCTTCCATCTTTTGCTTATGTTCTGGAACAACTAAATAATGGCACGATTACGGATATACAATGCACAGATGAAAATCAATTTTTGTACTTTTTCATGTTGTTTGGAGCTTCAATTAGAGGATTCCGCCGATATATGCGTCCTGTTATTGCTGTTGATGGTACACATTTAAAGGGGAGATACCTTGGTACAATGTTTGTGGCCACAACACAAGATGGAAATGAACAAACATATCCTATAGCATTTGGGTATGGGGATTCCGAAAACAACAGTTCATGGGAGTGGTTTCTACAGACATTGAAGGATGCACTTGGCCACATTGATGATTTGGTTTTGGTATCCGATCGCCATGCAAGCATTGAAGTTGGGATACAAAAAGTTTTCCCAAATGCAACCCATGTGTTTTGTGTTTGGCACATTTCCGAGAATGTAAGGAAAAGGTTCCACAGAAAAGATGTTGCAGATATATTTCAACAGACTGCTAGAGCATAAAGGCAAGTGGATTATGATCGGGAGATGGAAGAGTTAAAGAACCTACATAAGAACGCATATGAATATGTTTTAGAAATCGGACCTCAAAAATGGTCACGTGTCTGTTGTCCACAGAGGAGATTTTCCACGATGACAACCAATGTTGCTGAATGTCTTAATTCATGCTTAAGATTTGCTCGCAAATTACGGGTGATGACATTGGCCGAGTTCATTAGGAACATGCTCCAAAAATGGTTTTATAATCGTCACCAAGCTGCGGTAAACATGCATTCTCAACTCACCGACGCTGCACATGAGGAGATTGCAGAGCGAATAGTTGACTATAATCATATGACCGCAACTCATGTTGATTTGAACATATTTCTAGTGAAGCTACGGGGAGACCAGTGGACAGTTAACTTGTTGGAGAAGACATGCACATGCAAGGTTTTCGATCTTGATTAGCTACCTTGTGCTCATGCACTTGCAGCTGCTAGGTATATATTTGGTTTTTTTTTTTTTTTTTAGTTGTTCAATAACAATCATTCTATGATTGTATTTATGGTGAATGTTATTTGTTGTTAAATTCACAGGGAACGAAACTTGGATTACACTTCCTTATGTGCGGATTACTACAAAAAGGAAGTCCTTACCGATGCATATTCTATACCGATCATGCCTGTGGAACATCAAAATACTTGGGTAGTTCCTAAAGACATCAAAAATCGGGTGGTCTTAACACCTAAAATTCAAAAACAATCTGGTCGGCCCCGAAGAACTCGATTTGCCTCCGCCTCCGAGAGGCCTAGCAAACAAAAATGTAAAAAATGCGGAACAGAAGGTCACAATTCTAGGTGGTGTCCGAATCCAGGCCTCAACTCCAGTAGCACTATTCTAGATGCATACCGTCGGAAATGTAGTTTATGCCATGAAAGTGGACACAACAAAAAAACTTGCCCAAAAAAGGATGAAATCGTTGGATAACTGTAATGCTTATAATGAATTTATTCTACTTTATCTCACTTTCTGGATGACTGTAATGCTTCCATTATCCTTAATCGTACTTTCTAGATGTAAGGTCTCATTTTGTTGTTTTGTAATTTGCATGTGGATGGTTAGTAGCTGTTATGTTGCATTATAAAATTCATTAGTGTAGGTTTAAAGGTTTACAATAAAAAATGACAAATGCAACCCAGTAAGTCTCGAAAGAATCAAATAAATCACGAATATATTGTAATAAGTCTCGAAAGAACCAAATAAGTCATGAATATATTGTAATAAGTCTCGAAAGTACCAAATAAGTCACGAATATATTGTAATACGTCTCGAAAGTACCAAATAAGTCCCGACTATATTATAATAAGTCTCGAAAAATCCGAATAAGTCTCAAAAGTACTGAATAAGTCTTGAAATTATTGTAATATAATTAATTCCAAACTTACTGGAAACAAAACCATCCTTTGACCCAAAAAAAATAAAAATAAATAAATAAATAAATAAATAAAAAACCCTATCCATTGAAAATGTTCCATTCAATTCCATTCATTCAAAAATATTCATTATAAACACATGATGTCTATTTCAATTCCATCCAACATAACCAAAATATCCAAAATATCAAAAGTAATCAACATAATTCATACATCCGTCCATAACCAAAATATCCAGCCATTGTTAATGAATGTGAGAAATACATTCATACATCAGTCCGTAATAACCAAAAAATCCATCCACAGTATGCTCAATCAATGCCAATGTGTTTGCTCCACAATTGCCACTGTAAAGACTTACAAAAAGTTAATTTCCTTATAAATAGAATAAAGGTTTCAAAACTATGTAAGCATTATAGTTATGTTACTTACCCAGTTATTTGTTTGGGAATGTTTTTTTGTGGGGTTATTAACACCATATTAAATGGGTCCGGATTCATAGTGGTGCCCTTCTGTTTCTTTTTGTAAAAACCCACCCAGAACAGGGCAGACCAACAACAGACAAACAAAGCAGCAGAAAGAAAAAGACCACCAAACCCCGCCAAAAACAGCAAAAACCAAAACAACCAGGAAGACACGCACCGCAAAACCCCCAAAACACAATACGCCCAGCCCTGCAGGCCCCCAAAAGCACCACCACCTACTAGGGAACACACCCACACCTCACCAGAAAATTAACCAGAAAAATACAAGAAAAGAAACAGAAACCAACAAAAAACTGCGACAGTAGCCACACTAAACAGCTGTCGCAGCGCTTTGACAGCTCTGGAAGTCCAAAGAAAAGGGGCAAAAAGAAAGAAGCCCCAATTGATTGTTCATATCACCCACATAACTGTTGGAAATCAACCAATAAGTGCTTAATTTCTGAAAATCAACAATATCAAATTTCAAAACAAAACCCAAACGAAAATACCTCAAATCGATTGACGAGAAGGACGGACTTCTCGCCGGAGTCGCGCGGTTGCCGTCGAAGTCCTGGAGGTTGTTACCGGTGCAGTGGAACTACTCGCAGTTGTCGCCGTCAATGGTTGTCATTGTTGCTTCAACTTGTCTTCTTTCCTTGAGTCAACGATAAAGAAGAGTAAAGTTGGAGATGAAAAAAAAAAAAAAAAGTTAAAAGTAAAAAATAAATCAAGAATAAGTTGTCTGATGCCATAATATGAGGGTATTTTTGTCGGGTTAAAAAATTAAATAGCACTTTTTAGGGGTGGTCTAGTGCAAATAGCACTACATTAATAAGTGTTGTTTAAATAGCACTAAAGTATGTGCTCGGACAAAAATACCCTCATATTAAGGCATTAGACAACTTATTCTTGATTTATTTTTTACTTTTAACTCTTTTTTTTTTTTCATCTCCAACTTTACTCTTCTTTACCGTTGACTCAAGGAAAGAAGACAAGTTGAAGCAACAACGACAACCATCGACGGTGACAACTGCGAGCAGTTCAATGGCATCGGCGACAACCTCCAAGACTTCGACGGCAACCGCGCTCTGGTGACAAGTTCATCCTTCTCGTCAATCGATTTGAGGTATTTTCGTTTGGGTTTTGTTTTGAAATTTGATATTGTTGATTTTCAGAAATTAAACACTTATTGGTTGATTTTCAACAGTTATGTGGGTGATATGAACAATCAATTGGGGCTTCGTTCTTTTTGCCCCTTTTCTTTGGTCTTCCAGAGCTGTCAAAGCGCTGCGACAGCTGTTCGGTGTGGCTACTGTCGCAGTTTTTTGTTGGTTTCTGTTTCTTTTCTTGTTTTTTTCTAGTTGCTTTTCTGGTGAGGTGTGGGTGTGTTCCCCAGCAGGTGGTGGTGCTTTTGGGGGCCTGCAGGGCTGGGTGTATTGTGTTTTGGGGATTTTGTGGTGTGTGTCTTCCTGGTTGTTCTGGTTTTTGCTGTTTTTGGCGGGGTCTGGTGATCTTTTTCTTTCTGTTGCTTTGTTTGTGTGTTGCTGGTCTGCCCTGTTCTGGGCGGGTTTTTACAAAAAGAAACAGAAAGGCACCACTATGAATCTGGACCCATTTAATATGGTGTTAGTAACCCCACAAAAAAACATTCCCAAACAAATAACTGGGTAAGTAACATAACTATAATGCTTACATAGTTTTGAAACCTTTATTCTATTTATAAGGAAATTAACTTTTTGTAAGTCTTTACAGTGGCAATTGTGGAGCAAACACATTGGCATTGATTAAGCATACTATGGCAAACAAAAAGCTGTTCAATTGGAGAGATGAGCAAATGCCTCATATGCGACTGAAAATGGCCGTGGAATTTTTTTCAAACTCCCAAGTTTCGGTCCATTGAATGCGATTACAATGAATAGTATTTTCAAACTTTATTATGGATGGATTTTTTGGTTATTACGGACTGATGTATGAATGTATTTCTCACATTCATTAACAATGGCTGGATATTTTGGTTATGGACGGATGTATGAATTATGTTGATTACTTTTGATATTTTGGATATTTTGGTTATGTTGGATGGAATTGAAATAGCCATCATGTGTTTATAATGAATATTTTTGAATGAATGGAATTGAATGGAACATTTTCAATGGATAGGTTTTTTTTTTTTTTTGGTCAAGGGATGGTTTTGTTTTCAGTAAGTCTGGAATTGATTATATTACAATAATTTCGAGACTTATTCAGTACTTTCGAGACTTATTATAATATAGTCGGGACTTATTTGGTACTTTCGAGACGTATTACAATATATTCGTGACTTATTTGGTTCTTTCGAGACTTATTACAATATATTCGTGATTTATTTGGTTGTTTCGAGACTTACTGGGTTGCATTTGTCATTTTGTATTGTAAACCTTTAAACCTATACTAATGAATTTTATAATGCAACATAACAGCTACTAACCATCCACATGCAAATTACAAAACAACAAAATGAGACCTTACATCTAGAAAGTATGATTAAGGATAATGGAAGCATTACAGTCATCCAGAAAGTGAGATAAAGTAGAATAAATTCATTATAAGCATTACAATCATCCAACGATTTCATCCTTTTTTGGGCAAGTTTTTTTATTATGCCCGCTTTCATGGCATAAACTACATTTCCGACGGTATGCATTTAGAATAGTACTACTGGAGCTGGGGCCTGGATTCGGACACCACCTGGAATTGTGACCTTCTGTTCCGCATTTTTTACATTTTTGTTTGCTAGGCCTCTAGGAGGCGGAGGCAAATCGAGTTCTTCGGGGCCGACTAGATTGTTTTTGAATTTCAGGTGTTAAGACCACCTGATTTTTGATATCTTCAGGAACTACCCAAGTATTTGGATGACCCACTGGCATGATCGGTATAGAATATGCATCGGTAAGGACTTCCTTTTTATAGTAATCCCCACATAAGGAAGTGTAATCCAAGTTTCGTTCCCTGTAAATTTAACAACAAATAACATTCACCGTAAATACAATCATAGAATGATTGTTATTGAAGAACTTAAAAAAAAAAAAAAAAAAAAACCAAATATATACCTAGCAGCTGCAAGTGCATGAGCAATGGGTAGCTGATCAAGATCGAAAACCTTGCATGTGCATGTCTTCTCCAACAAGTTAACTGTCCACTGGTCTCCCCGTAGCTTCACTAAAAATATGTTCCAATCAGCATGAGTTGCGGTCATATGATTATAGTCAACCATTCGCTCCACAATCTCCTCATGTGCAGCGTCGGTGAGTTGAGAACGCATGTTTACCACAGCTTGGTGACGATTATAAAACCATTTCTGGAGCATGTTCCTAATGAACTCGGCCAATGTCATCACCGGTAATTTGCGAGCAAATCTTAAGCATGAATTAAGACATTCAGCAACATTGGTTGTCATCGTGGAAAATCTCCTCTGTGGACAATAGACACGTGACCATTTTTGAGGTCCGATTTCTAAAACATATTCATATGCGTTCTTATGTAGGTTCTTTAACTCTTCCATCTCCTGATCATAATCTACTTGCCTGTATGCTTTAGCAGCCTGTTGAAATATATCTGCAACATCTTTTCTGTGGAACCTTTTCCTTACATTCTCGGAAATGTGCCAAACACAAAACACATGGGTTGCATTTGGGAAGACTTTTTGTATCCCAACTTCAATGCTTGCATGGCGATCAGATACCAAAACCAAATCATCAATGTGGCCAAGTGCATCCTTCAATGTCTATAGAAACCACTCCCATGAACTATTGTTTTCGGAATCCCCATACCCAAATGCTATAGGATATGTTTGTTCATTTCCATCTTGTGCTGTGGCCACAAACATTGTACCCAGGTATCTCCCCTTTAAATGTGTACCATCAACAGCAATAACAGGACGCATACATCGGCGGAATCCTCTAATTGAAGCTCCAAACGACATGAAAAAGTACAAAAATTGATTTTCATCTGTGCATTGTATATCCGTGATTGTGCCATTATTTACTTGTTCCAGAACATAAGCAAAAGATGGAAGCAACTGGAATGAATCCTCATGTGTTCCATATGTCAATTGCAATGCATACTGCAAGGATGTGTGTGCCTTACTGTACAATAGTTGGATGCCATACATAGACTTCATATCTGCAATTATGTCTCTAGGAACCATGATACGTCCGTCGTGGTCTTGAAGTCTAGGAGCTACAATTTCACCAATGATGATTGCACTAGCTTGCCGGTGAACCTCTTCCAATGGACAGGTGTGTTTGTTTTGATAACTTCTTAAGTGAAAGTATGTCCCCTCGGACACCCTAACTGCTTTTAATTTCCAGTTACAATTTCCGTGCTTGCAAACCAAATGTAAAACGGATTTGTTAGACCGTTTCACCTTCCATTCATAATTCTCTCTCAATGCATGAATGCCTACTAACCGTTTCAAATCCTTTTTCCTTGGGAAAAATTGTCCCTTGTAAATCATAGTGTTAGGTGTTCTTGGACCCATTGTGCTCATGTTGCCAAACGAAAATGACTCTGATCCAGGGATAACCCACGTTGTTGTATTGTTCGAACTAGAAATGAACTCTCCTTCCACATGCCTTCTTGATGTATGATGTTGTTCGGGACCATCACCAGTGTCATAACGGTCGTCTAACGGTTGTTCTAACTGACAATCAAATTGAGGTACGGTATGAGGTGCATCAACCTCAACTGCCTCGTACGAATCATGGACAACATTATTAGATTGCCGTGTTTCTACGGGATTTTGATTCATTTCAAAGTCATCACCTATGACATGTTCCTCGCATCTTCTTTCAATAAGTGTAACACACACTTTCGGAATTACCTTATCTTCCCCTAGTAGAAACTGAACGTCATCATCATCCGCTATCATAGTGCGACATGTACTGTCTGGACCAACGGATATTGATTGTATGTCAATTTCATACATGTTCGGATCATATTTCACAATGGCCTTTACAACCCCCAACAGTTCTTCGTATGTCAAATTCTTCTGGACATATACACCTTTATTAAGGGCGCCGACATATCTCTCGCTTCCATCCGGTACTTCATTCCATCATCCATTATATGATATCAATATTCTAACACGATCCATCGTCCTGGAAACGAGTAACACTATCAAAAAAACATATGAAAACTAGTCGAAAACTAGTCAAATAATTACTGTCAAGAAACCATATGAAAACTAGTGAAAAAATTACAGTCAGTCTAATTCATCCCAGTAAGTCTCGAATTTGATATAAATAAGTCTCGATAATGTTATAAATAAGTCTCGATAAATATATAAATAAGTCTCGAATACGATATAAATAGGTCTCCATATGACAGAAATACGTCTCAGAATTGATATAAATAAGTCTCGATAACATCAAATAAGTCTCGAAAAACAGATACTATTCCAGCAAATCAAATCGAAATGGAGAATTAACTTCAGTTCAACATAAACATCTAACAAATTGAAAGTGCAAGTTTCCAGACCAGATCTAAAAGAAATGTCATTCACGAGTTTCGCAACTACTTTATGGAGGAAATTTACCTTATCAACTCTTCCAATAATCCAAATAGCTTGTCTAGATATGAAATTAAAAATGGAGAAATTGAATTAGTTCAACATATCTAACAAATTGGAAGTGCAACCTTCAAGACCACAAGTGAATGAGTTTCTCAACTAGTTTATTACTGAAATTTACCTTCCAATAATCCAATTAGCTTGTCTGAATCAGAAATTAGTGAGCTGTGGAAGATTGAGCTGTGGAAGAATGAGCTGTCATATGGTAGAGGAAGAACGACTTTGGAAGATGGGAGAGGAAGAACGACTTTGGTAGAGGTTGAATTCGACTATGGAAGAAAGGAGAGGAAGAAGAGGAAGAACGACCTCTCTATTCAGACAAAGTGAGGGAAAATGAAAATTGAAAATGAAAATGAATAGTGGACAAAAGTAAAAGTGGGGGCATTTTGGTCTCAATACACTTTTTGGTGCTAATCAAACATGTTATTAATGTGGTGATAGTTGCATAACTTCAAGTTTCAAAAGTGCTATTTTGCCCCATTTCCTCAATTTTGGTTCTATAATACAATTCAGATACCAAAATGATTTGACTCTTCATTCTATTCTATCTTCTGATCCTATTATCACTTTCAGACATCCCAAAAGTTTAATCTCACACAACCTTTATGAGAATTTTTATTTATTTAAAAAAAAAAAAAAAAAAAACTAATACATTTATCACATAAATCAAACATCAATTTTCCCTAATGATCAGTATTATTATTTAATTAACGGTTAGACTATATATCAACTTGGATTTATAATTTAAATTTTCAACAATTTATTTACCTTTAATTCAACATTACTTGAGTCTATTGCATAGTTGACGTACATTCTTTTCAGGATTCAAATATATTAAAACCTTTACACAATAACTTAGACTTCAGTAGTATGTATACATACATATATATATATATATCAATTATCAAACAACACAGATCGAAAGAAAATATAACCTGAGCAACAACACTTGAACTCTAAAGAAAAGTCCATCCTCTCAAAATATTGTTTTCTATTAATGAATTGAAGGTAATTGGCCCTAATAATGAGTTTGAAAAATGCTTGAATATGAGGTCCTTTGGGAGTTGTCAAAGATTAGTAGAGAGAATTTATGATGACTGCTATTTTTAATTTTTTATATAAAATAAAACAGTGACCTAACTAAATAATGCACCATCTGCTGGGTACTGGCATGCAGGATGAGCATTGCCTTGTTCTTTTTTACTAATTAAACATTATTTAAATTATAAATATATTCATCTGCTTTCTTGTTATAAGCTTGAACAAATCAATATATATTTAAAATTTGTTGTCTAACAACCTATATTATTTGTTAATTGTATGTTGAAGAGGGACATGATAAAAGTGAACTTGAGGTTGCTAATGGAAGAATAAGAAACATTAAACATGTCTCTTTATGGAAATTAAAAAAAAAAAGAAAAAAGAAAAAAGAAACCTTTAATGTGTATTTTTTTTTCGTTTTAAATTTGATTTGTTACATTCATTATATGAATAAGTACACATCCAATTCAAGAGAAAGCGAGAAACATGCATGACAACATATGTATGTGTACATAATTTCCATTGTCAAGCATGCTACTAGATGGATGGATATTGATTTATGATATGATCTAGGGTAAATGATTTATAGAACCACTGATTTGGTGAGATGGTCCTTAAATGACCATTAATTTTTTTAAATGGTTCAAATTAACCATCTCATAGAAAGAAAGTATTAATTATTATCACTTTGTCCATTAATTGTTTGAAGTTAATTTGTTTCTGTCATAACCTGTTATAATAAATGTCAAAACAGTAAAACAAGTATGTTTCTTGTTGAAATCAGATTCACAAATGAGAAAAATACACTTTAACAATCTGTCATTTCCATTCAAACAAACAATTTTTACAAACTAACAATCTGTTCCTTTCATTGCAATTCAAACATGTAGGTTTTGAAAACAAAATAGGCACAGCGGAAAAGTGGGTCCGGATTAATTTTCTATTAAAATAAAACCGTTTTATTGGATCATTGTTATCATATTGATTTTAATATTTAATTTAAAGGAAATAAAGAATGAAATCGTTACCCTTACTTTTAAGAGAATAGCAAGTTGAGAGAGAGATAAGATAGAGATGGAAGTAATGACTAACTTTAATAATTCATTTAAAATAAAAAATAAAAATAAATCAAATCATTACTTTATATAATAATGAAATAATCAAATTATTATATTATATTATATTATAAATATATAATAGAACTAGACACCATTAATCGGTGGGTGGAGTCCCAAAAAGGGCATAAAATATTGCTCATAAAATTCTTTATAGGTGTTATGTCACAGATAACGGCAGCTTTCAGTTAGATTTTGACAAAATGACTGTCAAAGAATAATATTTTGTCAAAATAGTGATTTTTTAACAATTTAAATAGTGAATGACCTTTTTAATACTTCACCCACCAATTAATAGTGTATAATGCTATTTTTTCTATGATCTAGCTTTGTAACATTACAAAATAAAATTAAGGAATTTTTTTTTTTTCCAAAATAGTCCGCACTATGAAATTGTTAATGATCTATATCTACAATTGAATTAAAATGATTTTAAAATCTGTTAAAAGATTTTTTCTCGATTTCTGTTAACTAACAACCTCTTATAGTACAACCTCCATAAATTAATACCAGATAAATTAATAATCTCTATAATATAATAATTTTTTCCTATCCCGTCTTCGGTCAATGGGATAAATTAATTATTTCAATAAATTGATAAGATAATAATTTTCAGAAAACCCCTATATAAATATGTGGTCTCATCCATATCATAAATTAATAATTTGCTAAAATTACAAATATAATTTACTATTATATTTTCTTGAAATATGATTTTATTATTGCTTCTTTTTTCTTGAAATTCAAATCTAGATGAATCTCATTTCTAATTTTTCTTAATACATCTAAAAGTTCTAGAGTTGAATTATCAAACTGCAACAACAAAATTATGAAATGTTGTTGATGCTTTGAGTGCATAATGGAATTAGTTTTTTTTATTGATTAATGATTTAGATTAGTTGAATTTTTGGTTGGTCATTTGTATATACATTGAATCATAAATGTAATCAATAAATTAATAATTTATTAATTTTTAATTTATCGATTAATTAATAAATTTTAAACAGTCAAACATTATTAATTTTTTTGGAAAGTATTAGGGTTTTTTTTTTTTTTTTTTGGGAAGAGGATGATTCGAATCCGTAATTTATAGAGGTTTTACTGTATATAGATTAATTGTAGAGGAAACCATCCACATTAAAACGAAGCTAGTTGATACATCTATAAATCTATTTAATAAGATTGTTGGTGATCGGAATTAATAGATACAATGGGACAATGCATATATAATTCTATACTCGAACATTCAATTCATTCCACAATAGAAATCAATGAAAATATTAACAACAACAACAACAATAATAATAATAATAATACCCATAAATTGTTTTTTTTTTCTTTTTCAAACTCTGGTCTCAAAGAATTGGCAGCATGAATCACATAAATTTAGGAGTTGAATGCTCACAAAAAAATAATAAAAAATTGTCCGATACCCTATTCCCCTGCCTGTCATGACATAATTAATTAGGATAGTTTAATTAACGGAGGTCAATGATAATAATGAAGAAGCATGTAGCCCGTGCTGGCTCTTCTGCAAACAAATTAAGTTTATATTAATTAATAAATACAAGATATTGTTGTTTTCAAATGATACTGTATCAACATATATACTGTTTTTTTTTTTTTTTAAAGAAAAAAAAAACATATATCATATATACTATATATGTTGTGATCACAACCTTATACTTCGTGTGGATATTGGTTTATATATATGGAGAGTAGGTTTCAGTTACGGAATTTCACATGTTTTTTCTTATGAAATCTCACTAGATAATAATAACATTATATATATGCACCATGGTACAAGGATTCCATGCAGCAGAATCTTATTGGGAAGGCCCGGTTTTTTTCTTGGAAAGTCAATTTCGTTTATTATTAAGTTGGTAATAGTACATATTAATAATATATTATGATTTCATTTTTTTTTTATATTAAATATTACAATAATTCGGGGTTTTATAGGGATGTAGGAGAGACTCGAACCTACAACCTCGTGTTATGAGTGTGAAAAGTTGTACGATCGGATCAACCTCATCTTATCAAATAATATATTATGATTTCAATTTGTTAGTGTCTACAACCTTAGACTTGATTCAGTAGTACGTGCCAACTTAATTAACATTACATATCTTAAAAGAAGTCTAATCAATAATTTATATTGGGATATTTATACCCTAATAGATTGATAACGATTTTGTTATATTAAAAAAAAAAAAACCGGTTTCCTACTTCATGCCTCTAGTACCAGTAAGCCCGAGCCTGGTAGCAACAATGGGGCTAAGTTGATTATGGGCCTGGATCGAACCAAGCTACCGTGCATATTCAAAGGCTAAGCCTTACAAACCTTATGGGCCAAGTTAAGATTTGTACAGGTTTATTTTTGACAGGTTTTGAATCAATAGGTTTCGGTACAAGATCGACTATTTTACGTTACAGAACAACACGATCACTTTCGGGATAGTGAACTTTACAGAGTCGATCCTGCACTAGATAATTATTAGGTTTTGAATACTTGATAGATGATGAGGATTCAAGCAGGCAATGGACTTGTTAATCGATCTCCATGAGTAGTAAATTATGAGCTTGTGTGTTGCATTGCCAAAGGCCCAAAGCCAGCCATTTATTTGTCTGATTACTTCTGGAAATCCCAAATTGCAGGACTGCAATAGGAGCTGCCGCTGTTGTTTGTCATTTCATTTACTTTCATCATTTCCTAAAATTGTTCATATATTTTCTTCTCCTAGTTTTCAAGCTCATCGATCTTGTTTCCATCAACTAGCT
This sequence comes from Acer campestre, assembly GCA_954870605.1. Lineage (NCBI taxonomy): Eukaryota > Viridiplantae > Streptophyta > Magnoliopsida > Sapindales > Sapindaceae > Acer > Acer campestre. The sequence goes on along the minus strand of OX940802.1, from coordinate 13,518,441 downwards.
TTGTTTTTATTTTTCTCAGGATTTCTCAATTTTGGATGTTTTATTTGTCATTCTCTGCACAAATTAATCCAGTCTCGTTGATAGTGCTAGCAGACAATTTTAGAACATATATAATATTATATACAAAATTACTAAATGGTTTTTTTTTTTTCTTTTTCTTTATTAATTTAATTACCTTGATGCTCCACTTGAACCATAAGACACAAATGTAGACGTGACAAAGTACAAAATACAGAACCGAACATGTTTGGTCTGTCTTTTCTTATGCAACAATCACACTTCTCTATTTTTATAACATTAGTTTGAGATTTTCTTCCAAATATTTACCAAAAACATAGAGTCAAGCAAAGCTGAAACTAACAATAAATTCGGCCGATTTATTATTATTATTGTTTTTAAAAGTATTATAAGAAGGATTACAATAATTTCTGATACTGAATGGACCCCTCACTTTTACGTGAAAGGGGTACTACCATCTGTGTTAAGATGTGATATTGTGATGTGTGGCCAAATTTTGGTTCAATAATACAATTAAGGTACCAAAATGATTTGACTATTTATTCTATTCTATCTTTTGATCCTATTATCACTTTCAGACATCCCGTAAAAGCTTAATCTCACACAACCTTTATGAGAAATTAAAAATAAAATAAATAAATAATACATTTATCACATAAATCAAACATCGATTTTCCCTAATGATCAGTATTATAATTTAATTAACGGTTAGACTATATCAACTTGGATTTATAATTTAAATTTTCAACAATTTATTTACCTTTAATTCAACAGTTGTGTCTATTGCTTAGTTGACATACATTCTTTTCAGGATTCAAATATATTAAAACCTTTACACAATAACTTAGACTTCAGTAGTGTATATATATATATATATACAATAATGCTAAACATTCCACCTTAAATCCCACTTTTTTCATCCCACTACATGTAGCATGTGAGGTGTCAAATTGTGAGTGGATACACATTAATGATGACTTATCTCATCTACCTCATGTATCCACTCACCATTTGACACCTCACATGCCACATGTAGTGGGATGAAAAATGTGGGATTTTAGATGGGATGTGTAGCATTACTGATATATATATACCAATTATCAAACAACATAGATCGACAGAAAATATAACCTGAGCAACAACACTTGAACTCTAAAGAAAAGTCCATCCTCTCAAAATATTGTTTTCTAATAATAATGAGTTTGAAAAATGCTTGAATATGAGGTCCTTTGGGAGTTGTCAAAGAGTAGTAGAGAGAATTTACGATGCCTGCTATTTTTATTTTTTATATAAAATAAAACAGTGACCCATCTGCTGGGTACTGGCATGCACGATGAGCATTGCCTTGTTCTTTTTTACTAATTAAACATTATTTAAATTATAAATTCATCTGCTTAATTTCTTCTTATAAGCTTGAACAAATCAATATATAATAATTATAATAATAATAATAATACCCATAAATTGTTTTTCTTTTTTTTCTTTTTCAAACTCGATCTGGTCTCAAAGAATTGGCAGCATGAATCACATAAATTTAGGAGTTGAATGCTCACAAAGAAATAATAAAAAATTGTCCGATCCCCTATTCCCCTGCCTGTCATGACATAATTAATTAGGATAGTTTAATTAACAGAGGTCAATGATAATAATGAAGAAGCATGTAGCCCGTGCTGGCTCTTCTGCAAACAAATTAAGTTTATATTAATTAATGGGAAAATTGCACAAACTTACCCTAACGTTTCCCATTATAGCTTAATATTCAACTAATGCATTTAATTGCACAAACAACCCCTCATGTTTGTCAAGGGTCCAAAATTTTTTTGTCACTATTTGGACTGGGCTTTGTAAGAAAGTTACCACTTTAATAACTTAAGTTTAAAAGGCACCTATTATGGTGAACGGACAAAAATGCCCCCCACAGTAACCTTCTTCACCATTTTGGTTTTTTTCTTTTCTTTTCTTTTCTTTCAAAATCCTCCATCAATGGATGACGGTGAACCATGAGCACGCGTATGTCACTGTCGATGACCACGACCAAACACAATAGCGACCTTTTTTATGTCCGAGCCTTTGTTAGTTGCATCTGAGATACAAACCCTCTTGTTAGTTGTTTTTTTTTTTTCAATTTAAAACCCTCTTTTGTAAACCTTAAACTACTGTGTGAAAAAAAAAAAATGATTGTTGAAAAGGCTCGGAGAACACATGAAAAGTCTCGGAGAACATATGAAAAGGCTCGGAGGTTCAAAATTAACAAAAAAAATAATTGTTGAAAAGGCTCGGAGAACAAATGAAAAGGCTCGGAGAACAAATGAAAAGGCTCGGAAAACACATGAAAAGGCTCGGAAAATGCATGAAAAGGCTCGGAAAAGGCATGAAAAGGCTCGGGGAAGGCATCAAAAGGCTCGGGTAAGGCTTCAAAAGGCTCGGGGAAGGCATCAAAAGGCTCGGGGAAGGCATCAAAAGGCTCGGGGAAGGCTTCAAAAGGCTCGGGAAAGGCATGAAAAGGCTCGGGGAAGGCTTCAAAAGGCTCGGGTAAGGCTTCAAAAGGCTCGGGGAAGGCATCAAAAGGCTCGGGGAAGGCATCAAAAGGCTCGGGTAAGGCTTCAAAAGGCTCGGGTAAGGCTTCAAAAGGCTCGGGGAAGGCTTCAAAAGGCTCGGGGAAGGCTTCAAAAGGCTCGGGAAAGAAATTGGGTGAAAAAGCTCGGGAAAGACTTCAAAAGGCTCGGGAAAGGCATGAAAAGGCTCGGGAAAGACTTCAAAAGGCTCGGAAAAGGCTCGGGGAAGACATTTGGTGAAAAGGCTCGGGAAAGGCATCAAAAGGCTCGGAAAAGGCATGAAAAGGCTCGGGGAAGACATTTGGTGAAAAGGCTCGGGAAAGGCATCAAAAGGCTCGGGAAAGGCATCAAAAGGCTCGGGTAAGGCTTCAAAAGGCTCGGGAAAGACATTGGGTGAAAAGGCTCGGGAAAGACTTCAAAAGGCTCGGGAAAGGCATCAAAAGGCTCGGAAACCCAGATCTTCATCGTCTTCTACATAAATTTTCATAAATTAAAACTATAACCATACCCACAACCAATGCTTCTGCTCAACAAATCAAACTAAATTGAAAAGAAAGAAAAAAAAAAAAAGCTCTGGGGGCGCTGCCCCCTGCCCCCCCGCGAGCTGACCGGGCAGCTCGACCACCGCGAGCTCAGCGGGGAGCTCGACCCCCGAATGCGTCTGCGTAGCCACTAAATTAATTATTCAATAAAGATGTATTGATGTTCAACCTCCATTGGAAGGTCTGTTAAACAGACCTCTATGAAGAAGATGAAAGAATAAAAAAAAAAAATCAAAGTAAGAGAATGTGTGTAAAGTAAGGGCATTTTTGGAAATCACTTACTTTAGTGCCTTTTAAACTTAAGTTATTAAAGCACTCACTTTTCCACCAAATCAGCTGAAAAAAGTGACATTTCCCACCATTTCCACTGTTTGTCAAACATGGTTAAAAATAACCATTAACCATTATTTTTTTTCGAAAGCCCCAAATTGCCCCTGCACTTTATTACAAAAAAATCTTAATTGCCCTTTATTTAAAACATTATCTAATTTAAATTATTAGAATATAAAAAATAAATACTAAACATAATCCTTTTTAAATAAAAAAAAATTCAAAAATAATATATTAAAAAAAACAATTTAGGAAATCTTTATTTTGAGAAAATACAATTTAATAATATTTTAAAAACAAAACAAAAAAAATGTTATTTTAAGAAAATATAATTTAAAATTATGCAAGTCCAATATGAATAGTGGTAATATGCTATATATTTTTGAAATTTAAAACATATTTTTATTTTATTTAAAAAGGATTATATTTAGTATTTATTTTTTTATTTTTGAATCAAAATATAATGTGTAATTTATATTGAGTCAAATTATTTTGTCTTATAGATATGAACATTGAACAAATTTTCGGTTCTACTGTATTTTATTATGACAAATGATTATATTTTCATTTCAAATTTTTGATGATTTTATTTATATTTGTGTTTATAATACTAAATATAATCCTTTTTAAATAAAAAAAAATCAAAAATAATATAATAAAAACAAAAAAAATTCAAAAATATATAGCACATTACCACTATTCATATTGGACTTGCATAGTTTTAAATTATATTTTCTCAAAATAACATTTTTTTTTGTTTTTAAAATATTATTAAATTGTATTTTCTCAAAATAAAGTTTTCCTAAATTGTTTTGTTTTTAATATTATAATAATTTATAGTAGATAATGTTTTAAATAGAGGGCAATTAGATTTTTTTGTAATAAAGTGTAGGGGCAATTTGGGGCTTTCAAAAAATAATAATGGTCAATGGTTATTTTTAACCATGTTTGACTAACATGAGGGGTTGTTTGTGCAATTAAATGTATTAGTTGAATATTATGCCATAATGGGAAACATTAGGGTAAGTTTGTGAAATTTTCCCTTAATTAATAAATACAATATATTGTTGTTTTCACATGATATCAACATATATCATGTATACTATATATGTTGTGATCACAACCTCATACTTCATGTGGGTATTGGTTTATATATATATATATAGGAGGTTTCGGTTGCGGAATTTCTCATGTTTTTTCTTATGAGTTCTCACACTAGATAATAATATAATTCCTGATAATAATAACATTATATAGATTAACCATGAATTCCACGCAGTAGAATCTTATTGGGAAGGCACGGATTTTTTTCTTAGAAAGTCAATTTCGTTTATTCTTAAGTTGGTAATAGTACATATTAGGGAAAATATCGTTTAGTCCCTATGGTTTACCCTATTATCCGTTTTTGTCCCCGTCGTTCAAGTATTAGCCAGTTTAGTCCTTCTGTGATGTTTTCCGTGAAAATCAAACCACCTGACGTGTGTAGAAGGTCAAATGACCGTTATGCCCCTAATAACGATTTATCAAGGGAAAATATTGTTTTAGTCCCTATGGTTTACCATATTATCCGTTTTGGTCCCTGTTGTTCTAGTTTTGACCACTTTAAACGTTCACTATTAATTATTTTTTTGGTCCCTACCATCAGGTTCTGTTAGGCCGTTAGGGTGCCGTTAAACAAGTGAGGGTATATTGATAAATGGATTGTTAATCATTTAATCAAATTAATAAATATAATTAAATTAAATAATACAAATTAAAATATTTTAATGAAAGTTTAATATTAAAAATAATTAAAAAGTAATATTAAAATAATAATATTAAATATTTATGAAGTTAATAAAAAAAAAACTTTTAAAAAATTAAAAGTGAAAACCCTAATCTGCTCTCTCTCTCTCTCTCTCTCTCTCTCTCTCTCTCTCTCTTCTCTTCTTCTTCTTCTTCTTCTTCTTCTTCTTCTTCTTCAACCCACCACAACTCACTAAACCCTAATCTTCTTCAACCCACCACAACTCACTAAACCCTAACCCTAACCGTTGCCGCCACCACCACCCAAACACCACACCTTAGCCCCTCGAAACACTACCCACACCATTCTTTGTCTCGCTCATCAGACCCAAACTCATCTATATCTCTTTGATTTCTTCTTTTTTTGGAAATCAATCTCTCACTCAATCATCTTCCTTCTTTGAAAATCAATCCACACACCAAATATAACCTAGTCCTGAACACAAATGGCGGCAAGAACAAAGACGACAGATTGACCCCTGATCAATGCCGCGAGAGGGACACCAAGGCTTTGCAAGAAAAGACGGCCAACAAGGCGATGCAATCGACGTTTGGTAGGGACGCCAAAGGTAAAAACAGTACTAAGAAATAATAATACTCAGATTGTTTGTGTTGATTTGACTTTTGGTACTAGGGTTTGATTGAGATTTCAGTGATCTGTTTGGAGCTTTTATTGGGTGTGTTGACAAATCAATTTGATGTTGTATTAATTCACTTTTGATACTGGGGTTTGATTGAGATTTCAGTGTTATTTTAATCTTGGTCGTGATTTGGTTTATGTTGGTCCCTGGATTTTCTTGTTCTTCTTGATCTTCATTTGTTTATGAAGTTATTTTTTAGTCACATAATACCTGAAAGGCTAAAACTATATAATTGAGATGATATTTCATTATACGGAAACTAATCATTGAAATGAAAACTTTCATTCAATTTTCCATTTTTGTTTCAAAACCTTACTTTCTTCTATCACTGGTGTATCAAGGATAATTGATTAAACAATTTTACTTTTGCTGTATAATATACATAAGCTATTTTTTTTTTCCAATCTGGGTTTGTTTGTTGAACGAGATAGAAGAGAGTGTCGATAAGAGGAGATCAGCTCTCCTTGCCAAGGACGTAGAGAGAGGGAGAGAAATAATGGGAAGAATACAGAGAGAAACGAAGAGGGTGGGTGTGAAGAGAGAAAGTGAGGTTTTTAAATTTATTTATTATTGTTTTAATTTGCTATATATAATTTTAAAATTATTATTTTTAAAATTTAATTAAAACGGATTTTTTTTTTTTTTTAAATCGTTATTAGGGGCATAACAGTCATTTGACCTTCTGCACATGTCAGGTGGTCTAATTTTCATGACAAACGTCACAGAAGGACTAAATTGGCTAATACTAGAACGACGGGGACCAAAACGGATAATAGGGTAAACCATAGGGACTAAAACGATATTTTCCCTAAATGATTAACAATCCATTTACCAATATACCCTCACTTGTTTAACGCACCCTAACAGAACCTGACGGTAGAGACCAAAAAAATAATTAATAGTGAATGTTTGAACTAAAGTGGTTATAATTGGAATGACGGGAACCAAAACGGATAATATGGTAAACCATAGGGAATAAAACGATATTTTCCCTACATATTAATAATATTTTATGATTTCATTTTTTATATTAAATATTTCAATAATTCAGGGTTTTATGGGGATAGGAGAGAGACTCGAACCCACAACCTTGTGTTGTGTGTGTGAAAAGCTTTACCATCAGACCAACCTCATCTTATCAAATAATATATTATGATTTCAATTTGTTAGTGTCTACAACCTTTGACTTGATTTAGTACTACGTGCCAACTTAATTAACTATGAATGTGTTTACTAATCAGTAATCAAACTCAAGAAAGAGAATTAAGTTACTGATTTGTGAATTCCAGTGTTTACTAAATTTTTTGGGAATTAAGTTACGTGGACCCCACTCTCAAATCAATAATTAAGTTATTGATGGAAAGGGAATTTGATTCCCCCCACCCACGCTAAGAATCAAGTTCCCTTTTCTGAATGAAAAAGGGAATTCATGTATTTTTACTAAAATATCCTCACTTGTAATAAATAAATAAAATAAAATAAAATAAAATAAAAACTGTCTTTCATATCCTCACTTATAATATTCATGTATTTTTATTTTTCTTTTTTCTTTTTACTTGAAGCATGTATTGCATATTCATATATATTTTGTTTTTTTATTTCTTTTTACTAAAGCAATATTATATATATATATATGTGTATGTATATGTATATGTATATGTATATACACTTGCTGTTTTGTTTAATTTTTTTTTTCTTTTTCCGTAAAGCATGTACTATATATATATACTGCAGTGACTTTAATTTTATATATACTATTTTGTTTAAGTTTTTTTTCTTTTTCTTTTTCCATAAAGCATGTATTGCATATATATATATATACTACAGTGACTTTAATTATTTTTTTCATTTATACAGTTAATAATTAATCAAGTACTGTGTGAACTAATGGTTGTATATGTTGAGTTATTTTATGTTTTAATTTTCGAGAGAAGGAAAAAAAGCACTTAAATGTGAGAAATTAATTCGACATCAAATTAATTATGCTTTCGAATCTGAATTGCTCCTCAATTTTTAATTATTATTGACTAATTAGTTGAAAGTTTACAATATAAAGATGTTAAGTATTAGTTACAGTGTTATGAGCGGTATAAAAAATAGTTTTCCATAATAAAAAATATATTTCAACGTATTATATACACAAGGGTATTTTTGTAATCATCTACATATCATTCTGATTCCTTAGTTGAAGTAAACACTAGAAAGGGAATAAATTTGATTCCATTTCTGATTCCTAAATTGTTAATAAACACCGGAATAAAATTTAGTAAAGTAATTTCGATTCTCCTCCATTTCTTTTCCAGTGGAACTTGATTCCGATTCCCTCCATTCCCGTTTAGTAAACACGTCATACATATATTAAAAGAAGTCTAATCAAGAATTTATATTGGGATATTCGTACCCAAATAGATTGATTACGATTTTGTTATTGACTATAAATTACTATGCAATCTTTATCTAGTGAGATGATTGTATTTCACTAAAAATATGGTTGTCACAACTTTTGCATTAAAGTTGTCAATTTTTCAAGTGTATCGTGACCTACACAAATTTAACATTTAATTGTCTATATTCTAGATTTTTCTGAATTATTTAATTTCTTGAACCGTGATGGTCAGGTCTAATATTTAATCAAAGAAAGTTACGTAAATATAGCAAGCAGGGGTTGATAGAGTTTTTTTCATCGGTAGGATTTGAGTCGCTGACCTATAAGTCATTTATCCAAACCCCGAGTTTATCCATTCACCAGCTACGTCCATGTTGACGGGGTTGATAGAGTCAGTGACATGGTTGCATGATCATAACACAGATTTTCTATTAAGAATATAGATCACTAGATTTACGTACTTTGACTCAAAGTGTATGCATTTGTCAAAACTTCTCCACAATCTGTGATCCACATTCTTCGTCATGATATATTTATTATCAGGACAAATTGATAATAGAAAGACTGATCATAATATATATATATCAATTTTTTTATTGTCAGTTCGTTCTGATATAAAATATATCAAGACAAAGAATATGAACCATTAAATTTACATATTCTGACTCGAAGTGTATATACTTGTCAAAATTTCTTCATAATTTGTGATTCATATTCTTCATCCTTATATAATTTATATCATAACGCACTGTTAAGATGTCAAAGACAAAAGTGTTGAAAAAGTAAAGATAATTAAAAGCCGAAGAAACAAACTTGCTTTGGTGTGGCGTCCACCGTCCAGTTCCACAAAACCTAACTCGCACGCAAACGCAATAATAGTGTTATAAAAAGCATATAATACAAATGAGCACAAAAAAGTCATGAATCGATGACCAATCCAATCACACGTGACACGACACACGACTCCTGTTAACTGTTTACATCAACAAACCACATACTTGTTTGTTTACAACACCAACTCATCTTACTTATTGCTGTCACAATCTTTCCTCAAATCTTTTTTAACCATATATTTCCGGTCAAATAGATCTATTCATATATATCAATTTTTATTTTTATTTTATCTTTTAGTTTCTGCGGCGCATGATAATTGTCGTTGTGTTGCGTACGACACCATGTGTCTGGTAATTCAACGAGGACGAGAGAGAGGGAGAGAGAGGGCCAGCTTCACAACCGAACAGTAGCAATCCTTTTTTGTAATAATACAAGTATATGTATATTAATAGTGTCAGGACCTGTCGAAATCAAACAGTCTATGTATTTTTCAGATATCTACTTCCACAATATCAAGAAGAAAAGTTCTCATATATATTTGTAAAATGTGTATGGTTAGACTCAAATCTCGATCATTAACGTAGAAAGAGATACATATCACCTGAGCTGAGAGATGATGGGCAAAATAAATTCTTTTAAGTAGAATACTGAAAATGGTGACTCATGGTTATTGATACTTAGAGAAGGATAAATTTTGAAATGTTATCAACAAGGCATATATGGGTAAATGATTCTAAGCTCCTCTATGATTGGCTTTAGCTTTAATGCTTTATAGTTATACTTCACTTTCAAGGACAATATAATTTTAGGTTAACTAACTATCATACAGCATCAGGGGAAGGAATCATGTTCCTTATTTATCTTTTCCATATTAGACGGTCCAGATGAATCCACGTGCATTTAATTTGTGCACTCGTAGTGCTTTAAATTTTCATGACAAGTGCAAAAAATATAGATTACTTTTGCTCACCCACTTGAAGGGAGATGATCATTACCCTCCTTCCCAACACTTGACATGTGTCAAGGGAGGGGAATTTTTATCTAAAAATTGTAGTGTTTATATAAAAATATCTCCTCCCTGGACACGTGTCCAGAAAGGAGGTGAGCAAAAATGAACTCAAAAAAAATCCCATATTAGTTATATTTTTGATGGTCCATGGATAGATGATTCTCTACCGTCCAAATTTATTAAAACAAAAACAGAAAAAAGAAAAGCACAAAAGTGTGAAAAGTGTGAAAAGTGTGGAGGAGATATAGAAAGGACTGGACTTGTTGGTAGATAAGGATTTTTGCTTTTGTTGGTTGGATTCTCATCTTTGCAACCAATTGCAAGTGAGATATTACCTTTTTTTTAATAATAAAAACAAAATTTATTTATTTTGTAAGATGCAAATTCGAAAGATAAACACTTCAATTACAATCTCTTGTTTCATTTTCCAAATATAACCATTACTTCCAAAAACAAAAAAAAAAAAAAGGGTTTTGTTTACAATATTCAAATCTAAAATCATATGTGGAAGATTTTTTCTCTCTTTGTTTTCTACAAAATTGTGTTTAAAGTTTAAACCACTTTTCTAATTTTATTTTTATAAGAAAATTATTTTTACATCAAAAAAAAAAAAATGTCCCCTCTTATAATATAAGTTTTTTTCAAAAATTAATTAATTAATAAAAATGGTTCAACAAATCATAAGAAACATTCTATAATTACTAAATTTATTACAAAAAAAAAAATCTTACTAATATCCATTGACCTTACCTAAGATTAATTTTAAGCCTCTCATTTGTGGCTATATATACATATAGAGTAATGCTAGACGTTCTAATTTTTTTTTCCTAAATTCTGTCCCAAATGATGTGACATATAAGGTGTCAGTATCTTATAAATCATAAGATTATATGGTAACCGATATGATATTAACACCTCACGTGCCACATCATTTGTGACAGAATTTGAGAAAAAAAAATTGAGACGTTTAACATTACTCATATACATAACTCATTAAATGAAAATTTGAATCTTGTATGACAAAAAAAAAATAATAATAAATAAATAAAATAAATAAATAAAATAATGCTACATTGCCTAAATATAGTGCCCAAATGAGTGGTAACAATGTAGACCATTCATTTAAATCATACAAATTTAATACAATTTAAATGAATGGTCTACATTGTTGCCACATCATTTGGACACCAGATTTAGATACCAAATTTAGGTAATGTAACATTACTCAAAAAGAAGTATGTAATTCTCGCATCAAATAATGAGTTCTTCAATCGTTATAACGGATTTTCTTTTCCAGGTCCGTTATAACATTATGCACATAAATGCATAAATCCATAGAGATTGATGGGTATAGAGGTAAAGTTGTAAATGGAAACTAACTGAAAAAAAAATAATAATAAATAAATAAATAAAAATTGAACTGTTGGTAAGGTATGCAAATAATCAAATTTGAAATTGACTTTTATATATGGTTGTGTGGGCGTGAGTGATTAGATGGTCTCCATCCAAATGGCACACTTTTGAGGGAGAGAGAGCTTTCTCTCCTCTCTCACTCACATTCATGTGCTGCCTTGACCTTTTGTTTAAAAGAACTATGCAAACATGCCTTTATTTCGTGGATCCCACTTTTTTCAACAAGCGCTTTTAGCTTAGCTTAGCTTGGCTTGGCTTATCAATTTATTTAGCCACATAAGTGCTTCTTGTTCAAGTGGCTTTTTATTTTTGGTTCTGTTTGTTTAGCTAAGAATCCTATAAAGCTAAAGTGATAAAGTTTTGTGTGTCCACGGAAGAAGTTCCTCTCATCTCATGTTTTTAAGTGTTGGCTTTTCACGCCAACTTTTTTGGAAAAATAACAATTCATGAAAGTGACTCGTGTATATATATATATAGGGAGAATCGCAAATACCCCCGACTTTTAAGCTAATGGCAAATCAAACCCTCTGGTTTGAACAATCAGCAAACAACCCCCTACAAATTTGAACAATCAGCAAATAACCCCCTACAAATCAGCAAATAACCCCCTACATGCAGCAAAAAATGCAAGGGTTCTTAACGGTAGGGGGTTGTTTGCTGATTGTTCAAACCAGAGGGTTTGATTTCCCATTTGATTAAAAGTCGGGGGGTATTTGTGATTCTCCCATATATATATTAGGCCAAAAGGGTTCTTCATTTATTTATATATTTTAAAAATTTTATTTTAAATTTTGATTAAATTTCAAAATCAATTATATAACTGGTCGAGTAAGAGATTTGTCAGAACTAATTAATAAGATAAACTGTTATAGGTGTAGCCTGAAAAGTAACTCTCACACAATCGGGAAGAGATCTTTTAATCATAAAGCTATGAGTGCATGTGCTTCGGTTAAATATATTTTTATCATCTATTTCTCATTATTTGAATTTGTTTGAATTTTGAGTAAAATATATGAGAGATCACTAATAAATATAAGAAGATACTTTTTTTTTTATTAAAGGCAAAGCAGGTAAGGTTATATTATATTCTTCAAATCTTCAATAATATGCGTAAAAAATAAAAAATAAAAAATAAAAAATAATAACTTAATGAAAGTGATTAATGATTGAATGCTTTTGATATAAAATAAATACACCAAATAATGTTGGTGAATATTAGATTAGATGAAAGAAAAGAACCATACAATTTATGGCAAGGCAAGTTGTATGTTGCAAAGATTGGAATAATTAAGGAATCTTATTACTTTAGCTTTATAACAAAACAAGGGAATAAGACATCAAACCTCTTTTTTACATCCTTTAATTTTTGCAAATTATAGGTTATAAAAACTCTAAACTAAAGTAGAAAATTATTGAAAAAGTTTTATGAGTAAAAACGGTATAAAAACACTCTGCTCAAACCTTCATTTTGTTTGATAATGTCTAATGTTCAACATTCTTATCAAAGTGGTTAAACACTTCCCTTTCATTTCGATGATAAGAGTTCGAATCTCACATTTTCTCTCTTGCCAATTGTGAGAGTTGCAATTGAATTATACTTATAACGGTTGATTTTGATATAATCGACTCTTGATCTAATTGAAAATAAAATAAAATATAATAGAACAGGAAGAGCCAAGCCGGTTGGAGCCGGCTAAGCAGTCGTAGGGAGTGTCTTTAGTGGTAGTGGTGAGGGTATCGTCTGCATGTGCGCAATAGTGATTCGGTGGCCACACGCACACACAGCCAAGCCAACCACCACACAGCCACCCGCTGAGCCATCGGCCTCTCTCTATCTCTCTCTCAAAACTACTGTTTGTTTTGGCCTTTTGGGGTACCCTTCTATATTCTATAAGCCAAGTAGCCAACAATATAGTCAGCTCCCTCCCTCTTTCTCGTGGGACCATCACGCCCGCCAAAGTCCAACCGCACCTCACTTATGATGAAGCCGGCCCCACACATTTGTCCCCTTCTCTCTTGTCCATGTCATCATTTTACTCTGACGCAATTGCCTTTTCTCACTTCAGATTCCTTACGGAAATTTCCTTGCCTATCTTAATGCTGTTCACTTTGACTCTACCTAATTGAAAGACATTCAAAACTATGCATTGATTTTTTGAAAAAAAAAAAATTTAGTTTATTTATTTATTCAAAATTTGAATCTTTAATGTGTAGTCTTACATAGGGATGACAATTAAACCCGAACCCATGGGACCTGCCCAAACCCAACCCGTTTAAAGAGGGTTTGATTGGGATAAGTGTACCCGTGGACGGGTTTGAGTTTGAAAATTGTACCCGTCACGGGTTCGGGTTCGGGTATGGATTTGGAAAAAAATCCATAGCCGAACCCGCATACCCGCAAATAATAAATATTATATAATATTTTATTATTTAAAATATTATAAATTTAAACTACAATAAAAACTTTTTAATTATATAGAGCATAAAATGTAAACATTTTCAATCTATTAAGTGTTTTTATTCTTTAAAATTATAATATTTCATATAGATAAGTAATATAGAAACAATTTTCAAAAAAAATAAATTCGCGGGTTCACGGGTTTTACCCATGGACCCGCTTGTTTCACGGGTTCGTGGACGGGTTTGGGTGTCCCTCAAACCCGCGGGTAAAACCCGAACCCGAACCCGTTTATTTTCACGGGTTCGTGGGCAGGTTTGGTAGACACAAAATTTCACGGATTTAGGTTTGGATTTTACCAAACCCTCCCGAACCCGCCCCATTGCCATTCCTAGTCTTACATCTCAAGATACACGTTGAGTAGATATTTTCGTAAAGTTAGGCAGTGCCGGTCCTGACTATTTTGAGGTCCTCGGGTGAAATAAAAAAAATGGGTAAATACCAACAAAATCATCCTCACTTCAACCCAAAATAAAAAAAAAAATAAAAAAAAATGCATTATTTTTATGTCTCCAGTTGCATTTGGTAGGAAATAAAGAGATTTCACAGTAACACAAAATTGTAAAGGAAAAAAATTGACATTCACAATTAGATTTAAAATTGGATAAATGATCTTATGCTTTAATTGAAAAAAGCTAACACCCAATAATCTAATTATAGTATTCCAATAACAAATATATCAATTCTTAAACTTACTACGACCATATTTTCATGCGTAAATATAAGAAACCAATAAACTAATCAAATAAAAATAGAAAAATAACATTTTATTCCAATTATCAATAAACCTTAGTAAAAAAAAAACAAGCAATATCAACTCACACTATTATTAAATCGGAACCAACACTATTTTTTTTTTTAATAAAAAAACACGTATATGGCTATATATGGACTAGAAATACCAACAAAAGCAAAATTTATGAATATTACATACCAAAGTTGAATAATAATCCAACCAAAGCAAACCCATATTATGAATAACAATGTTATGAATCAAGAAAATAAGATTATGAATTAATTTTTAAAATATTATGAATAAAAAGAACCCTAAATCAGCCTTGAAGTGGAAGAACAACGAGGAGAAGAAGAAGAAGAGCATCGGCCTACCTTTGAGAGAGAGAGAGAGAGTTTTTGAAGGATTGAAGCGGTTGTGGTGGTGAAAAGATAAAATTTAGGTTTAGGGTTTTGATTTTCAAATTATATAGTATAGGAAAAATTCACCAAAATATCCCTTAACAATAAATTTACATGTTTGGGTTTTGTACTAAATAAAACGAATTGGGTGCAGTGTTAAATTTTTTTAAGGTAATATTTGAGTTTTTTTTTTTAATTATTATTTAAAATAAATAATGGAGCCATTTTATATTTTGGGCTTTTTTTTTTTTTTTTTTTTTTTTTTTTTTTTTTTTACAACTTAATCTATAATAACTTATGTATTTAACCAATAAATTTTGGGCCCCTGGTCATCATGGGCCCGGGGCAAGCGCCCCCCCATGCCCCACCCCAGGGGCGCCCCTGAAGTTAGGATCAATACTTTGTTTGGAGAGAGTATGTGATTGGCAACAAGTAGGAAATTTAAAGGTATACCTTAATATTTAAAAAGAGTAAGGTGAAATTAAGAGATGATACTATTATAATGATATGAGAATGACCTAGTTAAGGTTGGACACTAAATCTAGAACCAACCTTAACTATATGACCCGAACCAAAAAATATGTGTTTGGGTCGGTTGATCCAAGGTCTCGGTTCTTGTTTGGTTTTCATTGAAGAACACCGAAAAATATATTTTGATTCGGTTTTGGGTCTTTAGAATTGAAACCAAACAAATCGAACCGAAATTCGGGGTACAGGGATGTCCCTTAATAGGGGCTAGGGTGGGCTAACTCCTTAAAAAAAAAAAATTTAAAAAATTAGGAAAATACTCATTTGTAAAACCATATAGAACTATAATTTCAATTTTTCTATTTTTGTGCCGCCGGTCATCACAAACGCAGACTAAATAATATAGACTTTTATACAAAATCTATCTCTATTCTCTCATTCCCAAATAGGATTCAACCTCTTTCTCAATTTAAAAAAAATTATGTCTTCAATGGGGTATTTTTTAGGAATTACGTTTAATTATTTTATTTTGTTTTAAAATTTAAAGTTATTCTAATTTTAGTTTATGAATTTTATATTATTAGAATTGACTCTATCTCTTTGTGTTTCCACAAGCCAAGGTTTATGAACAATGAAAATGACCAAGACATCATGGAGAATGAATTTCTTACAAAGTCTATGGTTATCTAAATTGAAGTATAAATTGATGATACTATTGATCCATATATTGTAATTGATAAAATTAGGTCTTTTTTTAAAAAAATAAAAAAATAAAAAAATCATAGGATACAACTTAATTTGTGTTTGATTTAAACTTTTTTGTAACGTTTTTATTTTTTAATTTTATTTTTAATTTTTAATTTTTTATCAATAATAACATATTTTACCCTGCTCAATGGTAACAGCGTTAATTTAGTCTATCAATGTCCTAAGTTCAAGTCTCCAAGTTAGGATCCTCTCACTGACTTTGTTTTTTTCCAAGTGTAAATGAAATATCCACTTGTATGAAAGAGAAAAAAAAAAAAATATTGACCATGTATTTTCATTTATGCTTAGGTGTCAAAATCTAGTGCAAACTACGAAAAAAAAAGGATATGAGAGAATCATGATCCCAAGTCTCTGCCACCATAAGTGATATATCAAAAAAAAATTATAACTTATTCTTTAGAATATGTATTTTACATGGTATATCAATAAAACTTCGTCGTATTGTTGGGGTTCACTTAATTTTATTCTAGCCCATCCTAGTTTTGAATCCTGGTTATCGGGGTATATAAAAGTGTTTTTTTTTTCCCATTTTAACACAAACCCTAAATTCATTTCCTCTATTTACACAAACTTGAGTTTGGATGATGCCGACAGTTAGTCGTTTCTCTCCCTCTATTAGCCACAATCCAAACTCCAAGCTATTTTCTCACAAACCCTAAATTGTCGACATCCAAACCTACTAGTCGGAGCTCTTTCTCTTTCTCTTCATTTTCCTTCATTCGGTTCTCTTTGGCTCCATCATTTCTCTTTATCTTGCTTCCTAACTTTCTCTCGTCATCTAGTATGTTATTGTCATATCTCTCTTTGGTAAGTTTTCATTTGTTGCCAATTTTTATTTTGATTAATATTATTGGATCCAAAAAATTAACCCAAAATTTAACTCAAATGATGTGGTAAATAAGTTTTCATCACCACACAAATTATATGGTGATATGGTGAAGGATATGGTAAGAACAAATTATTTGCCACGTCATTTGGGTTGGTTTTTCGGTTGACTAGCATTAGTGTTTTATTTTAGGTTTCGCTTATTTAATTATTCCTTTCATGTTTGATTTTGTTTTTAGGACAGTATTATTGATTTGACACCACTACCTTATTTGGCATTTGTGTTCACCTTTGGTTTGCCTTAAACACCATTGTTGTCATTTTTTTAGGCTCACACAAGCCCAACCTAGAAAAATAACCCAAATCGAGCCGGTTCGGTTTTCTCTCCCAAATTTAACATGTTCTTGTTGATTCGGTTTGGGCCAAAATTTGAATTGAATCGAGGTTGCTCACCCTTGACTTTGTGGTATGCCCTCACACCTACAATATTGAAATTGTAGGTTCGAGTCATGTTCCCTCCTTAAAATTCATGGGTAGAGTGAGAAATTTTGTTTGAGGGGCTAGTATATTAATATTCAATATTTAAGGGGTAGTAAAATATTTAAAATATATATATATTTAAAGAATATTTTATTTTATTTTATTTTATTTTATTTTTGTTTAAAGGGCCATGATCGCCGGGAAAATTTCATATTAATCGTAATAGTTAAAAAAAAAAAAGAATATTACTTTAATGAACAAAAATAATATTCTAAAGCATATAGCCAACACATGGTGTTAAATCTTTTTTGTTTTGTTTTGTTTTTGAGATATATAATTAAGAGCTTGTTTGGTTGGGCTTTTGAAAAATCTCTATTGGTAAAAGATCTATTTACAGTAGATCTATTAGAAATAGAGTTTTTGAAAAAAAAAAAAAAAAAATCATAGATGTTTGGTTGGTAGACTTTTTTTATAAAAAGATCTATTTTGAGAAGCACCTTCCTATGAGCTTTTGCCTAGTAGAGTAGAGGTTTAAACTTTACTAGCATCTACTCAATTTAAAATAGACAATCTTAAAAGCCCAACCAAACAACTCTAAAAAACTCAAATTGACGTTGGTAGACCTTTTGAGACAGTAGAAAAGAAAGCTCAACCAAACAAGCACTAAATGTCCGTTTGGGAGAACTTATGAGTAAAAAAACTTTTTTCAATTTTTTTCTTGTCGTTTGGTTGACACTCCAGTAAAGCTTTCGACGATTAAAAAAGTTGTTTTATGTCTACTTGGAGAAGCTTAAATTTTAGGCTTTTCCAAGTAGACATTTTTGAGCTTTTAAAAAAAACATTAAATGTCTAATATAACCCTATTATATTTTATTAATTACACAGTATCTTTTTAAAACCCTAATAAAATATTTCTTTTTTTACACGTTAAACACTACTTCTTAACAATAACGTTTCACTTCAAAATTTTGAAGATTCATCATTAACTTGTAAGTTTCAGGATCTCTCCCTTCAATTTTTATTTTTTCTTTAGTAAAATTTTATTTATGTTACATCTTTCTAATTAGTTTAGGTTATTTATTTTGATTTTGATTTTATGTTATTGAAATATTTTATTATTGTTATGTTTTGATTTTTAGTAATTTATTTCAAACTTATATTCTCGTACTCCTTTATAATATTTTGCAATTTCATTTAATTATTTAAGATTAGAAATTCGATTTGGACTGAAAAAGAGCAATGAGCAAACAAAGCAATATAAATTGTGCTAAAAAAAAAAAAACTAAAATTTTATATTCTTCAACTCTTATGTATGTTTTTCTATTTGGAGTTTCAATTGAACTTGTATTGTTTATAAATTTATTTTATAATACAGTTTTTCTTTTCAAAAACATAATAATAATAATAATAATAAATGATATGTTCTCATAATCTTATATTTGTTTGGTGAAGAAGTGTTAAATTATTTTATATATCTAACATTTAAAAGAGCTTTTAAATTTTCTTTCATCAAATGATCTATGGTTGAAAAGAGCTTTTTTAATTGACAACAACATCTACTCCCTGAAAGCTCCACTTCAAAAAGATCTACTACAAAAAGATTTACTGCAAAAGCTCTCCCACACGGACTCTAAATCTTAGATATAAGGTACAAAATCTAATTTGAAAGTTATGGTAAGTAATAAAATGCATAATTCCACAAATTTAGAGCATCTCCAATGCAACTTTGACTTATGAAAAAAAAAATGCCACGTAGAATAGATATACATTCAGTTAAAAAAAGTATCTCCAATGCAGCTGTGTGTATTCAACCTTAAGTTTTTTTTTTTTTTTTTTTTTTAATTTATTATTTATTTATTTATTTTTTATTCAACCTTAAGTTGATGTGGCAAATATATATATATATATATATTAGACATTATCAACATGATCGTCTACTTTCGAACGGTCTATTGCACTACTATTTTTTCGGTTGACTCAGTAAGTATTTAAAAGGGATAATTACCCCGGTGGCCATCGAATTAATGACATACTATCAAAATGCCCATTGGATTGGAAAGTTGTTCCAAAATGGTCATTTTTGACGAACTTTGTGACACTAATGGTCATTCCATCTAATTCCATCCAATGAGGGGATGCCATTAATTTATTTTAGATGTTTTTTGGAAATCAATTTTTTCAATGAGTGACATTTTGGTAAATAAGTGGATGATATTAATTTATTTTATATGATTTTTGAAAATCATTTTTTTCTTTTTTTGAAAAAAATAATTATATTTAATGTATGTGTATATATATATATATTTATACACACTAAATATAATTATTCTTTTCAAAAAACAAAAGAAATGGTTTAGTTCAATACACATCTCTTCTTGTTTTTTAGATTTTGTAGCCTTAATCTTCTTAAAAAAGAAATATATATAAATATATGTGTGTGTGTGTGTGTGTGTGTGTGTGTGAGATATGCTATACATATATACACACTAAATATAATTATTCGTTTCAAAAAAACAAAAGAAAAAATTGATTTCCAAAAAAAAAAAAAAAAAAAAAAAAAAACTAAAATAAATTAATGTCATCCCCTTATCTACCAAAATGCCATTCATTGGATGGAATTAAATAGAATGGTCATTAGTGTCACAAAGTTCGCTAAATATAGTTATTTTAGAACAACTTTCCAATCTAGTGGTCATTTTGATAGTGTGTCATCAATTCGATGGCCACTGGGGTAATTATCCCTATTTAAAATTGACATTAATTTTTCATTTATTTTTAGTAAGGAAATAAAATAGAAAAGAAAATATGAGAAAAAATTGGGCACGTCATTAAAATTTTTTGTTTTAAACGGAAGCATTGGAGACCAAATTTTGAGTTGATTGTCTATCAAGTTTATTTTTATGCCACATAGGAAGTAACTCTCTTGATATTATTGTCACGTCAATAATTTTTAGTATGCAAACCACTTTTGCATTCTCTAATGTAAGATTGACTTGTGAAAAAAAGTGATACCACATAGGATAAATAGACAGTTTATTAAAAAATGTATCTTCAATGTAGTTGTGTATATTCAACCTCACGTTGATGTGGCAAAAAATATATAAGATATTGTCAACTTGACCGTTTACTTTCAGACGGTCTGTTGCACATCTATTTTTTTCGGTTGGCTCAACAAGTTTTTAAAATTGACATTAATTTGTTTTTATCTATTTTTGGTAAGGAAGTAAAATAAAAAAGGAAGAAGAAAAAAAAAAATGGACACGTCATTAAAAATAAATGCATTTTAAATGAAAACATTGGAAATCAAATTTTGAGTTGATTGTCTATTTAAGTCTATATGTCACATACAGAGATGGACCCTAGGCTGGGCTCAAGCCCACCCTAGCTTTTCAAAAAAAAAAAAAAAAGTTAAAAAAGTAAAAATAAATAATTAATAATATATATCTTTTCTAATATAAACGAAGGCTGCAGGTATTCTTTGTAATATTGCTGACTTTTTTCAGGCATCACAAGTTCACAACTAACGAGGTGTGAGTTATTTATTACTTCTTTTTTTTTTTTTTTTTTTTTTTTTCATTTTTCTTTAATAATTATAATCTCTCTAAACCTTCCCCAAATTTACTTAAATATGGTCTAATCTATTTACCAATATCAGGTCCAAAATATATTTCTTTTCTTCCTGTATTATGTCAATTATTAATTTAAACAATAAAATCATAGCACTTTTTATTTTTATTTTTTATTGACATGTAATATTCCTTATTGTATATTGTAGAAATTATCAAATGCAGGGTTCTGTACGAAATTTTCGTGCGGGATCAAGGTTTATCAAACCGTTTAAAAAATAAATTACACGGTTTATCACATGTAATAAACCTTGATCCCGTATAAAAATTTCTTACGGGATCCCGCACCAGAAAGTGAATATATAATTGTCAATTGAAGCAAAAAGGACTCAACTTTTTTTATTGACAAGTTGATTCGTCTAATCTTGACTCTCTTTATTTCCACAGCAACAACAGAACTGAGCTTACTTCGTAATAAGATGGAAAATGAATTTTTAACAAACTCCATGTTTGTCTATATTGAAAGAGAATTTGTTGGTGTTGTTGATCCCGAATTAATAATTGATAAGTTTGATCTTTTAAAAAATCGTAAGATATAACTTAATTAGTATTTGATTGTATTTGTATTTCATGTTTAATTTATAATTTGTTTTGACTTTATTTTTTTTTATAAAATTTGTTAACATATTTATTTTAAATATATATATATATATACAGGGTAAGCCTCGCTATGTCATCTTGACTAGGTCTTGACTAGGTGTATCTTTATTTTCAATTGATACAATTTTCTCTTATTGTTAATAATCAGTAAAAATAAATTTATTCTAGCTCACCCTAATGTTTAATCCTGGTTACGTCCCTGGTCACATAGGAAGCAAGTCTCTTGACATTGTTGTCATTTTAACAATTTTTGGTATGCATGCTGCTTTTACTTACACCTTGGCACAAAATATGACAATTTTGTTCAATCTGCATACTATTTATTGGATTATTCCAACTCAAGATGAAGAAATTTACTCTTATTATAACAACAAAAATGAATCTATCTATACAGGAGACTCGATATCTATCCAATTAATATTAATTAATATGACCCAATACAATTCAAAGAACATAAAGTGATTACCAAGGTAGTCCAATCAACAATCAACATGATTTGTACAAGTATAAGCAATTAGTTGTCTTTCCAATTTAAGCACTTATACTAAATTAGTCAACATGCCCATGTTATATATTGTTATTAACATCCATAATCTTCTTCTACAACTATGTATACGCTGTCATGTCGTTTTATATGATTAATTTATTTTTTTTCCCTCCACGTGTTATAATTCACTTGGTTATATATTGTTTTTCTAGAGCCTCATGTCCATAACTTTTCATTAAACTTGGAAATTATCGGGACATTAAACTTGGAAATTATCAGTTTGGTCCCTAATTTTTTTTTTTTTTTTTTTTTAAATCAATGATCCCTAAATTTCATAAATACATCAATAAGGTTCCCTTGACCAAAATTTTAACGGTTAAATGCAATTTTTTTTTCTACATTATTTGATTTGGTTTTTGTACTAATTTTTTAGGTTGTGTAATATTACTCATTATTAAATTATCATATTATTATAAATTACTAACATATTTGGCATATTTGGGATTGTGTATGTTTTCCGTAGTTTTGAGGTATTTCTACATTTCAAATATTTAAATTTATAACTTTAAAGGAGAAAAAAAATAACTATAAGTCTATAATGATCTTTATTTTTCACTATATAACAACACTTGTCACGTCAACTAATCCATAATGATCTTGATTCTTCATTGCAATTACACATGTCACAACAACATATGCCTCGATATGATCAATCGATTCACAACGTTATTAAATCTTTATTATAATTATAACACATATCTAATTATGATGAATCAATCCATTTATTTTTCATTATAATTACAACAATTATTTCATTATAATTGATTGGTTCATGACGATCGTGAATTTTCATTAGAACAACACACATTTCATTATGAGTCGATCCATAATGATATTGAATCTTTGTTATATTTACAACACATATCTCATTATAATCAATCAATCCGTAGACTCTTCTTCATTATTGTTGTCATTATTAATACAGAGATTAATAGGGAGAAATCAAAGACCATATATAAGCATGCCACACGACATGATGGTGAGATTCTTACCCAAAAAAAATTGAGTTGTTGAGTTCATTAAATTGGAATCGTTTCTAACTTAGACATCAGATGGTGAATGCCGATGAGATGCGTTGCCCACCTTAACGTGTTTGTTCACTGTGACTTCAAGATACACCAAAAGATATGAACAATATTGGAGAGTATGTCCAAACATCCATTTTTGGTGATCAAACTCTGATAAAATTCATCCTCAACAATTATAATTAAGATATTGATCTCATAACATGCTCGATTGATTCCTAACAATCGTGTTTTTTCATTAGAAAACTGTCTTATTATGATCAATCGATCCATAACAATCTCGTTTTCTCATTGCAATTACAAAATTTGTTTCATTGTGGTCAATCTATCCATAAATCTCGATTTTTTTTTATATAACAACACAAACTTATAAAGTGCTTTATTTATAACAAGATTTAAGTAATTGTAAACTTATTTTCATACATTATAAGAAGTTATAATATTCAAAACATCTCATTTTCCCTTATTCATCTATATTTTTCATACATAAGTAGGGATGAACATTTATCCCTGGATACCCAAATCCTCACTTCCCCATTCCCATTTGGGGGGAAATGTTTAGGGAAAAATGGGGAAATGGGTGGGGATGAGGATGATTTTCATCCCCAAATTGAAATGGTTTCCTCATTTTCCCCAAACTTTATATATATATATACATAATATCGGTCCTTTTTCACCTCAATGCACACCGATATAAAATACATCAGTGCATTGCATGTGGGTTATAGATTATGGATAAGTACTGACAAGTGCATGCAGACTAAGTCAAAGCAATTGAATTTAATGGTCCACATACAAGACACTGATGTATATTTATCAGTTTGCACTGAGGAGAAAATTTTCCTATAATATATATTCTCTTCATATTTTTTATTCTTTATATTCTTAATATTTTTGTATTTGTATTTGAATTTGTAATGAATTGTTTTTTATTTTATTTTTATTTATTTATTTATTTATTTATTTATTTATATAGTTATGTAAGTTTTAGTAAAATAGGGAAAACGGGGAAACATGGAATGGGAAAATAGGAAAAAAGGGACAAAACAGGAAAAACGAGAAAATGGGGATGGGATACCTCCCCCCAAAACTCTCCCATCCCGATTTTCCCCAAATGGGGAAATCAGGAGGGATGGGCAAAGGTTTTGGAAATGGAGATGGGGATGGGAATAGGGATAGGTGGACCTATATTCATCCCCATTTCCCCAATGCCCATCCTTATAAATAAGCATTTAAATTATAATGTGCATATTGTCATAAACTCATAATCAACATGCAAGGTTAAATAGTGGATTTAATAATAGTTCGGCAATGAAGCACATGCAGGGATCTACCAAAATTAATAAATAATCATGATGATTAAATCGGATGCAAATCAACCAAGTTTAGAAAGTACCATCCCTTCTGTCTACTATCTAATACATGAAAATCCTCACAAAACTAAATTTTCCATGTGTAAAATATAAAATATTTTAAATTTAAATAAAAGGGTAAATTACACTCACACCCTTGACATATGGGGTTAAAACACTAAAATGGAAAAGTTTCCTTATGCTACACTAACACCTTGACACTTAACCGACATTTGTTAAAATATAATGACAATGAGTTAATTTTATCGTTTTTTAAAAACTTCATTTATAAAAATATAAAATGAAAATACAAAAAACAAAATAGAAAGCAGAGAGGCTAGCCGCCTCAAAACCTTATCTTTCTAAAATATAAGAGGCAACACCTTCTTCAACCAAATTCATCAAGGACGGTAATAAGACATTGAGTCCTTCATCGATGTTCTATATTCCTCTTCTTGTTCAACACGATGCTATGATGGGTTTGTATTTTTCATTCAAAATGAGTTTAATTATAGTGTTATTTGAGTGTTTGTTGGGCGAAACAAGATTAAAAAAGAGATTTTTTTTTTCCGACTTGAGAAGAGGTTTTCTCCACTGTTACAAATGAGGTAGCTGTGAATGTGTCACCTTTTCGTAACAATGGAGGAGGTGTGACCTTAATGGAGAATGTCACACCTCATCAACTATTGTTAGTATCCTTCGGGGAGGCAACCTGCGACAACGACCACCATCTTCATCTTGGACTATGGAAGCAATGTATGATAGTGGCCTAGGTTTTTTTTTTTTGCTTCCAACTATTTCTTTATTATATTGACATAAATGTATTATTGACATTAAAAAGGTTAAGCTCGATCAACTTAAAAAGAGTATTAATTGACTATTGTTAAATGTAAGGATATTAATGTAGAATAACCAAAGTTTTCCATTATTTGTCTTAACCCCAAACCTAAAGGAGGTGTGTGTAACTTGCCCTAAATAGAATAAAGAAACCATTTTGTTTTGGTAACACCCCAAGCCTATTTTGGTAAATTCGGTGTCACACCTGCCCCTCCTAAGTCCTAACCATCCTTCTTAACGAACCTTCGTTTATAATATGCCACGTGGACATCCTCTAATAGGAAGTGCCATGTCATCACTACGTCTCCACTTTGTACGGATGTGCCACCCCCGACCTCCGGTATATAAATCCCCACCTAAAAAACCCACACTCTCCTGTGACCCAAACCCTCTCTAGATTTTTTTTTTTTCTCTCTCTCTCTTTCTCTGTTTGTGTATCTCGAGACTGCCCAAACGCGATTTATCCCGATATATCGGAAAAAAAAAAACGAAACTTTTTCACCATTTTAGAAAAAACAAAAAAAAATTTGAAAAGACACTTTCGTTTTTAATTTTATATTTTTTTAATATTGAACGTACTTTTGCTTGGTGATGCCGACGATGGCGGCAGGGCCAGTACCTCCGACGGATCGAGCTCCTACCGCGGGGCCCACGGGGATGGTGCCGATGCAATCGCCACCGGTAATGGTGATGTCTGATGCGTTCGCTAAGGACGCCATCCTCGCCTGGTACCGAGGAGAATTCGCGGCGGCCAACGCCATAATCGACTCTCTTTGCGGGCACCTAACGCAGCTGAGTGGCGGCGGCGGAAGAGGAGAAGGATCGGAATACGAGGAGGTGTTCACGGCGATTCATCGCAGGAGGTTGAACTGGATTCCGGTGTTGCAGATGCAGAAGTACCATTCGATTGCCAACGTGACGGTGGAGCTCCGCAAGGTGGGGGAGAAGATGGCGGAGTTGAAGCGATGTGGTGGCGAGAAGAGGATTGACGAAATCAATGATTATACGGAGGAAGAAGAAGTGGTTGTGGTCCAAGATGACGACAAAATGACTGAAAGTGAAGAAAAGCTTGAAGCTGAAGAGGCGGCTGTCGTTGAAGAGGACGATTCACCTAACAGTGACATTACTGATTCAGGTAATTTTATCTCTCACCTTTTCTTAACTCTGTTCAATTTTTTCCATTTTTGTCTCTGTATCGGGATTTGTTATGGAAAATATATCGGCTCCGCGAAAGATTTCTCTGCAGCGGATTCAGATTTCTCTGTTATAATTTGTTTGTAATCAGTAATGTCGAGTTTGAAGATTATTGATACCAATTCCACTTCAATAATTTCAAGTATTTTGTTTTATTAAAATTAACGTTTTTTTAATTGTTTTGTTGATCAGAAAATACTCGAAGGGAGAACAAAGTTTATTATTCCAGTTTTGAAATAAAATCGTCTTTTCATAGTTTTAATAATAATATATATATATATATATATTTAAAACTAAAAGCGAAAAAAAGGAAAAATATCTGAACTTTCCTCCCTTTTCTCAGGTTCCAAACAAGAACATGTTTTTCTCCACGAGATCCGAGATTCAAAAACTTATTTTGCAAATTTCTCTCCCTTTGAATTCAACGCTCCGTTAGATGATAACTAACGATAAATGTCGCTCATCGCTCAAAATTCCGTTAGTTAGATAGTTGATTCTCCAAACACCATCCCCAAAAATCCTCTATTTTCACCACCCAATTTTTTAACTCTTCGATTCACCGATTTTCACTTTTTTACTTTTTAATTTTCTTATATTACAATATAAAAAAAAAAAAACGTAGTTGGTATGTTCCCGAGGTTTACATGGGGTTTAAAATATCGAGGTTGGAGAAAAAAGGTTTGGCTGCATCCGGTGTTACAGTTAGTTTCGGGACTAGCGAATCGCGATACGTTGGTTAATGTACGGGGATGTGTGCAATGAGGTTAATTGTTGTGTAAGTAGCGGTAGACAAAGCCGTCGGATCTTTTGGTCGACGTCATGATGAGGAGTGGTGTTAATTGTCTGATTTTCTTGGGTGGGTTGTTGGGGACTAGGGATAATTTTGTCATTTTAAAGCTGCGGAATCGCTTGGAATATCCGCTCCTTGTCGGGTCGACTTGTTTGACTGGGCCGAGTTGGTGGGTCAAATCCGTAGTCGTTGGAGGGTGGCAAATTCAATGAGGTATTGAGGTTAGCGTTTTGTTTGTCGAATTAGGTGTGGTACAATGATGTACCTTTTTTTTTTGGGCACCATTAAACAATTGACAGCGAATTTTTTTTGTCGTTTTCGAACTTTCAATTTGCTATGCATATTCAGATATTTTAATTTCAGTTTACTTTTTTCTGAATTGCTAAATACATTTCTTCTGTTGTTGGGCATGCAGGATCTCAAGAAGTGCAGCCT
This sequence comes from Acer campestre, assembly GCA_954870605.1. Classification (NCBI taxonomy): domain Eukaryota; kingdom Viridiplantae; phylum Streptophyta; class Magnoliopsida; order Sapindales; family Sapindaceae; genus Acer; species Acer campestre. The sequence goes on along the minus strand of OX940802.1, from coordinate 13,490,389 downwards.
GATAATGAAAATGTTGAGATATGTTCAAACCATGAGGATTGCGATGCACGACGTTCCCAGATCAAGTTGACAAAAGGATTCTCTGCCAAGGAGCAAGTGAAAGGGCACATGGTGAGTTCCTTTTTTATTTTTTATTATTATTATTATTTTTAATTTCAGAACTTGATATTATTAAGAGATTTGGTATATGGCCATTTATTGATTGACAGATAAATTGAAACTGGCAGGTGAATGTTGTGAAAGGGTTGAAGTTGTATGAGGACGTGTTCACTGATTCAGAGTTCTCTAAGTTGACCGACTTTGTCAATGAACTGCGGCTTGCTGGCCAGAATGGAGAACTCTCAGGTGATCCCCTGTAAAAACCCTTTTTAATTCTTTTATTGATTTGCACTACTTTTATGTTTATGCTTGTTTTAGACTAGTAAGATGAAGATGTGAGATGTTAAGCCCATTTTTGTAGCTATGTTGGTGCTTTTGAGGTTGCTTTTCACAATGTAGGTCTCTTATACTTACCAAAAGGAGATTAAACCAATGTTGTTTACTGTATAAAACTCTGTGACAAATGAATATCATTTGAAGTTGGAGAAATATTTGTTCACGACATCTAATTGAATTTTTATGAATGAATACAGGCGAGACCTTCATTTTATTCAACAAGCAGGTGAAGGGAAACCGAAGAGAGCTGATTCAGCTTGGTGTTCCAATTTTCAGACACATAGAGGAAGCTACAATTGACAATCAAAAGGGTAAGACATAAAAGTTTTTTCAGATATGCTCTTTCTCCTCAAATTTGTGATTGTTCCTCAAAGTCAATTATAAATACTCTTTTCAAATTCTAAGATAATTTTTTTTCACTTTTACAGGTAACTTAGAACCGATTCCCGCTCTTCTTCAATCTGTTATTGATCACCTGATTCATTGGCAACTTATACCAGAATATAAAAGACCAAATGGTTGCATCATTAACTTCTTTGATGAGGTAAATTTTGTTTTGCTGAATTATCTTTTTTTTCCCACTGTTACTGTTAAGTAGATAGTAATATACCTTTAGATCTTTTCCACAAATTTCTTGATTTATACTTTTATAGTCATCATTCTATTTCGGAGAGAGTATGACCTGAGGTCACAAATACTTACTTCTTGCTGCAGGGTGAATATTCACAGCCTTTCCTGAAACCACCTCACTTGGACCAACCTATCTCTACACTTCTTCTCTCTGAATCATCAATGGCTTTTGGACGTACTCTTGTGAGTGATAATGATGGAAACTACAAAGGGCCACTCATGCTATCACTGAAAGAAGGGTATGTATTAGTTCTTTCAAATGTAATTATAAATTGAATTTTTTCGGAAAATCAATTTTGTCAGACTATACCACACTTGAAGAGAACTATAGGAATTAGGAATTAACTATTGAAGGATGGCATGAATAATACTAATAATATGGGAACCATTTTGGAGGGGTAATTACAAAGTCCTCCAGAATCTGCTGCATCCACTTAATATATGTAAAGTTTAATGGATAAGACATTATATATTAGTGTAATTTTATGCCTATAGGGGATATAGCATTTTTAGTTCAAATAATGTGCATGTTAGTTGCTAGCTCCTTATTTCTAAATCTAATGTTTTATGTATTTCATTGTTCTCAAATTCCATTTATAGCTTCCTTTTGAACTATTCGATCTTAATCTAGTGATCTTCAGTTTTGTTAAATCTTAATCTCCACTGCTGCTGAAGGAAAGTTTTATTCATAGGCTAGCCTATGTGACTCAAAGTGTAGAAATATCAGTGAATATTCCGAGACCCACGTTTAGGCTTGTTTTCTCACATCAGGTCTCTGTGCTGCATAAGTTGTGTTGCATTCGTGATCACAGTGCTGTAAGACCAAGCAGCATCTGTATGCATCCTGCTACATTGAAAACTATAAATAATCTTGTAACACAATTGATTTCCCTTTCACACACCTGGAAGGTTTTGCCCATCACTACTACTATATGTTGCATCTGACTCCATCCATTGTAATTAACAAGTCAGCATACCATATAATTCTAAAATCCTTGCAGGTCTCTTTTAATCATGAGGGGAAACAGTGCTGACACAGCAAGGCATGTTATGTGCCCATCTCCTAACAAAAGAATCAGCGTTACATTCTTCAGAGTCCGACCTGATTCCAACCAAAGCCAGTCTCCACCAACTACTCCAACTAGTTCTTTGAATGGTGCAATGACTCTATGGCAACCAGGCATGACAAGCCCGTATCCAGTGCCAAATGGAGCTCCCAACGGCTATGAGGCAATGGATGTGATGCCCAATTGGGGAGTCCTTCGTGCTCCTATGGTTATGTTAGCTCCAGTGCGCCCTATGGTGTTGAGCCCTAGAAGAATGCCTAGAGGTGGGGGTACTGGAGTTTTTCTTCCCTGGTCAGCGGGCTCAAGGAAACACTCAAAGCATCTCCCACCGCGTGCTCAGAAAGGACGACTTCTCTCTTTACCTTCCCCTGTTGAAACACTTGTAGCAGAGACTGCTTCTGAACCAGGCATCAACGTTGAAGGTTAATCAAATATGAAGTTAGCTCAAGGCATCCCTGGGCTAAAGCAAAATGAACCGGAGTATGTATCATCCTTGTTCGCTTCATGCTCATGAGTAGCATCTTTTATTGTACAAACAGAGCTCAAGTGCTTTTAGCGGAGTTTTTTATTTTTTTTTTCCCTTTCTCCCTCAGTAAGATTAGGTTCTAGTCTTTGTTCACCACAGGTTTTCTTGGATGCCAATCATCATAGGTTTTAGGGATAGTTGAGCTTTAAAATCTGAGTGTGAATTAGCTTGAAATTGAAGGCAGAATTTTGTATTCAGTTCAGTTATTTATATTAATCTTTCTTATAGACAAATGGTATATCTTTCTGGTTGCATTTATTCCGATTTCCTACATTTCTCCAGGATAAGTGGATGCACGTAATTGTCTTCATTGCTCTGCCCCGATCCCTCTGTTTAAATTTTGATCACACTCTTTCATTACTAAGATTTTTTATTTATTTTTTATTTTTTATTTTGTTTTTCTTGTGAAAAGAAGAGAAAAATTTAAAATGTTCACTTATTTGAATAACATAGTATTCAGAATTTGGTATCTGCAGATCTAAATTTGCTGTTATGGGGAAGGAAGTATGAGAAACAAACGATTAAAAGGAAACAAAAAAAAAAAAAAGGATGGAGATATTCAAGTTCTTTTTTCGTTTTCATGTTTATAGGTATTCCATCATCAACAATGGAAGTGAGCTTTATCAAATGCACTTTGGTTCGTTCTCCTCAATCCTCATGGCCTGACAAAGATGGAAGCAGACTGGCTCCTTGCCTTGTATGGTGACATTAATGTTTGTTTCCTCTTTAGGAACATTCTAGAAGAGTGGTTTTCCAATGATGTGATTCCATTTTTTGGTTTTCACCCAGGTGTCCCCACCCACATTGGAGTGGGACTAATCCTGTTCAGTAAAGGCCCGCCTGGCCATAGGTGCACTCAATAGGAGTTGCTTCAAGTGGGAGTCGAACTCGGGCAGTGCCCGAACGGTTCACCCCACATGGAGCACCACACACTGATGGTTGATGTGATTAAGCCTTGTAGGATGTGCATAGTCAGAAAATAATGCTCAGGTGGTTGTGCAGGATAGGTCCAGGTTAGCTTTCAGTTGTAACTCCTATTCATTTCAACCATTATTCAATGTCGGTGTTTTTAAGACTATTATAGTATTATACATTTAGGTGTAGGATGGAGACAAGATCAGAACTCAAATCTAATTGATGTAAATGTGACGCCTCTGCTATTTCCCACCAGAACATCTGTTTTGACTTAAAAGAACAAGCCCTCCAAACTAACATAACTCCTAAATTTCTCTTCACTGAAAATATTTCCCCACCAGAGCATCCGTTTTGGGTGCAAATTCTTCACAAATCTCAAAAAAGAAAGTAGCCATAAATAATATAGCTCCTACACTTTCCAGTAATTAATAGAAGCATCAAACAGGGGAAGGAAACTAGAAGAGGATATGAACATACACAATCACAAATTACAAATAAATGAAAAGGGATGTTATCATGGCACATTGGCTTTCACTTCAGATATGAAGATATACAATCATGGATGATATTTGCTTGCATTTGAAACAAACATTTCAAAAATACAAAAAAAAAATACAAATTCTCCCCCATCTACATATCACTTACATAAACAATTGTGGAGGAAACAAGAACATAATGCAATCGATTCTAAGAATTATAAACTTGCGATAGAAAGTTGCATCAAGATTTAACTGGTTCATCCTCCTCTTCGATATCCCAACTCAAATCTTCCTCTTCTTCGGCAGTACTCAGTCGCTTCCTCAAATCAGCTCTGTTTGGGCTCCCACCAAGAGTCACTTTCTTATCATCAATGCTGCTAAGATCCTCAATCTCATCCCATCCAAGGTCTTCTTCCTCGGGCATAGACGGATGGCTTGACACAACCGAAAAGTCACTACCTTTACTAGACTCCGATGGGTCAGTCTTAGCCGCCAAAGATACTTTCTCATCTGACTTCAATCCCACAGATTCCTTGTTGGTTTCATCAATCATCTTCTTATCCACTTTCTCATTAACAACATTTTCATCACTTGACTCTGCAACATTTCCCTTGCCAACTTCGTCAACATTAGACTCAGAAATCTTCTCTCCCTTCTCATCAGCTGATGAACTCTCCTCCTTCACAATTTGCTCTGAGACTTTATTATCCGACTCCTTCTCGGATAAATCACCTTTCACAGCAACATTAACCTCTTCAACAACATTTTTCTCCGAAGTTTTGCTACTCACTGCCTCAGTTTCCTTCAAATTCATTTTCTTTGCCACATCACTCTCAGTCTCATTCTCTTCCTCATCGTCAACATCCCAACTCAAATCCTCGTCCTCTTCCCTTGAAATAGCTCTCTTCACAAGATTAGCCCTCAAATCCTCAGCTTGCTTAAGCTTAAACACCCTATAAAAGTACCTACACCAGAAAGTCTCATGATCAACACTGTTAGGCACAACCCTTTGATATATACTCTCCATAGCACCATTTTCATCGAACAAGCTTTCAATTTCCTCACTCATGGCATCCAATGCAAACCCAGATTTCCACTTCTTAAAATCATCCAAATCATCAACTTCCTCACAATAAGTATTTACATCTCCTTGAATCGCACTAACCTGAGCATCAAAACGACTATACTTTTTTTGTTGCCCACTATTATTGAGATTATTATTATTACTATATAAACTGCTATCAGATGAATCGGATTCGTGATCAATGGCAAGGATTGCTTCCTTACCCTGAGAGATGATCTGAGCCGTCCCTTTCAAGACGGAGCTTCCAATCTCGTCAATGGATCCCTGGGCCACCTCAAGTTCCTTTTTGAGGCCCGATCCGAACTCCTGGAGATCGCGGCGGTAGGTTTCGATGACCGTTTCAGATTTGGCGGATATTGTTTTGATCAAACCACCAAAGCTCCACCCACCAGCAGCGCTACTAGGGTTAGGAGGCAAATTGGGATATGGGTTCTCTTCCTGCTGCTGGTCGTTCTTGGGGGAAGCCAATTCAGTTTCTGATTCGGGTTTGGTGGTTGGAGGATCTGGCTCGTCGGAGAAAACGGATTTGAAGAAATCCATGACAACGCAGATTAGGGTTTGAAGAAGCGATCGAGAGATTGAGAAGAAAGCGAGTTGTTTTGGATCTAACTAGAAAGTAGTTGTTCCGTGATGTGCCTTGATGGTGCACTTCAGGAACCTGGGGTTGGACTGGACCGGTTTAGATAAAAACCGGGATTGAAGTTGTGGTATGGGGATGATTTTAAATCCCCGCTCATACTCTTCTACTAGTCATAAAAAAAAATATAAAAAAAATAAAAAAAATAATAAAAAAATAATACATTAATGAGATGAGAATTGTATAAGGTAAAAAACCGATCCCCATACCTGCACAGTTTATTTTCAAGTGGGTATCCCCAGGGATGGTAATAGAAATTAATACATCTAATTTTTTTTAATCTCAGTTAAAAAAAATGAAAAATGAATAAATAAATAAAATATGGATCCAATCTACATCTCCATCAATGGATGAAGATATCCAGATCGGCAATCCCACTATTTTAGGCAAGTTACTAGCCTTTGGATTAAACTAGGTTTGAATAAGGGATATTATTATTTCCCCCCTTAGTTTGTCATATTCTGACTTTGCCCCCTCTAGTTTCAGAAATGACCGGTCTTCCCATTGAAAACAAAAATATTCAAAGTTTTACCCCTTCAGTTAATTTTTCCGTCCAAAATCACGTTGACAGTTAAAATTGAAAATGAAAAGACAACTTTACCCCTAATCATTCCCCTTGAGGTTTGCCATATTAGATAAATTGATCTATTTAGTTTTAATAATGGTCAGTTAACCCCTTGAAACCCAAAATATTGGTCATTTTGCCCCTAATGTTAGGTTAATTAAAAAATTAAAACACCTCTATTAGGGATTGAACCTTCGACCTTGTGGTTTGTTCTAACCAACTAAGTTAATCTAGCACATTGTTGGAAGTTTGTGATTTATATGTATATATATAGTTATATAATTTGTTTAAAATAATTTAAAGCTGTTTATATAATTTAAAATAAACTCATATATATAATTTAAAATAAAATCGTATTTAATAATTATATATAAAAACAGATTTATGAAAAAAAAAAAATAAGAAAACAAAAGGAAATATTTTTTTAAAAAGGGAAATATTTTTTATTATTTTTCTTTCTTTTTAAAAAAAAAAAACATTTTTCTATTTCTTTTTAATAAATCTGTTTTTATATATTATTATTAAATTTGAGTTTATTTTCAATAATATATATATATATTTTAAATTATATAAACAAATTTAAATTATTTTAAACAAATTATATAACTATATATATATATACACATTTAAATCAACAATCTTCCAATAATGAGCTAGAATAGCTTGGTTGGTTAGATTGTGTGGTTTTTAACCATAAGGTCGAAGGTTTAATCCCTAATGGAGGCATTTTAATTTTTAATTAACAGTCAAAGGGATTTTGGATGGTTGGGTTTCAGGGGGTTGACTAGCCATTATTGAAACTAGAAAGACCAGATTATCTAATATCGTAAACCTCAGAGGGGAAAATGATATAATTTACCTTTTTACCATATTACCCTTCTATTTTAACGGTCAAACCACTATTTAACCGAAATCCTAACGGCAGAGGGTAAATATTCGAATATTTTAGTTTTCAAGGGGAAGACCAACCATTTGTGAAACTAGAAGGGGCAAAGTCAGAATATGGCAAACTACAGGGAGGAAAATAATAACATCCCTTTAAATAAATAAGATTTACCGATTGTCTCTCTAATGATGAGAAAGTGGAAAAGTTTCTCATAATGAAACTTGAGGGAAAATACAATGAAGCAAAATCCATCTTGGGATAGTTGGCAGCAAACATTTCCCATTTGCTACAAATGAGGTGAGAATAAGAAGTCTTGGGACTGTGGCAATAGCAGAAAAGATTGTTTACAAAAAGACATGTCAATTGGAAAAAGAACGTGGCACACTATGTAGTTGCTTATCTTGCCAATATTAAGGTGTCTACTAAACCACCATGGACCTTTAACAACTCTCGGCCTACAAAAGATCCACTTGACGGGTTTGAATGAGAGTACTCTTGTTTGGTTGATTTTTAGTATTGGGTGGTTTTTGTAGACAAGATGATCAGAGGCTAGAGAGTGAATCCATTTACCCAAAGATTGCAATTTTTCATATGGAAAACAAAATCATGAAAAAACTTAATCCACATCTAAAAGAGGAACTCTCTCGCCCCAAGACAATGCATCCCTGAAAACCAGTCAGTCAGTGGTTATTACTATACTTTCTAATCATAGAAAATGAAAAATGAAAAATTAAAAGTATCAAAATCAAAAGACAATGTAGTATAATACATGCATGCAAAATAAGTTATTCTTACATCCCACTAAATACTTTTCCAGTGTAGTTTACAACAATCACTAAATGCTTGCACTTCAAACAGAACACACACCCTCCAAATACACATACAACGGAACACAAATACGCAAAAAACACAAACAAGAGAACAATCTCCCATCAAAAAAACAAACAAGAACAATCTCCCATAAAAAAACACAAATTTGAACAAAATAAAGTAGTTTGAACAAATTGGTACCTATAAATTGTCTCACGCTCTCTGAGTTTCGTCTAGGGTTTAGGGTGCGTTAAACGGCAACCAGCGACCTTGTTTCTTCTTCATCTATCCAAGTCTCTCTATTTCTAGGTTCTTGCTTGAGTTTGAGTTATGTTCGTCGTTTGGGTACACAGAACAAGAACAAGAAGGATTTTTTTATTTATTTGTAATTTAACGGCGGTGGCGACGACGACCTTGCTTCTTCTTTCTCTATCCGCGTCTCTTTATTTCTGGGTTTGAGTTTTGGGTACACAAAGCAAGAACAAGAACGGGCAACGAATGGTTTTTTATTATTATTTTGAATTGTGTTGTTGTAAAGTGAATTTTGTGGAAAATAAGATTGGAGGGTAATTTAGTAAACTTGAACAAGTTATATTGAATAAAAAAATTAAGGAGGGTATTGAGGGAAATTCCTGGTGAGGGGTTTTAAAGGGCAATGTGGTAAATGTGGTTGGAAAAAAGACTAAAAGTGCAATTTTTTCACCAATGGGCTATTTCCTAGAAACTAAACATTGAGAAAGGTCATTTCCTACAATTTCCTCTAAACAGAATCAATTCAATCTTGTTCACAAACAACAACCAGAGTTCAACTACTATATAATTAAAAGCACCGGTCTCACCGCCATCAGTCATAGGACATACCAATGGAATAATGTCACAAAAACTTTTTAAGCTCAAATTCCAGGGTATGAAGGGCAAATGAAACAATAAACATTTATAGAATCATCTTTTACATTCATCAAACATGTTATACTATGATCTCAATATGAACATGAATTATACATACAGTAGAAATAAACATGCGCATCAATCAAATCCAAGAATATCAAAATGATGAGTAGTAAATCAACACATGTATAAATAAATTTTTAAAACATAAACACAAAAGAGCAATGAAGGGAAAAAAAATCATGAAAAAACTTGCTCCACATTTGAAAGAGGAACTCTCTCGCCCCAAGACAATGCATCCCTGAAAATTAGTCAATCAGTGGTTATTACTATACTTTCTAATCATAGAAAATGAAAAATGAAAAATTAAAAGTATCAAAATCAAAAGACAATGTAGTATAATACATGCATGCAAAATAAGTCATTTTAGTCTGCAAACGTTTTTCTTCCCATTGAATTACATCCCACTAAATGTTTTTCCAATGTAGTTAATAGCAATCACTAAATGCTTGCACTTCAAACAGAACACACACCCTCCAAATACAAATACAATGGAACACAAACACGCCAAGAACAAAAACAAGAGAACAATCTCCCATCAAAAGCACAAACAAGAACAATCTCCCATAAAAAACACAAATTTGAACAAATTAAAGTAGTTTGAACAAATTGGTACCTGTAAATTGTCTCACGCTCTCTGCGTTTCATCTAGGGTTTGGGGTGCTTTAAACGACGACCGACGACCTTGCTTCTTCTTCCTCTCTTCGTGTCTCTCTATTTTTGGGTTCTTGTTTGGATTTGAATTGTGTTCGTCATTTGGGTACAAAGAGCAAGAATAAGAAGGGTTTTTATTTATTTATTATTATTTGTAATTGAACGGCGATGGCGACGATGACCTTGCTTCTCCTTTCTCTCTATGCGTCTCTCTATTTCTAGGTTTGAGTTTTGGGTACACAGAGCAAGAACAAGAATGGGCAATGAATGTTTTTTATTTATTTATTTATTTATTTATTTATTTTTTTATTTTGAATTGTGTTGTTGTAAAGTGAATTTTGTGGGAAATAAGAGTGGAGGGTAATTTAGTAAACTTGAACAAGTAATATTGAATAAAAAAATTAAGGAGGGTATTGAGGGAAATTCCTAGTGAGGGGTTTTAAAGGGCAATGTGGTAAATGTGGTTGACAAAAAGGCTACAAGTGCAATTTTTTTCACCAATGGGCTTTTTCTTGGAAACTAAACATTGAGAAAGGCCATTTCCTACAATTTCCTCTAAACATAATCAATTCAATCTTATTCACAAACAACAACCAGAGTTCAACTACTATATAGTTAACAACACCGGTCTCACCGCCATCAGTCGTGGGACATACCAATGGAATAGTGTCACAAAAACTTTTTAAGCTTAAATTCCATAGTATGAAGGGCAAATGAAACAATAAACATTTATAGAATCATCTTTTATATTCATCAAATATGTTAGACTATGATCTCAATATGAACATGAATTATACATATAGTAGAAATAAACATGCCCATCAATCAAATCCAAGAATATCAAAATGATGAGCAGTAAATCAACACATGTATAAATAAATTTGTAAAACATAAACACAAAAGAGCAATAAAGGGAAAAAAAATCATGAAAAAACTTGCTCAACATCTAAAAGAGGAACTCTTTCGCCCTAGGACAATGCATCCCTGAAAACCAGTCAATCAGTGGCTATTAGCATACTTTCTAATCATAGAAAATTAAAAGTATCAAAATCAAAAGACAATGTAGTATAATACATGCATGCAAAGTAAATCATTCTAGTCTGCAAATGTTTTTCTCCCTATTGAATTACATCCCACTAAATGTTTTTCCAGTGTAGTTCATAGCAATCACTAAATGCTTGCACTTCAAACAGAACACAAACCCACCAAATACACATACAACGAAACACAAAAACGCTAAAAACACAAATAAGAGAACAATCTCCCATCAAAAACACAAACAAGAACAATCTCCCATAATAAACACAAATTTGAACAAATTAAAGTAGTTTGAACAAATTGATACCTGTAAATTGTCCCATGCTCTCTGCGTTTCATCTAGGGTTTGGGGTGCTTAAATGGCGATCGGCGACTGGTGACCTTGTTCGGTGTTAGAGGAACAAGCTTTTTAGCAAATTATTAACTAGAGTTACCAAATCTTTTAGCTCCTTTGGTCAACATGTACTAATAAATGTTCTTTATTCATCAATTTTTGCTTGCTTCTAGTTCTTGGTAATCATTTCAATCTGCTTTTTAGCCTCTACAATTATGGACTTCACAGTTAACACTTAACATGTTGGTATTGCTTCATGTGGCAAGTAATACGTGTCCTTTTACTTTCAGTAATACGTGGCAGTTTTTTTTTTTTTTTTTTTTTTTTTTTTTTTTTTTTTTTTTTTTTTTACCACTCAAATTTGTACAAGTTGAGTAATGAGTGCCCTTTACGACAACATTTGACAGTGGTAATGAAATCTTATCTTAAACTATTAAATTATAGAGGGAATTACTAAAAATAGCCACACACAAAAATGATAGGAATTTTTATTTTTATCTAACTTTCAAAAGTTCTTTTTGTCAACTTCAGCCCTTATATTTGATTTTAAATTATTTTACTTTTATTTTTAAAATAAATAAATTTTAAAAAAATTAATAAAATAGGAGATTTGTTTGTGCACCTGTCTGCGAATTTTTATTTTATTTTGTTGGCGTGTAAAAAATAATCCAAATACTAATTATAGTGTGGTAATATCAGGGCCGTCACAAGACATTTTGGAGCCCGAGCGATTTTATAATATTAACAAAAATTAGGGCTCTATATAAAATTATTACCATTAACATAAGAAAATAATAAATAATTCTTCATTTACCAAATACAATGTAATCCACATAAATTAAAACAAAAAAGATTTAATCGTATCTAAAAACATAAAAACAAAACATTGTACATTTCTATTTTTCTTACTTTCTGAAGTGTAAATTTATTAATTATACTACTACTATCAATATTACTAATTGGACTCTTTTTCAAAAGAAAAAAAAATCAATTGGACTCGGACAATTTTGACTCGGACAATATCAAACAAAGTCTGATATGTTAGAATTCAATTAGGCTTTGATGTTTAGTTTTATTAAATTGAACTAGATATAGATAATTGAGCCTTATTAAAAAAAGTAAATAAATGTTTGAGATTGGGTCATTCTTAAACTTAAATAGATTGGATTTGAGGCCTTTAATTTTGTAAAAGATGAAGAAGTAGATTGGACCATTTGGGGCCCTAATTTTATAAAAGATGAAGAAGTGGCTTGAACTTTTTGGGAGCCCTAGCAAAATGCTGGGTTTACTACCCCCATGGACCGGCCTTGTGTGGTATTCACCTTGATGCACACTTTATCAGGTGATGAATTCTGAATTTATTGAAATTTCCGAAATCCATTTTAACCGTTGGATTGAAAAAAAGGCGGATAAAAATGTTGGAAAAGGAGAGGGTCCCACATGGTCATGACTATGAGAGAAAGAGAGAAAGAGGACATGATTTTAAAGGGATAGTGTAAAATAGGTCTCAATTTATTTGTTTTTCTTTTTAGTTTGTAATTTTATATCATACAACTATTTGGCCAAGGGATAGAAGGGAATCCTATAAATTTTAATAAATCCGGGATCTCTAACCTAATAACTACTCATCCTTAGAGAATGAAAGAAAACCCAACTATTTGATTAATAATTTGTCAAGAACACATAAAGAGATTTGTTTTGAGAGAAAAAAGATTTGCTTTCAAAAGATAAGACTAATTAATTGATAAATAAGAGGTAAGTTCTATATAGGGAGATTGTGTGTTCAAATTTGGAGAGCTAATTGATACAGCTAAACTGCCATATAAAATAAAATTCAAATTCAAATATCATACGAGAGAGAATGTAATAAGTACTAATAATACCTTGCAATTTCAGCATGAATCGCAAATGGTAGCTTGGCTGTCTCGACTCTAGATAAAATCATCCAAGTCCGTCTTAGACTAATGAAATAGTGTCATATGGCACAAAGCTAAATTCTTATCCAATTAAATTATGACATATGGTAAAACTCTTAAAATTTAAAGTTGAATTAACACTAAAAATAAAAATAATAATTAGCTTGTAAACAAGGTTTGACATTGATGATTATAAGGATTAAGGAAGGTATTGCTATATATTCTCACTACCAAATTTGATTTTTCTTTTATATATACTTGTTTAACGTCCTGAATGAACTTTATTCCAGTTTTATTGAGGTACTAAATGATTGAGAAAGTAGAGACATTAACAAGATTAATTGCAGTATCAAGTACAGCAAATAAGCACTTAAATGGAGATTCGGAAAAATTAATTATTATTCAATCAAAGCCATAGAAGTCCGCTCATATTCTGCCTTTTACAAACAGAATATCATGCCGCACTACAAGAAAAATGTCTATCTACTACAGGGCATTCACTACGGGCTTAAAATGCCCGTGATAGAAAACCATTATTCACTACGAGCCTTTAAAAGCCCGTAGTTAAGTTGAGCTTCTAAAATCATTTACAACGGGCCTTTATTGCCCGTGATGGATAATGAACAATTATTACGAGCGAAAATGGGCTTGTTGTAGATAATATATGCATTACGGGCTTTGTCCGTAGTTAATAGAGTTATTCATTACGGGCAAAGTCCGTAGTGGAAAGTCATTATATTACTGAAGGGATTAGAAATATTAACTACAGGCATTAAAAGCTTGTTATAAAAAAATGATTATTTACTACGGACATAGACCGTTATAGATTTTTGTAAATTAATACGGACAATGTCCGTTATTAAAGATAGTTGGAGGGAAAATAATTTAAAACTTTCATTTCCCTCTAAAAGTAAAAGGAGATTTTATTTATTTATTTCATTTATATTGTTTCTATAATGGGCATATAAAGGCCCATAGTAAAAGGTAAATGGAGGGATAAAAAATTTCGAAAATTTTCATCTCCCACCAATAACAAAAAATCTTTTATTTATACTTTTCCATTCTCTAAACACTATCACTTAAACTCTTTCACACTATCACTATCACACTATCACCACACCTTTGTCTCTCTCATTTCATCATTTTCTCTACATTTTCTCCAAAATTTGTTTCAAATCTGGATTTCTAGTGTTTAAACTTTCTAGTTGTGCTGTAATTAGTTCTATTTTTTTTTTTGTTTGTTTGTTTATGTTCATCTTCTCCTTTATGGCTTGAACTTTATTTTATGTTTTTTATTTTTTTAAAGAGAATGTTATGGTTTTGAAGATTTAAAATGTTTGGTTTTTATAGTTTGATGTTTAAGATGTTTGCTTAATTAAAAAGAGATTTTGTTTTTTCTTGTTATTATTATTTATAATGTAAATTTATTTTTATTTATATATAATTGCTATTATGATTCTCTTATTTTAATTTTATTCATAATTCTTAGTTTGTATATTTATCATTTTGCTTCAATTATGTAACTTTCATTTTTTGTTTCATTTTTGGTTTTAGTTGATTTTTTATGGTTGTAATAATGAAAATTTCTTTCCTTTTTCTTTAGATATTTGTTTTTTGTTTAGGTACCAAACAAGATTTCTAAAAATAAAAAAAATAAAAAAAAATAAAAAAATTCATAATATGGAATTAGAGAAAGTTTAGGTGAAGAAAATATGGATTCAAGAAATATTTAAATTTCAATATAAAAAAAGTCATAAAAAATTCTGAAACTTTTGGACGGACAAAATTTGATTCCCCCAATTTTATAATATATATATATATTAAAAAAAACGTGAGAGTTTCTAACACAGGCAATACTTGTTGTTAATAACATATTGACTACGTGCAGTGACCGTAGTAATTACTTATTTACTACGGTTTTTGCCCATAGTAAATAACATTATCTAACACAGGCAATGCCCGTTATCGAAACACGTTATTTTCCATCACACCCTCGGAGACGACGAGCGTTGCAACGGGCAATGCCCGTTGTAGATACGCATCCATTACAGGCATTGCCCATAGTAGATGAACGATTTTCTTCTAGTGCCGATTTGTACAATTGAGTCTGTGCGATCTAATATGTACGTAAGGTTTCTTTCTACCTATTTAGACTAATTATTATTATTATTATTTTTGAAGTTTTTTTTACCATTGGTAGGATTCAAGCCGTTGATTTGGGAGTCATTTGTTTAAACCCAAAACTCATCCATCTGCCAGCAGAGATATGTCTCTGAGGGCATCTAATTTGTACAGTTGGGTCATGGGTGGTCCTGATGGTCCAGATAAGATCCAACAATCAATTCAGAATCTTAGATGGTGACCCCATTATCATAAATCATAATAGAATTGTTTCGCGTGGACAGCGTTGGGAATATATTATAAACAGAGGCGATGTTAGTGTAGATATGTGAATATATAATATAGTAGAGATTAGGGGCTGTCCGGTATCATTTTCCAAGCCCATTTTGGTTTTCATTTTTCGAAAATGATTTGGAATACGCATTTGTTACTGTTTTTCATTTTATTTTCAAAACAAAAACAAAATGAAAAACAACATTAGTGTTAAAAGTGAAAAATTTCAAAAACAAGTTTTTGATGTTTTTCATTATGTTTTCGTTTTGTTTTTCACTCTAAATAAAAAACTCATTTTTTTTCTTTTTTTCTTCTTCTTCGATCTCTGGTCTCCATCACTGTCCTTCTTCTTCCTCTGCTTCTCTCTTCTTCTTCTTCATCTTCATCTTCATATTCTTTTCCTATCACAGTTGGTAGAATTCAAGCCGTTGACTTGGGAGTCATTTGTTTAAATCCAAAGTTCATACATTTGCCAGCAAAGATGTGTCTCTAAGGGCATCTAATATGTACAATTGGGTCATGGGTGGTCCTGATGGTCCGGATAAGATTCAATGGTCAATTCATAATCTTAGATGGTGACCCCATTATCATAAATCATAATAGAGTTGTTTTGCGTGGATAGCGTTGGGAATATATTACAAAAAGAGGCGATGTTGGTGTAGAATTGCACACCTTTTTCATTGATAGATATGTGAATATATAATACAGTAGAGATTGGCTGTCCGGTATCATTTTCCAAGCCCATTTTTGTTTTCATTTTTCGAAAATGATTTAGAATACGCGTTTGTTACCGTTTTTCATTTTGTTTTTTTTCATTTTATTTTCAAAACAAAAACAAAATGAAAAACAACATTAGTGTTAAAAGTGAACATTTTCAAAAACAAGTTTTTGATGTTTTTCATTATGTTTTTTTTTTTGTTTTGTTTTTCACTATAAATAAAAAAACTCATTTTTTTTTTCTTTTTTTCTGCTTCTTCAATCTCTGGTCTCCATCACTGTTCTTCTTCTTCTTCTTCTTCTTCTTCTTTTTCTTCTTCTTCTTTTTCGATCACCGAAATCTTCTTCTTTTTCTTTTTCTTTTTCTTCTTCTTTTCCAATAGCTGGAACCTTCATCTTCTTCTCGTTCAAACCTGTTTCCGTGACAAGCAAGAGCCGAAACCACCATAGATTGAATCCTCAGAGGCCGATCTACAAAACCCAGGTAGTGTCGCTACAAACCGACACTAGAATCAGCCACTTGCGCCACCATCAACTTCTTCTTCCCCGACTGCTCTTTCTTCTTCCTTTAGCTAATCCAGCCACTGCCGGCCCTTTCCGTCGCCAGCCCTAGCCGTCGCACATCTCGGTGACCTCGCTGGCACCGTCGACCTAGCCGAGCTGCAACGGCGCCGACAGTTGCTAGACCTAGTTCTGGGTGTTGCAAATATTTACCAAAAAAAAAAATCAACTCATTATAATTTTTGATATATTTTGGATAACCTACCAGACACGTTTTTAGATTTCGAAACTGAAACCAAAAACGCTTTTTCTTTTTCACTTTTATTTTCGAAAAACAAAAATAAAAACAAAAACAACTTTGAAAAACGTTACAATACGTTAGTATTGAGAGAACTGAAACTCTCCTAGAGATAAGTTACACTCTAAGATAACTATACAATTCAAATACAAATATATAACCTAATGATATTAACAGAAGTTTATAGTAACTGAAACACTTATCACCAAATATATATATTTGTATTTGAATTGTATAGTTATCTTAGAGTGTAACTTATCTCTAAGAGAGTTTCAGTTCTCTCAATACTGATCTCTACTGTATTATATATTCACATATCTATCAATGAAAAAGGTGTGCAATTCTACACCAACATCACCTATGTTTATATGGTATCAGTGCTAACGATCTCTTCCTAAAAACACAATTTTTTTTTCTCTTCTCTTCCCCACTCCGACCGATGACTACATTGAACACAGGCCTCTCTCCTCACAACAGTTCTTTCGCAGCATCTCATACAATAATTAACGTCACTCCAGCAACTTCACC
Organism: Acer campestre; assembly: GCA_954870605.1. Classification (NCBI taxonomy): domain Eukaryota; kingdom Viridiplantae; phylum Streptophyta; class Magnoliopsida; order Sapindales; family Sapindaceae; genus Acer; species Acer campestre. The sequence goes on along the minus strand of OX940802.1, from coordinate 13,473,027 downwards.
TGCACTGCGTTCTAATGAGTTTCCCCTAATTACCATCAACATCTCTACTCAGACTCCTCTTAAGCTCTCCACCAACAACTAAATGTCCTAGAAAATTCAGTTCCAAACTCTCTTCACTGGATATGATCTTCTTGGTTATATTGATGGCTCCAAGCCTTGTCTGCCGGCTAACATGAATGTGAACGACATCACCACTATGAATCCTACCTACAACATTTGGATTCGGCAAGACTAGCTCATTCTGAATGCAATAATTGGCTCTCTGTCATCTACAATAATCTCTTTTATTGCCAGAGCCAAAACGTTAGTGGAGTCGTGGACCATTCTTGCCAATACATATGCCAAACCGTCTCGTGGATGCATCAAGCAAGTCAAAGCCCTTCTCAAAAACTCCACAAAAGGTATGCAAACCATCACAGATTTTCTTCACTCCGTTCTCGTGCAGATGAACTTGCACTGCTTGGCGCTCCAATGGACGACGATGACCTCACTGAGAGGATCCTCAATGAACTTGATGATGATTACAAAGAATTTGTTCATGCTGTTCAAGCTCGGGATAATCCTAAATTCTTTGATAAGCTCCATAAGAAGCTTCTGACCTTTGAGGTCTCTCTTCAGAATAACAAGAAAGTGACCACACATTTTCCAGCCACTGTGAATCCTACAACTTGGTCTGGTACGAACTGGTGCCCACAACAAAGTAACAATAACTGGCGTCCATTGTTTCCTAGTAACACGGGATGGCGTCAGTCCACTTCTTAAGCAAATCGGCCTCTGTCGAACAACACTAGTCCACTAAACCATGGAAATCACCAAGCTCAATGCCCCTACCTAGGTCGTTGTCAGGTGAGTGGTGTTCAAAGCCACTCGGCCAAGCGGTGCCCCTCTTTCCAAATGGTTCCAATTCAGCCATCCGCTGCATCACCGCATGCCACTCTTTCAATGCCTTGGCAGCCCAGAGCTCACTATGCTGCCACTGCTTCTTCTCACAACCTCGCCTAGCTGCTTTATAGTAGCTCTGACAATGTTATGATTGGAGAAGGCACAGGTCTTTCAATCACAAATACTGGTTCAACCTCTCTTTGTGCTTCTAATAACACCTTTAAATTGCTTGATGTTCTTTGTGTACCTAATATGAAAAAGAATTTGATTTCGATTTCACAATTTTGTGCTACTAATGTTGTTTCTGTTGAGTTCTTATCATCCTTTTTTCATGTGAAGGACCGTCATACAGAAACAATTCTTCTAAGAGGCACAACCAAGGATGGAGTGTATGAATGGTCGACTTTGAGTTCCGTGTCCTCTCCGATCCTAGCAATTTTAAGCATAAAAACCACCTCCTCAAATTGGCATCATAGACTAGGTCATCCAGTTTATCCTATTTTACAAAGTATTATTTCGAGTTTCAGTTTAGATTTGTGATCTCCTATGTCAAAAGATTTTTTATGTCATTCATGTCATTGCAGTAAAAGTCATAAACAACCATTTTCTTATTCATCTCTTGTCTCGTCTCAACCTCTCAAAATCATATTTTCTGATGTATGGACGTCCTCTGTTATTTCTCATGACATTTTTAAATACTATGTAATTTTCGTTGACCATTACACTAAATACATCTAGCTCTATCCACTAAAGAGAAAATCAAAGGTTAAAGAAAATTTCTTTCCTTTTAAAGCCATTGTGGAAAAGTATTTTAAACACAAAATCATCACACTTTACACCGACAATGGCAGTGAATACATGACACTCACAGACTACCTTGCTGTTAATGGCGTTTCACCTCTCACAATCCTACACCACAGCCTTGAACATAATGGGTACTCAGAAAGGAGACACTATCATATTGTTGAGACGAGTCTTACATTACTCACTCATGCCTTTCTTCCATTGCATTTCTGGCCTTATACGTTTGCCATCGCTGTCTATTTGATAAACAGAATGCCAACCCCAACACTTGGTCTCTCGTCACCCTATGAAATGATTTTTGGAACACCTCAAAATTACTCAAAACTGAAAAATCTTTGGTTGTCTTTGCTATCCTTGGCTTCGGCCGTATTCGTCTCACAAGCTAGAAAAACGGTCTACCTCGTGTGTCTTTCTTGGGTATTCATTGTCACAAAGTGTCTTTCTATGTTTTGATCCGTCGTGCTCCAAAATGTTTGTCTGCCATCACGTTCAATTTGTGGAGTTAAGTCTTTCCTTACAAGTCACTAAACACCACTCTATACCGTCCAACCACCACCACCACCACCATCGGCTCTTGGGTTCCAAATGACATCACTGTGCCTTCCCAAACACATGTCGACCAGCACCATCTCTATCCTCCGCTGTTCTCTCTCAAGGGTTGTTACCATGTGAAGCTCCCTTTTCCACGATGCAAACTGCCACTCACCTGTTCACACTGTTGCCAGTCATCACTACCACGGAACTGTTGCCATTCGTCACTACCGCGGAACCAGCACCTCCTTCTTTTACTAATGTTGCTATTCTGTCGAGATCAGTTGTTCCATCTCCATCGACTACCATTGTAGCCGCTGAGTCAATCATTCTAGCCATCGATGTTGATCTCATTGTTTCAGTTCCTTCACAGCAGCCTTCAGTAACAGGTGCAATATCTTAACCATTGAACAACCATCACATGACCACCCGAGCCAAGAATGCTATTCATAAACCTCTTCAGAAGCTGAACTTTCTCACACGCCTACATCCATCATCTGATTTTGAACCGACAACAGTAACATAGACGCTGAAAGATTCTAATTGGCATCGGACCATGTCAGAGGAATGCAATACACTTATTCATAATAGTACTTGGGAGCTAGTTCTACCAGACACGACATTTAATGTTGTTGGGTGTAAATGGATTTTTTGGATCAAACGAAAAACCGATGGATCAATTGATAGATTTAAGGCACGTCTAGTTGCTTAGGGTTTCAATCAAAGACTTGGTGTGGATTATTTCAAAAATTTCAGCCCTATAATCAAACCCACTACCGTGAGGCTTGTTCTTAATATTGCTATCAGTCATGGCTGGTCTTTACGCCAACTGGATATCAATAATGCATTCCTTCAGGGTCTACTCGTAGAGATAGTTTTTATGGCACAACCTCTTGGTTTTGTTGACTCAAACTGTCCGACACATGTTTGCAAGCTCAGGAAGGCTATCTACGGTCTCAAGCAGGCTCTGCGAGCTTGGTATCATGAGCTGCGTCAATTCTTGCTCGTAGCCGGTTTCAAGAACTCTTATGCTGACACTTCTCTTTTTATTCTGAATATTGGTGGTAACACACTCTATCTCTTTATATATATTGACGATATCATTCTCACAGGTAATAACTCAGTTCATGTGGATCATTTTGTTGAAAGTCTCGCTAACAGATTCTCCCTGAAGGATCTTGGTCATCTTTCCTACTTCTTTGGTGTTGAAGTGGTTCCACACAAACATGGTATCCTACTGTCGCAGCGACGTTACATATTGGATCTCTTCACTTACACCATGTCTGGTGTCAAGCTGGTACAAACTCCCCCGCCTACAAGTCCATCGATCAGTCTTCACTTAGGTACACTCCTCAGTGACCCTACCACATACCGAACAGTTGTAGGGAGTCTTCAGTATCTATCACTTACTCGTTCGGGCATCTCTTACGTTGTCAACAAGCTGTCACAGTTTATGCATCAACCTACATTCAACAATTGGGATCTTGTTAAGCGTTTACTAAGGTACATATGTGGAACATTAAATGAGGGAGTTGTTATTCATCGCAATTCTCAGGTTGCTCTTCACGCCTTCTCCGATGCCAATTGGGCTAGGAATAATGATGATTTCTTCTCCACAAGTGCCTATATTGTCTACCTTGGGAGAAATCCTATTTCGTGGAGCTCAAAGAATCAAACCACTATAGCTCGTTCCTCCACGGAGGCTGAGTATAGGTCTGTTGTAGCCACAACAGTTGAGCTTAATTGGGTATGCTTTCTTCTCACTAATCTTGGTCTCAAACTATCCACTGCACCTGTCATCTATTGTGACAATGTGAGAGCTACTCAATTATGTTCCAATCCAATTTTTCACTCCCGAATGAAGCATATCGCAATTGATTTTAATTTTATTCGAGACCAAGTGAAGTCCGGCAGTCTACGTGTGGCTCATGTTTCTTCCAACGATCAGCTTGCGGATGCTCTTACTAAGCCGTTGTCTCGTCCCCTTTTTCAGTCTCTCAAAGACAAGATTGGCCTCTCCTATCGTGTCCTATCTTGAGGGGGAATATTGGGTGATAAGTGTTTCAGTTACTATAAACTTCTATTAATATCTTTAGGTTATATATTTGTATTTGAATTGTATAGTTATCTTAGAGTGTAACTTATCTCTAGGAGAGTTTCAATTCTCTAAATACAGATCTCTACTGTATTATATATTCACATATCTATCAATGAAAAAGGTGTGCAATTCTACACCAACATCGCCTCTGTTTATATATATTAAAGCAAGGTAGAATTCCATGTAACTCTCTTTGCTTTTTCTTTCTACTCAAGTAGATATACAAGTTAATATTGAATAAAAAATTTAAAGGGGGTATTGAGGGAAATTCCAGGTGAGGGATTTTAAAGGGTAATGTGGTAAATGTGGTTGGCAAAAAGGCTAAAAGTGCAATTTTTTCACCAATGGGCTATTTCGTAGAAACTAAACATTGAGAGAGACCATTTCCTACAATTTCCTCTAAACCTAATCAATTCAATCATGTTCACAAACAACAACCAGAGTTTAGCTACTATATAGTTAACAACACCGGTCTCACCACCATCAGTCATGGGACTTACCAATGAAATAGTGTCACAAATACTTTTTAAGCTTAAATTCCAGAGTATGAAGGGCAAATGAAACAATAAATATTTATAGAATCATCTTTTACATTCATCAAACATGTTATACTACGATCTCAATATGAACATGAATTATACATATAGCAGAAATAAACATGTCCATCAATCAAATCCTAGAATATCAAAGTGATGAGCAGTAAATCAACACATATATAAATAAATTTGTAAAAGATAAACACAAAAGAGCAATAAAGGGGAAAAAATCATGAAAAAACTTGCTCCACCATCTCAAAGAGGAACTCTCTCGCCCCAAGACAATGCATCCCTGAAAACCAGTCAATCAATTACTATACTTTCTAATCATAGAAAATTAAACGAATCAAAAGACAATGTAGTATAATGGAAGGTTTAAGCTATACAGTAGCAAATATCAAAATCGAACTTCAATGTATATTAATTAATTTTAAATATTTTTATTATTATTAATTTCTAACCTATATTTTATTCAAACAGTGTATTACAAAAAGTTAGAGATGTAATCCAACTATATTAAGTTTAAGAAAAAACATGGGACAATAGATTCATATTTCAAGAAAGTGTAATAGTTAATTTTATATATAATTTTTAGCAAATTATTAATTAGGGTTACAAAATCTTTTAGTTCCTCTGGTCAGCATGTACTAATAAATGAGTGCCCTTTACGACAACATTGGATAGTGGTAACGAAATCTTATCTTAAACTAGTAAATTCTAGAGGAAATTGCTAAAAATAATTACATACAAAAATTATAGGAATTTTTATTTTTATCCAACTTTCAAAAGTTCTCTATTTTTGTTCACTTCAGCCCTTATATTTTATTTTAAATTATTTTACTTTTATTTTTAATAAATAAATTTTTAAAAAATAAAATAAAATAGGAGATTTGTTTGTGCACCTGTCTACGATTTTTTTTTTTTTGACGTATATAATAATCAAAATATTAATTATGCGGTATTCACCTCGATGCACACTTTATCGGGTGATGGATTCCGAAATTATTGAAATTTCCGAAATTCATTTTAACCGTCGGATTGAAAAAAATGGTGGATAAAAATGTTGGAAAAGGAGAGGGTCCCACATGGTCATGACTCTGAGAGAGAGAGAGGAAGAGAACATGATTTTAAAGGGATAATGTAAAGCAGGTCCCAAATTTTTTTTTTTTCTTTTTAATTTGTAATTTTATATCATACAATTATTTTGTTGAGGGATAAAAGAGAATCCTAGAAATTTCAATAAATCCGAGATCTTTTCACCTAATAACTACTTATACTTGGAAAATGAAAGAAAACCCAACTATTTGATGAATAATTTCTCAAAGAACACATAAAGAGATTTGTTTTGAGAGAAAAAAGATTTTCTTTCAAAAGATGAGACTAATTACCGTAATTGATAAATAAGAGGTAAGTTCTATATAGGGAGACTGTGTATTCAAATTTGGAGAGCTAATTGACACAGCTAAACTGCCATATAAAAATAAAATAAAATAAAATTCAAATATCATACGAGAGAAAATGTAATAAGGACTAATAATACCTTGCCATTTCAGCATGAACCGCAAATGGTAACTTGGCTGTCTCGACTCTAGATAAAATCTTCTAGGTCCGTCTCAAACCAATGAAATAGTGTCACGTGGCACAAAGCTAAATTCTTATCCAATTAAATTATGACATACGGTAAAACTCTTAAAATTTAAAGTTGAATTAACACTCTAAAAATAATAATAATAATAATAATAATAATAATTAGCTTGTAAACTAGGTTTGACATTGATGATTATAAAGATTAAGGAAGGTATTGCTATTCTCACGACCGAATTTGATTTTTCTTTTATATATAATTGTACGTTTAACGTCCTGAACGAACTTTATTCCAGTTTTAATTAATTGAGAGGTACTAAATGATTGAGAAAGTTGTGACATTGACAAGATTAATTACAGTATCATGTACAGAAAATAAGCACTTAAATGAAAATTCGGAAAAATGAATTATTATTCAATCAAAGTCATAGAAGTCTGTTCATATTCTGCCTTTTACAAACAGAACATCATGCTGGTTTGTACAATTGAGTTTGTACGATCTAATAAGAGTTTCTTTCTATCTATCTAGACTAGATTTTTTTTTTTTTTTTTGAAATTTTTTTACCATTGATAGGATTCAAACTGCTGATTTAGAAGTCATTTGTTCAAACCCTAAGCTCGTCCATCTACCAGCAGAGATGTGTCTCTAGGGCATCTAATATGTAAAGTTGGGTGGTCCTGATGGTCCGGATAAGATCCAACGATCAATTCAGAATCTTAGATGGTGACCCCATTATCATAAATGATTATAGAGTGTTGTTTCGCGTGGATAGCGTTGGGAATATATTAAGTTGAAAGCAAGGTAGAATTCCATGTAACTAACTCTCTTTGCTTTTTCTTTTTCTTTCTACTAAAGTAGATAGACAAGTTAAGAAGACCCCTTAAGGCTCTGCAATTAAAAGAGAAAAGAATTATGCTTGTTACCCCATATCAAACGCATATCAAACGCGTTCTTTACTTGTCACCCATTGATATATTTTGCCTTCTTTACTTGTTACCCCATATCAAACGCATAGAATCATTGGATTCAAATTCATTTACATTCAAATACACCTCTCCCTGAGTCTTGTTTTTCACCTCTCAAAATTGGCTTTGATTGACAATAATGATCAGAGCAATGCAGGAAAAGAAGAAGGATTCTTATAATCCTCTTGGCATTTGCGAGAGGCTATTCAACTTCATCATGAACGGTATCATTGCTAGTGGCTTCAAGCGCGTAACCTTGGGACAGCCTGCAGGTTCCGTGGTTGAACACCGAAGCAAAGGTGCTTCCAAGCTCAACGGAGAGGTGATGCCGATGCATTACCTGGAGGAACCAGAAGGGCTGGAGTCCTGGACTCCAGTTGGTGATGAGTTTGGCTCTTCATTTAACGAACCTCATCAGAAGGACGATGCAGTTCTGCAGAGTGGCAAATTCACCAGTAGTACTACTACTACTACCCCAGTGAAGCACCTAGAACCCAAAGACAAGGCGAGCGAGAAGCCCCGCGTGAAGGAGCTTCAAGGGAAAAGCTTTTCAGATATAGAGCCTAATCGGATACCTGTGGCTCAACCAAGAAGTCTGAAGATCAAGGAGGTGAAAGAGAGTACTGAAGATCAAGGAAAGAAAAGTAGACAGAAAGGGAAGAAGATATCATCAAGTAGCAGAAACCAATTACCATTAGCTACAAAGGATGAGGAAATCATCAAACCAACGAGTACTCCAAGTCCGCGAACTGTAAGGCCTTTTCTGGGTAACAATATCAATGAAATATCGGATGCTTATATCCGGAGTAGGAAGGAAGAAATGTCAAGAAATCACTAAAACAATCTTAATTATATAATCAAGTGGAAGTTGATCACAATCTGTGATTTGATAATAAAAGCTTGAAATATATAAGTGTTACTTGTGCTGCAATTCAATTTCTCATATATATATATATATATATACCAAGTTGTTGGAAATTGAAATAATAAGAATTTTAGCAATCAATTTCATTATGTACACACACTTGAGCATTGTAATATTATATATATGAATGAATAGATTATGAAGGATGATGATGAGATGAGTTTGAAAATAAAAGATTTCTACAAGAGGTGGGGAGGGGGTCCCCTAAGAAATTTCATAAAGAAAAATATATAAGACATTGCTATAGGCTGGTTAATAACCAACTAAACTGGATTTAGAGATCATTAACATTTTAAAAAAGAAGAAAAAAAAAAATATATATATATATATATATATATTGTTCATAACTCGGTAGGACATGAAAAAAATCCGATAGAGGATCATCGATTATCTGGTGATCAGCTGAATGTTCTTACACAACAGACCCTACAATCGATTCTTGACATGATCGACTCAGAATCTATCTTATCTTGATCACCTCCGATCCTCGATGCTTCATTCATGCCTTAAGAATCCCTGTTAGCAGTAGTCCTCCAAACATGTCTTATATTAACCGGAGATTCTTTAGTAACAACACATAATAATTCCCTCTCTTCCCCACCTCTTATTAAGGACAAAATCTCTAGCCAAAGGGTTGATTTTCCTTTAAAAGCTTTGAATTCGATACGAAAATTAGTTCTTCTTTTTCTTTTTCTTTTTTTTCTTTTTTTTTTTTCCCTACTAAAAACTTTTTTTTTTTCAATTTTTTTCCTCTCCTAACCAAGCAAATTAATCCCAAGAGTCCAGACCATTCCATCCAATTTGGTAGTGTTATTCTTCTAGAGTATGTATTGAAGGATTATAAAGATCATAAGGAGCCCAAAGATAATCAACAGTGCAAGGTTTCCTAGAATCAAGTCTAAGCCAAGGCTTCCCTTTCCCACTCCAATGAAGAAGACTAATAGGACCCGGATGCAAACTTCTACACCTTCCTTCAATATTATCACCTCCCAATCCATGTTGATTCCATCTATGATCAACACCCTTTATATTCCCAGCCAAAACCAACAAAAATGGTGGCAATGAACCCAAAAGATATAACCTCTTCTGCTTCTGCACAACCATCCACTCTTCAACTCTCTGCGTGTACCTTCCTCGTCTCCACTTATCGACATCAACAACCATTACCCCTGTGTTGAAATAACAGGGTTTTCTTCCATCGAAAGTCTTGGCCAATCTCTTGTCAGACCAAAACAAATTGGAGAAATACTTGGTGAAATTGGCTTGACAGTACTCCGGTGCAGCCAATACTTTCCCTTCTAAATCAACCTCCCAAAGTTTGGCAATGTCATCAACTAAAACAAGGTCAGAATCTAAGTATATAACGCGTTTCACATCAGCTGGGATTATGTCAGCTAGATAAATACGTGCATAATTCAAGGGTTGGTCGAGGGCTTGCCTGATTGATTTCGATATCTTCCCACGAACCCTGTTGGAATCAAACCTGTAGACCTTGAATTTCAGGTAAGGAAATGTGGACTTGATGCTAGCTTCAACGTCAGGTTCGAAGCGTGTGCAGAGGAAGTGAAACTCAACGTTTTCCGGGCACATGGAATGTTGCAGCATTGATAAAACAGCCGCCATGGTGCCGCGGAGATAGTTGGCGTCAAGTGTCATGGTGACATGTATTCTGTTCTCATTACAAGACTCACCATTGCGAAAAGCAGGGGCTTCGCGGAAGATGGGAACATAAGGGGTAGGCTTTCGGATAATTCCAAGGCGGATACCTCCCGAGGAGGAGGTGGTGGGGGTGGCCGTGGCGGAGAAGAGGAGGAGGAGGAGGAAGAAAGACAGGAGGCCGATGAGGGGAGAGGTGTAAAAGGCCATCCTGTCCATCGTTGGTGAAAAAAACGAAGAAAAAAAAACGGCCAAGTAAAATTAAATTATAAAAAGAGTAGGAGGTGAAAAAACAGCCATTGTTAGGCTGGTTGGGAGATGGTTTAGGAGGACATTGTTAAATTAAGTAAGATAATCAATGTCATTTGTGAGGAACAGAAAAATCATCGGACTGCCACTCCTCTCTTTCTCTTGTATTAACTGCATACCAGACTCATTTAGATTAGATTTTTGGGTTTTATTGAAAACTAACCTCTTTGGGAGGCCAAAATTGAAAACTAACCCATTTTTGAAAATATTGCACAACTAACTCTTTTGTGGCTGTTGAAAGACAATATTGCCCTTACTTACAAATTTTTCTCTTTTAACACATTATATCTCTTATTTGTTTTTACATCACTTCTCCTCTCCCATTTGCAAACATTTCATTCTTATTTCCTCATCCTCTCTCACGACCAAACCACTCCCATTCTTTTCCTTTCCATTTTTTTTTTCTTTTGTTCTCTCCTCCTTTGCAAGTAGAACTCCACCATTCACCAACTCCACAAGGTTTCCTTCCATTCTTTTGTTGAGGTGAGTTTTTTTTGACTTTTTTTTAAACTTTTCTACTTTATAATTGTCATCCATGGCCGAATTTTCTTGAATTTGTGTAATAAATCATGGGTCTTTGTTGAATTTGATGTTGTTGTGGTCAATTTAATGTTTACAAGTTGAATTTTTGTTGAATTTTGTTGAAAAAATGTGGTATTTCTTTAGGTTTCCTTATTTTTAATTAAATGTGTATTAGGGTTCTTTATTTTTGTGGAAATAGCTTACATAAGTGCAATAGATCATGGGTCTTGGTTGAATTTGATGTTGTTGTGGTCAATTTAATGTTTACAAGTTGAATTTTTGTTGAATTTTGTTGAAAAAATGTGGTATTTCTTTAGGTTTCCTTATTTTTAATTAAATGTGTATTAGGGTTCTTTATTTTTGTGGAAATAGCTTACATAAGTGCAATAGAGTATGGGTCTTGGTTGAATTTGATGTTGTTGTGGTTGATTTTCCATTATAGCATTGAATCTACACAATTGAATCAATTTTTTCGAATTTGTCCAGCAGTGTTTTCCTAACGGTCGTTAAGAATTTCATAACCGTCGTTAGGAATTCCTAACCTCTGTTAGGAATTCCCAATCGTTAGGAATTCCTAACAGTGTTTGGAATTCTCAACTGCCGTTAGGATAGGAATTCCCAACGGCCGTTAGGAATTCCCAACGGCCGTTAGGAATTCCCAACGGCCGTTAGGAATTCCTAACGGCCGTTGGGAATTCCTAACATCTGTTGGGAATTCCTAACGGCAGTTGAGAATTCCTAACGGCTGTTGAGAATTCCTAACGGCAGTTGGGAATTCCTAACGGCTGTTGAGAATTCCTAACGGCAGTTGGGAAATTCTCAACGGCCGTTGGGAATTCCTAACAGTCGTTGGGAATTCCTAACAGCAGTTGGGAATTCCTAACGGCCGTTGAGAATTCCTAACATCAGTTGGGAAATTCTCAACGGCCGTTGGGAATTCCTAACAGTCGTTGGGAATTCCTAACAGCAGTTGGGAATTCCTAACAATATCCGTATTTCGAAACAGTGTTTGGATTCATAGTATTTTGTAGATTTAATGTACCATGAATTTATAATATCTGTTTAGAAATTTAATTATAAGTTTCCAATGAATTTGAAAGGTGGGTGGCATGGATAAAGTCCGGTTTGTTGTTTTATATGGCGGTGAACGGAAGTGTGGTAGATGCGGAGGAATAAGGCACAATAGGCAGAAATGTAAGGCACCAATTCCTTTATCCGATCAAAATGGAAATCCTTAAGGTATAATAAACATGTTTTGTATTGTAGTTGACAGTTGTTGATAGTTGCTATTTAATAAATTTTGTGAAATGATTAAATATGTTGACCATATATTTGAATGTTATATCATTTATTTTTCCTATTAATTTTACATGTTTATTTGTAGGCGACTGGATGGCACGAGACGTTGGTTATGTAGTATTTAAAGGTTACAGACCAGGTGTTTATGAATCATGGAATGAGTGCGAAGCACAAATCAACGGCTTTGATGGAAGTTTTGTGAAGTCCTACAACTCCCTATCGGAGGCATATAAGGTGGATGCTTTATACCCTCCTCGATGGAATAAGGAGCGTGTATGCAATCTAGTTGTTACCAAAACCATATCTCATGAAAACAAGTGGTTCCCATACGTGATAGGTTCACTTATGGGAGTCGTTGTGGCTATTGTTGTTGTTTTTATGCTCCGTTAAATGCTAATGTATTTATTTGTTGTGTAATGCAAGTGTTGTGTAAAATATTTCACACTATTTTATACGCACCTATTTATGGATCTAATTGGTTGTTGTTATGAATTTAATTACTATGAAGCTTGTTCACAGAATTTATTATGCAGCTTTTTAGGGATTTAAGTGTTGTAGACAGTGTTGTTAAGAAGGTTGTTGTTATGTATTTATTTTTGTAGACAGAATTTGTTATAACAGGTTGGTGACAGAATATGTTATGAAGCTTGTTGTTATAGATTGAACTTGTTAACAGTGTTGTTATATGTGGAATGCCCAACTGGTGTTAGGAAATTCCTAACTACAGTTAGGTAATTCCTAACATATATTAGGAAATTCCTAACACAAGTTAGGACTTCCCAACTGTAGTTAGAAATTCATGACATCATCAAGGAAATTCAAACTGGTTTTATATGTAGCTTTTATGGATTTCATTACTTATTGCTATGGATTCGTTATGACAGGTTGGTGACAGAATATGTTATAAAGTTTGTTGTTATGGATTGAACTTGTTAACAGTGTTGTTATATGTGGAATGCCCAACTGGTGACAGAATTAGTGCAGACTACCCGTGCGCGTTTTCAGAGCCAATATTGCGTCAGTTGAGTGAAATTTTCTGTTGGCCTCATGAAACACTTATCAATTAGGCAATTTAGGAAAAAATTATTTTTAATTAGACGCTTTTGAGTTTGTATTCAGTTGTCGCCGTGGTTTCGTTTAGCAATTTTTCCAGTTGTCGTCGAGCCGTACCACGCTAGGCAAAATGGTGTACCACGTCCTGTACCACGTTTTCGAAGACATGATGCACTGCCAACTTTCGTGGTTGGACGTTAAAGCGTACCACGTCCTGTACAACGTTTTTGAAGATATGATGCACTGCCAACTTTCGTGGTTGGACGTTAAAGCGTACCACGTCCTGTACCACGTTTTCGAAGACATGATGCCCTGCCAACTTTCGTGGTTGGACGTTAAAGCGTACCACGTCCTGTACCACGTTTTTGAAGAAATGATGCACTGCCAACTTTCGTGGTTGGACGTTAAAGCGTACCACGTCCTGTACCACGTTTTCGAAGACATGATGCACTGCCAACTTTCGTGGTTGGACGTTAAAGCGTACCACATCCTGTACCACGTTTTTGAAGAAATGATGCACTGCCAACTTTCGTGGTTAGACGTTAAAGCGTACCACGTCAACCCAATTTGTTATGAATTCCTCATATCTGTTATGACTGTCCAAACTCTCTAGTCTCTACTAATAACAAACCAGGAAATTGATGAAGAACAAACTAAACCAGCTTCAAACAAAAATCAAATGATCAATTCATATAGTACAATTTTAAAAAATCAAAAAGAGATACATAATATATATATATATGTTCAGATTACAAGAATATACCAAATTAGACAAGTTTCCTGGCAAGAAAACAACAAGATTTGCCTAGAGAAATACTACTTGCAAAGGAACACAAAACACAAACAGAGGTGAATCTTGATATTGAAAATGTACAAGAGCAGAGCGAAGAACATTAAAATACATCCAGGTAAAGGACCCTACAGCTTGTATCGAACACGAAGCCAGCACCTCCGAAATCTGTGAAGATCAGCTATTCTACTTTCAGCAGAGGGGAATCGACTACGAGAAGGCCATGGCTGCCATCATTTCTGGGTTTTGCAGCGACATCTTCAACGAGCTTCCTGATGAGTTTGAAACTTGAAGGATCAGTGGGTTAAAAGCAAAGCAGCAGTAGCAATAATAGTTTAGTAGTGTCTATCATATACGAGGTTGTGTGATTTTTGTTGTCAAATCAACTTTTAAGGTTGGAGATTATAAACACATAACATATTATCTAGCAAAAAAAAAAAAAGAGAAAAACAAATCTTTTTTTTTTTGAGAAAGCTGCAAATTTATTAAAAAAGCCCCAAGGGCAAAAGGAGAACAAGAAACAAAAAAAACCACAAGGCACAAACCCAACAACCAGGGAGAACAAAGAGCAGGAAACAACAAAAGAAATCCGAAGCACAAAGAAAACAGAACAAAGGAAACAAAATTACCAAACACTAAAACACCTAAACATTGTTGTCATCATTAAACACCCCACACAACCATAACAATCACATTATAAAAACACCAATCGATATACTTGTTATAATTTCAGGAACTTTGAACCTAGAAATATCGAAAACCAAACATCACAATGCTAAAATTAGAACAAGAGATGCATAAGCTCCACTTGCAAACAGTACGCAACCATTACAAGATCCAATCCAAACATTCAAACATCACTAAACCCAGAAATATAGGAACCCTTGATAATACCATAGGCCTTGTACAAGAAGATATCTTTATTTGCCATTAAACTTTATACTAACGGACTGAGTCAAGTCATCTAGGTTAAGAAAAAGGTACTCTAAGGGCCTAAACATAGGCATACCGCATACAACAAAAACAAAAGGTTACAACATAAATCCATACCAGTGATACGAACTATTGTTTCTCTTCCAGATAGGTCAGTAACATGCTGCAGTTGTCAAATAACTGAGCATGGTTAGATCCCAAGTAATATGAATTGAAAGAAACTACCTCAATACAACATACTTCCAGTTTTCATACTTACAAGGAATGTTTTATGTTGCTCTGTGCATCCAATTAAGCTGTGCATATCATCATTAAACAAAAACCCTAACATTCTTTTAGCAAAGCCAATGCAAATACAACACACAAATAAAAGAGTAAGGTATCATATATGGATGCACTCTATAAAAAGACTCCACTTAATTCATTGTCACTTTTATTGCTTTCAAATGTAAAATTCCATTTGAAAAGTTGTGGATTTTCTTTCACATCAGTCCATCTGTTTCATCGGCTTTAACCATTAACAAGTATGGATGACATATTAAAAACCATTATATTGTACACAGATAACTTAACAACCAAACTATCAACTCTACAACACCAAGCTAAAATCTAGTACTAATATCGGCCTACCAGGATAAAGTCGTCGTCATCTAGAACCTGAATGTCCTTGTCTCCTACAAAATTCTCTCTCCCAATACTCTTCACCAGTTTCACAAATTCTACCCTCTTTGCCAGAGGAAGAGGCACATATGGCAATCTAAAAACCGGGCGTATAACACCAAGTTGAGCAAGCGCTGTGTTTAAGGGGATGGGGTTTGGTTCCTGGAAAAGCCACTCAATCAGAGGCATAAGCTTTAAATTCAGGGAAGGGTTCTTTCCTTCAAAGAGAAGTTGTCGAATTAATCCTGGAACCAAGTTGCTAGTAACAGATATCACCCCAGTAGCCCCATAATCCCACCTAGCATCATGCAACTGGTCATCATTCCCAGTCCAGACCACAATTCCATTATCTGTGTACTGTTTAACCCGATCATTTCCAACTCATTCCTTAATTCCAGCCAGGTTCGGACTCATTCCTTATATCCTCTGTCGATGTCCTACAATCATAGTAAGAGTATGCATAACCATCATTAGAACAAATTCTTATAAACAACACATAACCATTTCCAGCAAGCTTAAGTGTCAATAATGTATATCATTCTCTACGGCGTGAACAGAATTAAATTCCATAGCAACTTTATACTCAATTTAGAACAAATCATGACAAATAGTGTGTGATTTTGATATTGTGGAAACGTTTTGATCATCACACACCACAATTAATAGCATCAAAATAAAATTTTCTGAACCTTGAACAATTCAGATGAAGAAAACAAGTACAAATTCTTAGTTGTATGAATTAGACCCTCCATTATCAAACTCTATGCATAATGAGTTTGTGCTTCAGCTGGAAAAAGAAAAAGAAAAAAACTGCTGTAGATAAACTTGATTAATTGTGGATGTGATTAATATACCAATGCAACATTTGAAAAGAAGCTATGCAATATCGACTGACTGTGTTGTGCATAAATTTCAATTGATTTCAAGTAGAGCAAGACATTGAAACATAAATACTTAAATAGCTTACCTGTTTTTAGATTCAAAACTACGCATAGGAAGATGGTAATTAGGAATAATCGCAGCTTGTGGGGGTCTCCATTTGTTGTTTTTTCTGCATCATCATAGCAAACATTCACAAACAAATAATTTCAGCTTGCCTATGTTTTTTTTTTGAAAATTAACCTTTATTCAAGAGCAGAAACCGCCCAAGCAACAAAACAGAGCAAGCAGAGCAAGCACAACACAACAGAAAACACAGCAACTGCAGGACAACAGCGCAGAAACAAGAAACAAAAACGAGAGAAAACCCCCACACCCAGACAAACATTAGAAAACACTCTATGTTACTACAATTAGTGTAGAAGAACTGGTGACCACTTGATGCGTGATCAATGTGAATTCAGAAATATTACATTGATTGATCATAAGATGCCAAAATAGTCAAGTTAAAGTTAATAATTTTTGTAAAGCTTGTATATAAGCGGTTGTTGTAATCAAGAAAAATCAGAGGTCCATTGATGGAGATTTCTTCTCTCTGAAATATTTTTCATTTGACAAACATGTTGCTATTTCTATCAAACACATAACAGTGTTTATATGGTCTCACTAACAAAAGGACAAGTCTTGCAATAAACAACAATGAATAAATCCAGCTCATTTACATTACATGAAATAATATTATTAATAAAAATAAATAAACGAATAAATTAGAAAGACCTTGCTATCAGGAGCGAGTGATGAATGGAGGTAGCAACCGTCATGGCGGCGGCGGCGGAGCACCCATCGCGCCGTCGACGACTCAAGCTGCCGCCATCGACTGCAACCAGACGAATTCCTGTCGCGCCGTCGTCCCCTTCAAGCTTTCGTCGTCGTCGGTGGGGTTGTACAGCTACCACTTTGTCGTTTCAGAGAAGGAGAAAGAGGGAGAGAAGAAGAATGTCTTTTGAGAGAGATTCACAAATTAGGTTTTGTGATTTTGAGAGAAATTAGGGATTTTGAATTGAAAGAGTTTTGGTCTTACAAAGACTAGATGGAGATTGTCGATTAGAAGAAGGATTGGATAGGGGTTTTTAAGTTTAATAAGGGCAATATTGTCTTTCAACAACCCCTAAAGAGTTAGTTGTGCAATTTTTTCAAAAATGGGTTAGATATCAATTTTAGCCTCCCAAAGAGGTTAGTTTTCAATAAAACCCTAGATTTTTTTTCCTCTGTTTGTGGAAAATATTTGCTTTTTTTTTTTTTTTTTCTCCTACTGCGGTAAAATCTAACAGCGTTAGTTTGAGTCAAATAAGTAAATATTTGGTCAAAAGAAAATATTTTCCTAAAGTTACTTGGTGTGTGATTGGCATGGTTTTTACAAATGTCAAAGCTATTTTTTAATACTAGAAACTGTTTTAAAGTTTATTTTGTTGTTTGGCAAAACTCAAATCAGTTAGTTTTGCCATGCCATATTGTCAACAGAATTTGGAGTATTCATGCAGGTAGAACTCAAAGTGGGGTTGATAAAATCAGTTGGGGGACGTCTAAAAATGGGGATTTTTCCTGTTAAAAGTGCTTACGAGAGTCACTTCAACAATGAAGATGTTAACAAGTGGAATTAGAATTGTATTTGGAAACTGAAACTTCCTTCGAGAATTCAATTATTTTCGTGGATTTTGTTACATGGAAAACTTCTCACCAATGTAAATCGTGCTTCTAGCGGTCTCACTTTGGATACCACTTGTAATAGATGTAAGGTCCGGTGTGAGGATTTGGATCATATTTTCAGAGGTTGTGATGATACTCTGAAAATATGGGAAGACTTATGTAGGGGTATTACCAAGTCTGGTTTGTATAGAGTTGATTGGAATGTTTGGATGTTAAAAAATTTGAAATGCAACTCTTTGGTTAGGGGGAATGTTCCAGGCTACCTCCTGTTTGTGGTGACTCTCTGGTGTATTTGGAAATGGAGATGTAAAAGCGTGTTTGACACCAGTTTCAAGCTGCTGGTGTGCACTGGTAAAATTGTTAGGAATTTTGTTGTTGATTGGGTGAATGCCAATTATGATAGTAAGAAACAAAATGATATGAAAGCATGTTTAATCTCTTGGTCCCCTCCTGTTTTTGATTGGATCAAGTTGAATGTTGATGGTAGTTTAAACCCGAATCTAGGCACCATATCTGTTGGTGGTGTTATCAGAAACCACATGAAGGAATGGCTGGGGGGCTTTGCTTTGGACAAGGGTGTGGGCAGTGTTATTGAAGCTGAACTCTGGGGGTTTTTGAAGGCCTAAAGATCGTTTGGAAGGCTGGTTTTAGGAAAGTCATTATTGAATCGGATTCTCAAACTTTGGTGTTATTGTTGAGCAGCAATGCTCCTATGAACTATCCTTTGTTCAATTTGATCCAAGAGTGCAGGTCCTTGATGAACAATGATTAGAGGTGCAGCATCCACCATGTGTATCGTGAGAGCAACAGGGTTGCTGATTGTTTGGCTAAAATGGGTCATTCTTTAGATTTGGGTATCACTTTCTTCGACACCCCTTCGTCTGAGATTTCTGGTGTCTTGGACGATGATGTCAAGGGTCTAGCCATTGCTTGACTGGTGCTTTCTTATTAGTTTTTTTCTTGGGTTTCTCGGGCCTTTGCCCTCCTCTTTTACTAAAAAAAAAATAAATAAATAAATAAAAAAACAATTTTTTTAATATACGAATTGTTTCAACTACCCTTTATAAATGGTATTTTATGTCTACTAGGAAAATAAGAAGCCCAAAATTTGAGTTTTCCCAAAAAAACTTTTTTAAAACATATAAATTGTCTCAACTTCTCTATACAAATTTTAGATATTCTACCATACAACTCTTTTATTATAAATATATTATCAACACCTTTTTTGTAATTTATAGAACTAAAAGCTATTTTTAAAAATAAATTGTTGTCAACACCTTTTTTGTAATTTATACAACCAAAAGTTTTATTTGTTAAAAGCTCTACTCAATAAAAGCTTTATTAGTAAAAGATCTACTCTAGAAACTCTACTTGAAAAGTTATATCAAACACACCCTTAGAGCTTGTTTGGTTGGGCTTTTGAAAAATATATATCGATAAAAGATCTACTTGTAGTAGATCTATTAGAAATAGAATTTTTGAAAAAAAAAATAGTTGTTTGGTTGGTAGGTTTTTTTTTTTATTTTTTATTTTATTTTATTTTATTTTATTTTTTAAAAAAAAGGGTCTATTTGGAGAAACACCTCTTCATAAGTTTTTGTCTGTTTAAACTCTACTAACCTCTACTTAATTTAAAATAAACAATCTTAAAAGTTCAACCAAATAACTCTAAAAAAAAACTCAAATAAATGTTTGTAGACCTTTTAAGACTGTAGAAAGCTCAATAAAATAAGCACTTACTATGTCACCGGTGGAGTATATGTCATTGACAACTGACAAGATATCTTACCAGCTAATTTTGTTATTATAAGACTATCAAATGCATATGTCAAAGCCAATCTCAAATTTGACATTAAAAAATAGTAAAATAATATATTTGGCATATTATTTTAGCATTGTACTCCAATGCATAATTCTATTTGAAATGTTATTTTTAATTTTTTTTATTATTTAAAATTATAAAAGTCAACAAATATAATTAATGTATTCAACTTATATAATATTTTTATTATTTAAAATTATAAAAGTCAACAATTAATGCATAATATTTTTGTATTAACTACATACCATACTCATTTCTCTAAATTAAAAGAGTCCATTTTTGATCACCCCCCTTTCAAGGGGGGTAAGCATTACCCCCCCTCCCATACACATGACATGTATCTATAGAAGGGTAAAATTGTCTAAAAATTTACTTCTCTATGACACATGTCATCCATTTAAGAGGAGGGTAATGGTTACCTCCCTTGAAGAGGATGAGCAAAAGTATTCTCAAATTAAAATATACATAATTTAGAATAGATTTTTTTTTCTCTGATTGTGGAAAATATTTACTTCTCTCTCTCTCTTTTCTTTCTATATTTGTATTTTATTTTAAAAAATAATAATAACAATTTTTCTACTAAAGTAAAATCTAACGGCTTTAGTTTGAATCAATTAAGTAAATATTTGGTCCAAAAAAAAAATATTTTCCTAAAGTTACTTTAAATGTCACCGGTGGTGTATTTGCCATTGACACTAACAAGATATCTTACCAGCTAATTTTGTTATTATAACGTGTGTTAAAAATATTTGTTTTGGGCGGCTTTCCATAAGTAACTATAAAATTATTAGGGAATATAGTTTTAGACAAGATGGTTTGGTTTTCACACCTATACTATGAGGTTGTGGGTTTTTCCCCAACCTGAATTATTGTAACGTTTCAAAAAAAAAAAAATTACTTAAGAAAAAACATAGTAACATAATCCCCTGAGACTCGTGTATATTGTATTGTAGTGTATTGTATTGTATTATTCTTATACAATCCTATATTTTATAATATTTTGTATTAGGCTATATTAAGTAATAAAACTTCTCTCCTCTGTATTAGTTAATACGACATTCACTATATTATATCAATTAAAATGTATTAGTTAATACAATAAAATGAATAATACAAAACATAAAATTGTATTATTTTAATAGATTTTAAACCGCTACGGTATTATAACAAATATGAGACCAATGTATTTATGTATATGAATATTAAAAAAGTCAATATAATGAAAGACTGATCACCTAATAGGTGTTTCTAGTTTTTTTTAAGGGTTAAATTCAAAAACCTCCATAACCTTTCAATTATTATTGGATGTGTAGAGAAGTATAATTTTATTCAACAACCTCACCTAAAATTGAATACTATTAGGATTCCTTCAAGTTGAATTAAACTTAATTTATCAATGGTATCTTGCCTCGATGGCCGGAGGCTTCAAAATGAAGCTACATCATTGAACGTTGGTATTGTAAATATAATCTCATATTTACCTATTAAACTGTAAAGTGTTGGGTGATGAAAGACCCACACTGTATTAGCTAATACGACATCCATTGTATTCAGTGCTGTCTTCAGACATTTCAGGGTCTAATCTATTTAATGATATTAACAAAAATCGGGCCCCATAAAAAATTATTATCATTAATATAAAAAAATTAAATAAATAATTCTTCATTTACTAAATAAAATGTAATCCACATAAATAAAAACAAAAATATTTCCGTTGTTTTTGTTGTAATAAAAATGGATAATGTCAATTCCATAACTATCCCCATGTTTCGTTGTTTTTGTTTTATCGAATAGGGTAGTTTCAAACTTTGACAACTCAATTGGGTCCTGACTTTGAATTGAATATGTAGTTTGTTTTTTGTTGAATTGAATTGTTCAATTGGGCTTGATTTTTTTTTTTTTAAAAAAAAAATTAAATTAAAAAAGGAGAAAGATTGGGCCCTTTTAAGACATAGAAAGATTGGACCCTGATTTCACAAAACCATACCAAAAAAAAAAAAAAAATAGAAATAAATTGGGCCAATTGAGTGCCCCAGTAAAATGTTGGGTTTACTGCCCCTACGGGTCAGCCCTAACTGTATTAAACCAATTAAAATATATTAGCTAATACAATAGAATGAATAGTGCAAAACAAACCGACATTGTATTGTATTATTTTAATAAATGTTAAACCCGTAAGATTTTATAACAAATATTTGATCAATGTATTTATGTATATGAATATTAAAAAAAAGTCAAAACAATGAGAGATTGGTCACCTAATAGGTGTTTCTAGTTTTTTTTAAAGGGTTAAAATCAAAAACCTCCATAACCTTTCAATTATTATTGGTTGTGGAAAGAAGTACACTTTTATTCAACAACCTCCCCTGAAATTGAATACTATTAGGATTCCGTTAGGTTGATTTATACTTAATTTATCAATGGTATCTTGCCTCAATGGTTGGAGATTTCAAAATAAAGCTACATCATTGAACGCTGGTATCAAGGCTGGCCTCTGAGGGCAGCAAACCCAGCCATTTGCTGAGGGCCCCAATTGGCCCAATTTTCTTCTTCTTCTTTTATAAAACTAGGGACCTCAGGTCCAATCTTTTTAAGTTTAAGAAGGGCCCAATCTCAAACCTTTCTTTGCTTCTTTTTTTTTTTTAATAAGACCCAATTATCTATATCATTTAACAAAAATAAACATCAAAGCCCAATTGAATTCTAATATATCAAACTTAGTTTGACATGGTTTGAATCAAAATTGTCTAAGTCCAATTGAATTCTTTTTGTTGTTGTTGTTGTTGTTGTTGTTGTTGTTGTTGTTGTTGTTGTTGTAAGAGAGTCCAATTGAATTGCTAACCTTTCTTTGCTATTTGCTAACCTAGTTTGAATGTTTGATATCGTTTGAATCAAAATCGCCTCCCTCTCTCTTCATTGACTAGAGTCTAGAGCCCCGATTTTTGATAATATCATTAATTGGATGGGGCCCCAAAATATCTAAAGATGGCCCTGGTTGGTATTGTAAATATAATCTCATATTTGCCTATTAAACTGCAAAATGTGGGGAGACGGGAGACCCCTCCCTTGGAGTGGGAGTTTCATTATATATATATATATATATATGTTAGTGAGTCTTTCATAAGAAATGGTATAGTATCATTTTCCCCCTCTATATTATGAGCTATTAGTAACTTTCCCCCTTGTATTTTGCTTATTGGCCATTCTCCCCCCTGACAGCAAACTTATTCACCAAATACCCCCTTCCCGTTAGCTTTTCCGTTAAAATGGGTAGTTGACTGTTAAAATGTTGTTGACTCTAAGGGTAAAATGGTAACTTAACTAAGGAATCTAAATGACAATTAAATTGAAAGGGCAAAAGCATAAAATGAGTAAAAAAAAAATTATGAATAAAAAATGACAATATTAAAGTGTGGGTGGGATCCATGCTTCCAATATTCAATGCCTCTCTTTTTTCAGTTTCTTTGGTTTTTTTTTTCCCATCACTATTGACACCTCTTTCCACCGTCACCATCGCAACCCCATCTTCTTCTAATTTTGCGCCCAAAAAAAATCCATCGTCACTAAATCTCTCTCTTCAAGAGCTCGCCATTTACGGCGATAGGCGTAAAATGGCGATTTGTGTTTCTCTTCTGTCTTCTTCCCCGTTTCTCTGAGGCGCGACACCGATTGGGTTTCGATTTCCTTGGGTGGTGTTAGAGAGAGAGAAGAGAATGGATCGATGGTGAATTTTGGGTTTGAATTTTCTGGGTTTTATAGGGATTTATGGGTTTGGTTTCGATTTGTATTTTGATTTGGATTTGGATTTTGGTTTCGATTTTAAGATAGGATTTGGGGGTTAGGATTTTTTTGACTTAATGGGTTGATTTTCTTGGGTTTCTGTGGATGTTTGAGAGAGAGAAGAGAAGCGATTTTGGTTTGGATTTGGATTTTCTTGTATTTCGATTTGGATTTCGGTTTCGATTTGGATCGTTGTTTCGATTTGAAGATAGGATTTTGGGGTTAGGTTTTTTTTTTTTTTCTTTTTCTT
Source organism: Acer campestre (assembly GCA_954870605.1). NCBI lineage: Eukaryota > Viridiplantae > Streptophyta > Magnoliopsida > Sapindales > Sapindaceae > Acer > Acer campestre. Next base: position 13,449,041 of record OX940802.1, on the reverse strand, counting down.
ATTGGGTTTTGAATTGGTTGACGGGTTTGTGGCAAAGAGGGTTGATAGGTTTGTGGCAGATAGGTTGCTGGGATTTTGATCGTTTTCTTTTCTTTTCTTTCAGCTGCTTTTGATGGTGTTATAGCCATGTATGAATGATTATTTAATATGATTATCCATGTATGAATGCAAGCACTTAAAAGATGATTTTTGGCTATATGCATTTGTGTTTGCAAAGTAAGAGCATCTCCAATGCAAAAGTGGTTTGCATACCAATAATTATTGACATGATAACAATGTCAAGAGGCTTGCTTCTTATGTGGCATAAAAATAGACTTGATAGACAATCAATTCAAAATTTTGTCTCCAATGCTTCCGTCTAAAACACAATTTTTTTAATGATGTGTCCATCTTTTTTTTCCTTTTTTATTTTATATTTTATTTCCTTACCAAAAATATATGAAAAATTAATGTCAGTTTTAAATGTTTGCTGAGTCAACCTAAAAAATAGGTATGCAACAGACTGTCTGAAAGTGGATGGTCATGTTGACAATGTCTAATATTTTTTTTGCCACGTCAGCTTGAGGATGAATATGCACGGTTGCATTGGAGACACAATTATTAACATAATGTCTATTTATCTTATATGACATCTCTTTTTTTCACAAGTCACACTTGCATTGGAGATGCTCTAAAATAGAAAGAATTAGTTGAATGAATGTGTGCACTATGTTGGAGAAGATGATGTATTTTTATATTCTAAAAAATAGCCCTTGGGTGTCTATTCAAGGGCACAACAGTATTTTCCATTCAAAGAGCACATATTAAGGGCAAAAGGGTCTTTAAGTCCACAGATGCTGTCAGAGTTACCTATTTTAACAGAAAAGCTAACGGGAAGGGGGTATTTGACGAATAAGTTTGCTATCAGGGGCGAGAATGACCAATAAGCAAAATACAAGGGGAAAGTTACTAATAGCTCATAATATAGGGGGGAAAATGATACTATCCACATAAGAAATCCCTTATTTTAATTACGGTAAGAATCTTGATGAAATCATATCGATTTTTATGAATTTTGATCTGAATTTTTTTGTGGATGATAAGTTCAATGAAATCTACCTACGAAAAAAAAATGAAAATTTTTCAAGCACTGAAACTATTTATCCCAATTTTGTAAAATATGAAGGCATTAGAAAAATAAGCGAAATATAGGAAAATTCAAAAAAAAAAAAAAAATATAGTGCTTGAAAAATTCTCAAATTTTATTCATAGGTAGATTTCAATGAACTTATAATTTACAAAATTAGTTCAGATCAAAATTCATAAAAATCAATGTAATGTCATTAATGTCCTTACAAAAATTAAAATGAAAGATCTCTTATGAGAGAATATATATATACAATTTTTCTATTATTAGTTCGAACTGACAAATGATATATTAGTTCCTTGTAAGTGGGCCATTAAATTTAAATACTTTGACTTAGCTATATACATTTATCAAATCATCTTTTAAATCCAAAGGTCCATATGTAAGGAACTGATAATATAAAAACTATATATATATATATAACTTGATTTTATTTCGATTTGGGTGACTCTATTGCCATGCACCCAAAAAAGTTCTTGTTACACTCATTTACTTTTACACCGGATTTAAAAAGTTAAAATTGAATTTTTACTTCTAGCACCCTTACAAATACCAAAACTATTTTTGAATACTATTTTTTTTATATACCACATATGGCAGAGACGATCAAGTCACCTTGAATATCATTGTCGGGCTAAATTAACACCTATCACGACCAAGTCACATTGAGCAGTAAACATTTTTCTTCAAAACATATTTACTCTTTAAAAAAAATCTTCACAATTGTTACTTCCTACAAACATACCATAACTCTTTTCAAAATAGCATTTTTTTAAATCATAAAACAATAAAAAAAATTAAACCAACATGCTAAATATCAAACATAATTGAATGAAACGAACAAAAGTCGACTCCTTTTCTTTAAAAAAAAAAAAAAAAAAAAAAGTTTTTTCGATCAAAAAAGAATAATAATAATTAAAAACAACATATTAATTGTCAAGCGTAGTAGCATACTTGTATGAAATAAACAAAGAACAACTCTTCCTTTAAAAAAAATAATTAAAAAAAAAAAAAAAATTCAATCAGAATAAGAACTAAATAAACATATTTGTATGGAACTAATCAAATCAATTATTTATTCGTTCATTCATTAATTACATGTCAAATTATATTTTATTATTGCGATATTGGTTTTGATTTTGTATATATTATTGGGTTTATATGATAGATTGCATGAACAATTTATGAATGTAAAACGTAAATTTAGATTTTCAATTATACAATTATGTACTTTTAAGTAATTGTATATAACGGTATTTAAATAATAAAAAATATGTACGGGGTGAAAACTTTTTTAGGTAGCAATAGAATCACCTACAATCAAATCATTAATTTTTTTTCTAACGTGTCAAATTTTGATTAAAAGAAAACATGAGTTAATATTCTACATTTAAAAATAATAAAAGTGAAATAAATAAAAGAAATAAATTTACGCGTCAACAAATCTATGTCAAGACAAAAATCCGTTCAATAAATGATCCAAATCTGCTGAAAATACATAGTGAAAGTCAAAGCATACTAACTTGAGCCATCCATTGCTTACCAAAAGCAATTACTTCTTCATTGTCTCTCCTTCTCACCTCTATCTGCACAGCTGTAAGCTTTCCTCTCTCTCCTACAACCTTTGCCTCTATCTCTACTTCTTCCTGCCATCAACATATATTCATTTCCCCAATCCCTCTCAATCTCATTCACTTAATTTATATTTCTAAATGCAATTTTATAACAAATTTACTCAAAACATTTTTAAACACGTTAATCACATGAAAACCTACTTGAATCTTAGCCGTGGAATAGAACGAAATGTTGAAGTCAGCCGTTGCCTTGACACGGCCACCGAAGGAGTAGATGGTGGCCGCGCCCACTGCATCCACTAACGACGCTATCGCTCCGACTTGCCAATTTCCGTCTTTATCCTAAACGTATAAAATAAATCTTTTAGATTAAAGAGCGAGATGAGATTGACTAAGTGATATGCCCATTATGAGTTCGAGTCGTGCCTCCTTCCCCAAACCCTGAAGTATTTGTAATTGTACAAAAAAGGAAAATCTTTTAGATCACGACACAGCAGCAAAGCAAAGATGAGGAGAAGAGAAAAAGGTAAATAAAAAATGTACCGCAAGGTGTATTGGTACGATGAAATTACAGCGGATGTAGCCTTGACGGGCTTCCATTGTCCGAATATTGTCGAGAGTTATGAGCTCCAGGTCGTGGCTGATGGTGCCTTTTGATAGATCTTCAAGCCATTTCACTGATCTCTGAGGCACAGAGGACTTGTCTTCCATTTTTCTTCTCTTCCTTTGCTGACCAGTAGTGGAGTGTTATTATATTTGCATAAATATAACGATATCATAATTTCTATACGGTGGATTGTGGTGGTCCCTTCATTAAATTTCTTGCAGTAAATGCTCAACCGTCATTCAATTCTGGGATCACTAATATCATGTATGTTGCAGGTAAAAATGTGCCTCCGATATTTTCCCACCGGAGGGAGTGGTCAAGGGGTTACAAAGAGTGATTATAAGGAGATGTGTCTCCGATTTGTATCCCCGGAGGGAGTGATAAAAAGGCGTTACAATTAATGATTACAAGGAGATGTGTCACAATTAATGTACACAAATTCACACACATGCCACAGATCCGATTGCATAATTGCATATAGAAAAACTGGGGTTGGACCACCATTGATGACAAAAGTCTTACATTACAGGCAATAGTTATTAATGCATTGTAAATTTTACAGGAAAACAAATAAAGGTTGTTTGATCTCAAAGCTTACTCTTAGTCATCCCTGGACTTGCAGTAAGATTGGTTGAAGCCATCCATTGTTTAGCCAGAGCAATCACTTCTCCATTGTCTTTTCTTCTCACTTCTACCTGCACAGATGTAAGCTTTCCCCTGTCTCCTACAACTTTTGCCTCTATCTCTATCTTTTCCTGCCATTCATAAAGGAATTCGACATCATAATTACTAAAACATTTCAATAAAGTCATTTTTCAAAGTAGAAAAATAAAAGACTATGGTTATTGGTGATTTCTGAGCATTAATTGCAACTACAAACTAACCATGGTCTAATGTCGTTTGGTGGTAAATAGAGCTTATTAAACCTAGCAATATCTCTTATCTCTTAAATGTTATTTCTAGCAATATCTCTTATCTCTTAAATGTTATTTCTCTTGTGCAGGAGAATTGTCGTAATCCTCTCCTTGAATATTAGAAGCCGATGTTGTATTCTTTTTGGTCTAATATGAATCCTTCTGGTCTTTGTCTTTTGATATTTCCCTTGTTGATAAGGGTTTTACGTGTAAATCTTATGTCCATAATTTTTATTTGTTAGTAGTTATTACTTCCATCATTGTTCTTAGAACATATTCATAATTTGAATTTACGTCGAAATACATCAATCTCATAACAATAATCAATACAAAATTTAAATTCAATCAATTGTATAGATGCAACCCTAAGGGTAACATTCTTGTGTTGGTAAGTTTAGCTAAATTTAAAGGCAACATTTCACATGGGCAATCAATTTGTTTTAAAAATCAAGTGTATAATAAGAAAAATATTACTTGAATCTTGGCCGTCGAATAGAATGAAATGTTGAAGTCAACGGACAACTTGATATTGCCACCAAGAGTGTAGATGGCGGCGGCGCCGACGTCGTCGATCACCGTGGCCATGGCTCCAACTTGCCAATTTCCATTTTCATCCTTCATATAATACGTAAAATTACAAAACCACAAAATCTCCAACAGAAGAAAATAATAGAAAAATGAAGAGGTAAACAAAAATAATTACAGCAAGGCGCAACGGTACGATGAAATGACAGCGTATAAAGCTCTCTCGGGCCTCCACGATTTCAAGTCCGCCAAGCGTCAAGACCTCGAACTCGGCACTGCCGGTCGCACCTTCAGCTAGTCCTTGAAGCCATCTCACTGACTTGTGCACGCAACTCTCTTCCATTTCTTGCTCTCTGTTACCCAATCAATCTCTTGTTGATGATCTCCCTAAAGTCTAAACCATAAATATTATATATATATATTTATTAGGTACCACCACTGGAAAATTGACCAATTAGGTGTATTATATGACTATATTATTATAATATTCTAAAGCTTGTGGTACAAATTTGAATCAAAAGAGGATACAATATGACTTGAACATCCATGTGCACTCAGTTAGGAGGACAAAAAGCAGAGGACCCAATAATCAAAGGTAAGGCTCTAGCAAAGCACAATTTGATCACCATTGATGGTTTGAACCTACCCTATTTGGGATATTGCCAAGCATATATATGGAATGGTCATATTATATGTCAAGTTCTTACACCATCCTGTCAGAAAAAAGAGCTTGGAACATTCAACAACACTTGAACTTGCTCAGGTTTCGGATGCTTTGACTGTACATGCACCGAAACTCCAGGCCTACGAAACGATCAAGCTAGTAATTAAATCTATAATGTACATGAATATCAAGTTGGAAGAGTTTTAAGAACCACAAAGACTAGGTGGTCTGATCTCAAACCTCACACTTTAATAGCATCCAGTCATATTAATATAAAGCCGTCCATTGTATTTGTATACCCAAAGCAATTAGTTATCTATTGGGAAAATAATGACCGGACACTTCTGCATATTTCTTTCTGAATATCGTGGTTCTGAGTTTTGTTAAATGGATTTTGAATAATGCTAATAAGACTGAAAAAACGCAAACATCTTATCAGAAAGTCAAGCATTCATGAATGCTAGGAAAATTCAAAAAAGAATACAACATGCTCAATTTTTTGATCCATTGATCCCAGATTCCCAATAAGTCTCACAGGTCACAATCATATATATATAGCTGTTTAATACAAGCTAAAATTTACTGGAAAACCAATCAAGATACTAAAATTGTACATAAATACCAAGTTGGAAAGAGTGATGAAAAAGCAATTAGGTGTGGTCTGATTGAGATCTCAAAGCTTACTCATCATTTGACTTGCACTTATATTAGTTGAACCCATCCACTCTTTACCCAAAGCAATTACTTCTCCATTGTCTCTCCTTCTCACCTCTATCTGCACAGATGTAAGCTTTCCTCTCTCTCCTACAACCTTTGCCTCTATCTCTACTTCTTCCTGCCATTAACATTGCCAATACTAATATCGCTTATCATAATCATTCCATACCACGGTGTATATTAGACATCGTTAGATCATTACAGTCAATTGTATGAATACAATCTAATGAATTCCAACTAGGCCATTTTTGCTTCAAAGTTGAAGTTTAGCAAGGATTTCTCAAAATTAAGGAGTTGTACATATTGGTAATGTGAATGATGATAAGAAATATGTCACCTGAATCTTAGCAGTCGAATAGAATGAAATGTTGAAGTCAACGGATGTCTTGACATGACCAGAAAAGGAATGGGTGGCAGCACCTCCAACGCTGTCGATCAAAGTAGCCATGGCTCCAACGTGCCAATTTCCATCTTCATCCTACATAATCGTACAAATAAACTTGAGAGATCACAACCGCACAAACAGAGAAAGAAGTGTAAGCAACAGCGTAGATGAGACTTGAGAGAGATAAACAAGATTTACCGCAAGGTGTGATGGGACGATGAAATTGCAGCGTATAAAACCCTCTCGAGCCTCAACAATTTGAAGACCCGCATGTGTTAAGGCTTCCAGCTTGTGACCGATAATACCCAAAGTTAGGCCTTGCAGCCATCTCACTGATTTCTGCACACATCCCTCTTCCATTCTCTGTATTGTTATCTGTAATCTATTGATAATGGCGTTCCCAGAACATAATTATATATATACATATATTTGTTAAGAAGCACCAAGAATAGAAAATTCTCCAAATGCTCGCATGCCCAATTAGGAGTCAGCTACTAGGGTCATATTGATATAAAATATCATAGGTATTATATTATAATATTTCAGAGTTCATATGATGGTAAATTGCTAAAGGGACACATATTGATATAAAATAATATATCATTCATGTTTGTTGAAAACTTAACTCACAACTTTGATACCAGGATTTGTATCACAATTCACGTTTGATGGTTAAAACTTAAAACCAATCTGGGTTTGCTATAGCCATATTATATCGTCAGGCACTTGAATCATCCTGTTGGAGAAGTGCTTGCAAAATTCAAGAACACAAAAACATGCTCAGGTTTCAGAGCTTCGATTAAAATATTACACCGAACAATATGGAGTAAATACCAGTCTGGATCACCGTTGATCATAATAATAGTCTTACAAGCATATCCCAAGTTGTATTATACCATATAAATTTTATTGGAACAATAAAGCTAGAGAATAAATGATAAAATGTACATAAATATATATAGTTGGAATGTAAAAGAGCAGAGAAAATGCAATGTGGTCTGATCTCAAAGCTTACTCTGGACTTGATTAATATTCTTACGTAAATACATCCATTGTCTGCCCAAAGCAATTAGTTCTCCATTGCCTTTCCTTCTGATCTCCACCTCCACACATGGAAGCTCTCCTCTGTATCCTACAACCTTTGCCACTATCTCAACCTCTTCCTGCCAATGCAATTTCACAACACAATTACTATATATTTCACTCTGCCCACAACACAAAAGGCATTCCATTTTGCTTTTCTAAATATGCCAAAGTATAACTGGAATAAGAATAATAATGGGTTTGGTTTGGTTTGGTTTGCCATTAATTTTAAAAAAGTTATCATTACAGGGTGCTTCTCTGGTCATGCTAGCCTGAAAAAATAAAAATTAGACGTTTATTTTCTTAACGAAATTATGTTCCAATCTACAGCAAATGAGCTAAAGCTTTTTAGAACAGTTAGATTAATATAAGTAAAGGAATGAGATAAGAAGAAAAAGGTACTTGAATCTTGGCCGTCGAATAAAAAGAGATGGTGAAGTCAACGGATACGTGAACATAACCAGCAGCAGAGAATACAGCGGTAGCGCCCACGGTGTCAATCAACGTCGCCACCGCTCCAGCATGCCAATTGCCGTCTTTATCCTATCAAACCATAAAACTTTGAATTAAATTTTTTTTAAAAAAAAAAATGTGATGAACAAAATATATATACATACAGTGACGGTACTTGGGACAGTGAAAAGGCAGCGCAAAAAACCGTGTCGGATCTCGACGATTTGAATAGCAGTAATCGTTATGGACTCGAGGCCGTGGCCCAACTCACCCTTCGATAGTTGGCTAAGACGTATCACTGTTTTCTTCGCTAGACTCTCTTCCATTTTCGCTCCCTCTCGTCTCTCTCTCCCTCTCTCTCTCTCTCTCTAATTGGCGTCAGTTAAAGATTCGCTGTTACTATTTTCATAGTGGCCGTCCCCTGTCCCCACCACTAGAATGTCGTTCCAACCTATCATGCGCATGATGATTGGCCTGGCCCATTTAAAAGAGTTTCCTTTTTCTTTTACTTTTTTAGTGTCGGGATTCGGGATGTATCGAAATCAATCCTTGTATATAGTCAAACGTGACTTCCTTAAGCAAAAGGTCAAGGAGTTTTATGGAGTAAACCCAATATTCCTTACTGAAGAAAACATTTGATGTTGCTGTTGCAAAAGTTCGAATGCCCTAATTTGACAGAATTGTTAATCGGACTACCTATTTTACTTCACCGGATTTTCTTTCTTTTCCTTTGTTTTTGTCTTTATTGCAGAAACCAAATACATAAAAAATAAAAAAAGCATGCCAAGTTTCTTGCTGTTGCCCCAAAACACTAGCTCCCATGCTCTTGTTTTGAGCTTGACCTTGTGGCCCGGGGTTTTGGACTTGCTCCTGCACATTCGATCTCCTGGTTGATGATCGCGAAAAATAGCAAATATCGAATTAGGTAAAAGAGTTCCATATCTACACTGCTGAAGAGTGAAAACATTCTCAAGGCTCGTCTATATGCAATACAAATTGCTCTCATGGTACTTTGTGGAAAATAATCACAGGGATACTTCTTCTGATGTTGCTCTTCCTATAATGTAGTCTGAAGTTTGTTAATGGGAGTTCGAAATAAGCTAGTGCGAATAAGTTTACCACTCATAACTCTGTTTCAATGGAAGATTGAAAACCAAACAAATCTTCAAATTACACAACATGCTCAGTTTTTCCAGATGACTTGATTAAAAGTAATAACACTACATTGATCACAAAAGTTTTCACAACCGAAGTCATTAGACACACAATCAAGCTAGTAATAAAATGTACACACACATATAATTGATATATGTATATCTATATATATATAAAGCCGTAGAGAACATCTATAATTGTGCACAACCATCTAATCAAATTTGATAAACACATCATATGTCGTGCTGTGAGTGGACTAGAATGCTACACCCATCACGCTTGCTAATTTTGTATTTTGTCCTCACGGTGTAGGAATGAAATAGCATCATATCTAAGAAAAGGTGCTCTGAAGTGTGAATCAAAGCTTACTAACTTGAGTAGAGCTGTTATTAGAAGTGTACCATTGTTTACCAACTGCAATTAGTTCTCCATTCTCTTTCCTTCTCACCTCCACCACCACAGATGTAAGCTTTCCTCTGCTTCTTACAAACCTTGCCTCTATCTCAACCTCTTCCTGCCATTTTCATTTTTAACTTTTTACTGAATTTTGATTCATTGCATATGATTGTGTTTTGTATAAGAAGAAAACATACTTGAATCTTAGCCGTCGAATAGAATGAAATGCTTAAATCAACGGTTACGGGAATATGATTATCAATAGAGCAGATGGTGGCACTGCCCATGACGTCGATCAACGTCGCCATGGCTCCGACTTGCCAATTTCCGATTTTATCCTTTATAGAAAAACCATAAACTTTGAATCGAAATTGGTAAAGTTAATAGAGGAAAAGAAGTACAGAGAATCTTACAGCTATGAGATTTGGTACGATGAAACTGCAGCGCAGAAAGCCCTTTCGAGCTTCGACGATCTGAATACCCGCAAACGTTAAAGCGTCCAGCTCGGGAACCAACACACCTTTTGATAAGTCTTCAAGTCCTTTCACTGATTTCTGGACGGAACTCTCCTCCATTTTCGCATCGCGAGCTGTCATGGGATGTGCCGTCTTTCTTCGTTATAATTTAATTATTGGTCGGCTCCACCCGCACTTTGTGACTCGTTCAAATTGACCTAAATCTCCAAGTTTATTAGATGGTGTAAATATATAGAGGAAATTGCAGGATATGATTAAAAAATTTATGGATTTAATGTTTTTAGCTAAAAGTTTATTTTTTATTATTCTTGTCATCTTTGTGCTTGAATTGTTAAAATTGTCCTGAAATTTATTTTACTTTGACCAAAACTTCCCTCCCAAAATTTGCTTCTCTCTTCACCTCATACAAACCAAAAATCTCTGTGACTTTTATCTTTCAAAATTAGATACTCTCTCTCTCTCTCTCTCTCTCTCTCTCTCTCAACCTAACGATTTCAAGTTGAACCCGACGACGATGACAGATTGAAGTTGAACCCATTTCATCTCCATTTCGTCAACCTCCCCTTCAAGTGATTCCACACCATTTCGGTTCTTCCACCGAAACCCATTTCGTCAGCGGCTAATAGAAACCCAGCAACAGTACAAACAACATTCTTCAACACATATCTCGTTTTGTGGTCTCTTCTCTCTCTTGAAGTAGATTTGGAGCCGAACAACCTTCTAGAATGTATGTATCCTCTTCCCAGTTGTTTTTTTTTTTTACAATTATATGTTGTTTGATATTAAGATTAAAAGAGCGGATTCGATTTTTAGTGAAACCCAGATTTTTTATTTTATGTACCGAAGTTACATGCCAGTTTGTTTTAATGTTACATGCCAGTTTATTTGTAACTTACATGTGATTTGGTAATTTTGATTTATAATGAAATCAATCTCCTGTTGTTTTTTTTACAATTATATGTTGTTTGATATAAAGATTAAGAGAGTTGATTCGATTTTTAGTGAAACCCAATTTTTTTTTTTTTTTTTCTGTACATAAGTTACATGCCAGTTTATTTTTAATTTACATGTGATTTGGTAATTTTGATTTATAGTGAAATCAATTTCCTGTTGTTTTTTTATAATTATATGTTGTTTGATATGAAGATTAAGAGGGTGGATTCGATTTTTAGTGAAATCCAGATTTTTTTTTTTTTTTTGTACCGAAATTACATGCCAGTTTGTTTTAATGTTACATATCAATTTGTTTCTAACTTATATGTGATTTGGTAATTTTGATTTATAGTGAAATACTTGACATGCATGAATATGGATACAAAGAGATTGATCATCTATCACGGTGGAAGTTGGGTGGGCAATTGTTACGAGGGTGGTTTGACAAAGTGGGTCCATGTTCCTAGAGGTTTGACTTATGATGTCTTGGTTAAGTTGGTACAAGATGTTGCCAAAGTTGATGCTGCTAGGTACACCATAGAATTATGCTCATTGGTCTCTACGAATATTGGTGTTGCTCAACCGATAATTAAGAATAACAATGAGGTGTCATGTATGATGAATGAAGATAAGTTGATAGCAGCGGTAGACCTGACACGGTTTCGGTTCAGTTTCGGTTTCGATTCAGAACCGATGATTCCTGTTCCGCGGTTAGGTGGAATCGCCTAAGGACACCGATTCCGATTTCGGTTCTGGTTCCGATTTTTGTTTCGGTTTTGATTCCAATGGAACCGACGGTTCTAAACCTTATTATTATTTTTTTAATTATTTTTTAAAACCAAGATCAAATCAGAAGAGATCATGCATCAATCCAAGGCAAGGCTCTCGTTTCTCTCTAACAAATCTGAAATCAACCATAAAATCAACCACAAATCACCCCAAACCACCCCCAAATCAACCCCAAATAGCCAAACCACCACGATACCAACAAATCAACTTCGTGAATTGAAGAAGAAGATATCGAATCGAAGAAGAAAAAGAATTGAAGAAGAAGAAGAAGAAGAAGAAGAAGAAGAATTGAAGAGGAAGAAGGAAGAAGAAGAAGAATCGAAGAGGAAGAAGAGGAAGATGAAGAGGATGAAGAGGAAGAAGAGGAAGAGAGAGATCAGAAATTAGGGATTAGGTTTAGGATTTAGGAATTTAGGATTTATATATATATTAAAAAAAACATGAACAGCCGGTTCGAACCGAAACCGGAACCAGAACCGTGGATTCCATTCCGGTTCGAACCGACTGGTTTTGTGAAAACTAGAACCGAAACTGAAAATTCGATTTCGATTTTTATGGTTCGGTTCCATGGTTCGAACCAGAACCTTGTTAGGTCTAACCGGCGGTTTATGTCACCATTTATCAGAAGGGACCAATAGATTATGTGCATAATGGTACTACAGTGGATGAAGATGACAATCTACTACAGTCAAATTTTCTTCAACAATCATACCAACCTACTCCACAACCTGGGTATGGCAGGTTTCTCCAGCAACTAGCAATATGTGTGTCCATTCCAATATCAGACTCAATTGTATGTACTGATGAAACTATTTATGATCAAGAGAACATTTAGGTATTGGACACCAATAACTCAGATGATGTGTTGATTCTCGACATTGACACCGATAACTCGGATGATAGTGTGGGTGTTGGTTCTGCTAGTGCTGGTCCATTGGGTTTTGCTACCTTTGGTGAAGGTTCCTTTAGAGAGGATGGATTGGGTGAGGATGGATCGGGTGAACATTCAACCCCACGAGCTTGGAGTATTCCTAGATCCGAAAGGTATTCCTTAGAACCCAATCGCATGGACGAAGCAATTTTAAATAATGGCTGCTTATACAAGGGTAAACTGTTTCGATGCAAGAAAGATCTTAAGCGAACGGTGCACAAGTATGCTTTGAATGAGAATTTTGAACTCTGGATTAGAAGGTCTAGCAAGACACGTTATGAGGGCGGATGTAAAGATGGCGAATGTGAATTCCAATTACGTGCATTTCAGATGCACAAAGGAGAATATTGGGTGGTTCGAATGTTCATGAAGGATCATACTTGCAATATCGATGGTTTCCACGCACGTTTTCGACAAGCAAATTCTTGGACTGTCGGTGAACTATTAGCTCCGAAGTTGAAAGTACATGGTCACTCTCTAAAACCCAAAGACATCATGGTTGAAATGCAAGTGGAACATGGACTATATTTGTTGTATACCAAGGCTTAGAGAGCAAAGGATCATGTAGATGCATCTGTTTTCGGTGCTCCCGAAGAATCATTCAAACTATTGCCTGGTTATTGTCACCGATTAAAGGAAGTAAATCTAGGGACTGTTACTACAATGAAGACAAATGATGCAAATCAGTTTGAATATATGTTCATTGCTCATGCTGCTTCACTTCATGGATTTCATACTATGATTCAGCCGGCTATTACCATTTATGGTACTCATTTGAATGGTAAATTTTCTGGTATTTTGTTTGTAGCTATATGTCTAGATGCAAACAACCAGGTTTTTCCTTTGGCATATGGTTTTAGGGACGTTGAAGATGAACTCTCATGGACTTTGTTTTTATATGAGCTTAAAAAAGCTATTGGTAGTCTTAAGGATTGCATGATAATATCCAACTGCTACCTTGGAATCAAGGCCAATGGAGAAAGTGTACCCTGATATACCGCATGGGTATTATGTGTTTTACATGGCTCAAAACATCAAAAACGATTACAAAAGGAAAGATGTGAGTCTTCTTTTCAAACAAGCATGGAAGGCATACCGAAAATCTGAATTCAAGGAAGTGATGTTGGAGATGATGAAGGTTAATGGGTAGCCTTCGAAGATTTAATGAATGTTGGGCCCGAAAGGTGGTCTTGTGCTTACTCTCCTGTGTCGCGTTATCCCTTGATGACCTCTAGCATTGCTGAGTCGATGAACTCATGTTTGGTACATGCTCGCCAAATGCCAATAACAACCATGGTTGAGTATATTAGAGAGATGATCCAGAAATGGTTTTATAAGCGTCATATCAAGACTGAAAAAACTCGGACACAATTGACTCCATAGGCCACCGTATTAATAAAAGAAAGGAATTATGATTCAGAAAAGTACACAGTTTGTCCAATAGATTTGGTTAACTTCAATTTGAAGGATGGAAATAAAGATGGTTTGGTGAACCTTTCTAAAAGACTTATAGTTGTATGAAATTTCAAGTTGATAAACTGTCATGTTGCCACGCATTAGCCGCAATAAGGTTATTATCCTCTTGTTCCATTGTATCTTATCTTCTTACCAAATGTAATTCATTTAATTACTCATACACTTTAATTTCATAGGTTCACGAAGAAGCCTTTTAGAGATTTTTGTGGGGATTGCTACAAAACTACTAATTAGGTTGAAGCATATTCCAAGAACATCTTCCCTGTTGGTCATCCTAGTGAATGGACTATTCTTGAAGATGTGAGATCAAGGGTTGTTTATCTGCCTCCTTTTTGTGCGCAAGCTGGAAGGCCAAAAAAGAAGAGAAATAAATCCGCCAAGGAACATAGAAATGAAAAGACAAGAAATTGCACGATTTATGGTAAATCCGGTCACAACCGACAAAATTGTCATAATGCACAACCATGTTAGATTCCTGTGCCATCTGCAACATCTGCAACATCGAAGCAACCACGTAGACCGTACAGGTGCAGGAAATGTGGAGAAGAAGGCCACAATTCACAAAAATATCCATTGACACCGGAAGTTAGTGGTTCAACTTAGTTATTGGCAATGATGTTTTAATTCTTAAATGTATTGGCGAAATACTATATTTTGTATTGCAGACTTTTTGAAGTTACATAACAGTATTGAATTCATGTGTTTTTTAGATTAAATTCCAGTAGTTTTACATGACAGCATGTTAAAAAGTTACATGCCAGTGTATTTTACAGTTACATGCTACGATATTCTTATTTTCATACTTGAAAGACACTCACTTAAATGATCAAATTCCAGTATTGTTACATGCCAGCACCTGTTAACAAGTTAGGAATGATGTATCTATTTGAAAGACTCAATTGAAAGCTACACATTCCAGTAGTTTTACATGCCAGCACATTAACAAGTTATATGTCAGTGTATTTTGAAGTTGCATGCCAGGCTATTCTTGTTTCCCTACTTGAAAGACACTCACTTAAATGATCAAATTCCAGTATTGTTACATGCCAACACATGTTAACAAGTTTTTAATGATATATATATTTGAATGACTCGGTTGAAAACTAAACATTCCAATATTGTTACATGCCAGCACTTGTTAACAAGTTACATGCCAGGCTATTCTAAAGTTACATGCCAGTTAGTTGTGAATTTACATGCCAGTAGACTAACCTTAAAAAGTATAGAACATCATAAATTCCAGTTGTTTGTTATAATCATTCCATGTACATGAAACTTCAAAAACAAAGATTAAGCACCAACAAAGTTATCATTCTACCGGTATACTATTTGTTAAAATGCCTAGTGTCATCTCCTCCCTAAGCTTGGGGACGTTTTTGTTTCCCCATCCCCAAAAACAAACATGACGCATCAACATATTTGCGTATCGACAAATGAAGACATCATAACTATGATTGTCTAATTGCGCTGGTAGCCTTTTTGGAATAGATTGTTGAACAACAAACACCTTCCCATTTGGTATACCTTTTTGTTGAAAATATCCGGAACATTGTAAAATGGCTGGGATGAAATGTAAAAATGGGGCGATTTGCTTCCGACATATGGACATCTTCGGTTTCTTGTATAATGGATCATAAATGCAAACATTTTGTTTCAGCAAATCAACGCAACTTAATATCCAATGTCCATCTGGATTCCCAACTGCACACGGGACTAACAACTTCAAGAAATGAGTAGAAAACATTAGTAACGTTTAGTGTACTTGCTTTTTCAAAATGAGTAACGTTTAGTGTACTTACATGTCGAACGGACGACCAGCATATTCCCCACCCAAGCTTGTTACCGGAAGTATACAACATCCAATCGTCCTGACATTGATATGATAGTGCATCAAACTCACATGTCAACGGTGCATCCTCAGACGGTTGGAATTTCTTCCATTCCAACCATAACTTTGCCTACAAATTATACTTATATTAGGAGCATATGTATAAGTTTATGTCAATTGAATCTAATAATAAATTAATAACATTATACTTACAAAGAAGTCCGTGCATAACACCGCAACGTCGAGCTTATAATCTACCGCCTTTAACATTCTTTACTTACAGAGTAAACTCATATACGCATCTATTAACCGCCAAAATTGGCGAAGGACCAAGGAAGAATTTTCCACCTCGACACAAGGAGATTATAGGAGTACAAGCACCATCCGGCTACCCCGATAAAAGGCGGACTCCGATTGATCGGAGTGCACACCCCCTCCAGCGGGGTCCGACCCAGCCTTCCCCCAGCATCTTTAGGACCCCGCCAACATCTCGATTCATAAGCAACGTCCCAAGCCGGGATACTCGTTAGAACCCGCAGTGGGGTCTAACCCTGTCATACCTTGGTCTCCTATGAACCCCGCAACACCCCGACACGGAGTCCACTGAGCATCCCACTATGATACCAACTAGACATCCCCCTACTCCATCAGTTGGATGCCCACTGGCTTGCACTTTCTGATATAGCTAGCCCGCCAAGCAGAAAGATACCAGGCAGTAAGATTCTCATATCAAAAACTAAAAGCTCCATAAAAGACCCATTAAAACGCTGCCGTACAGAGGAGATATACTCTTTCCCGCCAAAGAGTCCTATTTTGAGCAGGTCAACACAATAAGAATCCTACTATGAAGGTAACAATTTGATCACGAGATTGACTCCTCCTAGGAAGGAAAGACTGGATTATACTCATAAAGCTCTGAGATTATTTCCTAAAAAGAAGAGGATCCTACATTGGCCAAACCCTAGACCGAAATTATAGGAGTGCATGGCAAGCAACAAGACCTATATATACAACTACTTATTCATCGGAAAAAAGGACCGAAAATCACGACCATAAACCCTACGATCAAGTTCTACTTATCGACATGCACGAGATCACCATCATGACCATCTCCATTACCCACTGAATCTCCATACCTTACGGTTAATCTTGAATATATAGTTCACATATTTGTAATGCAAAGTGACGATCAATAAAAAACTCATGTTTATCTATTTTCTGGTGTCCTACGTCGTACTTGCATTGCTTAGGATAGTCGGTATCGAACCACTTGATACCCCTCCGACCAGGGTCAATCTTGATCTTGGTCCCTGTAAAGTCGTTATTTGGAATTTTACCTCCAGTGACGATTTTTCGGTAACAGCATCTATATGCTACATGAACATTTATATAAATAAAAATTAGTAACTTTGATTAAAAAAAAAACATTTAAAATGTTTACAAGATTATATAAGTTAAAATAACCAACCTCGTTAGACAACCAACAGGTTTGAGATTCCAACTCGATAAAGAAATCATTTGTTGTAAAGTAGTCGGTATCGACGTTCAGCCTGCATTGATCAGTAAAAATATTTAACTTATAAGTCTTTTGTTAACAAGTGTTAACAAGTGAGAGAGACTTACGCTATGTTGTTGTTGCCTCTCTTAAAACGTGTATACTTTGTCATTAATTTTTTACTCTCCTTGTCCACCTCTGGAAAGGGTCAGTGTACGGTGAACTCATATACCGAGACCTAATATTCAACCGTTGCTCAGGCTCATCCTTCACAGCGAGGTACTCTTGCAATGTTCCATCCTCAAGTAATAGGTCATCTCTCAATGGAGGAGAGGTCTTAAACAACATTAGGATACCATGGGTGCCATCCCTTAGGGTACCATTACCATGGGTAACATATCCCCCACCATGGATGTCATCTCCCCCATGACCCCCACCATGGTTACCATCACGATGGGTAACATCCCCATCAATATCATCATCTCCCCCACCAACGGGACTACTAATTCCTTTATGATCATACTGATGTTGTGGCGTTGAGAAGTTATGCACCTCAGGTGTAGTCTGTATTATTTTTAAAAAAATAAAAATAAAAAACAAAAAACAAAGTTACATGCCAGTTGGTAAGAAACTTACATTGGTGGTACAAAAATAAGTTACATGCTAATACAAAATCAAGTTACATGCCACTAAGTAAGTAACATGCTAATACAAACCTATGTAAGTTACATGCTAATATAAACCTATGATGCTAATAAGTTACATGCTAATACAAAATCAAGTTACATGCCACTCAAGTGTACTCTTGCAACGTTTAATTTGAAGTAATTTTTTATTTTCTTTGCTTGTTATTATGCTATCTGTAGTGCTGATAAATTATGTTGTACTATAAAGTGGTGTTGCCACTGTTACCCAAGTCTGCCTTATATTACCTTATGTTATTTATGAAGATTTTGAACACAAATTTGCTAATTACTATGTGAGCCAAGTGAAAAGAGGGAAAAAAAACGAGTGAAGAAAAGAAGAGTCAAAAGAGACAAAGCCCAAAGGAAGTAGTTAAGGATAAATAGGTAGAAGAAAAGTTCTTTAATGCTATTATTTTGGTAACTTGTGAAATTGATTATCAGTAGCTTTGTAAAGATGGTCTTGTCCTGTCCTGGTTCTTTTGTTCTTTTTCTTTAGAGTTTAGACAATCATAGGTATTTTAATTTTTTTCTATTATCTAGAAACCTAATCTTAGTATGAATTTTTCATGAAGTAAGTTACATACATGTAAGCAAGTTACATGCTAATACAAACCAAGTTATATGCTAGTTAAACAACTGTATTAAATAGCTACCTAACGACGCACATCAATAAGTTGAGCCTCAATTTCCTCCACCCGGGTAAGGCATCTTTTGATGCGACACTCTATTGCTGAAATCTCCTTCTTGACTATATCTTCAAACCAATCTGATATTTCCCTCAAGAGTTCCCTCATTATTTGAGAAAAGACCGTTGAGTCATCACCCACCTGAAGATCAGAAAAGAATAAAAAAATAATTATTATCGATTTGTATTTAACTTAACACACTTATTAACGGTTAGTAATCAACTTACCGGTGACATGTCTCCTGATGTACGCTGCCTTTTTGTCCTTGCTGTCATTTTTTGTTTACGAGGTGACATCTTCCTCTTCATTGGTTTGTCCTTCTTTTGTTTAGGTCGTGACTGACCTTCATCATTATCATCATTGTCAACCTCATCATTAAGTCTTTGCTGACCGTTGTCCTTTTCGTAATTGTCTGGCACATATTGTGGACCAACTGACAAATCCATGTCAACACCAACCAAGTAAGGCTGTTCCCTTTCATTGCCCATTGGATGTAATTCCTCCAATATAACATACTGTACGGTTAACACAAATGTCATTCTTTTTTCAAGTATTAATATAAACAAAAATGAAATGAAATAAGATAAGGAAACAAAAAACTATACATGTCCATCTTTAACTGCTTGTTCATACTTTGTAAATTTGGAAAAGAAATCATGAGGCCTCTTAAATATTCTCTAATTCCTCAAACGAGGATGTGTGTGGCCTAAGTTTGCTCCCACCAAGTCAATCAACGATCCCAAAGCTTCCATTGCCTATATCTACATTTTGAACAAATTGAAAATAAATTAAGTTCAGTAATCAAAGTTCTACGAAATGCTTTAATATAATATCTGATAGCTCACCTCTAATGCCCAAGGAAAGCCGTACAAGTTATAATGTGTGATTTGCTTCATCGGTGCATTTGCAGCTCGAAATGCTTGTCGGAGGTAGTAGCATGTCATCATGTATGCATAACTTCCCCATGTAAAAGAGTTGAACGATTCTAGATCCTCTACCAATTCAAACAGCCACAATGTGACTTTCTTTCTTGGGTCTCGATCATACAAAATCATGTTAGCAATCAATAAAAAGGTCATCTTCAAACCATTTGTTGGTTTCTCAAACTGTCCAGTCCGAAACTTTTCCCATACGCTTACAAGGTGTATATTTTCATCCTTTTCAAAATACCTAGCATGAATCCCGTCTTCAATGGGAGCATACGGTTTCAAGAAGATGTTTGACATCACCCCAAATTGTAGCCCCGTTACCAAACAAAATTCTCTCTGTAAGAATTTCAACAGTTTTCCACCTACGAAGAAGAGCAACTCATTCTTCCCAGTCACACCGGGTTCATGTATTAGCTGCAACAAAAGGTTGTGAAGTACGCTGGCTGAAAAAGTTAAGTCTTCAGGGATATCAACTAGGTGCCCAAAACAGGTGCTACGAAACTCATTTAATTGTCTAACTTTTCGGAGAACCTTTACAATGTCTGGAAGGGTATTCAAGTTACAGTACACGTTTATGGTGGATTTTTTAATCCAATTATCCTTCGGTTTTATGAGGAAATCTTCATAATTATTATTTTCCTTCTATAAAATCACATAAAAATAACGTTAGTTAAATGTCAGTAAAGTTACATGCCAGTGTCTATGAAAGTTACATGCCAATAAAGTAAGTTACTTGCCAATACAACAGACAACTTACATGTCAGTACAAAAAAATACATGTCAATACAAATAAGTTGCATGCCAACACAAGTTGGTTGCTTTAAATTTAAGTGATACTCCAGACATGTAAGGCCATACTGTCATTTTCAAGGGGACTAAACATCAGAAACGCTAATAGCCAAAAATCAGAAACGCTAATACCTATCCATAAAATTGACTCCACAACTTTTCACTACGTAAGAGCATGTGATAGAGACTACAACTGTACCAATACTAAAGGAAAGGAAACCAACAATCACAAGTAAAGGTGATGGTGAACAAGTAAAGTGGGAGTTCTGTTCCTGTGGAAGAAGATAGTGGGGACAGGAAAAATTATCAAACAACCTTGCTCAGTCTTGGCATAACATGCACATGTACAAACATAATATGGAAAACAAAATATGAGAATTTAGAAGGAAAAAAGAAAACGATAACAACAAAAATAAATACATAAAAATGAAAAGTTCACCAAAATCCAAAAAACTAAAGCCACATATATAACACAAATAATGTCACTAAGGGCACTTGATTAACATAATTTTGCAAAACAGCTTATAGTAATTAAAAAAAAAAAAAAAAAAACACTTTTGGCCTTTACAAACACACACTTAATCATTTGCAATGGTACAGTTGGTGCCTGCCTGAATGTGAGCAAACGGTTGCTCACAAACTGAATGAAAAAATTGATCCGTATTAATTTTAATCACGATTTGATCATTTTATTAAAGTAAAAAATTCATTAAAAGACATTTCACCAATGTCAAAATGTATCTAACATCGAGATTCGATAACAATTGAAATTTATTCAACGGTCTTGACAGAAATCAACTATTCTACTGATATGTCAAATTTAATAACTTGTATAAAGTAATTAAGAAGATAGTCTCACTAAAACACAATTATGTCTTATAAATGTTGTCATAAAGAATACAACACTGGAAACTAAAATCTCTAACAGCAATGGCAATGAGATCAGCACACGAAACAACACAAGGGCAAAGTGTATCCACATGGGCAAAGTGTATCCACAGCAGTCTTTGCATCGTCTATAACATCATAACCCCTCAAACTAAGATTTGGAGCTGGTGTTTTCTCACTGTAGCTGCCATCTATCAGAATTGATGCATCACAACCCTTTCATCATCATTTCCACAAATACATATTCAATTAGTACAAGACTCTCTCATTCAATGTAAACATATCAAGAATCCAGTCATTTTTATAGCTTCATCAAGTCTCCACTACAAAGCTGAAACTTGTGGGGTTGAGCACACAAAGAATGTTTCACAATATCGGCTAAGGCTAGTTTTCCTAAACTGAAAAGATTTAGGTTGGAATTTATAATGAATGTAAAATGGAAGCTTACATTGACAAAACAATCATGGAAATGTAAGCGTAACAGGGCAGCCTAGAAATGCAAGAAACCCGAAAAGGATTTCTTTGTGAAAGATCCTGATTACACATTGAAAAACAATTAAAAATCAATCCAAAGCAAACCTGAGAATTAGATGCATGGATTCGGCGATTGCGGCAGCGACGGCTATCTCTCTCTTTTCTATTTTTTTTTACTCTTCAGTTTTGGTTTTACTGATGGGTGGTTCCCACCCTAATAAGATGCCTCGTTTTTACCACCCACCCATTGACACACTGTTTTTTTTTTCAGATTTCAAATTTAAGGGCATTTCTGTCCAAAAGTGGTAAAAAATGACTAAAACAATAAAAAATAAACTTGTGGCTAAAAACAATAAGTTCATACATTTTTTGGCTCTTTTTGAATTCACCCTAAAAATATATGTACAGTTTGCAGTACAGTACTTTTATATGAGAGCTAATTTTGGTACATATTTTTGAAAGAATAATGGATTAAATTATTTATCAAAAACCATGCCCGACATTTATGCAATGCAAGGAAGATGGTATACAATATATAAATTTGAAAAATAAAAACTAAGGGGACAATTTGGGGAAGTAAAGTCCGGTGGTATTAGATTGAGACTTTTTAATAAGTCAGATAAGTCTGGTGGTATTCGATTAAAACTTTTAAGATTTTTTTAAAAAAATCCATATTGTCTTGTGGTATTGAAACTAGACTTTTAAGATTTTTTTAAAAAAGTCTATATTGTGTTGTGGTATTGGATCTAGACTTTCAAGAGGCAAAAAATTGTTTGTATTGGATTGAGATCAAGATTTTTAGGATTTTAAGACAAAATGGATTTTTTTTCCAGACTTTTTAATGATACGTATAAATAACTTGAACCCAAAATTGTCATGCCCTCTCCTTTAATACTTTCCAGACTTTTTATTTGATTTCAAATATTTGGTGAGTGTATTGGTATATAATAAATGTGGAGGCCAAGCACGCAAAAGACAGCATAAAACTACACTTGAAAGTCGAGTACCACATCACTGATAATATGCCTTTGTGAGTTAAAATAGTTTTATGCTAGATTTCCATGATCCCACCACCACCACCACCGGTATCTAAAATCTTTAGGACCACTGGTAAAAATTGATCTAATACTTTATCTACATCTATAAATTAAATATGGATTTCGTAAAAAGTAAATATAAAGAGGAAGTTGATTTTTTAAAAAATATATATATACCTGATAAAAAAAAACTAGTCCATTACTGATAATATAGCACTTTGTGTAGATTGATTTCAAAAACAAAAGAATATGGTCACCATTTCTATTGATTTATTGCTTGAACGAGTTAAAAAGATATGTGTCTCACATAAAACCATGCTTCTATAAAATTTAGATACATGTTTTTTTTTTTTTTTTTAATCTGATAACGGAAGGGTATGTCGAACCCTGTCGAGAGCAAGCACTAGTTGACCATTTGGAGTTATTATTTTTTAATATGCATAATTAAATCTTATATATCAATCTTTTTGTTATTTACATTTATATTAAAAAATTTCTTGTCATGCCCCAACCCTCCAAATTTAACCAATGCATGCATAGTCTGTATATCAACTCATCTCATCATACTTGAATCATCTATCACTAACATGAAAAAGGGACGTACACTGTACACACTACTAAAGAAAAAAAAAAGGATAAAGAGCAGTGAATATTGGAGTTTGATAACATATAAATTAATGAAATTCAACAAGCCAAACAAAAATACTTCAATGTTCAAGCTATTTTTGCCCCTGTTTCATATCATTTCTAGTGAGGTAGTGGGGGATGGGTCATTGGTTATTATATTTATTTCATATGGTAACATTTTTTGCATCATATGAACCAACTGAAGGTTATGTGTTGGTTGGTGGTATTTTAAAATTTTATTACTTCTCTTCATAGCTTATACATGTTTCTCGTTCAATTTTTATTGTTCAGTGACTGCCCTCAACAAGATTATATAGCACTGGAACTTGGGAAGAAAATTAAATACTACAATCGACTCTTGAAAGTCCATATTTTTAAAAGTCCAAAAAGTCTTGAAATAAAGTCTAGATAATCATAATTGTCTATAAATAGAGTCCAAAGACTCTTTCAGAATCTTAAAAGTCTAGTCCATATAATCATAAAAGTATAGTCATAACAATCCTAATCATCCTAAGGGCTGTCCTGTAAGCCATTCTCTGTTTTTGGTTTCATTTTTGAATTCTGAATATGCGTCTGGTAGCATTTACTAGAATCCGTATTTTGAAAATAAAAACGGAAAAAACGCGTCCGGTAAGATAACCGAAAACTATTGAAAATTGAAATATCAATTTTTACTTTTTGTTTAATATTGTAACAATTATAAATAAAATGTAATCAATTGATCCTGAAGAAGAAAAAGAAGAAGAAGTCGAAGACTAGAAGAGGAAGATCAGTGACGGCCGAAGACCAGAAGAAGGTCATCGGAGGCGAGTGGAGTGGATCAGCGGCAACGGCCGAAAACCAAAGGAAGACCATCAAAGACCAGAAGAAGAAGAAGCCACTGTCGTGATCGGCCGTCAGAGGCGAGTGGATCGGCGACGGCTACGACCGGAGAAGGAAGGAAGAAGAAGAAAGAAAGAAGATGAAGATGGTGGCGGGAGCAGATGGAGGAAGGAAGGAAGAAGATGAGTTGAGGAAGAAAGAAGATAAGGTCTGGTGGGTGAGAAAAAAGAAAAAAAAAATTTGTTAATGACATGAGACCCATCTATTTAATGATATAGGACCTACTTTATTTGAAAAACAAAAACAAATTCATAAAAAACAAGTTTTTTTTGTTTTTCAAAATTTCCACTTTTAACACTGGTTTTGTTTTTCATTTTGTTTTTGAATTTTGAAAATAAAATGAAAAATGGTTACCGGACGTGAATTCAAAATCATTTTTGGAAAACAAAAACGAAAACAGACTGAAAACAGTCTACAGGACAGACCCTAATAGTCTTGCAAATCTATAAAATCCTTGTACCTTAAAATTGTCTATTAAAATCTCAATCCAATACACCCCTCCTAAAGCCTTGGCCCGATGAAATAGATATTAAAATCAAGCACTGTTGAATCAATGGTTCAACATTTATAACGAGAAATGAATACTTTAAAATCTTCTCTAGACTAAAGAATAATATGTATTTAATTCGATGTTTACAGTCATAAACTCATCGGCTGTAGTACACAATTGTATGGCAATCAAACTTCATCATCGCGAACAATTCCATCTGTTCAATAAGCTGATTTATGATCTTTGCAAACTAATATGTGACTGGTGTTTTAATTATAAACTTGCCGTATGAATGATGTGCGATCATATTGGAAGGAATACACATCATAGACCACGCCACCTCCTCCACAAGGAGGAAGGAGAAGCTCGTTCTGGAGGAGGAGGTGTAAGGATTTCTAGCATGGTTTCCTTCTCTTTTGGGGTTAATGGAACACCCCTAACAAGGTTCAATGCCATGATGTGCACGTTTGTCCTTTTCCTGTGCTTGTTGTACGCCCATACTCCTGCAGCAGCACCAGCGACTAGAAGCTGTTGCAAAACCAACACATTCATGTAAGAAAAATTTCACCAATCAGTCAAAAATTATTTTACAACTGTTCATTTAGATCCTAAAACTGACCGGTGATAGCCACAAGGCTGCAGTCTGCATATCAAACTTTGGAGCATAAAGTACAGTCTCTCCAAAATCATCCTCGAGTTTTTTGTATATCTCTTTATCCGACTTTCCAGACTGAATCTCATCACGAATTAACTGCAGCATAATTGCGAACATTATTACCGTGCAAATTTAAGTTTCACCTTGGACAGTTGAAGAGAACATTGTTAGACGAAGCATAAAAAAAATGCATAGCTAGAGACGACAGACTCCGGTAAGAAAAACTACCCAATCAAGGTCCTAAGGCATATATAGTTCATCAATCAGGATTCCATTGCTATGGCATTGATCTTATTAAGCAGCATAGCTTCGCTGTTAACTAAGTTTTTGTTCCTTGGTAAATCCAATTAGTCAGATAAGATCTAATCAATTAGTTGGTACAATGCTAATGAGTAGTCATAGAACACGAAATCCATTTAATGATCACTCATTATAAAAGAAACACCCTGCTTGAATCAATATTCATTTCAAAACAAAAGGAAGTACCTTCCTCAGGAGAATGGCGATATCTGCTTGTGAATCTTCAATGGATTGACTCCCACACTCAGTACACCGAACATTGTGACTTATGTTTCTTGCCCTGGCGTCCACCACCTGTTTCTTTTTCAATGGATCATCATTACTCTCCATTGTGGGAGTGCGTATCACCTCAGGTCCAAAGGAACTATCAAAAAACAAAATCACACAAAGAATTACAAAATCAACAACTTAAAATACAAAATTGCAGGTCTTTTGTTTCAGTGATGCATTTTGTCGAACACTTGTAAGGCCAATTAAACGAAACAAAAGTATTTACAGCCCAACGAATTAGACATTCAAGCTGATATACATAAACAGCGCTATGATCTCCACACAACTACAAGAACATTTCTGAAATTCTATACAAAACCCAGAAGATCTAAGGATTTTTATTATATTTTCTAGGAAAATGTAAATAACTTTGATTAGTTGGAAAGTGAATCAAAGAAAAACGGAGTCGTGTATCCCATGATTGAACCCATATAATATCAGCTCAACCAACCAATATAAATACTTGTATATTTTTCAGTTGTTTAATAAAATTACAAAATTGAAAACAATAGCTAGAATTCAACATTTCAATTTATTTTTATTTTTTAACAAAATAATTTTCAGCTGCCAAACAAAACACAAAGAAAAGAGAATCGTAAAAATTAAAAATTAAGGAGAAAAGAAAATGAGATTAATTCAAGAGCACCTGCTACGTGTTGACAATTGTCAATTGATGATCTTTTCTGGTTCTAAGACAAGGGAAGTTAGCTCTGATTAGAGGGGTTTTGGGTTTAAATGATTTCTGGGTTTCAGCCTTACAGGTACTTCCCCTATTATAAATCTTATAAAATAAATTATTATTTAAAAAAAAAATCACTTATTTATAATTATACATAATTTTTTTAAATGATATTAATAATATTGTCTTGATTGACAGTGAAATTGAAAAGGACTAAAAGAGTACAAATTTTAATTTAGTTATCATTTTTTTTTTTTTTTTTATGTTTAGTCATAAAATCTTGAAACATCTTTTTTGTTGTTAGATAACATTTTAGATGTTTTGGTAAAATAAAATCAATATAGAAAATTATTTTGTTTTGCACATGTATAAATCTTGTTAAATTTGTTATGTCAAAATCCACTACCTGGTGGTCGGAGACTACACAATCGCCGTCAATCCACCAAGGTTCATATATTGCCTTGTTTTGTTTTGGCGGTTGTGTACTTGTGTCGGAGTCTATAGTCAGATTACAAGTCCCACTTTTCAAGTTCCAAGCTAAACTTTGCAGTGCTGCCAACTCTTACGTCCCTTTGGTAAGATTGGATCCACATCCCAAGCAGAATTAAGTTTCATCGCTAATTAGGTAACTTAAGTTGAGGCAAAGAGGAATGATTTAGAGCATCTCTAATCATGCTCCCTAAATTTTTACTAAATTTTAGCTATTTTAGCTCAAATGCTATTTTAGCTAGCAACTATTCATGAGGTCATTCTAACCATGCTTCCTAAATTTTTGCTAAATTTTTGTTTTAAATTGTATTTAATAATCATGCTCTCATGATATCATTTTTTTAATAACAAAATCAATTTAAAAATATTAAAAAATTAGGAAAGAGAAGATAGAGAGCTCTCTACATTTGGAGAGCCACCAACTCACCAAGAGGCTCTCTAAAATAGGGAGCCATTTAGGGAACCCCTTGGAGTGCAAGAAAGCTAAATTGGCTCCTTATTTTAACTAAGGAGACTATTTAGGGAGCCCCTTGGAGATGCTCTTAGAGAATATTATTGCTCGTTGGATGATTAAGCTTAAATCCTCTCTTTATAATGATCCATTGGTTTTGTTAGATTGTTTCATTAGTTCAGTTACTATTTCTTTGCTTTCGATTGAGGCATGTGTGTCCATTAAGTTTATTGTTTTAGGGCATGCTTACCCCTCTACTCTCACTTTTCTTTTCCTTCTCTTGTTTTTTTCTTTTGTTTCTTTTTTATTTATCTATATATGGTTATATCTGTTGTTTTTCAGCATATGATCATATATGATGATTTTTCCCTTCAAATCAGTCTGATTATATATATATATATATATACTCACAATTGTCTATAAAACTCCGCTATCTATGGGTAGATCTCTTTGGTAGTTTTTTTTTTTTTTTAATTATTATTTATTTGCTCTCTAGTAGGTATTAGTAGACTTTTTTCAAAAAAGGAAAAAATACTTGCATATCCTGTACCTAAAAACTAATAATGAAAGGATTTCAACAACAATAACAATAACAATAGTAATGCACAAACGAGATGAGGTTGGTCTGGTGATAAACCATTTACACCTGCACCACGGGGTAATAGGTTCGAGTCCTCCCTCTCTCCAAAAAAACCTCGAATTTATGTAATAGCATAATATTTCAATAATAATAATAATGCTCATCACCCGTCAGCACGGGTGGTAGTGACCATGCACATTTCTCAGTTTGTGAGAGTAGTTATTTCCCGTTATGGAGTAGATATTCAGGTCAGACATATATTGGTTGATATTGGCAAGTTCTGTCAGTCCTACTAATATATATATATATATATGGGGGTTTTTTAGGAAAAAAAATGGATGTTCTGATGACAGTGGAAATCCATTTTTTTTTCTTTAAAAAAAAAAAATTATATTTGTGGAGATCCATTTTTTCTTATATTATTTTAAATTTTTATATTGAAAGGTAGGGTTCGTTTTTTTGTCTTTGGACTTAATAGTCCTGAATTTTTCTGAAGACTGAATAGGGATTGGAATCTGAACTTGAATAACATGTTTGTTTGTTTTTTCCTCACATCTGAATGTATTGTCAATACATTTGTTTTTTAAAAGTAAAATTGTTTGAAAATAAGTAATTTTACATTTATACCCATGTTAAACAATTATACATATAATATGGAATAAAAACAATCCAAAAATAATAGTTATATATGAACACATATGATCATGATCTTCCCCTTCCATTACAAATAAAATTCATTTTTACTAAGAAAAGAAAATGTTTTTTTTTTTTTCAAAAATAAAAGAGGCAACAGGAAAACTCACACAAAACACTTTAAATATATATATATATATATTGTCAATTAGTCATAACAATAAATATATCAAGACGAAGAATGTGGACCATAGATTATGGAGAAGTTTTGATAAGTACATACACTTTGAATCAAAGTATGTAAATCTAGTGATCTACATTCTTCGTCCTGATATATTTATTGTCAGAATGAACTGACAATAGAAAATCTGTATATATATATATATATACATCACCCTAATATCATAATAAAGTATTGATATTAAACACCAATATAAGAAATGATTAGAGTTCTTTTTTATTTTTAAAGCTATTTAAAATAAGGTATATATTAAAATAAAGATTTCTATACCATATATAATTATGATGAAATTGGAAATATGCTATATATAGAGGATAGTATCGGAAGAAAAGATTTTGGATTGCATTTAATACAATTCAGTGATTTACAATTAAGTGAAAAGTCGAGATTTTTTACTTTTTATTTTAAGTTGTTTTTTGGTATTTTTAAATTGCTTGACCACTTAAAAACAAACAAAACAACTTAATAATTATGATTTAGACCCATTAAATTTTAAATGGAAAAAACAAACAACCCCGTAATTTTGCTTGGGAGGTTCTTTTTTAGAAAAAGAGAAAAAAGAAAAAGAAAAAAAAGTTCACTGTCCATCTCAAATTTGGACAATGGAAATCCATCTTTTTTTTTTTTTTTTTTTTTATTTCTATTTGATGAAATTGAATAATAAAAAATATGGATCTCCACGATGGAGAACCATTTTTTCTATTTTTATTTTTTATTTTTATATTAAAAGGTAGTTTTGCTTCAAAATATTAACATTATGGCATTTTGGGGAAACACAAAACTAGATGGGCAAGTTTGAGGATAGATCAAACTATGGGTAATTTCGATAATTTCCCTAAATATTATTAAATTTGAGCAAATTGCACCAAACTCTCCTAAGGTTTGTCCTTTTACATCCAAAAACAACTTTATCGTTAATTCACACTCACCTCTCATGTTGTTAGGGTTTGACCGTTAAGTGTGAGGGTTGACCATTAAAAATGGTAAAAGACGGAAAAACACCTGATACATTTAAAAGGAATATTAAAAAAAAAAATGATGGACAATGGATATCAAATTAAAGACGAAAAATAAAAATAAAAATTAAAAATTAAAAAAACTAGTGGACCAGCCATCTTCATCGATCGAGATGGGTCTCCATTGATGAAGACCAGATCTTCATTTGGAGACCGATGGGTCTCCATCACTGAGAATAAAGATCCCACTTGTCGGCGATGACGATCCCATCTCTATCATTGCGCCGCCGAGGATGGAGACGATGGAGATCCCACGGTGGGATCTCCATCCTCGGCGATAAAGACCTATCTCCATCGATGGAGATGGTTTGTGGAGATCCCTGTTTTTCACCTTTTTTATAGTTTTTATTTATTTATTTATTTTATTTTTGTAGTTTGAAATAGAATTATTTGATTTTTAAAAACAAAAACAAAAACAAAAACAAAAAAAAAAAAACAATAGAATTAAGTTGCTGTTAAAAAATTCTTAATTTTCAATTAATATTATTTTTTTAAGGGTTAATAGCACCAGTGCCCCCTGAACGTATAGCGAAATCGCATAGTGCCCCCTGAATTAAAAATCCTGGCATTAAACCCCTCAAACTCTCATAAATTGGCAAAAATGGACGGAATAGGGACGGACGTCAAAAGCAAATTACATTTACACACCCTGATTATGTTTATAATTGCATTAAAACTAGAAAAATATAATAATATCACACAAATACCCTTTGACTTGTTTGACTAATGTCTAAAAAAAAAAAATGTTAATAATTTTTTTATAATAATAATAATAATAATAACAAGTAAACTATTAACTACCCATATTTCCAATTAAACAAAATTAGTTTAACAAAAGATTAAATCAATAGTACGTTAAACTATTAATACATCACATTCAAACCCAAAATTTATATTTATTTAAAAAATCTAAAAACGAAAAACCCAATTTACCCAAAATCTATTTATAAAAGAGAAAAATAAATATTTTTTCAAAGAATAAAATTAAAAAAAAAATTAATTTGTTTTCAATAAATATATATATATTTTAAAGAAAGATTGATTTCCAGCCCATCACCATGATGGATGTTGGAGATCAAAAAAAATATATTTTTTAAAATACGAATTAAAAAAAAATTATAAAAAAAAAATCATATCATCATTACATCTTAAAAAATCTTCTTCATCATCATCATCTTATCTCCAACACCCAAACACCAACCTACTCACTCACCACCACTCTCATCCCTTTCTTCCCTCTTCTTGACCACCGCGTCTCTCTCTTCCCTTTCTTCCCTCTCCTCCCGACCGCCGCCGCGTCTCTCTCTTCCCTTTCTTCCCTCTCCTCCCGACCGCCGCCGCGTCTCTCTCTTCCTTTTTTTCCCTCTCCTCCCGATCGCCGCATGTCTCTCTCTTCCCTTTCTTCCCTCTTCTCTCTCTTTCTTTCAGGAGTCCCGTCGCATTTGTGTTAGGGATTTGCAGTGATTTGGCATCTTCATTGCTATTTTATATTTGGTAACTTGTTATTTGATTTTGCTTTAATGAGAATAATTGAGAGACATTAGTGGAGCAAGTTAAGGGAGTGATTTTGGTGGTGGATGATGATTTCGGTGGGGTTAGGGTTGTGGTGGCTAGGGTTTGATGAAAATGATGTTGATGAGATGTGGGTTTTGTTAAAGATGATGATGATGAGATGTGGGTTTGTGATGGGTTTGAAACTGATTTGTGCTCGGTTTGGATGAATGTGGTGGTGGCGATATGATGATGATGACGATCTGAAACTGGAGAAGAAATTTTTTTGCAAATCTGGGTTTGAACCTGGGTTCTTGCAAATCTGGGTTCTTTGCTCATGGAAAATTTAAAAAAATTGAACCTTGGGAAAAAACGAAATCTGTGGAGATCTTTTTTTTTTTTTTTTTTTATTAACATTAAAAAAAATTATTTTTTATAAACTTCAAATCTGGAATTTTTTTTTTTTCCAGATTTCTTGAAGTGTAACTGAAAGAAAGTTAATTTTTTTTTTAATTTTTTTAATTTTTGTTATTTTTTATTATTTAATTTAATTTAATTTACTAACTTAAATGCGTTTAATATATATATTATTATTTTTAATTTTTTTATTTCAGTTTTTTATAGTACAATTTTTTTTTCACATTAAAAAATTCAAGAATTACCAACTTTACCCCTAACTGTAGGGCATTTGTGTGATATTATTATATTTTTCTAGTTTTAATGCAATTATAAACATAATCAGGGTATGTAAGTGTAATTTGTTTTGACGTCCGTCCATATTCCGTCCATTTTTGCCAATTTATGAGAGTTTGAGGGGTTTAATGCCAGGATTTTTAATTCAGGGGGCACTATGCGATTTCGCTATATGTTCAGGGGGTACTGGTACTATTAACCCTTTTTTTAAACATGTTTTTCAATTAATCTCCATTTAAAAACTTTTATTCAACTTTTATATATTTCTTTTATCAAAAAAAAAAAAAAAAAAGCTTTAAATGACTAAAATATCCTTAGTTTTGACGGTTGTAGTAGTCAAAATCCGTCAAAACTGAGCCTTTAATCCACTGTCAAAATGTGAGATGTTTCAAAGGATCCGTCAGAAATGGGCCCGCAAAGCCCAAAAACTGGTACACGGGCCATCGAACCAAGTTAAAACACGTGGTTAAATCAAGTCATAAATTAGACAATCACAATGGGACGTTTCACAAATCCCAACGTTTGAATTCATTGCCAGATTAAAACAAATCAAAACGGGCAATTAAGTCTCCTTAATTCGCGCTCCCGTTTGAAGGATTGAAACGTTGGAGACCCCTGGTTTTCACTATAAATAAGATGCCCACTCTCAAAGAAGGGGGTCCTGATTTTTTGACTACTTACGCGAAAGCACTAAAACTTCTCTCAAATCCTCTCCATCTAACTCATCTCTAGCATTTATTGCGGTGGTGCTCTTCCAGTATTAATTACTGGCCCATGGATTGGATATCATCAACCTCGAACAAAGACGAACCCAGCCTTTAATCGATCCAGGTCGAACTAAGGAATCAATCGAAGCTTTCGAGCCACCAAATTGTTCGACTATTGACATCGAGCAAACCCTTGATAAATTAATTACTCGATTCAACGATTTCGAACAAATACATTTTGTTTCCTTCCCTTTTTCTTATTCTTCGTATATCGAACAAATACCGACTTGAATGTTGGAGAGTCCCCCAAAGGGAACACCTCCTCCCGTGGTCTACATCGCTCTTTTTATTTGCTGTTTCATAGGTTGTCAGTGCTCACCTCGATAATCAAAATCAATTGTAGATCCGATCAACTACAACGGTCAAACTTGGTCAACGGTTAAGTTTGACTAGCAGCGGGAGAGGTAAGTGTCAAATAATGATAAAATTGTTTTTGTGTGTAAAAAGGTAAACTTGAGGGGTTTGGTGCAATTTGCTCTATTAAATTTTGTGGGTTTTGACTTTTGAAGGATGATAAACCCTTTCTCTCTGATTTCTGTCGAACCAAACAGTCCCTAGGGTTTAGGGTTTTCATCCTCTCGAAATCCGGTGTTGCTCATTCTGGCCCAGAAATGAGAAATTTACAGCTCTCGTTGAATCAAACGCAGAAGGTAAGACTACAAAGTGCTCTTGAGAAGCTCGAGTCTTTCTCTTCAAAGTCCAACGCCAACTCTGTCGTCACCGTCGCCGACTCCATCCCCATTTACGAAGAAGGCATCCTCAAGTATACACACACGCATTCCTTCTCACTTTTATTTGCACTATATCGTTTGTTACCTTTTTTAGTTATAATTGAACTCTTTGTTGGATTGAATGGAATACAGGGGACATGGAACTTTGGACCGAAAAGGTGAGCTGGTCGCCACTGTTTGTGGTGTAGTAGAACGCATCAACAAGTTGATCTATGTACGCAGCTTGCGATCCAGGTAATCAAAATTTGTTATTTTTATTGTTGCTTTAAATCTTATGCATTTTGTTGATTAGGTTTTGAAAGAATTTTCTTTTTTCTCAAGTAAAAACTTGCTCAGCTTGTGAAAGTTTTTGTCAATAAATAGCTATTGATTGTTTCTTTTATAGATACAAGCCGGAGACTGGAGATATTGTAATAGGACGTGTTATTGAGGTAAACTTAAATTGCATATCAGTAGCTTCTTTTTGTAAACTGATAGGCTTCTTGATTGGAAGCTGACTATTATCTCATTTTTGTAATTGCAGAGGAAAATGCTTTTGCTATATACTTATATTGTTTTGGATCGATGGGAGCTTAGATATTGTGTATTATATAGTATGCATCTCGATTTACATTTTGAGAATTTGTATAATGATCATTTTTGTTGTTCAGGTTGCTCAAAAGCGATGGAAATTGGAATTAAATTTCACTCAAGATGCAACTTTGATGCTTTCTTCAATGAACTTGCCAGATGGAATTCAGGTATCAGAATTTTTTGGTTTCACTTTTCGGTAATGGTCCTTTTGGCAACACATATGTACTTGTAGTTATATATTTTTTTGAGATACTGGATGCATTTCTCATTTTGTCAATTTACATATCATCATTAGGCTGGTAGAGAGAGATCACATACAGATAAAGATAGTGTTTGAAATAATTACAATTTATATCTATTTTTTCAAGTTATGTTATTTGTTAATCTGCTATCATAACCGAATTATGTCATGAAATTTCGGTAGCACTTATTCTCATGATTAAGCACGGTCTCATAACTAATTTTCTTGATGAGTCATACTAAGGTGGCCTAAACCCTAAAATATTGTTTTAGCACCACCATTTTAATTGAAAATTTTCCATTCTATGGTTTAAAAATCATGCTTCTTGTAGTGTTTGGCAGTTGTCTTTGATTGTATTCGTTTACTTCATTGGACTTTTGGGGTTTTAGAAACAGTATACATATCATATATGAATTAGTTGTTTCTGTTGGAGCAAAAACATCCCTTCTATGCTTTTCACAACAACAAAAAAAGGTGAAAATAGATTAAGAAATAAAAAGTTCTGTTCAACAGTATGATAGTTTTATGGCAAGTCTCTAGTTCTTTTTATATTTGATCTACTCAGGGCATGCTTTGGTTCATAGAATTTTAGTGGAGATCTATTATATGTTTAATTTGAGCTGTAATTTTAAATGATAATTGCTCCAATATGTTTCTGGGCTGAACAGTCCATGGGATGGTTTATTAATTTCTTAAGATCCTAATTCTATGTTCATATGGATGGCATACATCTATACGAACTATGAAGCATGGGGTATCTCTTTCGTTTGTTTATATTGAATAACTGACTAAATCTAGCCTAGAGTTGAGGTTTCCCTTTGTTGATTACTAGAGGCGACGGACTGCAGTGGATGAACTGAACATGCGCAGCATTTTTACAGAGAATGATCTTGTGTGTGTAAGTGATATGTTACAAAATTTTAATTTATTTGTGTTATGCTGTCAAAAAGAGAAAACAAATGAATACTCCAATGATACTATTATACTAATAACCTTTTCTTTTCAGGCTGAAGTTCGCAGTTCCCATAATGATGGCAGTTTACAACTACAAGCAAGAAATCAGAAGTACGGAAAGGTGTGTTCTAATTTCTATTTTAAAATTTCTTATTTTCTCATCGTGCACTTTGCACACTTTCTGTGCTATATCTTACATAGAGAAGTATAAAATACTCCTAAAATAAAATAATAGCTAAAAAGATTATCAATCAAAAAGGAAATTGTCCACATTTCTGACTGGCAGTTTCTTTTTTGACTTAAAAAGTAAGAGCTATAAACTTGATCTAAAATCCAAAGAAGAAATTTTTTACATTATAGAGCACTGACATGGGTGAGATAGGGAATTCAAGTAATTTATAAGATTTACTTAGATTTTTCATAAGAAACTTGATCACCATCACCATTGGATTTTTCATTAGCATCATTATAATGATTTCCATTCATGTGATGTATATGATATTAATGTGATTAATATGTCTACAGCTTGAGAAGGGTCAGTTGCTCACAGTGAACCCTTATCTTGTAAAGAGACGGAAACTGCACTTTCACCACCTGGAACAGTATGGAATTAACTTGATAGTTGGATGTAATGGATTCATCTGGGTCGGAGAACATGTTGAAGTCAAAGACAAAATGGCAGTGGATCAAACAAATGATTCTGAGCAACAGATTGGCAAATCTGATCAAAATTCTATGGATATCGATGGACAAGATGGAACTTTCACTCCACTAGAAACGAGGCAGAACATTTGCAGAATTGCAAATGCTGTTCGTGTGTTATCTGCTTTAGGCTTCAGTATAACCATGGAAGTGATCATGGAAACTGTTAACTTAAGCAAAACAATGAATCTTGATATACATGAGATGCTTGGATCAGAGTTCTATGTTCTGGTTGCAGAAAGTGAGGCTGAACGACGAAGTATGACAAAAAGGAAACGGTGATCCTCCTGTTATTTTACATATGGGAACCAAATGTTGAGTTTTCTATTTATTTTTTTGTACACTGGAAATCAAGATGAGACTGTAGTGTTGTGGACAGGACACTTATGTACACTTGGTAAAAAATTTCTTGTTTAAAATCAAGATGAATCTGGTTAACTGTTCCACTTTTCTCACCTAATATAAGGAAATTTTTCTTGAATGTGAAAAAAAAAAAAAATTGGAAATACGGTCGTGCCATTGCATTAAAAAAACTACTGTAATATTTGAAACCATAAGGTAGGATGGTAAACATGAAATTTTGATTTTCAACAATATAGCAATCCAGCATACAAGTAAAAATTTTCTTACAATTTACAAGCTCTATCAAGTTTCTTACAATATGCTCTTAGCAAAATCAGATAAAATATTCCTTCTATTCTCCTTCCACAGGAAGACTGTAACAGCTTATAGACTACTCAGTCCATATTGTGCATTGTGTTTCACCTATCAAAGCTCATCTTTCACAGGTTCTTGGAGGCATTGTTCATCCCAAAAGTAGGGAAACTTCAACTTCGCCGCAGTATGAGGCATGGACCAGTCATTATATATAAACCTGAGGCAGAAGCCAGAATGCAACTTTACCCCCTCAGTAACCACAAGAGATAAAGAACCAAAAAATAGAGAAGAAAGCAAGTAGGAGCCTTCTATACACAAAACCTGAAATTATTTCATGATAAAACCTGGAAAAAAGCTGCTTCAATGGTTTTTCAGATGTGAAGCATGAGAAAATGGTAGGCCATTACATTTCTACTTGAGAAACTTTTAACATTCACCAAATAGTTTCTTAAGGAATACAACTGAACACATCAAACATCTTCAATGTAGCATGAACTCACTAATCAGGTACAGGGCCCTCAACAAAGTATTTTATTTTTTATTTTGTTGAACACTCAACAAAGTAGTGTACTCAGATGATTGTATATTTGTATGTTATTCCAAGTCTATGTTGGATTGGTACCTAATTAAAAAACCACAACCAAAGGTTGCTTGGATTAGAAATACCTTTTTATGTTCGTTTACATTATCAAACAAGTCTTGCCTTTAGGCTTTAGAACTCATTTCATAACAGAGTGAAGCTTGTTTCGGCTAGTGGGCATAACTCAAAAGAAAGGTGTACATGACTCATTAAGAGCTCTTTTAGGCTTGCAAATAGTCTTGCTGAGCCTTGATAATAGAGGTTTAGACAATTTTTTACAGGAAGGACAATAGTTTAAGCTTATAAAGAAGCTCAAGCACAAGTTTTGTGTTAACTTAGCTGAGCTTGAGCTCCAAGATGTTTTCCAGGGGTTGATAAGAGCTTGAATACTGGTGACTATATAAACAAGCATAGCCTGATCAGTCCAAAGCCATGCATGGCTTGGCTCAGCTACTTCGTAACCCTACTTAGTACATAGAGTATCTTCGTTTCAATTGTTAATAGGAGTTAATTACTCTGAAGAAATTGTGAATCAACGGAGCAAACACTTAAGGGAAAGGGATTATGACCATGAATTAACTGCAGACATTGCTCTTACAGTGGATATTGACACCTTGAAAGCATATTCAACAATGTTGGAGGTGCAAATGTTTCAATCCATAACTAGGAAAACAGAAGAAGTGTACGGAAAAGCATAGTCACAGCAAGTATGGAAATGCAAAATGATGGACGAAGAGATGTTAGTATGTTACGTACACTTTAACGGGTGGACGAGATATTATAGCAAGCATTTGTAAATCCTCATGTTCATTAGAATTCCAGACCTGCAATGAGTAACATAAACAATTATTAATTATTGTAATGACTCAACAGTAGTTGGGAATTGTTAATAGGGCAAAAAAAATAGCTACTCTAATTTGTTTAAAGAAGATATTTGAGAATGTGAGTTAAATAGCCATCCTGACAAACCAAATGAAATATAGCACTGATAACAGAGCTTCCCAGTCACAAACTTGCCTCTCAACTATTCTGCAAGCACTGAAGTAAAATTACCAATTGCAATTTCTCTCTGTCTCATACATATTCCTTTCATCATCACACCACCTAACTATTTTACTTTGCTAAGTGTATTGGGCGAATTTACCTCACTAGGCTGTTTATATGTATCATAGAGAGTCACAGACTCACAGGTCTTGTACCAGACATAAAAAACCAAGTATTGACATTATAACTTTCAAGAAATTGATCTAAGCTATTAGATGGAATATCTTTGCATTTAAATCTTGATAAATATGATAACTGTTAACTGCCTATGCTACTTATGTGATAGCTATTCATCACTTCATCATACTGACAACATTGATAATACTCCAAATCAACCAATTTGCAAACGGCATGAAATAGTAAATAGCTTCCAGGGTTTGTCAGATGGAAATCAGATGTTAAAATATTATTGATAACCATCTAGTTATTCATGTTTGGTTGCTCTAGGAAGCATAAGAAAAATAAAATAAAAACTCCAAAACCGTGGAGCATGAGTAGTTAGCTCAGTCAATACAATAAACTAGCAATGTGGTAATGTGTATGTATGGTCCATCTCCTCACATTCTAGTCAACAAATAATTTTATGCTTTCAATAACTGTTGGCAAATTATCATCCATCACCACAATTAGCTTTAAGACCACAGCAGCAATATATTAATAATTACTGTTTTCAGTTTTTATGGGTTCAATGGTATATATAGTGACATTGTATCCCATTTCTCCATCTTAATATCCATATTCCAGACTCACATCACATCACACAAAATACCTGTGAGGTTAACCATTTAACGCAAGAATTGTAGTGCAGTTTACCTGGTGAACGTCGTTTACAGGAATAACAAAGGTGCTGTTTGAAAAGATAAAGTATTCTTGTGGCTTTCCAGGGTACTGCTCATGTGAACTTGAGGCAAGATACAAAGTTCCACTCCCCTTCAGAACAACAAAAACTTCTTCACCGGAATGCCTATGGATTGGTGTTCGTGATCCTGGAGAAAATGTTTGAAGCCAGACCTCAACCTGTGAAACATACAATGCTTTAAAAAAGATAGGTGGTATCGGTAACTTATACTATGAAGAGACATGAAGGTAGTGTTGGTTTCATGGAGAAGAACAATATAAAAAATGCCAACATTTAATGTTTTATAATACCACCATGATAAGATCATTCAAGAACTATAAAAACTTAAAATTGAAGACAGTCAATATATAGAGCACGTCATGCCATTTCTTCAATGACTTGGTTCAAATTAGCATATAATGTATGTCCAGTTATAAGACCTCTTGACGTTACTCTATAATTGCCAATAAAAAGCTTGATTAAGCATTAGATATGATATTCACATTTGCACAAAAAACCATGAACTCAAAAGATAATGGGAAAATAAACAACTAAATGGAGTTGGTGCATTCCATACCTCTTTCATCCCATGTGAGACTGAACCTGCCACAGTTATGTGAGACAATCCAGCCCTTCCATAGTTATCCTGTGGAAGTTCACTAATATTCCTTACCAGTGGCATTCCTGCATAGAAATTAAATAAAAAAGCAATGAAACATCAAATAATCCAATATATAGAAGCATGAAGAGCATACAAGAAAAATTAAACTGAATGCAGCCAGCTACAGCTAGTTTCCTCCTTTCTCACCAAATCACGAGCAGAGATGGACTGCTATCATCCAAATTACAATATTACTTATCAAATTCACAACATGTTTCCAAAATAAATAAAAAATCAAACAAATCAAATTCATTAAATGAAAAACAAAAATACAATTTAAATGACCAGAAATTCAGACCCACTAAACTCAGTTCAAGTACCATTTCATGCTATTTTAATAAATAAATAATAAGTATCATTTCATGCTACTCAATCATGAAACACAGATATTATTAAGGGTCTTACAAGCAAAAAAAAAAACAAAAAAACAAAAAAACAAAAAAACAAAAAAAACAAAAAATAAATAAATAAATAAATAACACAGAAGAGTTGAAGATTCCTGAGGAGTTGAAAAAACTGACCTTTGATTGAGCATTGAGAAGCTTCACTACTTGCGTACAATAAAACCAAACTCAGCAAAATGAACCAAAACTTTTCCATATTTTCGCTGCTTCTAGAAACCGTTGGTTTTCCTAGTGTTGTAATACTGGATGCTTTTCTTGTAGAGCACTAGTAGTGCCTTGTAGTAACTTCGGGTCATCGGATCTTTCTATGGGTCGAAAACCGACTCCTTTTAATTTAGGGTTAATATTAAAGACTACCCATCATCTTTGAACTATTATTGAATGTCTTGATGAAAATGCTTTTATTTCAGAAACATCCTCGATGGACTAACATTAAATGGTTCAATTGATTGAGTTTTGATATTAAAACTCATCAACTATTACAAAATCAATAGAAAGTCCATTTTACCCTTGGACTTTGGTTGACCAATAAAAAAATTATTAAATAAATAAATAAATAAATAAATAAATAAATAAAAGTGCAAATAAAGGAGAGTTAAAAAAAGAAAAACTATTTTTTATATAAATAATATAAAAATTAAAAAAAAATTAAGATAAAAATCGAAATATAATTAAAACAACAAAAAAAATGAGATTTTAAAAAAATGAGATTTTTTTTTAAAAATTTAATCTCCGCCATCTATCTTTGAGATGTACGGTGAGATCATCTAACTATGTTTTTTCGTTCATTTTTTTATTTTTTAATTTGAGCTCCACCTTCCATCTCATAGATGGACGATGAAGATCCATCTAATTATTTTTTAAAACATAAATTCTTTTTTGATAATGAACAAATGTGGTAAGACTGAAAGACCCTTCTCACCGTTAGTTTTAACTAACTTTGACTAATGGTAGAACTTAAATGAGCTACTTTGAATTATATAAGGACCAGTTTGATGAAAAATCAAATAACAAGTAAATAACTGATGTTTTCCAATTACGTAGGGACCAATTGTAACAACCCCTTATTATTATTAGAGTAATGTTAGATAACACAAAAATTTAGCCAAATTTCAACTCAAATAGCGTGGTAAGTGAGTTGGTATCACCACACACAACATGAAATGATGTAGTTAATGGAAAAACCACTTGTCACATCATTTGAGTTGAAATTTGAGCTAAATTTTTTTATTGTCTAACATTATTATTGGTAGTGCACCTCTTTTTCATGGTGGTGGTGAGGGGTTCGAATACCATCATACATATTTTACAAGTATGTGTG
The DNA here is from genome assembly GCA_954870605.1 of Acer campestre. Classification (NCBI taxonomy): domain Eukaryota; kingdom Viridiplantae; phylum Streptophyta; class Magnoliopsida; order Sapindales; family Sapindaceae; genus Acer; species Acer campestre. The sequence goes on along the minus strand of OX940802.1, from coordinate 13,407,055 downwards.
TGGAGTTTTCTTTTAATTTATGAGAGTAGTTATCCAGGCTGCACATGTATTGCTCGATATTAGCAAGTCCTGACAGTTCGATTGTAGTAGTTGTAATTCATCAAAAAAAAAATGTTAGAGAAAGAAAGTTATTGTTAAAGAACAAAACTTGATTTCGATTTCAAAAAGTTTTACACATTGAATTTTACATGCTAGTTATAAATGGAATTTTACACACGCTAGTTATAAATTGAATTTTATACTCTAAATATAGATCGAAATTTCACACGTCTATGTAAATTTTCTAGAAATTAAAACGAATGAATTCATCAATTTCTCTTTCTAACTTTTAATTTTCTCTCTCTAACTCTCAACTTTCTCTATCTAACTTCTAAAGTAGTTGGAAATTGAACTTTCTCTCTCTAAATATTGGCATATCAATGATCATATCAAAACTAAAAAGGTTTGGATGTAAAAATGGAGAAAAATGCAAAAAGGAAAAGAGATAAGAGAGAGAGAGGAGAGAAATACATAATGGAAAGAGATAATAGAGAAAAAACCTAGTGAGGGATAGAAAGTAAAAACATAAGATGTCTATTTTGGTCACATTATGGCTCAAGTTAACAAGAATAGAAAAGTTATTAGGGGTGGATGAAATAATTTTTTTTCATAATTTTATGAATTGTGGGAATACAAATCGAACTATAGGGTATATTTTGTCTATTAATTGAAACTGTAGGGTGGTTTGTGGCCAATAATGAAATTAGAGGGTGTTTTTTGATCAATAATGCAAACCAGAGGGTAGTGTTTAATAATAACCCATAAAATTTAACTGTGAAGATATCTGTACATTGGAAAAGCATTACATTACACAGACAGAGCTTAACAAAAACCTTACCCATTTGAGAACCCCAAGTCCCTTGCGTTGCGGCCTCGCTCGGTCGTTGATTTTCTGGTGTCTGGTCTGAGTCTATATGGTCGTCTCTTCCCAATTCCACAAACAGGTCAATTTCTGTTCTTTTCTTTGTTTAACTATTAATGAGTAGGAGAAGGCCTGGTGTTCCATTTGCTTTTTGAGAAAATTTGGAAACACTTAGTAATGGTATATTCAACCTCTATGTTTCGGTTGCTCCGGCTACCAAATGGGGGTTCAGGGTTTAGGGTTTTAGGTAGTGTGAATTTAGAAAAAAGAAAATCAATTTCATTTCATAAAAGCTTTTAAGGATCTTTATTTATTTATTACGTTATTTATACTGTTGTAAATGATTGATGCCATAATTCAGGAAGAAAACAACTTTCCCAGGAAGCAAGAAACTGTTGAAATGTGTAGTGTTTACTGCTGTTGTGGAACTGGTTATGGAGCTCAGCTATATATGTAGTGTATTTTCTTTTTTTGACATTCATATTTGCAGGCAATTCTTATTTTATGACCTGGAAGTTTGCCGGAGTTTTGAATACTTTCAACAATCTCCTTTAGTGTCATAACATTCATTTCTCTAGTGTTTATTTGTGTTTAGATTAAGCTTACCTCAGTTTCAACTTATTTTCTTTCATAATAGTTCTTTGCTCATTGTATTTGTATGTGGTGTTGCCCATTTGTTATGGTTTGCCACTTTGCCTTGTAGATTAGACAGCATTAGTCTGACACTCATAGTCACTGATAAGGCACCATCTCTTTGCAGATTCTTTGATATTACAAGCTCTGGAAACATGAAGATCAGCAGCTATGTTGGCATTAGAAAATCCAATTTTTTGCTTGTACATCCAGAGTTACCTGCTTTTACATATTTTACACTCCAGCTAACGTCTTCATCAACTCTTAGGATCACAAGTAATAATGACAAGAACTCACGGTTGATTACCAAGTTTCAGTATTCAGTTGCTGATAGAAAATTTTCATCTAGTTCTGTGAATGCATCCGTGTCCAAGCCAAACGCTGGTCGTTCAGGTGGGAAACAAGGAGGTTCCTCATCCTTGTATAGTCGTCCTAGTTTACTGGATATGAAGAATGAAAGGATAGCAAATCGTGCCAAGGTTTATGATTTCTTGCGGGGAATTGGCATTGTTCCTGACGAGCTTGATGGGTTAGAACTTCCTGTGACGGTTGAGGTTATGAGGGAACGTGTGGATTTCCTTCATAATTTAGGGCTGACAATTGATGACATCAACAATTACCCATTGGTTCTTGGGTGCAGTGTGAAAAAGAACATGATACCGGTGCTTGACTACCTGGGAAAATTGGGCGTTAGGAAATCCACTTTCACAGAGTTCTTGAGAAGATACCCACAAGTCCTCCATGCTAGCGTTGTTGTGGACCTTGCTCCAGTGGTCAAGTATCTGCAAGGGCTGGATATCAAACTAAGTGATATTCCTCGGGTTCTTGAGAGATATCCAGAAGTGTTGGGATTCAAGCTTGAGGGGACCATGAGCACATCAGTGGCTTATTTGGTTGGAATAGGAGTGGCAAGGAGAGAAATTGGGGGAATTTTAACTAGCTACCCAGAGATATTAGGGATGCGAGTGGGCCGAGTGGTCAAACCTTTTGTGGAGTATCTCGAAAGCTTGGGTATTCCAAGATTTGCTATAGCTAAATTGATAGAAAAGCGACCCCACATGCTGGGATTTGGATTAGAGGAGAGGGTGAAACCAAATGTTGAATCCCTTCTTGAGTTTTATGTTAGAAGAGAAACGCTTCCTTCTGTAGTGGCACAATATCCTGAAATTATAGGGATTGACCTGAAACCAAAGCTTATTGGTCAACAGAATTTACTCAAATCTATTATTGATTCCAGTCCTGAGGATATTGGCAGCATTATTGAGAAGATGCCTCAGGTTGTTAGTGTTACTAATTCTGCTATTATAAAACATGTGGACTTCCTAAAGGATTGTGGATTCTCCTTGGATCAAGTGAGGAGGATGGTTGTGGGGTGTCCCCAAGTGCTTGCTTTGAACATTGACATTATGAAACTTAGCTTCAATTACTTCCAAAGGGAGATGCAAAGACCTCTGGATGATCTGGTTGCTTTCCCAGCATACTTTACTTATGGTCTGGAGTCCACTATTAAACGAAGACACAAGATGATTGTGAAGAAGGGTTTGAAATGTTCTCTATCTTGGCTTCTTAATTGCTCTGATGAGAAGTTTGAGGAACGGATGGACTATGACACTATTGACATGGAGGAGATGGAAACGATGCCATCATTTGACATGAATACTCTTATGGACCAAAGGAGTGGCGACGAATCAGATTCTGAATATGAGGAAGATAGTGATGATGAGTATGTATAGAATGATGAGTCTGCATTTGAGGAACTTGGGGCATTTTTCTAAATTGGAACCTCGTATAAGAAAATCGGTGCAATATCTAAAAGGTAAACCCTTTGGACAGAAGCATTTAAAAGCATTTGAGGCTACTTCGTCTTGTGTATGCTTTTGTCTGATATGTTTTATTGGTTGCACTAAATATTGTGTCTTCGCTGATGCATTAGCCACACATCTAGTGTTTGTAAGTCTTCTTAATGTCATTACTAGTAGATTTTTGGTTGGCTAGGAACTGATCAGAAATAAACATCTTAAATATTTGCTTTGTGTGTTCAATATTCAGTAATAATACGAAGGAAGTCTATGTGTATCCTAAGTAAAACGCAATGCTTTGACTTGAGTGAAGAAAAATAACTGCAGTGTAGTATGTCCAGTTATCCTATAATTAAACTTCAGATGCTGAATGGAATCAAGGAGGGACAGTCCAGCTTCTGACATCAGGGAAGATAGCGATAATCAAGGGAGAAGTATAACAATTTGTATACGGCTGAGATGGAAACGGTCTCATAATTTGACATAGGCACTATGGAGAGTGGAGCAATGAGCAGCTTCTGGCTCTTAAAGATAGTGACAATGAATCGACTTCCAGCTGTTCTCTGCTTTCGACAAACTTGGCTTTTCGAAATTGGATCCTCTTGTAAAAAGAGTATGTGCAAGCAATATTCAAAGTACAAACTTATACTGAAGCATTTTAATCCATTTATGACTACACGTGTATCCAATACTCTTGTATATGGCATTACAAATATTTCAGACAGCACTTTATCCACATTTCTCTTATGCTTTTGTCACAAATTTTCTCGAATAATAAATTCTTTATTGATGGATACTCCTCTAAAAATGCAGTATATATTTCAAGAATATGTAACTTTCCAAGATTCTCCAATGAACTTTGAATTATATACATTCTATCCAAAAAGAGGAGATTTACTAAGTATCTATCCATCCTCATGTATGTTAATGGAAAAGAAATATACATTCTGTTTTCCTGCACAAGGCAACCACAGCCGCTCTGTTTTGCTAGTACTCTCCGAGTCTCCGTATGCATCGGGGGACAATGGAAAGGGAGAGCCTATTTATCCAGTTGAAGAAAAATGCCATTAAGTACGCCTCTTACTCTGCCTTTTGTAGCCATCCAAGCTATGAAAAAAGAATAATATATTTCAGCATATGAAAATATGCAGAATTTGAAGGGCAATTGACTAAAAGTTTCTGAATTAATACCTTCCATGCATACATTGCAAAGAACACTGCAGTGTCTGCAGACCAGACCACAGCAAACGATTTCAAGAAGAACGGGATTATAACATTGACTAATGGGATGAGTAGAAACAGATAGTTAAGGGCTTCTTTCTCATTCTTCGAGCAGTCTCGTGCACGAAGGGATGGTATTGCTACAAACAATTAGCATAAAACTTTTCAATAAAATTCAACTATGAGTCATTGCCCATAGGCAAATCAACTTGTGAATTGATACTGTAAAAAGTGAATCAGTTACGATTTAATCTTCCAATTGATGTCTCGTAAATTATACAAGATATACAAACAGATTAATCAACAACTATAGGTGAGTAGATAAAATTGGGAATTGAATTCAAGGGTGCACAACTTACTGAACATCCAAATAGACCACATCCCCATAAGTCTCCATAGGTCAGGCTCATTTGATGGGAATATAAGATTGAAAGATAGAGCTCCTCCTAGCAACAACGAGACATAGGCTTGAACCTCAAAAACAGTGTATAAAGTCGTTCCAGGTACGGCAGGGTTCTTGGAAGCTGTGGAAGCCCTTGGTGCAAAGGTTGCGGCTGTCTTCTGAACAACCTGTTGTGGAAATGGCATAAAGTAAATACCGATTTAAATAGATCAATTTTGAAAAGCTTTCAGTATCAAAATTCATTCATCTAACCAGGTATATAGTTCTAATTGAGAAATGAACTATTTTCCTCATTAACTTTACTACCATCTTGCACTAAGAAACCCTCATTTCACAAAGCTAATTCTGTCTAGTACTTCCTATAGCAATTGCTCTCTGTCCACCTCCATTAACTGTTTGGAACTATCCCTCGCAATGGAGTTGAAATGGTTTTGCATGCAATCAATCGAGACTACATCCTAGCCCTTCCTCGAGCCTGAAGTCCAAATGCCTATTCGACTCAAATCAAATTGCTCCAAGTGACTCATTCGACTCAATCAAATTGCCAACTTTTTTCTCTGATCTGTAAAGCATGGGTTTGGTTGATCGCATCTAGGCATGGAATTTCTATCCACTTCGCCGCATACTCATCATGAAAAAAGACCAACAAATCTCTTTAACCCACCATAACAACACTAAATTTTCCTCTGTAAATTACACGATACCTGTCACGATTCTTAATCTACCGCCTTATATCTCGCTTGGCACTAACCAAAACCTATGCTCCACAATAATGTGACAGTTCTATTGTTCTGTTATTGTCACAATTGTCTCACTAGCCACATCAAGCAACGCTACACACATATAAGAGGCCTTCTGTTACAGAGGTCCAATTTCATCCCATTATATCATAATTCAGATTCACAGAAAAATTCATCCTTCTCGAACAGGTAACCACATAGTTTTCCTTTCTTGAAACTAAATGTCGTATAATCTCAAGTTAACATGTAGCGTGTCTCGCCTATTTAAGAGATTTATTATTGACACCAAAGTCAGCAGAGTCCAAACAAAATGACATTAATACAAACTAAGTGAGAAAGGAGAAAACATAGAATTTAACCTTCATATATTGAAATCCCATCAATAAAGAAACCATGTTATAACTAAAATGAAGGAACCAGTTGCAATAGGAATTGGGTATTCTCATAATCAAATAAAAAACGAAACTTTAAAACATGTACAATTCAGATAAGAGAGAAGGGGCACAGAGCGATAGTCAAAAACCAACCTTTTTAAGGTCTTTTTCGAGTGGAGGAGACGAAGTAGAGGTGTTAATTGTTTCGTTGGGTTGTGGTTGCAGTTGCTGGTTTTGAGATTCCTGTACCGTCTGAGCGTCTACTTCGTTTGCATTGGCCTGTATTTTAAAGCATTTGCGGCGAAAGTTGGGACTGCAAGATCCATTCTGGAGAGTGAAAGGGAGCTTGGAGATGCGGCAGCTGTAAAGAGATGTTGAAACCAAAGTGTTCATGATTTCACTGGTTTCTCATTAACCAGAGAGAGTGAGATGGGAGAGGAGGAGAGAGACGGGATAAGAAATGAAAGGACTCTGCAGTGAAGTGCTTCACACATTGCGCGCGATTCGCTTTTCATCAGACGACGCCGTTTCTTCTTCTTTTTCTTTTATTTATTTTTAATTTTTATATATATATATACACGGTCTTTTTATTATCAGTTCAAACTGATATAAAATATATCTTAAAAATACTTTGACAAGTGCATGCAGCCAAGTCAAAGTATTTAAATTCAATTGCTCACATGTAAGGAACTGACATATCTTTTGTCAGTTCGAGCTGATAATAGAAAAATTATATATATATATATATATTCATTTTCTAGATTTTTGGTTGGGGTTCAAAAATTAAATAGCACTTTTTGGGGGAGGGTTTGTGCAAATAGCACCACATTAATAAGTCATGTTTTAATAGCACCAAAATAGGTGATGAGACCAAAATACCCCCACTTACTCTTTTCCTTTTTATTTTTTTTCTCGAAAATTCGAGACTTATTTATGATTTTTTCGAGACTTAATCATGCGTTTTCGAGACTTATTCATGCGTTTTTCGAGACTTATTCCTGCGTTTCGAGACTTATTCTGTCGACCTCCATTAATGGCGACAGTGACGATCCGACGACGGCCCTAATCGACTCCGGAGATAGTTGGATCTGGAAGATTGAACGATGCCGAGTTCGTTGGCGCTATCGGTTTCATCAGATTCATGACGGATCGTCATAAATCGGACGATGAAGATTCGCGATGGTTTGGGTTTTGCTTCGTTTCTCTCTCTACACAACTCGAAAATGAAAACGAACACTTTGGTTACAATGATTGGCACTCGACGAACGTTTTCCTGGTGGTTTTACCAGTCAACTCGTCGGTTGGCGATGACACCTCCATTGAAGCTCCATCAATGGAGGTTTGGGAAAAAGGAGGAAGAAGAAGGTGAAGGACACCCAAGAGAAAAGAAAAGAAGTTGGAGGGTATTTTTGTCCAAATTCCATTTTTGGTGCTAATAAAACATGAGTTAGTAATGTGGTGATAGTTGCACAACTTCAAATTTCAAAAGTGTTATTTTGTCCCATTTCCTCTTTTTGGTTGATCTAGAATTTTTTTTTTTTCCCAAATTGGTGTGACCAATCCTATTAACACACGTGATATAAGTTATAACTTTGAAGTTTCTCAATTGAGTGGTGCTATTGACACACCCACTACTAAACTATTTATACCCCACTTTTTAACTGATTTACTATTATTCTTTCTTCTTTTTTTCGCATTACCTCTTAGTAGAGATGGTCATGTACCTCTTTTCCACACCTAGTAGTTAGTTAGGGGCTCGAGTCCCACAATGCACAATTTGTTTCTCAATTGAGTGGTGCTATTAGCACACTTACTACTGAACTATTTATATTCCACTTTTTAATTTATTTAGTATTATTCTTTTCTCTTTTTTTGCGCATCACGTAGAGATGGTTATACACCTCCTTTCCACACCTAGTAGTTAGGGGTTCGAGTCTCATCATGCACATTATACAAGCATGTGTTGGAAGTTTTCTCCCAGTTTGTGGGAGCAGCCCTCTCTCCGGTTGTGAGAGTTGTAGTCCATATATAACCTCTCCCTGATAGTGGGAGTAAAATTCCGAGTCATTCTTGTAGAGTCAGATTAATCTCATCGAGCCCCGGTAGTAGTTGTATTTAAAAAAATATATAGTATTATTCTTTTTTTCCCTTTATCAAATTATTTAAAGAAACATACAATTTTTATTTAAAAAATCTTGTACAAAGTAAAATTAATAAAACCACACTTTCTTTATTTCAAAACCTTAACAACATAGATTATTTCAAATCACTAAATGTTTACTATTTTTAGTGTTCTAGTAGGCGTTAGGCGTCAGTCGTACGGTGGACTAGCGAGTAGCACCTAGCGTCTAGACCGCATAGGCAGTGCCAGGGGCTGCCTAGATGGAGAGTTTTTTTCCCCAAAAGTTTTGTTATGTACTTTCATATCTTTATTTACAAAAATTTTAATTTCTTCTTTTTCACTGGCTTGGCAGGACACAATTATCATTTCTAGGCCTTCCATCTTACTTCTTTTTCTCTTTTATTTATTTATTTATTATCAATCCTTCCACCTCCATTCACTTCTCCACTCCATATTTTTCATTTTAAGATAGGAAGTGTCGTATGACACTTTAAACGCAGCGGCAACTTCTCCGGTGGCTCAACCGATCCCATCCACAATCACTGGCTCTTTAGTTTGTCTCCCTCATCAGATTCTTTCTCTTCAGCGGCAACTTCTCCGGTGGCTCAACCGATCCCATCCACAATCACTGGCTCTTTAGTTTGTCTCCCTCATCAGATTCTTTCTCTTTAGTGCCCTCTTCAACTGGTTGACGGCTATCTGGTTTGTCTAGACCATCCATTGTCGGTAATCTGGAAATTTATTTTTTTGAACGCATTGGCTGATTAATCGGCATAAGAAATCAGGCCAGGTGACCGACTAATGGCCCACCCGCCTAAGAAGGTCGATTATGCCTTCCTCGTGACGGATGGAGCCGCCTAAGGCCTAGTCGGCCGCCTAGCATGATTACTAGAACACTGCCAATATCTAACCAATGTGTTGCCTCTAAACAATTGTTGCCTCCACTCCACTCCCAACCACATTTTGTTGTATTTATCACACAATACAACTGTCCAAATTTTCAAAAAGTAAATTAAGGCTCCTTTACAATTTCCTTCAATATTCTAATGGAATATGCATTTGAAGAAATGGTATATGTATACTAATGTCACGTGACCACTCTCTACTGTATATTCTAATCGGCTCCCACAATCCACTTTCCAGCTCACTCTTATTGGGTCCACAATAATAGTATTGAGATTGGGGTATTTAAAAAAATGAACTCTTTTAAAATGGTTACATTAATCCAATAATATAAGTATATAACTTGCCTTTTTAGGTGATGATCAACCATGCCAATTAAGGCTTGAAATATTAGTTTCAACCAAAAAAAAATAAAAAATAAAAAAAATAAATTAAGATTTAAGAACCAATTAAATAACCTCTAGTCCTCCACGACAATTCCAATGCCCTATATATGTAACAACAACACCCATCATCAACAAACAGTCCAGATTTATCAATAGTTCAATACAAATACACAACACAAACCTAGATTTATCCAACACCAAACAAATCTCAGATTCATCAATACAACCCCAAATTAATGAATTAATGCATTAACATAAAACCCATCTATATCATCAGTTCATGAATATTACTCATCATAATGAAGCTAGTTTTACGAACTTGTAAATAGAAAAATAACCTCAACTAATATATTAGAATAATACAGGGGTGGCAAAATGGATCGAGCACGGAAGGCTGGGCTTGTTCGGCCCGGTAAATTCATAGGCCGAGCCTGGCCCTACCCGGCCAAAATTAGGCCAAGCTTTAGCTGACAAAGAATGGGCCTAGGCCATGCTCCATAATTGAGAACTTAATTTAGTGGCTCTTTCCAAAAGTCGTGAATGCAAACAAAAAACATTTCCTAGATAAGCTTTGCGACCGAATGGTCTTTGTAATAGAAGAAACATATGTAGATAAGCTTGTGCCTGTTTGGAGAGATCATCATAAATGATTAAAGTGTGTCGTTCACGATACATAAAATATTCGGCCAAAGAAGCTCTTGTATAAGGAGCGAGATATTGTAATGTATAGAGGGAATCCGCCATTTCGGCTACCACAATAGTGTATTCCATCGCCCCCCTTTCCTAGAAAGTAGTCACTACCTGAGCCACATAAAATATTTTTTGACCAATAGCTACATAAACACATATTACATTTTTCCCTTGTTGATTTAGAATCGTATCCGTGGCTACTGTTGTTTTACCAGTCTATCTGTCACCAATAATTAATTCTCGCTGACCGCGTCCTATAGGTATCATTGAATCAATAGCAATAAGTCCTGTTTGAAGAGGCTCATATAGCTTCATAGGCCGGCTTGTGGGTCAACGGTCACTTATACACTTAGTTACTTTTTGTTTTCTTTTTCCTTCTAACCAAATAACCAATAGACAATAAAAATAACTAATGGTCAAAAATGAAAAAAAAAAAAAAAAAAAAATTACAGCCCACCCCAAAGGTTACCTACTCACTTTTAAGTTTTATTATTATTGTTTTTTTAATCTCACTCTATGTCTCTATTGCTAATAACGGTCAAGAACAAAATAAATAAATAAATAAATTTTTTTTTTTTTTTTTTTTTGGCCGTTGGCAATGGCAACCAATTCATAGCCAAATTCTTTTTTTTTTTTAATTAATTTTTTTTAAAAAAATCATTAAATTTACAATTTTAACCTCCTTTTTTTTTTAAATCTATAAATACCCCCAAAATCCCAAAATCCAAATCAAACTCTCTATATTCTTAACTTTCAAACTAAAATACATAAGTTAAAATAAATATAATAAATAAATTTTTAACTTCAAATATTATAAGATTTTAAAGTCTTAACAATTAAATAAAATAGGAAAATAATTATAAAAAAAATCAATTCATTCAATTGATGAATAATCTCTTTATTTTATATTTTTCAAAATTATTAATTATATATTAGATATTAACTTATTTAGAATTTTAGATTTATAAATTATAATTTATTAATTAAAAAAAAGGGCAGCCACAGGCCGACCAGAAGACCAGGTCGCGAGCCCAGGCTAGACCCTAAATTATTTAACAGGCCGGGCTCGCCCTGACCTATTTTGTCTTCAGACTTCTTTCGGCCCGGGCAGGGCCTGTTAAGGGCCTGGGCCATCCATTTTGCCACCCTTAGAATAATGTAATAGATAGTCCATAGTTTCATTTCTTTAGTGACTATAAAAATGTCAAAATGATTGACTTGATTTGACTAACTAACCCTAAACACTAACCTTAAACCATTACTTTCCACAGACTTATTCAAGCTTCCTTCTTTTCTCAGCACCGCCACTATCAGTCTCAGCACTGCAACCAACTGCCTGTTCATCGCCACCACCAATTGGCTACTCATCACCAACGACATCTTCAGCATGGATTTCCCCTACTTCTTCTTCAACGTTACAAACATCATAGATCTCCATTTCTTCTCATTCCTCTTCACTCCAATACATGGACTGCACATGACTGTCTAGATCAAAATCTTCATCATGATCAAACCGATCTCTAGGGTTTAACAGTCCATCCATATCATGGAAAAATAAGTAATATTTCCAACAGTAATACATATTATCGAGAGAGAGAGAGAGAGAGAGAGAGAGAGAGAGAGAGACACTAGATGAAGATGTAAATATGGGCTTATGACTTTGTATATCTAAATATAGGCTAAAAAGAAGTTGTAGGGTATTTGGTATTTACAAATTCTGGTTTTTGTTGCTAATATGCAACGGAGGGAAAGGGAGTCAGAGAGAGGACGTACCCACAATGCCAAATTCTCGTTTTGGCTGCTATTAGGACGGAGATTAGGTGGGTCCCGTGCCCTATCTTAAATTTTTAAAAAATGATTTTGTTGGTTTATATAATATATAAATATTAATTAACATTTACTGATAATATTTAGTGTTTGTGAGTTATACATGGGCAATGTGTTGCTCATGCGTTGGCTTGGTGGGGAGGCTTCAAGCAAGGCATAAGGTTGGGTGGCCTTGAGCTGTGTTGTTAGCTTAGGTGAGTTAACATTATGATGATAAATTTGATTGTGTGCTATGTGATTTAGTAGGCAGTTATGTGGGCAGTGTGCAATAGTGGTGCATAAACAATGCAATAAGCTGTGCATGTAAAGGTAAAGCAGTAGGCTGAAAACAAGCAAGGTAGTGGACTGTGTGCAAAAGCAAGCAGTGAGTTGTATGCCTGTATGCATGCAAAACAGTAGGTTGTATTCGAAGGTATGACAAGACAGTGAGCTGATTGTTATGTTTGGGCTGCTAGAGTAGGCTGCATGATATGTGAACATGTAACGGCATGTAAGGTGCACATATGTGTGGTGCTTGTGTGGGATAATTGTTGATGGCATTCATGGAAAATCAAGTCAAAGGTAGATGTGGTAGCAAGAATGTGAGGCAGTTACCAGACAGTTACTACATATTTTGATTATGCATGTGCCATAATGCCTAGCAGTTAGGGTTGTCAACTGCATCTTACTGTATATAAATATGCTGATAGGTGTTAGCATATGAAGTAGAAGGATAATTAGAGAAATATAGATAGTAGGGGCTGTCTACTTGATGAGACATCAACTTGTAAAAGTGCTAGAGTGTGGTAATCCTTCAAAATTTAAAAAGAAGTAAGGGCTATCATCTTATTATGTGTGAGTGCATGGTAAGGCTATATATACATTCGGGAATGTATATGGCAAAGACAATGAAATGTTTTTATCTTGCAAAGAACATTGTTTCCTAGTTACTATGAGTAATAAAAGTAACTAGATTGGGAGATGGTCTCCCGTAAGACTTTGTATGTTTGTCTCTCTTCTACCTTTCTGTGTGTTGGGTTGAGTGAAATTGTGACTTGCTAGGAAGGCTTGTTACTAGGCAAAACCTTGTTATAGTGTTCTTGTATTTTTTGGTAGTTAGTCTTGCTAAGTGGGTATCGTGCATGTGTTGGACACATTTGTGAGTGAATGTGTGTGCCCACTTTAGGTGAAGTGTGTATGGATGTATTTGTCGGCTCATGGCTGGTGTCACTATACAGTTATAGTATGTGATGCAATTGACATTCCATCAAACACTTGGTACGTAACATCTATTCCGCAAGTGTTGTTGAGTTAGGTTGGGTGGATAGGGGTGTTTGACGCCGACATGGAGGAAAAATGCATATGAGATTTTCCTCTGTGTAACATTTCATTATCTTTTTTAGTTGGCTAGAATCACCACCATCAATCTCAGTATCGTTACCACCTGTGGTCTCCTTAGTATCGCCGGCCTCACGAACCCCCATGTTGCTGCTCCTTATTTTCATCAATGTCAGCTTCATCCCAAAGACCAAATCCAACAACATGATTAATTAAAAATTCGTCATCAACATGTCTCTTCATCCAAAAAATCTCTATTGTTTTCATAACACTCACGTCAATGGTCAAGATATTCATTGAGATTTTTGAACATTTCAAAACAAAGACAATAGAAATGCATGACTGATGAGAGAGAACAAATGGACAACCCAGACAAGAGAGAACAAATGGACGATCTAGACAAGACCTGAGGTTGAAAATGTGGTTCTTAAATGGGTAGTGTTACTTGTGCCCTAAGGTTAAATCTTGGGGTACTGCTACATGTGACCTCAGGTTAACCTAAGGGAATTCCTAATGACCATCTTTTTTGAAGAAAAAATAAACAAAAAACTAAGTCAAAAGTCAATCTAATAATGTGACCTAGAAAGCACGGATACTCCATTTGGTGAAGGTAACTCGTATCCGGTTCGGATACTCACCGGATCCTCTAGGATATGTATCCGATACGCTAAATTGCATATCCATTGATTCTATGATGTATCACCTTATATCATTGTTATATCCTCCTCGTATCCGTGTTGTATCCTTACAATGAAGATGTGTTTCAATTGTGAGATGTTGGAAGAGATGGTTTTGATTCCATGGATATGGAGAATACTGGGATACTTAAAATTGCAAACTTTACTCTTAATGAACCATAGTTAGAGGCCGAATTATTTAGATTCTTTAACAATGTGAATGATGAGAATGAAGTTAATTAGGAATTTAAAATATGTTTTATGAGTTTTTTTTTTTTATGTATTATTTAGATTTGTAATATGTTATAATTTATGCGACGTATATTTTATTTGGATTTTGTAATATGTTACGACTTATGTGACATGTTTTATTTAGATCTTGTAATATGTTACATTGTAATGACTTTTGTAGTTATGTGAAATGTTTAATTTATATTCTGAATATATTTTGATTTTGAATAAATTATCAAATATATTGTTGGTATGTTTGAGTATGGGTTGGACACCCAAGTAGAGTCAAGTCCAAGCCCATGCAAACCTAGCCCAAGCTTGAGCCTATACACTAAATAATATATAACCATATGGGCAGTTTTATGAGAAGTTAATGCATCAAGGGTGCGTTTGGTACATGGGACGGGACGGGACAACTTTCTCTTGTCTCGCGTTTGGCGCCTCCGTAACATGGGACAGGACGGGACAAGGTGGGACAAAAAACCCAAAAAATTATCCCACCCAAATAGCTCGGCCAGGCTTGTCCCATGCATGGGACAAGTATCAAAATGACTCTATTACTCTTAATACTTCCAAAAATTACAAAAATACCAAATATAAAATAAATCCCAAAGCATTTTCTCCTTCTCTCATTCTCGTCTCTCTCTCTTCCTTCTTTCTCTCAACTAATTCTCATCTCTCCCTCTCAATCGTTGCTGCAACGGCCGCCGACGAGGAGCAAAAGTATCCTTCTCAGTCTCTCCCGCTTGTCTCTCTTTCTCTCTCCGTTCGACCTTTTTCGATTTTGGAGGTGGTGGCTGTTGTTGATTTCGATTTTGGGTTTTCGATTTAAGGTGTATTGTTTCGAATGGGCTTCAGTGGTTTCGATTGAGTTTGTTTAATTTGGTGCAATTCTGGGTTGATTGAAGGTGGTTTAGGTGGTTATAGTTGGGTTTGTTTAATTTGGTGCAGTTCTGGGTTGATTGAAGTTGGTTGATTTTGGTTATGGTTGAGTTTGTTTAATTTGGTGCAGTTTTGGGTTGATTGAAGGTGGTTTCGATTGAGATTGTTTAATTTAGTGCAGTTCTAGGTTGATTGAAGATGGTTTAGGTGGTTATGGTGGTTATGGCCAGATTACAAGAATAATCAAAGTTGATTGATTTGATTTACAATGTGTTTATGTCTCAATCATCACAGTGGTTTACATATTTCGTGTGTTTAATCATTTATTTTTAGAACAAATGAAACTATACATGATCAATGCTTTGTATTTTGTGTGTTTAATTGTTAAAATATTTTGAGAAATATACTGTAGTTCTTCGTTTTATGTTCACCCCTGCTGAAATGAGGGCTGATGAAAATTTAAGTTCAGAATTGGAGGCAGATGCTCAAGAGGAATATGGAAAGCTCGGTCCAATTGACTTGGTTAAGGTTTGCGAGAATCATCCGCAGAGTGTTGTTTTGGTGAAATTTAAGGATACGAGGGATGCTCAAAAGTGCATAGAAATGATGAGTGGACGATGGTTTGGTGGTAAACAAATACATGCTAGTGAAGATGAAGGATTAATCAACCATACTACGATCCGAGATCTGGATGTGGATGCTAAACGATTGGAGGAATTTGGCACTGAACTTGAAGCTGATTAAGTTTAGATATGTATACCAAATAATGATGAATACATGACTCTGATTTCAATTTTGCATCGAGGCCTTTGAGAATTGAATTTTTAGATTCTATAGATTGAGTAGAGAAACTAGAAGCAGTTTCTGACAGCAATTTCCCTTGTAAATTCTGAACCCAAGGATTCGTAAAATGGTTAAGTTGCTTCAACTTTGTCTATCAATTGTACTCTTATTATATTTCTATTGTTTTGAAATGGCATATAAAATGCCTTTGGATAGATGTATTATGTATGTGATTGTGTAACAAATATGAGATAGTTATTGCTTGAGTCAATGAACTTGGGTTTTGACTTAAAAAAAATATTAGCAATAAATTTTGTATTTTAATACAAAGTACACACTCTAATCAGTCTAACACAAGGTACAACAACTGGATTTGTTATTGGAGATTGCTTTCTTGTCATAATTTGGTAATTTCAACTCCTGGAAATGGTTTCAAGTGGCCTGTCTTATTCTATATGTTCTTGTCTCAATTTCAATATGGATTTTTTTTTTAACAAGAAGAATAAAATTGGGAAATTGTCAAAAATAATCCTTTACAATTATTAATTAAGAATATTTTTCAATTACAATATTATTATTTTTATTAAATATGATATATAAATATATTTATTTAATAAAATCAAATAAACAGGACAATAGGGGCACTTTGGTCATTTGAACCTCTTGTCCCGTCCTGTCCAAGCCATACGAAACGCATAACAGTAAAGTGAACAGTTCTGTCCCAGGCCTTCCAAACACAATATAGAACAACCTGTCCTGTCCTGTCCCGTCCCGTCCCGCCCCGCCTTGTCCTGTCCCATATCCGTGCCAAACGCACCCCAATTGAAGAAACTGATATATACACAAGAATACACAACACAATAACGTGTATTGGTGTGGTTGTGTAGTCTCAATAACGTGAAAACACGAAGAGTGCATATGTGCTTATGTGTCTAACAAAGAGAGAAAGCAACACAATAGAGAAACGTAAAATACAGAGAGATGTGGAGAAAATCATGAGAGAATTTTCTCCCATCTAAGATCAGTTTGTGGGTAAATTGCATTGTGATTAGAGGGGACTTTCCGATTCCGTGATCTTCCTCCGACTGGTGGTACAATCCAGAGTGTTCAATTCTGCTTCCACTGGATTCTGATGGTGAACAGTAATCCGATTTCATTTTTTGATTATTGATTGAGTTTAAATCTTCATTGGAATCAAAGCTTGTTTGGGTTGTATTCTGGTAGTATATGCCATGTTTAGGATTTTTTTTTATGAATGTTTGATTGCTTCACAAATTCAATAATGACATAACACCACACACTGTTTTAATTTCGTTTTTTCTAGAATATATTATGAACCTGAAATTACATCAGATGGATGAAATCATTATATTTCTCGATACAGAACTAGAGGAAAGGATTTACATATAATAGCCTATAAATTTTTGTTTTAAAAGACCAAGAGCATATAAGCATGCTTGCTTGATTAATGTATGGTTTGAAACGTTCCTCTAGAAAGTGGTATCTTTGATCTCATTAAGCTGTAATGTCTTACAAATTAACGATGACTAAAGATAGCCATGGTAAGTACGTTAAACAGGTTGAAGATAATTTTTAAAAATTATCTATATTTATGGACTATATGTTTTCGCTAGAAATAATGAAGAGTTTGTAAAACCATAATGAAATAGTAATTCTCAAATTTCATCGAGATTTTATATAAGCAAAGTGGATTATATATTAAGAGTGAGAATTGATTTGAAATGAGCAATCATAAGATCATAGATACTCCTATTGTGAAATCACAAACTCTTAGCCTCAATATGTACCCTAAAACTCCATAAGATCAAGAAATTGATGACAAGTTCCTATGTTAGTACCATACAGAGTCTCATGTGCATTGTGATATGTACAAAGTCTATCATTAGTTATGCCGTAAGATTGGTGAGCGGACACCAATGTAATCCTAGATTACAACATTGAGATATTGTCAAGAGGATTATGACATACCTTGAAAGTTCGGCTAACTACTTAGTCTAAGTTGTGATATGTACAATGCCCAATAGAAGTTATGCCACAAGATTAGTGATGTATACTAATATAATCCTATATTGAGAGGATTGTGACGTAACTTAATAGTAAGAAAAATTACTGTCTATGTTAGCATAATTACACACATAATATGATATAGATATATCATTAGGTTAAGACCAGCATTCTTACACGTGCAATCGCATCAATTGCTGAGGTAGCAGGTTGAGATGAGACACGTGTATATTAGAGAATATGTAGGATATATTCTCGTGGAGCTAATGCTTAATGTATATGAATTTGTCGCCTTGACTGAGTCAAGATGAGGTTCACAATAAATAAACCAATATTTTAGAACCGATCATGATAGATCCCACTATCATTGATACCTGATCAAGCCAAATGTGAGGTCTTAATATGACACTAGAGAATCACGAACTTTTAAGAACTTAGTTTAGTCATGGGAGTTGTGATTGAACTAAGATCTGTACAATGAATGATATAAAGACATATGCATTCTTATTTAGAATGAAATATACTGTATCATGTGTTTCATACCACGTGCGTTATAAGTGTCCAATGTGGAAAATGAGAGAATGAATCCATGCTTCCTCATTGTGTAAGTTCCACTGAAGTTTTATAAAAACTTCAAATGATGTCCTTATGACCTTTCAATATATCTTGAAGTGACAGGATAATGTTAGCACCTTTAGGGTGTGTTTGTTGGCCAGGATTGGACTGGGATTGGATTATTTTTAGTCCAATCTCGTCTTTGGTGATGTCCAGCAACCAGGACTATTTTTAGTTCATAATAATTTTTATCACATCAGAGGAGGATAAAATAATCCCCTCCAAATCAACCACCAACACTAGTCATCACCCAACTCTGACACCAGCTCCCATAGACCACTACCACCAACACCACCAAAAAGAAATAGAAACCCAGAAACTGACACCCAACCAGAAAAAATTAGTCCCGACCTTTTTTAATTTTTTTAATTTTTTTTTTCTTGAGACCCACCAAATATCAAAACCAGAAGAAAAAAAAAATTAAAGGGGAGATGATTTTTAATCGTCAAACCTAGAAAAATAATTTGAAGGGGAGATGATTTTCAATCGTCAAACCCAGAAAAAAGAAAAGCAAAATTGAAAAATCAATCAACCATCTATCCCCACCACAACCACCATCAGAATCCAAAATCCTCCCAGGTCAAAAACCCAAAACATAATCACCCAAAACCCATAAATCCAAAGCCCTCCCACCATAAATTTTTTTTTCCTTCAAGAGTGAACTTATCTTCTGATCACATGATTGATAATACAGTATTTTCAAGTTTTTTTTTTTTTTTTTTTACAAACGAAATTTTAAATCAAAAAAATTTAAAATCGAGAGAGAAACAGAGTTGAAGAACATAGAAAGAAGAAGAAATTAAGTGAGAGAGAGAGGATCAGATCAAAGAAAGAGAAAAAATTAAGAGAGAGTGAGGATCAGATCAAGTCTTGAAAAAGGGGTTGAAGAATAGAGAGATAGAAGAAGATTTTAAGTGAGAGGGGGGATTAGATAGAGAGAGATAAAATATTTTTGAGTGGAGAGATTTTTTTATGCGGGAGGAGAGATAATTATAAAATTTATTTTTACATTATTTTTTATCAAATCCCATCACATACCAAACACAATATTAGATTATTTTTAATCCAATCTCATGTTGCACCAAACACGGGAAGCACTATAATTAATCAAATTCAGTATATTCCAATACAATCCAATCCCATGTCTTAAAAATAGTCTAAACCTATCCCGCGCAACAAACTCACCCTTAGCGTGTTATTTATATGGCTATGATAATTCAGCCTATTGGGCACGTCTAGGGTAGCAATCGTTCTAGAGACCACGAGATAGAGATGGAATAAGAAGATTTAATGAATTTTTATCTGACTTATGTATTATCTGGTTTACCAATTGTTTTTGTGGATACGTGAAATGTGATAAAGTTAAGCATAGTTTTTTTTTTTTTAGGTATTAAACAACTACAAAATAGATAAAATAAAAAAAGGATTTTAATAACGGAATTAATTGAGTAAAAAATATAAATGAACATGATATTTAACTATATCAGTTAATTACCTCCAAAATCAAATAGGAGGACCAAAGGTTTTTTCTATTCTTCTTACTGTATTTCAAGTATTTCAAGTCATCAATCGGCTTAGGGAGCACAAACTTGTCATCCTCTTTTACCCAGTCGTGAAGTTTTTTTTTTTTTTTTTTTTTTTTTTTTAAATGTTGTTTCCCAATCTATCTCAGGAAACTTCAAATTTCCCTTATTAATATCTTCCTCATCCATATCTGCCCAAAACATAAGCTTTTTTTCAAATCTTTGTTGTGTAATCTCCGTTTACTACTGTGCATGGGGTATCCTTGAACTCCACTTGCTCATTTAAGAACTCAAGGAGATCTAAAATATAACCCTTAAATAAATAAACAAAAAATTAAAACAATTAATTATCAACAATCAATCGTATATATAAATGAAAAATAAATAAATTAAAAACAACACTCACAACTGGAGTTTCTCTTGAAGCTGGATAGCCGGAAATGAAACAAGGCATTCGATCATCCTTGAACCGTACATATATAATTTCGATGAATATAATCAATTATTGTTAATTTTTTTTATCAAAAAAATAAAATAAAATCAAACATTATTAATTTCATGATACAAAAAGGAAATTAAAGGAATAAACACTCACCTCCCTTAGGCGTGTTGTGATAATGGCTCTAGGAACACGACATGCAGTAAGGTTTAATGCTCGTCGACAATAATTAATAAAACCTACATTTTCACCAAAACTAAATGATAAGTGTTCTACTGCTACCATTATAGCTAATTCTTCTCTATTTTATTCATTAGTATAACGAAACAATTGTTGGTTAGGAGTAGCGTACCTGGGAATTTGTGATTGTGACCTCAATATGGTCTCTGCTTCTAGATGTTTGGCTAAAATATGCTTCCGATAAGTGTCATATCCTCTAGATTTGTGCCACTTATATATTTTTTTGCAATAATTGCAAACCACTACATAGCTTCCATCTTCTTGCCTAATTTTCTTCATATGTTTTATGAAGAGATCAGATTTGCTCTGCTTCTGTAACACATCTTCCTCCTCTTCTGGTTTCGGACCTTCCGGTGGATCAAATTCAAAATCTGGAGGGAGATCATGCATATTTTATGATTGGCTTGTCAAATTTTGGGGGGTGTCATTGGGATTGGGTTCTAAAATTGTTAGAGGGGGAGTAGGAGAGTTTAGGCTTAGGTCTTCAGCATATGCTCAACATTGCAGATACTTGTGATAGGCAGTGACGTCGCGACCGAGATTATCAGTCATATGACCCTTACCTTTCATCGAAATGGAATGCACATGACCATCACGGTCGTCACCCCTTTCACTTCCACTTGCCATTTAAAAATTGAATTGTAAAATTCTTTGAACAAAAAATGTTAAAAAATTGATGGAAATAAATGGTTAGAAATAAATTTGGGAGAGAATTGGAAACTTAGTAGCTAGAAATTGCAAAGAAATGAAATTGGAAACTTAGTAATTGACAAATTGCAAGGGAACCGTTGGGCCAACGGTCAGCCCAACATTTGAAAAAAAAAAATGAAAATAACACAGGAATCGTCGGTTTGAATCGTAATCGAAACCACTGGTTCCAGTTCGGTTCGAACTGATCCTGGTTTCGATTCTTACGGTTCGGTTCGATTCTTACGGTTCGGTTCCCCGATTCGAATCGGAACTATGTTTGGTCTACTCTCTAGTCTCTACTCTCTACTCTCTAGGCTACTAGCATTAATGACTTTTTTTTTGGAAGATTGCTGATTTTTTTTTATTAATTTTTTTCTTGAGATTGCAACAATACAACTAGGCCACGCTAAAGCAAGTATAAAATATATTATCTTGACCCTTTTTTTTTTTTTTTTTTCTTTTTAAAAAGATATATATTATGTTGACTTAAAACTTATTAATTAGCATGATTGTTTATTTCAAATATATATATATATATATATCATGCTTATTATTATTATTATTATTATTTAAGCTCATACTTCTTATAAGGTATAACACTATGAGCTTTGATGTGGGGATTATTTTAACGATATTCAAGATGTGATTAGTGTTTGGAGTTATAAGTCTAAAGACTTTGCGCTAAGCAAAGCCAATCAGGTGGCTTATGGTCTAACAAAGTATGCTTTATCTTATGTTGAAGATAGATTATGGATGGAGTAATACCCTCTTCTTGTGAGGGAGTTTGTAATGGTCGATGGCCATGAATAGCTTTTTTTATTTTTTTTCGTGTTTCTTGTTCTTAGGGATGGGCGTGGGGGCCCAATGGAGCGGGGGAGGGTACCCCCACCCCCATTTCTCAAACCTCCCTCCACCACCTCCCCCAAATGAATTTTGGGGGGACCAATGGGGGGGGGGGGGACGTTTTGGGGGGAGGTTCCCCCACCCCCACCCCCACCTCCACCTCCACCTCCAAAACCCATTTCCCCCATTTCATTTCTTTTTTAATTTTTAATTTCAAATTTTCAATCCAAAAAGTAATAAAAACATAATAAAAATACAATATAAAATCCAAAATACAATATAAAATAATTGCATAATACATATATATATTATGTTAGGGGTTAATTACACCTTATAAATGAACAACCATAACATTTAATTTTAATAATTTAATATTATAATTTATAATTTTTTTAATTGTTAAATTTTTTATATATAAATAAAAATAAAAATAATATATATATATTATTTTGGGGGCCCAATGAGGTTTTGGGTTTAGGGGGAGGTACCCCCACCATTTTCCCCAAAATATGTTTGGGGGCAAAGTTTGCCTCCACCCCCACCCCCACCCCCACCCCCACCCCCAAAATCCATTTGGGGGTAAATTTTGCCCCCAAAACCCCATGGGGACTCGTGGGGGATGGGGCCTTATGGGGAAATGCCTATCCCTACTTGTTCTCTTGTAAAAAAAGTTATAACTCGCCAATATTTAATGTTATTTAAATAAGTAAAAATGTCTTACTTTAGCATTTTTTTTTTTTTCATTAACTTCAAATAATATCTATTTAAAAAAATAAAAAATAAAATAATATCAAAGTTACCAAAACCGAAACCATAATCCTGACCCGCATTACCTATACTGTTAATGACGATTTTACCCAAACGGAATTACTTGCACTTGTAAAGTAAGCAACGTGGTCTTTAAGTCTCAAATGGGAAAAGTACATGAAAATTTTCTTCTTGGGTTGCTTGAAACACATGGTTGCTTGAAAAGATATTGTTTATTTATTCCCCATACATGCCGGGAATTTTATATGTTAAGACTGGTGGTTATTAGTTACATCACAAGGTTTCGATCTTAACCGTAATCATAGAAAACCCCATCATCTATCTAAAAAATTCTGTTTGTTTTTCCTCGAAACAGAGGAAAACGCGAATATTTTCATTTTTAGAATTTTAGTTGAATAATGCGGTGATTTGTTAAGAGAATTGAAAACCCTATTGACGGAATTGGGAATTTGATAATGGGGAAATGATAGAGGCCGAGTGATCGCGTTGGAGCCTGTTATGGGGAATTTTCTTGTTGGGTTTGTGTTGCCTCTGCTGCTTTTAACAGGTAAGTCTTTTTACATTGTTTTTGATTTTTGATTTTTGAATTTTTTTGCTATTGTTGTTGTAGTAGTTGCATAATTGAAATAATAAGATCCTGGGATACTTTGTATAAGTTTATTGCACAATCGGATTTGGAGCTTGGAAGTTTATTGCTTTTGCTGGGTTTTAATAGCCTTTTTTTTTTTTGGGGGGGGGGGGGGGGGGGGTTTATATTTTTCTGAATCTATACCTAATTGTATTGCATTATGCATTTATGCTGTTCTTCAGCATAAAATCAGTTGAGTTATTTATTTAATATTTGTTTCACTGCAACTTCTTTTTCCCATTTTTTTTTTCTTTTCTAAATTTGAGTTGCCTTAATGTGCATGTGGCCTGTGTTAATAAGTGTTAACCATTCTCTTTTTAGTTTATTTGTCTGGATTGTGGTAAAAGAGTGTGAAGTTACACCCTGAATTTGTATTTCATGGAATGTTCATGGGAACTGAGAATAGTGTATAAGTAAATGCCTTACAAATATGCATACCTGCTGCCCACAGAGTTTTACACTTCACTGTGAGATTTACTTTGTATTGACAATCTGGACCAGACTAGTAAAAATATGTTTGCGATCATAATTTTTTTTGGGTGTTTCAATCTTTCACTTTTGTGCAACTCATCTGGGTATGTTGGACATGTTTCAGCTCATTTGGTTTCTTAGAAACCTAGAAAGTTAAGATGTGGATTGCTGTTTTGATTGTTGAGATCATTGGAAGCCTGTTTGATAGTTGAGGCCAGTTCAATTCAACATCATGGTCTAAGGTGCTGTATTTCAGGCTGTGTTAGGCAAGGTGATTTTAGAGACTCACTTTACATGGAGGCATTTTAGGTTAGGCAAGTGATGTGTTGTGTATTGCATGATGACCTTAATGTGCTTATTATTTTGGTTTTATACTGTGGGAAATTTGCTTAACCAAGGTAGGGTACCCTCTCAAAAGGATAAGATGAACATATACTGACTTGACTACCAGGGTACATATGACTAGCTAGGAAATAGGATTTGATGCTTTAAACAGAACTAATAAATTGAATGTCAAACCTGAAAGCTTTTGCATCCTGTTCGAAGGCTTTAAATTGAGAAATTAGCACTCCGCTTCTCGTGATGATTTACTCATGTGGCATTTCAAGTCGTAGGTTCTATGGGTAGCTGGTGGTCTTTCAGCTCATCTTGCCCTGACCATCCCAGTGGGTTGAAACTTGCTGGATTGAAATCAGTATTATGTTTTTTGGCTGATTGAATTGTTGTCATACAATCCAAAATAATATAATACCGAGGTTATCTTGATAATAAAAACCTAAGATTCACCGTTTGGAATCATTCAAGGTGGTAGGAAATTTATAATTTTACACTGTCTATTCTTGGAATAAAGTGTTGCAGATATAAAGCTCGTAGTAATTGCTATTTATATTTAGTATTGTGTTTTGTGATATTGGGTTATTTGTTTTACTGGCATTCTTCTGCGTGTGTGTATTTATATATAGACATGATGCGGACATGTAAATCTCTTTGTTAGGTCTATTTGGGAATTGATGTTGTCTGACTTTCCCCAACATCTTTGTAGATGCACATACACACTGTATACCTACTTTATGGGAAAATAGATATTGACTTTTATGTGTTTACCCCCTTTCTTGCAGCTGCTTTAGTCAATTGGAGTTTGATCTCTCTTGTTGATTTGATAGCTTTCCTTCTTATTCAATATACTGCGCCACAGATAGGTAATCAACTTTACCATTTTGATTTCAGTATTTGTCATTTTTTAGCAGCTCTGCTATTGTGTGAATCTTCACCTGCATATTGTTTTGATGCTGGAATATTTTATCCTGAGTTGGAAGTTGAGAATAGAGAGTGAAATGGGCGTGCCTTTTTAAGCCGCTTAATGGAAGCATAAAAAATGAGATGGTAGATCAGGGCATGTTAATTCCCTTGCTCTATAATTCTCGTAAAGCAAATAGAATGCCTTTGAAATAAATATGGAAGCTTTATATATTAACTGTTGCTGCCCTATTGATGGGTGTGCATAGCAGACCTTTGACAAAGATTGTTTCCTTAATACCATGTAGGTGCATCCACTATTTGATCATTAATTACTATTATGACATGAATGTGTTTGGTTGATGCTAGTTTAGTTTCTAAACTCTGAAGTTCGATTGTAGTGAAAATTAATAAAATACTGTATAGTGTATATAAGATAGGGGAATCTGTGAGAGTATCTTCAGTGGAAAGTTCTAGTGCCTTTCCTGTGTTTCACGTCTCCAAGTCTCCCACACATTGGCGAGATGCCTCTTAATTCTACAGAGAAATTTATATAGACATATGGTCCATGATTATTTAAAGCAACTTCTCTAAGTGCTTAGTTTTAATTTGAATGACAACTATCTACATGCCAAACTCATTCACACATAATTTAAGTAATAGAATATAATATATTCAAAAATTAGGTGTTTTGTTTTCATATAGACATTGAAATGATACTCAAACAACTTCTATTTTCCATACATGTTTTTTTTATACATTGAAGTTATTATTATTTCATTTCCCTAATATAGCCCTGGTGTTTGCCTGTAGGATTTCGTTTTCGAAGGAGATTTTTGTTATTATGGCCTATCATTATCTTTTCACTACTTGTTATTCTTTGTCAAGTAGTTTATCTCGTTATATGGGCTTTTGAGGGCTATAAATGGAGTGTAGTGGATGCGTGGTGGGCAAAGCTAATTGGTTTTATGATGTAAGAAGTAATTTTCATTTTTTATCTCATTATTTTATTCACAAGTTGCATCTACATGAATTGATATATATATATATTTTTTTGTCGTATGTTTTTGCAGAGTCCAGTCCTGGAAACATCCCTCTGTATTATATTTTTTGGTTGTACAACTATTAGCTGTATTTGTTGCTTTAGTTGATATATATGGAAACAAATTTGTTCTGGATCCAGGGCGGAATTCATGTTGGGATCATTTCTTAACAGTTGTTGAACATTTAGGTTTGTAAGTGGTTCACTTCAACTCTAATTACTAATATATTGCTCATTTTCATTCGTTTTCCGTACTAATCTTTGTTTGTTCAATATGAATGTTTTACATTCTACTTCCGTTTTTATTTCGAATTTGCATTATGCAATGTCTTAAATAGGAATTTATTCTTGTTGTTTAATCATGATGTGAGGAGATGTTCAAGATGACCTGTTTACATAACTTGGCTCAATGCTGATGGATTCTGGCCTGTTTTCGAAGGCTCTTTTTGTTGGCCTAGGTGGACTGCTTGTCCATGAGTATATAGTTGCTACTTTTGTTAAAGCTCTTTTTGTACGTGGTCTTCTTTATGTGAACTGAATTTTGACTATTTCCTCAAAAAAAAAAAGATTAATTTGGAAATGTATTTCTGATCCTGGAAGGTTTTTGCACTTCCTTTTGTAGCCTCTGCAGATTTCTGGCAGAATCTTTTGATTGTCATTTTGCTGTCTTCTGAGGTGGGTGCTAGAATTTCCAAAACAATCTTTCCTATGATTTCTTTCAGAAGAAATTTTTACTTTTTATGGATATGTCACTCTCAAATGAGTTAAATGATATAGTGAAGCCATGTCTTGAGTGGAGGAGATCCTAGAATCTATAATACGATGCTTATATATATGCTGAATCTGCTTTCATTCTTTTTTCTAATTTGTTAGGATCCTCTTTACTATTCTTTTTGGGTTTTTTTTTTTTTTTCAGAAGAGGATTTCCATTTAAGGAGCTGCAGCTGTTTATTTACAGTTTTTAAACATTATCTGAACTTTAATGCATAAGCTGTTTATGCATCCTCAACAAATTCTAAATATTTTGCCTAGCTGACAAAGTAATAATAAGGTGTCAGCCTTCTCTGAGCTGTTTGGGGGCTGGTCCATTGAGTTTTTGAATATGCTTCCAGTATGAGTCATCTCATCCTTTCTCGAATAGGAACTTGATTTAGTCAGTTTTATGTCTTTCTAATCTGGACTTTTGGAAAGCATAGATTTCAAGTCACTTGTGACCAACTTTCCTTTAATAATTTAAGTCGTGTATTATTTATCTTCTGACTTCTTTCATGCATATCTCTAATCCAGTCTCTGAAGATGGATGGAGCTATAAATTAATATTTTTGGCTTACTTTTCATGTCTACTGACGTTAATCTTATTTTATGCTTATGACAATGAATTGATTTGGAATTATTTTTCTGTTCTGCAATGTGAAAGGTTCTCATCTTAGGGTTGCTTCCTGTTTGCTGTTGCCTGCTATTCAGCTGGTTGTGGGAATTAGCCATCCTTCATGGGTTTCTCTACCCTTTTTCATTGGCAGCTGTGTTGGTGTCATAGATTGGTCTTTGACCAGCAATTTTCTAGGACTTTTCAGGTTATTACTTTTAGATTCTTTAGACATTGCTGAGTGATGCCTCTCCCTCTCTCACACACACATATTGATTAGCTTGGTCCTTTGGTGTCTAACTTTTGTATGTATGGTTTTTAAGGTGGTGGAGGCTTCTTCAGTTGTATGCATGCTTTAACATCGTCCTGCTTTATGGCTATCAGCTTCCAGTAAATTTTCCAAATATGCTGCAATGGCTAGCTGGATTTATTGGTCTGTTCAAAATATCTGCAAAATCTGAATGGCCTGAAATTTGCTCTGGTTGTTCTCTCATGCTTTTCTACATCATGGTATGTGAAGGTTTATTGATTATAAAGTCATTTTGCTTTGATTCAGTTGGAGAATTACTCAGTGAAGTGACAATGATTTATTTTAATACTTCGGGATTGTGAAACTCTGTACAAATCAATCAAGAGCTTTCACACAGCAGATGAATGCTCTCTTCTGGCTGTTTTATTCAAGGAGAGATGCCATCACACCGTACTGGTGGGAAGACGGTGGTGTGAAAATATCACTTAATTAATGTCAGTTTAAGCTGTTAGTCGCTAAAAATTTTCCTATCAAAAATCAAATGGTGCCCAAGTTATAATTTTACTGGTTTGGATAATTTGAACCAGATATATGCAATCAGAATTGAAAATAGTGAATAAAAAATTCTGTGCAATTATTAAAAAGAACTTAAAATGATATATTGTCAAAAGAACTCTTTCACATATCTTTTTGTTGTTTCCTTTCTTTGTTGTCAACTTATAAATTTTTTCATATTAGTTCTGCCTATTGATGCAGCTATCATTTGTTAAATGTGATTTGGAGGAAATGGATGTTCTTGTGTCCATGAGAGAAAGTAGCTTGACAGAGCAACTGCTGCCCTCAAAGCATTCATTTTTCATCCGTGAATCAAGGTATTAAACTTGAAACTTTAATAGCGTTTCTTAAACTAATAAGTCCACTTCTTTCATGTCTATTTCAGAATCTTCCAAATCAGAGATAGTAACTTCATTTAAACTTCTCTTTATGCTGTCTCAAAGTCTAATCTACCATTTTGTCTGCAAGTGTTGAGCAAAGTGTCCACTTTTACAAAACTTTTACAAATCTGAGGACTGGACCTGAGATTTTGTCTTGGGTCCTTTCATAAATTTTCTTTTCATGCATTTTACATACAATTAATATATTGGTTTTTGTAGACAAATCACGAGAAGATAGAAGGTAGCTTACGTGTTAGTTTTCTGATGTCATTTTTGTTATCAAATATTGGAAAAACCTGATGTGAAATTACACATTTGTACTCATCATTTGAATCTTGGGAAAAAGTTATAGAGATTAGAGGATATTAAAAAAAGAAAGAAGCAAAAACTTAACAGTTTCAGATTTTGAGATGGACTACTGTGCATAATTAGTGCAGACCGGGGGATTAAATCACCATGACTTTACCCTTTAAAACTTTAACACGCCTTTGCATGTGCAAGATTAACATGTTTGCCACGTGGTGCAAGCCTAAACACTGATTCAAACCCAGAACAAATTAAAAAACAAACACAAATTTAATCACAGGGGTGTGCTAGTAAAACATGATTCTGATACCATATCAGTAATTACTTGACCCAGAAGCTTGAGTTATTAGGAAAGTGCCTAACAATAGTATTTAGCACTTTGACACTGCCAACTAGATGTTTTGCTTTTATGTTCCGGTTCTTTTGCACTATCTTTAAATATTGAGGTCTGCTGAAGAAGATGCTCTTTCCCCTCTGGATCTTTTCTTTGTTGAAAGTTTCCTAATTTATAACTAAGACATAACTTAATGTGCTAGTTACTAAGTTACTGAATATTAATTTGCAGATCTGGTGTAAGGCATACAAACGTTTTGTTAAGGGGAGCAGTTTTTCGAACATTCAGCATCAACTTCTTCACGTATGGTTTTCCGGTACATATTCGTGAACAACATTACAATCATATGCTTTTTGAACTAGTCGGTTTTCCTTTCAACTAAACAAACTCAAGATGTCTAATGGTCATGATACCATCATTTCATTTTCAATTGAAATCTATCCATGGTAATCATTTTATTTAAAACTTTCTGTGTTGGATTTGACAGGTTTCCCTTGTTGCGCTTTCCTTTTGGAGTTTTCATTTTGCAAGTGTATGTGCATTTGGGCTACTTGCATATGTTGGCTATATTGTATATGCCTTCCCTTCCTTATTCCATTTGCACCGGTTGAATGGGCTTCTGCTTGTCTTCATTCTCTTGTGGGCTGTTAGCACATATATTTTCAATGTGGCATTTGCATTCTTGAATCGGAGACTTGGGAAGGTACCCTTCTTTTGGCCTGAATTTAATGTTCTCTATTGTACAAAAATCATAGAAAGTTATATTTGGATACATATGCAGGACATGGAGATATGGGAGATGATTGGGCTGTGGCATTATCCCATACCTGGATTTTTTCTGCTTGCTCAATTCTGTCTCGGGGTTTTGGTTGCTTTGGGTAATCTTGTGAACAACTCTGTTTTCCTGTACGTGTCTGATGTGGATCGGCGATCCTCATATGAAACCTCAACTGTAGAAGGTAATGAAATACAACAATTCACCTATCTCTTCTTTATGCCTTAAACTTCTACTCAATTCATTCTTATGGTAACATTGCATAACGTACAAGTTTGATACATCATATTAGGTGTGACTCTATGCCTCACTTTGTTTCATAATCAAATATTGTTGCAAAAGTATATCTCCTGTTGTGATTTATTTCAAGATCATGTTAATTAACCAAATATAGTGCTGTTGTGTCCATAAACCTTCAAGATTCTAGCTATGAAACCTCAATTGTAGAAGGTAATGAAATACAACAATTCATCCATCTCTTTACGTCTTAAACTTCTACTCAATTCATTCTTAGGGTAACATTGCAGAACTTACAAGTTTGATACGTCATATTAGGTGTGACTCCAATACCTCACTTTCTTTGATAATCAAGTATTGTTGCAAAAGTATATCTCCTGGTGTTGGGATTTTGATGGGGAATTAGATAAATATTATTATTTATCTAAATAGTGGTAGTTATCATATTATGTTTAAAATAATTATCTCCTTGAGAGATAAGTTTATGTTTTATTTATCATTATCATGATTTAGTTGTTATCTTTTGTTAACTATAAATAGGCCCCTTCAGAGCCTATTGTAATCAGACTTGATTAATGAATTGAATGTTTATTGTGTTCTTCTAGTCTCATGTTCTTCCGAGTTTCTCCCATTTCTGTTCTTCTCTATTTCTAAACCCTAATTCTATCTCTCTCTCTAAAGTCTGTATTAGTTTCTATTTCTTTGTTCGTCCTACATCAGATTTCTTTCAAGATCTTGTTAATTAACGAAAATATAGTGCTGTTGTGCCCATAAGCCTTCAAGATTTTGTGGTACTTAGTATTGTGATATTTCCTTTGTTCATCTTTTAAGGAATTATAATAGAAATCTAGGTATGGGTTTACGTATGATTCTTAGAGTGATGTGATTGAAATTTGGCTGTCTGCTTGATTTTAGTTGCCAAGTTATTGTGTTAAATAATGTTCTAATGTCATGGTTTCCTGACATCACTTATAATAAGTGACATGTTCTCAAATTTTTTATTTAACTCTAGTTAGTAACCAACAGATTTAAAATTTTAAGCTGATAGGAAATTGCCCAACATAGTATTTAAGCACTCTTATACACCTCACTTGCAAGACCAATAGGCTTGCCACGTGGCTCGAGCCCAAACACAAACACACAACAAATTCAGTTAACAAATAACAATTTCAAATAATCACGTGGGGGGACTCGAACCCAAGTAGGGATGGGCATGGGGGCCCAATGGGGCGGGGGAGGGTACCCCCACCCCCACCCCCATTCCTCAAACCTCCCCCCACCACCGCCCCCAAAATCCATTTGGGGGGACCAGTGGGGGGGGACGTTTTAGGGGGAGGTTCCCCACCCCCAAAACCCATTTCCCCCATTTCATTTCCTTTTCAATTCTAAATTTCAAATTTTCAATTTGAAAAGTAATAAAAACATAATAAAAATACAATATAAAATCCAAAATAATATACAAAATAATTGCATAATACATATATATTATTTTGGGGGTTAATTACACCTTATAAATGAACAACCATAACATTTAATTTTAGTAATTTAATATTATAATTTATAATTTATAATTTTTTTAATTGTAAAATTTTTATATATAAATAAAAATAAAAATAAAAATAGTATATATATATATATATTATTTTGGGGGGCCCTATGGGGTTTTGGGTTTGGGGGGAGGTACCCCCAACACCTCCCCCAAAATATGTTTGGGTGCAAAGTTTGCCGCCCATCCCTAAACCCAAGACCCCTAGGATAACTGGGCTCAAATACCATGTTAGTAATCAACGGACCTAAAAGCTTTAGCCGATAGGAAAGGGCCCAACATAGTATTTAAGCACTCCAATAACTCTTATGCTGTCTAATTGACAATTATCACCTTCTATCTCTGAGTTTTATTTTCTTGCTAAGTATTACTTTCATACTTTTATATCTGTAATGATGTCATGGTATTCATTGATTACAGTGGAGGAAGAGACCAAGGTGTTGATTGTGGCAACAATTGCTTGGGTATTACGCAAATGCTCTCGAGCTATCATGCTGGCACTCATATTTCTCATTGCCATGAAACCTGGTTTCATCCATGCTGTATATAGTATGTAAACCAGTATCTGTTCAACTTTGATACTAATTTATGAAATTGACCTGTAGCACTAGGCCTTTTGACCCTTCATCTGATACTTATATTTCGATAGCAAATATATGAGTGGCCTGAACTGATTGAAGTTTTCTAATTGGTGTTATATTGACCCATGTTTCAGTGGTATTCTTTCTGATATATCTTTTGAGCCACAACATCAGCAGAAAGATACGGCAATCATTGATTCTTCTGTGTGAAGTTCATTTTGCACTCTTGTACATTCTTCGGATTGATTTGATTTCTAATGCTTTGGAGCAGAAAAGCTCTCTAAGTATGGAAATTCTACTGCAGTTAGGTATGCAATTGTTGAAGTTTATTCTATTCGAATTGTTGTCTTCTTGGTGAATGTGGTTATGGCTTTTAATATATGTTGTTTGTTGACTTTATCTGTCATTTTATGCCTGTTGTCTAAGACTTCCTAGAAGATCAATCTTAGAATATAAAAACTTTGTCTGAATTGATGCAGGTCTCGTCAATCATGATAGCTCCTTGGATTTCTTGGAAATAGCTTTCCTTGCTTGCTTCTGTGCAATTCACAACCATGGTTTTGATATGCTATTTTCATTCTCAGCAATTGTGCAGCATACCCCTAGCCATCCAGTTGGATTTAGCATCTTAAAAGCTGGTCTGAACAAATCAGTCCTCTTGTCAGTGTATGCATCCTCAACCACAAATTACAGCCGTGATAATCCTTCTTATGGTATAATCTCCTCTATCTTTTTATTTGATTGTCCAGCTTTGTCTGACAATTGCACCAGAAATTCAGCTGTGGTTCCGGTTTCCCTTAATATTTGCAAAATACATGCTTAAGAATCTGGTTTTTCATTGAAGCACTTTAAAATGAGAATGAGCCTTGGAATCCTATAATTATGCTGTTCAGGGTCCTTGGAAGTCTGACTGACCTTCCTTTAGATGTCTAGAGTTTTACACTGGACTTGAAATGTATGTTGATTAATTGCAGACTTTAGGATGAGTTCAAAGAATGTTCATTTGCAGGAGAAACGTTTATTTCTTGGGTGAACTGAAATAGAGAAATTCAACTCAATCATGCCTCGTGAACCTGGAATGCTATAATTGTGCTGCTTAAGGGGCTAGGAAGTCTGACTGATCATTCTTTAGATGTCTTAAGTTATACTCTGGATGCGAAATGTCTGTTGATTTATTGCAGACTTTGGGATGATTTAAAATAAAAAGTTTAGTTTTCCGAAGAAAAGTTCATTTATTGGGTGAAAAATACGACTCAATTACACCTCAATTTCAAACTAGTTGGGCAGAATGAACAAGAAATGACCAACAACCTTATGTCAAACACATTGCACAAGAATATTGTTAGGAGCGGCTCTATTGCCACCCAAAAATATTCTTGCTACACCCATGTTTTAATGAATTTTTTTATTACTAAACTACCCTTACATATAATAACTTAAAAGTGGAAATTGAAATCTACTTCTACACCCATAAATTGAACACTTAATCTATCATAAACCCTAATAATATACACAAAATCAAAATCAACATCAATAAGGAAATATAATTTTCAAATATAATCAAGGGATTTATGAACAAATAATTGATTTGATGGATTCCGAATGCATTCAAGTATTTTTATTTTTATAATTGTTTTCTTATTGAAAAAAAAAAAATAGTTTTTACATAGGCTGACCGATTTTTTAAAACCCAAAATGTTAAATGAAAAATAATTGGGTTTAACATGAAAAGGATTACATAGACTAATTTTTATGATTTTTTTTTTGTTACGATAAGAGTTGTGTATAGGATATATATATATATATATATTCCCAAAAGGATGCAGCAATTAACTACAAATGGAATCCTCGCTTTTTTTTTTTTTTTTTTAATAAAATGGACTCCTTGCTGTTATTTATTTTTTTTATTTTTTTATTTTTTATTTTGTTGTTGTTGTAATATTAGACTCCTTGCTGTTACTTATGAGTTATGATGTTTATTCAACTTATGTTTCTCTTAATTTGAAAATTAATGAATAAGAAAAATGGATGTAATTAGAAAAAATTATATGTTTAAATTTATAATTAGTACTTAAAAGGACATTTTTGATACTTTAAAGGTGTAGAGAGTAAAAATAATAATTTGAATTTTTTTAATAAGGGTGTGGGAAGTAAATTGGGTGTAGCAAGAATTTTTTTGGGTGGCAATAAAGCCACCCTATTATTAGTAATCAACAGACCTAAAAGCTAAGTTGATAGGAAGTGGCTCAACAATAGTATTTAGACACTCTAGCACATACATTCACGTGCAAGACCAACGGGCTTGACACGTGGCTCAAGCCCAAATGAATATGCAAACCAAGAACAAATTCACAAACAAACACAAATTCAATCACTTGAGTCTACTTGGTATAAGTGTATAACAAATCTCTCATGTCAGTAGCCAACAGACCTGAAAGCTTAAGCTAATAGGAAAAAGCTCAACAATAGTATTTAAGCACTTCAACACATGATTTTTGTGGTTTGAGATTATTTTAGGAACAGTCCTCAGGTTGATGTCAATCCTGTATGAGATGCCATATTCCCTATCGTTATTAGGATGAGAAAATGGTTATCATTTGCAACCGTTGACTTTCTCCCTAGGAGTTCCAAAGGAGAGAAGTATCAAAACCAAATTTATTGAAGCGACATTTCTCGCAATCTATATTTTTTGAGTATTACCATCAACTAGATCTACCATTTTTGCTGCTATTGCTATTTGTACTAACTACTGATTTGTTTTATCTACTTGCAGAGAGAAGGATAGCATCATTTCTTAGTGCGATTGGGCAGAAGGTTTTATCTATGTATCGATCATGTGGAACCTACATTGCTTTTCTGACTATTCTCCTCACTGTATACCTGGTGACACCCAATTATATAACCTTTGGGTACATTTTCCTTCTACTTGCTTGGATTATTGGAAGACAACTTGTTGAGAAAACAAAGAGACGCCTATGGTATCCATTAAAAGCATATGCCATCGCAGTGTTTGTCTTCATCTATAGCTTGAGCAGTTTCTCTAGATTTCAGATTTGGTTGTCCAGGATAATAGATTTATATTTCTATTTGGGTTACAATTCAGAGGCTTCATTGCTGGAAAATGTTTGGGAATCTCTAGCGGTATTGATTGTGATGCAACTTTATAGTTATGAGAGGAGACAGAGTAGATATAATAGGCCAGATGATTCCAAACTCTTGGATTCTGGATTACCAGGTTTCATGAAACGGCTTCTAGTTTTGCACAGCCAGAAAATCTTATTTAGTGCATTATTCTATGCCTCTTTATCTCCAATCAGTGCATTTGGTCTTTTGTATCTAATTGGCCTTGTCATCTGTTCAACTTTTCCGAAAGCTTCACGAATCCCATCCAAATCATTCTTAGCTTACACAGGATTTCTGGTGACAACGGAGTATCTCTTTCAAATGTGGGGAAAACTAGCTGGGATGTTTCCTGGACAAAAGCACTCTGATTTATCCCTTTTATTGGGTTTCCGTGTGTATAAGCCCAGTTTTTGGGGTATAGAATCAGGCTTGAGGGGGAAAGTGCTGGTGATTGTTGCATGTACCCTTCAGTACAATGTGTTCCGCTGGTTGGAGAAGATGCCAAGTAAAGGAAAGTGGGAAGAGCCTTGTCCTTTATTTGTCTCAGCTGAAGATGCCTTCATTAATGTTTCCCATCCTAACGAGGAAAATCAGCCATCATCAGATTCTGGTGCTTACTTTGTGAAACGAGAGAGGACAACAAGCTACTCGTGGCCATCTTTCACCTCTGTTCCAGTTCAATCACCTAATCGTGAGTCCCCCTCAACAGGAGGTTCTGAGGGTAGTAACACTAGCAAATTTTCATTTGGATATATCTGGGGAAGCACTAAGGAGAGCCACAAGTGGAACAAGAAGCGGATTCTTGCATTGCAAAAAGAGAGATTTGAAACACAAAAGACTCTCTTCAAAGTATATTTGAAGTTTTGGATGGAAAATGTGTTTAATCTCTTTGGCCTTGAGATAAACATGATTGCTCTGCTTCTCGCCAGTTTTGCTTTGTTGAATGCCATCTCTTTGTTGTACATTGCATTGCTTGCTGCTTGTGTTCTTATGGATCGACGCTTTATACGTAAATTGTGGCCCATATTTGTCTTCTTGTTTGCTAGCATTCTCATCCTAGAGTACTGTGCCATCTGGAAGAACATGTGGCCTCTGAATCAACATGTCCCAAGTGAAAGTAATATATGCTGTCATGACTGCTGGAGAAGCTCAGTTGAACATTTTCAGTATTGCAGGAACTGTTGGTTGGGTATTACTCTCTTAAATATTTTATAATTGCACTTTGATGGAGTTCAAACAAGTATACACACTCATATATCAATAGTCGGATCAATAGACATGCTAATTGTAACAAGTAAAAACAACAAGAAAGCCTGTATGCATTGTTTTAAAGCTCTAGTATCCATTTGTTTGAGTCTGAATCTTCTTAAAGTAGGAAGGAGTAGTAGCATATATGATGGATATGGATGTCTGAAGAGCTTTCTAGAAGTTGCCTCTGCCATTAGGTTTTAATCATTACGTTGGTTCCTTTAAATTGGCCTAATGCTCAAAGTGCATTCTGAGTGATTTCTGTTGAGCATGCATCTTTTTTTTTTTTTTTTTTTTTTTTTTTTTCCTTTTTTCTTTTTTTATGTTACATACATACACAGAATGCATATATTCTCAAGTGCAATATTTTGGATTTCTGGAATTTTGTTTTTAGCATTTCTCTGAATTGCAATGAATTTCAATTCTCTATGCAGAGAAATGATTAATACAAATTCTGGAAATTCGGAATACCGTCCCTGAGAATAATTAATACATACATATTCATATTTGTTTTTATGCACATTAAAGTTATTTACTTTCATGTGCTAATTTTAGGTGCCCCTTTCCTGTAGGACTGGTGATTGACGATCCCCGGACGCTTATTAGCTATTTTGCAGTTTTCATGATTGCTTGTTTCAAACTTCGTGCTGATCTATTGTCCAGTTTTTCGGGATCATCAACATATCGTCAAATGATGTCTCAACGTAAAAACTTGTTTGTTTGGAGAGATCTTTCTTTTGAGACTAAAAGCATGTGGACTTTTATTGACTACCTCAGGGTTTACTGTTATTGCCATCTTTTAGATCTTGTGCTTGCTTTAATTTTGATTACTGGAACCCTGGAGTATGACATTCTGCACCTTGGTTACCTTGCTTTTGCTCTTGTTTTCTTCCGTATGAGACCTGAAATACTAAAGAAGAAGAACCGATTATTTAAGTTCTTGCGCATATACAATTTTGTCCTTATTATTCTTTCGCTTGCCTATCAATCCCCTTTTGTGGGGGAATTTAGTGTGGGGAAGACTGAGACAATAGACTACATGTTTGAGATGATTGGATTTTACAAGTATGACTATGGGTTTCGGATTACTGCAAGATCGGCGCTTGTTGAGATTATCATATTTATGCTGGTATCACTTCAGTCATATATGTTTTCCTCCCAGGAGTTTGATTATGTCTCCCGATATCTCGAGGCAGAGCAAATCGGTGCCATTGTGCGTGAGCAAGAGAAAAAAGCTGCCTGGAAAACTGCACAATTACAACATATCCGTGAGTCTGAGGAGAAGAAACGCCAACGTAACTTGCAGGTGGAGAAGATGAAATCTGAGATGCTCAATTTGCAAATACAGCTCCACAGCATGAACTCAATAGCTAATTGTGGTGGCGCTTCTCCTGACACCGAAGGCCTAAGAAGGAGGAATACTTCTCTCACTTCAAATAGGCAACCTGGGACTCCTGATAAAGTTCAAGGATTTGTCAGGAAGCAAGACCAAAGTATAAAAGAGAATTCAGAATTTCCTTTTGAAGTGCATGAATTTCCTGCTAGTGTGAACACAGAAAGTCCAACAGCAGTGGAGTCTCCAAGGCATTCACTAGGATCTTTTTTTGAAATCACTGAGATTGAACAAGATGTTGCTGATAGTGCATGTTTTGATTGCAAAAAAAATGTGAAAGGGCAGGCAAAGGAAAATCCTCTA
The DNA here is from genome assembly GCA_954870605.1 of Acer campestre. Classification (NCBI taxonomy): domain Eukaryota; kingdom Viridiplantae; phylum Streptophyta; class Magnoliopsida; order Sapindales; family Sapindaceae; genus Acer; species Acer campestre. The sequence goes on along the minus strand of OX940802.1, from coordinate 13,368,249 downwards.
AAATCTGCAGTGCAACTTTTAGGTGATGGAGTTTTCCAGGTACAATCTATCGGAAATCAGGCAGTTAACAACCTGGTGAACTTCTTGAACATTACTGAAGAAGATTCAGAAATGAATGAGCAATCTTCTGCTGAGGATGAAGCATACGTTGAATTGGAGAGCCAGAAGAACAGGTATATGTCTCTGGACCGTTCATCTTCTCTGCAGTCTGACAAGAGTTCAGATGCTACAAGTTTGCAGATAGGAAGGATCTTCCGTCACATATGGTCCCAGATGCGGTCAAATAATGACGTTGTGTGTTATTGTTGCTTTTTTATTGTCTTTCTATGGAACTTCAGTTTGTTTTCGATGGTGTACCTGGCAGCTCTTTTCTTGTATGCTCTATGTGTGCATACTGGTCCTAGTTGCATCTTCTGGGTTATTATGCTAATTTACACAGAAATTTATATATTGGTTCAGTATCTGTACCAAATAATCATCCAGCATTGTGGGTTAAGTATTGATCAAGGACTGCTTCGTGAATTAGGATTCCCTACACATAAAATTGTGTCATCCTTCGTTGTCAGTTCATTGCCTCTTTTCCTTGTCTATGTATTCACTCTATTACAGAGCTCTATAACTGCAAATGATAGTGAATGGATACCTTCAACAGACTTCACTTTTCGAAGGAGAAATGCTCTCTATAGAAAAGAGGTTCCTGTGAAGTATAGTTGGAGTGAGAAGGTGCAGGAACTGCTCCAACTATTGACAAATATGGTGAAATTGGTTATCAGAAGTTTCGTTAGGTACTGGAAATCACTGACACAGGGAGCAGAGTCTCCTCCTTACTTTGTACAGGTGTCCATGGATGTGCACTTGTGGCCAGAAGATGGGATTCAACCAGAGAGGATTGAATCGGGAATAAACCAAGTGCTTAAAATTGTTCATGATGAGAGATGCAAGGAGAAAAATCCTAATATTTGCCCCTTTGCTAGTAGGGTTCACGTGCAAAGCATTGAAAGAAGTCAGGAAAACCCAAACATCGCGTTGGTTGTTTTGGAGGTGGTTTACGCCTCGCCTTTGACGGGTTGTGCTTCAGCAGAATGGTACAAATCAATGACTCCTGCAGCTGATGTAGCAAAAGAGATTCTTAAAGCACAAAGTGTTGGGTTAGTTGAAGAAATTGGATTCCAGTACCCAATACTGTCTGTGATTGGTGGGGGCAAAAGAGAAATTGATCTGTATGCCTATATTTTTGGAGCAGACTTGACTGTGCTCTTTCTGGTCGCCATTTTTTACCAATCTGTCATACAAAATAAAAGTGAATTTCTTGATGTTTATCAGCTTGAAGACCAGTTTCCGAAGGAGTTTGTATTTATCTTAATGGTAATCAATTCCTTATAGTCTTTCTTTAGTGTTTCTACCATACTTCAAATATTGGAATTCAAGAGAAGTTATGATGATTTAGTCATGAGTTTCTTGCATTCTTATGGGATACTGGGTATTCCACATCATTTAGTTGTCTAACTTGATTAAATGCTTTCTTCATGCAGATCATCTTCTTCCTGATTGTTCTTGATCGCATAATTTACCTGTGCTCGTTCGCCATAGGAAAAGTGATTTTCTACCTTTTCAACCTCATTCTTTTTACATATTCAGTTACTGAGTATGCTTGGCAAATGGATTCTTCCCGCCAAAAGGCTGGAAGCTGGGCTCTTCGTGCTATATTTCTTGCAAAAGCAGTTTCTCTGGCACTTCAGGCAATACAAATCCGATATGGAATTCCTCACAAAAGCACCCTGTATAGGCAGTTTTTGACAAGTGAAATCTCACGAATTAATTACTTAGGCTATAGACTTTATCGTGCCCTACCATTCCTATATGAATTGAGATGTGTTCTTGACTGGTCTTGCACAACTACGTCTTTGACCATGTATGACTGGCTGAAGGTAAGTGTGGATTTTATTAACAATTACACACTAAAAATTATTTTGCATTATTGACTTAAATGTCAGGAATTCATGTATAAACCACTACTTTTATCTAAGGTATCTTACTCCAGCTAAAATCAACAAAACAGCCCAAACTATATTATATGTGTAAAAGCATACCACTTTTATATGTGTAGTGTTGTTAATATGGCTATTTTATACCACAGTTGGTCATTCTACCTAAATAGTTTGAGCTTTTGGGTAAGATTGTTTAGCATACTATCATAACAAAGTTTGTTTCTCTTTCTTTTGGTTATTGCTTTTTAGTTTAGTATTTGATCCATGCCAAACTAGTACTAATCAAGGGTTTTATTAAGCACTGTTTCCTCCAAGATGACTTATCACCTTATTCCCTCTTCGCCCCACTCCTGCCTCCCACATGCATCACCTTTCTTCCTAACCACACACCAAACCAAATGAAAAGGAAGAAGTTGTAAGGCAGTGTTAACAAATCATAATTATCATCATGAGTTTGCATCAGTAGGATCGTAGGAATATCATTGTTTTGATTGATTAAAAGTACAGTGATCTCAAGGATTGCCCAAAGTTGGATTATGTTGTGTCTATATGTTATTTCTTCATTTAATGTCCATATAATTTTTCTCTTTTATCTTACACCACTTATCTTACGCACAAACTCAAAATAAATTCCCTTCCAAGGTTGATTAAGGAGGATTGGTCCCCAGAGTTCTTGTTTCCACTATAAGATATATAACCAACTGGATTATCGGTTATCTCCTTTGGGGGCATTTAATGCCTTACATGAAGTTATATCTTATAGCACCATCATTTGCCACTGACATAGAACATGAAGTTAAATGTATTAATAATATTCCCTTTGTTATTCCTTGCTTTTCAAGTTTTCTGCTTTTAGTAATAGCAGTTTGGTTGAACTATTTTCATGCTTATTTTTTGAAACTGATAAATAGCTTTATTCGTAGCTGGAGGACATACATGCAAGTTTGTACCTTGTCAAATGTGATGCAGTCTTGAATAGAGCTAGGCACAAACAAGGAGAAAAGCAGACAAAAATGACCAAATGTTGCAGTGGGATATGTTTGTTCTTCATTTTAATCTGTGTTATCTGGGCTCCTATGCTGGTAAGAGACTTCAAAAGCATAAAGTACTGTTTGTATAATGGAATATGCTTGTTAAGCCCTCTTGGGGATATGCGATGCACCTATAATTAAATCTTTCAATTGAAAATGCATACCTAGAACCAATTTTTTATTAGATTTCTGAAGGCAGTTGCTTATTTTCCTTTTAATTACTAAAATTATTCAGATCGACACTTAACTTGTGAGCTTTGGGAACACGAGATTGAAAATTCAGGAATTTGTTATGGTAGATTGTAGTCATTGTTTATAGAAATTTGTGCACAAGCATCTAAATTATGTATGTTTGTCTTTTGATATTACCGCTAGTTTTATGAATTATGTGTGGCTGTGTTCTCTCACAAATCGAATTTTATTTCCCTTCACAGATGTACAGTAGTGGTAATCCAACAAATATTGAAAATCCAATTAAAGATGCCAGTGTTCAAATTGATCTTAAGACAAAGGGTGGAAGATTGACATTGTATCAAACCACTCTCTGCGAGAAACTTCGATGGGATAAGCTCAGCTCTGATATTGATCTTGATCCACTAGGTTATTTGAAGGGGTATAATAAGAATGATATTCAATTGATATGCTGCCAAGCTGATGCAAGTGTTTTGTGGCTTGTTCCTGGTGTGGTTCAGGCCAGGTTCATCCAGACCCTTGGCTGGGATATGGAAATGGATATCAGTTTTACTTGGGTACTTACCAGGGACCGACCTAAAGGCAAGGAAGTGGTAAAATATGAACAGACAGTCGATCCTCCTGATCTTCCAAAACCATCAGATGTCCGAAAAGTTCTCAATGGTTCTACTGGCAGTTTTAGGATAAATAATCTTTATTCAAGATACTTCCGTGTTACTGGTTCTGGTGATGTCAGACCCATTGAACAAGAGGTACAACTCTTGGTTTTAGCACTTCATCATTCATTCATTCTTACCCTCTGTGGCTATATTAACATTTTGCATAATGTAAATCAGTTTGTAGTGTCATATGATGCTTTATAATAATCACTAATGTTTAAGTTTGGTTGAGTTGCCAAACCTAACTTTTATATTTAGGGTGTTCACTTTGCAACTTAATCTCCGATAAAATACTAGAGATGAAATATTTCTTAAAAAAATTTGGTGTACTCTTTAATAAGTTACTGGGAAAGCCTTCATAAAAATTTTAGGTTTTATTTTTTCAAAAATGAAAAGACAAAAAATTTTAGATTTTATCTTTGGCAACAGATACTGCATTATCATTAGGCTATTAACTTTTTTGGAAGTGGTAAGAAAGATTGCTTGTGTTAAAATGGTGGCAGAAGCTACTCTTTAGTGTTCCAGCTTTAGAAATCATAAACAGTGTCATGCTGTCACACACAACCGTGGGACAGTTATTTATAAAAATGTTGGTATATTATTATCTTACAGGTAAATGCAGTTAGTGCGGATCTTGTTATGAATCGGGCAGATTTTGAGTGGTGGTCCTTCCATGAGATCAATTTACCTAATGTATATGGCTGTGGGGATCTGACTGGACCCATGGCAATTGTAATTTCAGAGGAAACACCACCACGTAAGATTACCAAAACATTTTATGTTATATCCATATTGATTCGTGGTCTTACGGTTTTCCTTTCATATAATTATTAACGCTGCAATAATACTTTCAGAGGGTATTCTTGGTGACACTCTCAGCAAGTTCAGCATTTGGGGTCTATACATAACCTTTGTGCTTGCAGTTGGCCGTTTTATCAGACTTCAGTGCTCCGACTTAAGAATGAGAATCCCTTATGAGAACCTACCTTCCTGTGACAGGTAAATGCATATTCACTTCCTATTTTTATATTTCCCAAGTAGGGAATACAGTAAATTATTAAAAAACAACAATTTTATTGCATTTTCTTCCTATATTATTGTTCAACTAGAAGCAACATAAGAGATAAACATTTTGGGGTCTCCGGTGCTCATAGCAGCCAAATTTCTAGCTCAATATAATAAATTGTTGTGTATTAGTTTTATTTGGATTAATTCACAGTTGGAAAATATAATTCTGACCTTAGTTTCATTTCTTTCAACCTTTTCTTTGTCTGATACAACCCCATCAAGGATTTTGAATACTTCAATTTGGGGTTCTATTAGTTTGCCCCCATGTTTTTCCTCCATGGATGAATAAAATTATGCATGTTGGAAAGCACTTCTTGACTCCTTGCTTCAGTACAAATCAATATTTTGTTATATGTTTTGATGTAGGTTGATAGCCATCTGTGAGGATATATATGCAGCTAGAGCGGAGGGTGAATATGAGGTTGAAGAGGTTCTTTACTGGACCCTAGTGAAAATTTACAGGTCGCCACACATGCTTCTTGAATACACCAAGCCAGACTAGGTTGTCAAGGCTGAATGCCAGCTTTGGTTAATAGAACTTCACTTTGTTAATGCTGACACAACACACAGAGTTATAGCGGAACAATACAGATTATACTTTTTGTAGCGGCAGTCTTGCACGCTTTCTTCAGAGACTTTGAGGTTCCAAATTGGCGGGTGCTTAGCAAGTTGTTCAACTCATGTCCGAGCAATGTACAAACAATACAAGTTTAACTTTGCAGGTAGCCTAACATAGCCATTGCGGCTTCAATGATCATGATTATTCAAAATGTGAAGGCTTTTTTTTTTTTTTTTTTTTTTTTTTTTTTTTTTTTCCATGTATATAATCCACAGGCTACCTATATGTTTGTACAGATTTTTTGATGGGTCCCTTTAAACAAAACTGAATAGAACCAGAAAATTATCTTGTCAAAAGAAATACAAAATAGAATTTTAGATGCAAGAGCATTTCATTTTCTTTCTCAGATCTAACCTTTGCTTTTTGATGTTCATTTTTCAAATTTGCTTAACTATATAATCTTGGACCAAGATGGCTGTTTAAAATGCCCAGATAAACCCCTCACACTCACATCTTGAGTTCGTGTGTTCAAGTCGTATACTCCATCTCTAAATACCATATATATAGAGAGAGAGAGAGAGAGAGAGAGAGAGAGAGAGAGAGAGAGAGAGAGAGAGCGTGGGAAAGTTGAACTGATTTGGTAGTATTAAACAGATTCACCAAAATTCCGTACATTTTGTGTCGATAGAGAGTGGATATTACTTATTAGACTTTATTAATTAGTATTAAATCACTGAAAAACATATCAACTTAAACAGTATTTATCCAATGCATTGCTGATTCTCATTGTCTCTTAAAAATGACTTCCTCCAATGGTTGTGAAGAGTTTGGGTAGCAATAAAAGGTGTGGTATCGCAGAAAATGAAAATAATCATGGACACCAATGCTTCTGTATATTCTTGTTAAATTTTATACAGGAAAGAGTGGGGGATTGAAAAGATGAAAGCTTTCACAGGATTTGGATTCTACATCAACAACAGCAATCTCTCTTATAAATAATATTATCCTGATCAATCCAGCATTTATAACCAAAATATACAATGCAGCCACTACAATGGTACAAAAAAGTTGACATCAGAAGACAGATATGTAAATACAGATAATTAACATTTTACGAACATCTTCCATTGTGCAATACCTGTCAAATGTACCCTTTTTTTCCCATAAATTTGCAATCCAGTAATCAACCAGAGCCAATGAACAAAAAAAAATACAGGTTGTGCAGCTTAATTGTACCGTACTCAACCAAGTTCCAATCCAATCTTACCAGAAACAGTCTCAATCTAAACCGAACAGCATCAGCAACATGAAAAGCTCCATTCATGTGCACTATTAATGAGAATAAATAAGATAACACCTAGCATCAAATCCATCTACAACAAAATAACTCCTATAACACATGACCCAAAACAAAATAAGCTATTTCAGGGCATTTTCACCTGAAACAACTTCTCTTGATGTCTTATTTTTTCTTTTTACCATCACCACTGGCAGAAGTCTTTCTCGCAGCATCCTCAGGAATAGTATCATCCATTACCTTCGGCACCTGAAAAGCGAAGTCTGAAATGGGTAAATCACTGTACTTGGGATTTGAAGTTAAAAAGGCTGCTACTTCATTACGAGTTCTCAGTTTCTTCCCTGCTGGAGTAATATAGTAAACATCCATTTTAGAGAAATCCCTTCTAAGCTTCAAGCTTCTTTTAAAACCTTCTGGGGTCTTCGGGATGCCCGGCTTGTCAATGACCCAGACTCGAGTAGAATCGTAATCAATATCAGCAGGATCCTTGCAGGAACCACCATATTTTCTTTCACAAACAAAAGGTTTCTCTTCTACTTCACTTCGAATTTCCTCGTACTCCTCTAGTGTATTAATCAATCTCCACTTAAAGCAATTCTGGCATTGTGCAGCATGAAAATCAACTGACCTGGATGGCAACCCCGCAGCTGATGGGCGTGAATTCTGTCATAAAAATTTAACAGTAGTCAGTGATGTTTATAAGACTTTCATAACAAGTACATTGAATCAACTAGGAAAAAGGAACTTCTGCTTTTGAGTTTCTTAACCAGCACTTGATGACCAATTGGAAACCTCATCAACTAAAGAAATTATACTGCATAGCAGAAAACCATAAGAAGTTTTGATAAATTTTGAACTATGCCTCATTCTTATCTATTAAATTTTCCAACTGCATCACAAACAAAAATCAAAAGACAGCAAATTGATGACACGGTCCTTGAAGCAAAATTAATCAAAACCCAACACTCATTTCGCTAGGTTCTAAAAAGCGCTAGGTGCTAGTCAGGCAGTGGACCGGTGCGTAGGTAATTCCTTGCTGGTGACTGGCAGGTGGAGTAGACTGTGGAGGCGAGTGGCAAAGAGTCGAGAGTGGGAGAACAGCGAAGAAGAAAAAGAAAGAAGTCTAGGTTTTTTAATGTAATCCCTAAACGTAGACGTTTAGATGTTTTATTCTGTTTTTAAAAAAAAAACAAAACAAAATGTCACCTAGGTGGTCTTCGCCGCTTAGGTGATGCCTGGCGCTGATGATAAGGCGCCAATCCATCTAGGCTCACTGATTAGCCCTTAATCGGTGCGGCCGGCAGCCGCCTAGGCAGCGTTTTAGAACACTGCTCATTTCTCAATATTAGCCCACCTTATGGTTCCATCCTATCAATAGTTATTAAAGGCGCTAGGTGCATCAAGGCACAAGGGTCCCTGGAGCCCGAGGCGCAAGGCGAAAGGTGCAAGGTGAGGTGTGCACCTAACTGAAGCCGTAGTTTTAAAACTTGAAAGGCGATGCGAGGCGGTTAAGCCTCCCCGAGGTGAGGCAGCAGCCTCAACTGAAAAATTAATTAGAATCATCAACCTTGGACAAAAATTAGCATCTAAAAAGCCTAACAAATTTTTTAAATGTAAAAAACCCATTAGGCCCACCCCTAAGAAAAACAATTTAAAATATTCAAAAAAAAGAAGGAAAAAACTAAAAAAAAATAACAGAAGAGCAGATCTGCTCCTCCATCGATCTACTTCTTGGAGAAGATAGGAAGAAGAAGAAGGAGAAGAAGAGAAGAAGATGTCGCCGGACAGAAGAGAAGATGTCGCCAAAGAGGAGAAGATGTCGCCGGGTTAGGGTTTGGGAATCTCCACACATGCCTCGACTTGGCCGAGTTGAGGGGATTTTACTCAGAGGTGAAAACAATCGGTGCAGCCGCACCAGTGCGTTTTCATCGAGAGGCGGGGTGAGGCCACCCCAAACCGATTTTTAAAACTATGACCGAAGCAAGGCGCACTTTTTTTTAACTATGACCGAAGCTAGGCGCACCTTTTTTTGCCATAACTTTTTATGAATTTTTAATGGGAAAAATTCATAAAATTGTAATAACCTAATTTATCCTATAAATTTCAAGTTACAAAGTTAAATGTAAGGTTTAAAACTTTACAAACTATCAATAACACGACATAATTCATAAAATAGTTAATATGCAATCATCATACTAACAGCAAAGATGTTCAAATTAGTTTCTAGGCTCTAGGTATCCCCAACTCAAACAAAACCAACTTCATAACATCATCCATGCATCTTCATGCCGGGTTGTGAAGCTTGAAATTTCCTACTAAAAACAAACGTTTTTCACCAGGCGACGCATGTCACCGGACGCCTACGACGGCCAGGCGTGTGCATCCTTGAAGGGTTATGCCTAGCCATCCTTTAGGCGCAAAAGCTACGCCTGTAGGCACGCACGGGCACACTTTTAATAACTATGATCCTATCCTATTTACATGCCTTTATCTGTCACTATGCTAAAATAAGAGGAAACTGCAGCAACTAAAGCTCAAGAAAGGCATTAACCCAATCACTTCTATATATCCAAAAAAATCTAACAAAGAAATCTTGGTGAAGTTTAATTGGCTTATCAGAAGCAAGCGTGCAATGCACTACAATTAGCAAACTGAGTGCTCCAAAGACGAATGCGGGCAAAATACATCAGTCAAGGTGTGGTTTTTCATATATCAAACATAAATTTCAATTCCTCATGCTGCCATGTAGCATGAGAAGTAAAGCAGATAGTTAGAAAGCATTAACTCATGTCTAATTGTCTATAAAGTCTTATTATAATTTCAGAAAGAAAATTAAAAACAATTCACTTAAGCATATGTGGCCCATATTACAAAATTGACATGCTTAAATTTGGCTCATTGTTGGAATCATACAAATTACAATACTGAAACCTAGAGCTGGGAATTCACTAGCATAAACATCTACTCTAAATCTCTAATCTATTCTCTTAAATAATTGAAAATCTACAAGCACTTTTGCCCCAAAGATGATAACTAGTTAGTCCAAACAACAATTTATTTTCAATTTATTCGAACCACCACGCAATTCCGTTAGTCAAGAAATTCAAATCACGTTCCAAAGAAGAAAATTAACAAAAGATCTATTATCCGCAAAAACCCAACTTTAACCGAGAAACAAACAAAACCCAAGACCAAGATAAACAAAAACAAGAGCTTGAGGAATCGTAACGCTCGTATAGTGGTTTCACTCTCGATTCAAAACAGTGGTTGAGTTTGGACTCACTAGGGCATACGTTTAATCTCGATTCTCGAGACCCAACAGATCAAACCCCCCAAGTAACAACAAAAGGATTTTCGATTCGTTTGTTTATTTCTCGAAATACGAAGGAAGTATGAACCTTCTGAGCAAGCAAACACAGTTCAAGCGAGGTAACTAACAAAATAAATAAATAAATAATTCATAATTCATAATCTGAGTAATATTTGATTCTGAAAACAAAAATCGAACTGAGTACTAGGTTTTATAGTCGGTGTTCGTACCTTCGACGCCGTTCCAGTTGTTGCATTGTCTTTCTTGTCATCCATGGCCATCGCTCACTCTCTTTCGTGCTCTCTGTCACTCTTCTGTTGAACCTATTTTATTATTATTAGAGGTTTTTACAATTGGGTCCCTATGTAATTTTTTTTTTTTAAGAGTCCCTGTGTAGTTGAGAAACATCAGTTTTTAACTTGATATTTGATTTTCATCAAACCGGTTGCCGGTTGGTTCCTATATAATTAAGGGTTAATTGCAAAATAAAATCTCAACCTAGTAATTATCTTCCATGGCTTCAATAACGAGTTCTTCTTTTTACAAGAAGTTGTTGGATTTTTAAATTGATAATTTAAAAGTAAAAGGGTAACTAAGACTTTTTAAATAAAGTGTAGGGGTGTTTTGGACCTTTTACAACCAAAGCTTAGTCAAGAGTTAAATGGGATAGAGGTCAAGGTTGACAGGGCGTGTGCTGCAATTAAGGAGAGTGTATTCAATTAGGATTGTTAAGAACATTTGAAGACATTTTTAAGTAACGGATTTTCATGGATTTTTACGGACTTTTATAAATCCACATGGATTTTCATTGATTTGTTTAGACATCCATCTCAGACTTTTATGGATTTGTTTAGACATCTATCTCAGACTGTTATGGATTTGTATAGACATTTATGGACTTTCATGGATTTGTTATCTCTGACTTCTATTATAAATGGAGAAGAGTGACGATATTTACATCCCTTAAAAGCTGTATATAAACCCCTCTGGTAAGTCCAATCAACTTTATTATTATTTAAAATTTTGTTATTGAATTTATTGTTTTCAAAAAAAAAAAAAAAAAAAAAAAAAAAAAAAAAATTCTAACTCTTAATGTTGAATTTTATTTAATTTTTTTGTAGGACACATATCCACCATGGCTTGCCTTCACTTTCTAAGCAAACTGCCAATAGAAAAAAAAAACTAGCTCATGGCCGGAATAATAAGAAAATCATTTTTTTTTTTTGTGTGTTTGTGATTACATATAAAAACAATATTAATAATAATTATGACATCTCTCTCGTTTTATGTTTTGGTTTGCCACTGATCGAAAAAACTATGAAAGGCAAAACACACACAAATAATAAAAATTTTTAAAAAAATCAACGTTTTTACTTGTATGTGTTGCCACTTGCTGGTGTGTGTAACTCACAAAAAAAAAAAAAAAAAAAAAAAAAAAAAAAAAAAAGGCGCTAATCGTGGTAGTGGAAAGTGCTTTAGTTTATTGTTTTTTTTTTTTTGGGTGTTGTTGGGTAAGATTGCAGTAAAAAAATTAGCAAGGGAAGATTATCGATCATCATTATTTGAGCAAAAGAAGTGAGAAGAAGCAATACGTTTCTGTTTTGAGAGAGAGAGAGAGAGAGCAAAGTCCACCAAAATCTTTGGTGACAATTGATATTTATATCTCCCACTATCAAGTCCACCAAAATCCACCAAAATCCATGACCTAAGAAAATCCTTTAAAATCTAGTCCTAATTGAATACACCTTGATTATTGTAGACATTTTTAAAGTCTCAATTTAATACATCCAGATTTGGAAGGATTCTTTAAAAGTCCATAGAAATCCTAATTGAATACCACTGGATTCATATAGACTCTTTTAAAGTCTTTAAATGTCCTAATTGAATACACCAGGATTTATAATGTCTTTAAATGTCCCTAAGAATCCTAATTGAATACACCCCTCTAAGTCTATTTGCTGAATATTAAGGGGTCGTTTGTTTTTTCCACTTAAAACTTAATAGGTCTTAATTATAATTATTGAGTTGTTTAGTTTGTTTTTTTAAGTGGTCAAACAACTTAAAATAAAAAGCAAAAAATCATAACTTTTCACTTAATTGTAAATCACTGAATAGGGTTAAATGCAATCCAAAATCTTTTCTTTCGATATTATCCTTTATATATAACATATCTTCAATTTCATCATAATTATATAATGTATAGAAATCTTTATTTTAATATATTGCTTATTTTAAATAGCTTTAATAAATAAAAAAGAACCCTAATTACTTCTCATATTAGTATTTAATATCAATACTTTATTATGATATTAGGGTGATGTATTTATATATTATTATTTTTAGTGTGTTTTGTGTGAGTTTTCCTACTATCCCTTTTATTTTTTGAAAAAAAAAAAAAAACTTTTTCTTTTCTTAGTAAAAATAAAGTTTGTTTGTAATCGAAAAAGAAGATCATGATCATATGTGTTCATATATAATTATTATTATTGGATTGTTTTTATTCTATATTATATATATATATAATTGTTTAACATGAATATATATGTAAAATTACTTATTTTCAGGAAATTTTATTTTTAAAAAACAAACATATTGATAGTACATTCAAATGTGAGAAAAAAAAAAAAAAAAACATTTCATTTAAATTCAGGTTTCAGTCACTATTTAGATTTCAATAAAATTTAGGACTATTTAGTCTTCAAACAAAAAAACAATCAACCCCTATTACACCAATCTCCCTGAGGTTGATTTAGTCCCCTAAGCCTTTTTAGAAAAACTCAAGGTGTGTTATTGCAATTAACCTTATAATTAAAGATAGTTTATTTCAAGTCTTCTAACCAAATTTTTGATGAACAGCTATTACAAAATCATTAGACCAAATTGCAGCCAACCTTCCTAAGGTTTGGTCCGGAATTCCTTCCAAAACCTGTTGAATAATTTTTACAGATTCTGTCATTTCACTGATTCAGACTAAATAATGAGCTAATGAATCTCCTTCTTTTTGCCACTGGACTTCCCAATCAAATTCGTCGTAACACTCATAATGATCCACTTTACGAAGATCCCATTCTATTCTAGACGCTCGTAGCATTGGTCCTGATAAACCCCAATTTATTGCTTCTTCTCCACCAAAAATGCCTACTCCTTCAACTCGTTCTAAAAAGACAGGGTTTCGTGTAATAAGTTTTTGATATTCAACAACCCCCGTTAAAAAATAATCACAGAAATCCAAACATTTCTCTATCCAGCCATGGGGTAAATCGGCTGCTATCCCTCCGATACGAAAATAATTATGCATCATTCTCATATCGGTGGCAGCTTCGAATAGATCATATACTAATTCTTTTTATCTGAAAATATAGAAGAAGGGGGTCTGTGCACCAATATCTACCATAAAAGGGTTGAGCCATAACAGATAAGAGGCTATACGACTCAACTCCAACATAATTACTCTAATATAGCTGGCCCTTTTAGGTACTTGAATATTTCCTAACTGTTCTGGTCCATTTACAGTTATTGCTTCCGTGAACATAATAGCTAAATAATCCCAACGTGTTACGCAAGGCAGATATTGTATAATTGTTCGGTTTTCCGTAATTTTTTCCATCCCTCTTTGTAAATAACCCAATATCAGTTCACAGTCAATAACATCTTCGCCATCGAGAGTAACGATGAGACGAAGAACACCTTGCAATGATGGGTGGCGAGGTCCCATATTTACTCTCATAAGATCTTTTCCTGTAGCTAGTATACTCATAGGTTTTTCCTTGATTCATTCTTACATGAATTGTTGAAAACAAAAAGAAGTTATCAAGATTCACCTTTCTGAGGTTTGGTCTTTGACAATCAGAAATAACTTTATGCTTAATTGGCAATGATCTCCCCTGCCATTAGTCAAAGTTAATCAAACTTAACGGAGATATGAGTATTTTTATCCTTTCAAGCCTTTTTATTTATTTAAAAAATAGATTTAAAAGCTTTAAATCTTCACCATTCATCTTGACCATATTTTTTATTTTCATTTTTGAAAAATCTAAAAAACTTGAATTTGAAGAAAAATCTAGAAATACATCAATAGAAGAAGAAAATGTTGTTATATTAGATTTAGATGAGCTAAATTTTTTTTATTTTTTTTTAAGTTTTGAAAAATCTAAAAAACTTGAATATGAAGAAAAATTCGGGAATCCATATGGAAAAAGAAAAAATTATCTGAAGAAAATGTTGTTGGATTGGAATTTGATGATCCAGATTATTAATTTTTTAGAATTTTAGAATTTGAAGAAAAATATAGAGATACAACATATGTTTCCACGTTTTTTATTTATTTGTAATTTTCATTTATTATTATTTTTTTTTTATAGTGGAGATCAAAATTTGTTTTCATATATATATTTATATATTTTTAAAATTAGATTATTTTTTTTTTATTCATGAGCATTTAGGTATTTGTAGCGGTCAAATCCGGTCAACGGTTAAACTTGACTAGCTTTGACTAATGGTAAGGGAGGTCATTGTCAATCAATGATAAAATTGTTTATGATTGTCAAAGGCCAAACCTCAGATAGATTGGCTGCAATTTGCTCGAATAAATAGAAAGTCCATTTTGCTCTTGGACTTTGGTTGACCAATAAAAAATTTATTAAATAAATAAATAAAAGTGTAAATAAAGGAGAGTTTTAAAAAAAAAGAAAAAAAAAAACTTTTTTTTTATTTATAAATAATATAAAAATGAAAAAATAAGATAAAAATTGAAATATAATTAAAACAATAAAAAAATCATTTGCCATATCATTTAGATTGAAATTTAGACTAAATTTTTGGGTTGTCTAACATTAACGTTATTATTTTTATTATTATTTGACAAAAACGAGCTTATTTGGTAAATGAAACCGGTAGCCAATGAAATCATGGCGCATGGATGAACTTTTAAGTAGTAATTTCAGTTCATATCCTAGCTACACTGGCGATTAGAGATTCATCCATTTACCGTTTGCTCGGTGGTGGGTCCCATCCCACCTCATATGTCAGCTGGTATTTGCTTGCTTGACAAAGCAAATTGTAGTGTGTAGAGTTCGAGGTGCGGCCTACACGAAGAACTAGCCGTATGCACCACACGTGTCAAGGATGAAGAGGGTCCAAAGCCCAAACCAACCCTTTTCCCCAAGTAGTGCCCACTGAAATATCTTTTTAAAGATGAGATGGAGAATACCAAAAATATCCAACAGTGCATATATTTATCTAAATTTTGCCTTTATCTTATTAATGTTTTAGATTTTGTTTTATATTTCACATTAATTTTAGGAGAGAAAACCACTTTTAACCATCCAAAACATCATACTTTTGTTAATAACCACTTTTGAAAATATAATTGTTAATGACCACTTTTTTGAGAAATGACCTCAATACCCACATATATATATAAACCCTTAAAACCAAATACAACAACAAATCGTTTTCAGAGAACAGATCAGGAGAGTTGTTTTCATCGAGAGAAGAGAGACCCACCACCAGAAAACCCCACCGGTCCCCTACCAGAAAAGAGAGTCACTTTCAGTGAGAGAGAAGAGAGACCCCACCAGACAAACCCCATAAGTCGTTTTCAGCGAGAGAGAAGAGAGACCCCACCACAGTCGTTTTCAGCAAGAAACGATCCCACCAGTTGCCGTCACATCCCGGAGAAAACCCCACCAGTCGCAGGAGAAGATTATTTGTCGATTTGTGGGTATGATTTTCTCTTCCTTTGCTGAAATTGGTTGATAGAGTTTCGATTTGAACTTTAAGAACAATATCAACAGTTAGGGCTTCTATTTTGTACAAATTGAGACTAGATTTTGGAGTTTCATTTGAATAGAAACTTGAAAACCTAACCAATATGTTGAATGATTTAACCCTAAACTTTCAATGTTTGCTTAATACTTGAAATTTTGCCTTAAATTCGTTTAAAACTTGAAATGTTATAAACTGAAATGTTTGATTTGAAAGTGGTTTAAATCTCTGATTTAATTTGAGAAGTGGGAGAAGTAAAGAGGAAGGAACATATTACAAGTTTAGAAATAAACTATTCAATCAAATGTTTGTGTTTTTTATTTATTATTCTTTCAAGGTTGTATTTGTCTTAACATGCAAAGGGTTCTTCATGTCGATTAGTATATTCAATTTTTTTTTTGAAAACTTTCAAACAGGTACTACAGTGAAGTATGTGTTGGAGTAGGATAAGACAGCCTTTGTTAGATTAATTGGTGTTAGCATCCTGCAAAGTGCTGCATCTGCATTTACTGCACCTTCATTAAGGTAATTTTGGTGTTCAGATGAATGTATTTTATGTCAAGATTCAAATATTAACCAAGGCATTTAATTTTTACTGAGATGTATTTTTTCAGTCTGTTCAACTTTTACTTATGTGATTTTTATGCATTTTGAAAGTCTTCTAATTGTTATTCAATTCCTGATTAATCTCTCTCTGTTGGTCACCATCAGGGAAGTTATCTCTTACCTTTTCCCTATTGCCCTGTGAGCTGTATGTTATGTGGTTGAGTGAAATTTTGGAAACGTGAATGTAAATTGAGTGGCTTGCATAGTGAACTTGAATTGTTCTAGCATCTTAAATTTTCTATTTATGCTGATTATTCTGTAGGGAAAAATAACGTACCCGCAGCGGAAGCGAGACAAAAAAAAATAGTGTTTGGGTAGCTTTTAAATTTTTTCCAATTATGAACCTTAAACCCTTTTGATTAATCAAACATATATATATAAGAAAGTAATAAAATATATTAATACCTCTTGTAGCGTGATCCGATTGACTTGCGTCGATGGTAATCCGCAAGATCTTCAATCCTAGCACGAACGTGGATCACCTAGGAGCGTGGTCTTCCTTTCTTTGAATTGCAAACCTGTGATTGGATTCAACAAACTTTTCTTGATCCATTAGTCCCAAAAACAATCTAAAAGAACCTAAGATTATTCCGGTCACTTTTGAGTTCTCAATCTAATGATCGAAACTCGCGTGAACCTTAATCGATATAGTATTCACAAGCTCATAGATGAATAAGCAACTAGAATACAATCAAAGAATAATCTATATTCTTTTTGTTCTTAGTAGAATAATAGATTTCTAGCTATGAGTTTAGAAGAAGAAGAAGAAGAAAAATTATGCACATTAGCCCTAGGGGGTGGCCGAAATCTATATGTGGTCTTATATAGGTGGCCGAATTTTTCTCTTCCTTTTTGCCCTAGGGTGGCCGAAATCTCTACCAAATCAAATTAGGGTTGCCGCAATTTCACTCCTAAAATATTGGAGATTTAGTTGCACCCTAATTCCTATTTAGTTTAAGATTTCCAAACCCTAATCCAACTCAATAATCTTTTATTCCTTATTGGACTAAAATAAAAAGACTTCCTATTTGATTAAATAAATAAAATTAATTATTTATTTTCCTTGTCAAACAAGTCTTTCTATTTAATTATACTACTACCAATAGTATACAAATAGGAATCATATTTCCTATTTAGAAAAGATTTGTTACTTTAATTAAAACAATTAATTAATAAATTAATTAATTCTTATTTAATTAAATAATGAAACAAAATAATATTAAATGCCATTATAGCATGTTGCCGCCCCATATGTGTATTGGGCCAAATATTATTTTTCTTATTTCATTAAATCCATAGGACTTTAAATAAAAAGCCCACATGTGAACTAGACCCATTCTTACTAAAAGAAACAAGCCCACATGTTATCCATTAATATATAAATATAATTGTGCAGCCCATTACATAAATAATGTGCAAATTATATTCTTAATATATTAAATTGCAATTTTAGATGGACCCTAAATTGGTCCGGTAGAATATTTCAAGTGATCCATGCAAGTCCGTGTGGATTGGGGATCTTGGCGGGCTATCTAAATTTAAGCTCCAATAGACATAACCTAATCACAATCAACAAATGATTCACTTAGGTCCGATCCATTAATTTTAGCTCATTCCACTAAAGAGCTAAAATTGAACTCTTAAATAAAGACAGAAAAGGAAGATGCTTCTTCATTCATACCCTAGACAATCATATTGGAGATAGTGTATCCTCGTGATTAATATCAGTAATCGCCAAGAGTTCATAGACCGCCTATAACTCTCCAAGTTACCATATTTACTCATATGACCACATTTTGAACTTGGATATTTTGACTTGTCCAGAAGCCATGTTTTCAATAGACACTATTGAAAACTCAACGTTGAGATTTAATATCCAATTACCTCAAAACATCCATATGATGATATTATACTCTCATTTAACAAATGGAGCCACGATGTCCATATCTATAAATGAAGTCCTCTATCGATTAACAAATGAATATCACCAAACTATCGAGGATAGACTATGCGATATAATCGTACTCATTGATAGCTCAAATGATATCACCTGCAACCATAAGTCCATCATTTATCTCAGGATTAAGATAGACTCTCCGATTGTCCTGATAATGAAATTACTTTTATCTACTGACGGTTATAGATAAAGTATTTCATTGTGATCCTGTTCAATGCACCCAGTGCACTAGATCCTTTTGCTCGAAGACACTCTGATGATTTTAGACTCATCATATCTCATTTGATCCCACTCAAATGCTAGCAAAAGAATTCTACAACTTTAACAAGATAAAGGTGCCCAACCTTTAACTTAAGTTGTGAACGATATTCAAGACTAACTAAAGAATTGTGTCTACCACATACATATCCAGATGTATGAACAATTCTTCTTTTCTCATAGTCTTTAGACCTTATGATTATTTACTTTAACAATTATTAAACTATAAATGCTATAAGATTTGTTTAAACCAGAAATCACTTTATTAATATGAATAAGATTGTTAATTACACTATTACACTCTTGCTATTGAGCATAATCCTAACATATTCCCCTCTGAACAATTCTGACCCCACCCAATGAAACTTTTAGAATTGTGTAGTTTTTTTTTTTTCCTTTATTCTATCTTGTATGAATTGAGAGGTCCAATTTATGTTGATGGATTAAATGATGCTGGGTATCTTAATATGAAAAAAATTCCCTTATTTTTTTTGATTTTTTCTCCCTATCTAGGTGATGTGTATATCTATGGACTTTATCTCATATCTTGCATCAGAAATCTTTTCTTCGACAAAGTTTTGTATAAGCCCCTGCCTTATTTGAATTATCATGAAAAGTTCCTGTAGGTCAAGCTCTTTAACTTCCTTGAAAAATTTCCATTGAGCCTTGTTCTTGCAGCCTTATTCAGCTCAAAAAAAAAAACTTGCAAATCATGTTTTTCCTCTGTTATTAAGCATTGTAAGCATTGTTTTTATCTCTCTTCTTGCGCCTTAATTTGCCAAACCAACCCATTACTAAGGAGGTCTTGTTTTGTATAAACATAATTCTGTCCAAGTTCATAATGTTCATATATAGAGCTCAGGAAATTGTTTTTGTATGAATATAAAAACAATGTCGGTCCAAATGGGAAATTAATTTTAAACTCCATAACAATATCTTAGTAGGTTCTTATACAATACCCACTTTGAAAATTTCAATGAAAGTTTATATATTGGAATTTTTTAAGTTTCTTGGGATCATTCCCTGACAATTAAGGAATATGATTAAGTGAGTCTATCACTCTCTTGGAATATTTGAACCATTATTAAATTTAATCTTTGAAGTTTGAATCATGAATGACACTAATTAAATTAATTGAATAACATCTTACTGATTTTTCAAATACATACACAGGACCTTTGTTATCACTGTTTTTATAACAAAGTTTCTTCAAATAAAATAATACAAGTAATTTTGCATGTTTTTGTGTGGGTTCTATTCTATTCTATGTATATAGCTAAACTGATAAACAAATTCTAGAATATATAAGATACAAATACTCGTTATGGTTGCATTGAAATTAAATTTCACATAACATTCCATTGTCATTGTAAAACGAAAGGTGAAAATATTAATATTGTTGAAACAATTGATTTAATATTGTATATTCTCTATAATTATATAATTGATATATTGATTTAATATTGATTTAATATATTGTATATTTTCTTAAAAACATGCAAAATTACTTGTATTATTTTTTGTTATCACTGGAACCAGTACTTTGAAAAGTATTGGTGTAAGTGCCTGTGCTATTACTATACTGGGGTGTCTGTCTTGCTTTTTCTTTGGTTTTTGTGGTCTGTTGCTGTGTTCTTTTGTGTTGTGGTCTGTTGCTGTTTTCTTTTGTGTTGTGGTCTGATACTTTATGTTTTAGTGATAAAACTTGAAATCTTGCTTTAATTCTGTAGCATAAACTTGAAATCTTGCTTGACATCTGTAGCATAAACTTGAAATCCTGCTTTAAATCTTGCTTTTTGAAATATATTGCAGATGGCCAACGACGGACAAAATTTGGTTTACAAGCATCCAGAGGCTAATTGGTTTGATGCTCGAGTGAACATTTACTGTAAATTGTCTAATTTGACAATTATTAGAGATGCTATGGATAGGGTTGGCATGCTACGACGGTGGGAGCAGGGTGTTTTCAAACAGTTTTTGGCATTGGGCAAGGAGCTTTTTAGTGGTAAACTTTGCCACCTATTGCTATGTAGAGAGTTGAATTATCCTGGTGCGCGCCCTGATGAGATGTGGTTTCGGGTCGGTCAACGTGCAGTGAGGTTTGGGAAGGAGGAGTTTCTTATTGTCACAGGATTAAAGTTTGGACCAATGCCAGAGAGTGTTAACTCCGTACGTAAAGCTACAGAAGGCAGCGTACATCACCGATACTTTGGAGGATCCCCCACTCCCTTAAAAGATGTTTTAGGTAGATTACGCGGAGATGGGTTTGACGAGGCTGAGGACGTTATTAAGTTGGGATATGTGTATTTTCTGTCCCATATTATGCTTGGTCGGGAGTACCGGTGGAAGGTGCCTAATTGGATTTGGGGATTGGTTGAGGATATCACAACTTTTAAGGCGTTCCCTTGGGGAACTTACATTTACAGTGTTACCATATATTGGCTTGGTAAAGCCCTCAACGATAGGACAAACGGGAGGAAACAAAATAGAAATTACAGTACAAAGCAGGATTTGGGTTACAATGTGTATGGATTTCCGTGGGCATTGATGGTTAGCTATCTTGTACATTGATTTGTTTATTTTATTTTCTGAGTTTTACATGTGTAACAATCTTAATTTGTTTCATTTGCTATTATTTCAGTATTGGGCGATGGAGGCCATCCCGGGTTTGAGTGGTTTGGTTGGAAAGCGGAGAAGGGGGAGAAAGGGGCATGGATTTTCGCGATTAACGAGATGGTACTGCCGGAAGAAACCACCACGTTTGGGAGAAAAATTCAGTGACGAGGTAAGCACACACACAAATATATATATATATTAGAGTTGCATATAGTCACACTACTTAATTAGAGTATAATTAAGCAATATTTGAAGTTAGTTTTTAATTGGCAGCAGCATGTGAATTGATTAACATTTATATTTATTCATAAATTTCAACAACTCGCTGTTCTAACATTTATATTTATTCATAAATTTCAACAACTCGCTGTTCTAACATTTATATTTATTCATAAAGTTGGAGGCTTATACAACTTTGACTCCTACGGCTGAGGAGAGGCTTCAAGAGTACTATAGGCGATTCGATCCGCTTGCGGTTGTCGGACCCAAGCTGCACAAGCATGGGGGGTATGACCCAGAGAATGAGGCAGGTCACTGTGAGACTCGTTCGACGGGGGGCCATGATAATGATTTGAGGTCTTATATTGAGTCTCGCTTTCAACAGATTGACTTGAAGATTGACAAACTTCTTGCTGATCGAGTACATGTACCAGTCCCACCTGTACCAGTTGCACCAGTCCCACATGTACCAGTTGCACCTCAACCTACATGGTCCCCCGGGTATACACCCACAACATCCGCCGGGTATACACGTAGTTATGCGGTAAAAACCTTTCGAACATATTTTATTCTTCATGGATTTTGATAATGTTTGTTGTAATATAGATTTCAAAATTATATTTTGTATAGGAATCTTCAATGCATAGATATGACATGGAAGAGAGAGGTGAGCAGCATGTTGATGATCAGCAACAGGTTGAGGATGAGCAGCATGTTGACGATGAGCAGCAGGTTGAGGTCGAGCAGTAGGTTGATGATGAGCAGCATGTTAATGTACATGAGGGCGAGGTCGAGGTTGAGGATGAGCAGGAGGTTGAGGATGAGCAAGAGGTTGAGGATGACCAGATTGATGTGCAGCAAGGCGCTGAAAACCAAAATGATGAGGAGCAGCAGATCATAGTAAGACGTAGTCAAAGAATTAAGAAGCAAGCATCAGTGGTTCAACAGGAGCAAGAGGAGAAGGAGCAGGTTGAAGACGAGCAGGTTGAGGCACAGCAAGGCGCTGACAACCAAAATGATGAGGAGAAGGACGTGGTAAGGCGTAGTAAGAGAATTAAGAAGCTAACTTCAGTGGTTCAAACCCCTTACACTGTCCCTACAGTGGTGAAGAACATGGTTTATGTG
Source organism: Acer campestre (assembly GCA_954870605.1). NCBI lineage: Eukaryota > Viridiplantae > Streptophyta > Magnoliopsida > Sapindales > Sapindaceae > Acer > Acer campestre. The sequence continues at coordinate 13,345,598 of OX940802.1, read as the reverse complement.
AGAAAGAATTCTCGCAAAAGTTAAACTTATTTGACTACTTTTGGATGTTGTTATATATTATATATTGTGGATGTAAAACTTTATTCCCGGAGAATTCCCTATGTTGCTGCAAATTACCTATTTTGGATGTTAAACATTATTCCCGGAGAATTCCCTATGTTTGTGAATGGTAAACGTTATTCTAGATGTATATGATATATAATATTTTGGGCAGGTTTTGTTTATGTTTATGTCTAAATGGCTCTAGTTTGTGAATTGGTAAATTTCCTGGTTTGTTTGTTACGTAGGCAGGTTTTGTTGATTTCAGTTGTCAAGCATAAAACTTGAAATCACGTTTTAAATATCTGGCACAAACTTGAAATCACGATATAAATATCTGCCACAAACTTGAAATCACGCTTTAAATATCTGCCACAAACTTGAAATCACGCTGTAAATCTCCAGATAGATACTCCAGAGTGCCTCCAACTCCCAATTTTGTTTTGTTTTGTTTTGTTTTTATTTATTTATTTATTATTTATTTTATGATTCAAAATACTATAGCTTGACCTGAAACAAAACTTGTTATTTGAAGACTTGACCTGCAAGTGCTTAATTGATTTTTGTTTGGCAACTTGTTATAGATTATTTTGTTTAATTGTTTTTTGTTTGAAATGTTTTCCTAAATGAGTTTTAAAAACAAATCAGACATCACATTTGATTAGTTTGATTAACATATGGCAAGAATCAGTCGGTGGAAATAGGAAGAGGAGCCTGATGAGATGGTTGGTCAATTGCCAGTATAAAACTTGAAATCATGCTTTAATTATATGGCATAAACTTGAAATGATGCTTTAAATCTCCAGCATAAAACTTGAAATCATGTTTTATATATGTGGCACAAACTTGAAATCATGCTTTCAATCTCTGGTACAACTAGAAATCTTCTCAGAAAACCAACAATTCAGATGTCAAAAAGTTTAACAACTTCAAATCTTCCCGTAAAACCACAGTAGTTAATACTAAAACATAAACTTACAATAATGAGTTCATACACGATAAGTTCATAATAAAACAAAAAAGGTCATGGTCAACAATCACAAATTGACTAATAAGTAGTATCTCCATTAGCGGGATTACCCGCCGTAGGCTGGGAGTGGTCAACTAACGGGCATGTCTTGCGATTATGGTCAAGTACGTGACATACAGTACAAGCACGTTGTCTACGTGTCGGTTGTATCGGCTCTGTCGGCAACTCTTGACTTACGGATGTGTTTAACTGTCCATTGTTTGATCTTCGCCTTGGGTTGGAGCATCTGACCCTATTGTGACCTTCTTCGCCACAATTAGCACATTTATTTTGTCGACGAAACTCTCCCGCGAAAGGTGTTCTTATTTCTTTTGGTCTACCGACTTGCCTCTTACTATCCGGTGGAAGGACAATCATAGAGGCCACCTCATCGGGTACTTCCTAAAAAGCTGGATGGGGTACTGGATTTATTGCTGAGGCATAAGCTGTCTGCATCCATGAAGTGTTGTAGTACTCATGACAAAGGGAGTTGAAATTTGTCTTTGTATACCTAAAAATCAACAAAATGAAGAATGTCAATAAAAAAACCAATGACAAACTGATAACAATTACATAATTAAACAATGTACCTAGCAACTGCTATAGCGTGGTCACATGGCAACTGATCTAAGTCCCAGTTACGACATGTGCACGTACGCTGTTCGATATCGACCAACCCATCATATTTACCATCCTTAACTAAATATCTGGTCAACTCAATAGGATATACATGGTACGTCAATGACCATTCGTTCCTCTCCTTAAAATGACCGACTGCTGCCTTGCCCAAATAAGTTGGGTTCTTCCCCGCTTTCTCACGTCTGTCATTAAACCATCTCTGCAACATATCTCTCAAGAACTCCATCGCTGCAGTAATAGGCAACCTCCGAGCCTTTTGAATACAATTATTCAACACCTCTGCAATGCTCGTGGTCATCATCTGATACCTTCTTCTAGGACAATAGGAACGTGACCATCGCTCGGGGCCAATGGACATCAAATAGTCATATGTTCCCGGGTGAAATTTTTTTATTTCATCCATTTCTAAGTCGAACTGTCTAGAGGTGGAACAGTATGCTGCCCTATAGTAAATATCAAGCACTTCTTTTCGTCCCTTTAATCTAGTCCTCAAGTTCTGTTTAAGATGGAAGAAACAAATACAGTGAGGAACATTGGGGTATACAATACTCACTGCTTTAGCAATGCTGGCATGACGATCGGAAACCAATAACATCCCCTCAACTTCACCAATTGCCTCTCGTAGTCGTTCCAAAAACCATATCCAAGAGCTTTTTGCCTCACCGTCGCCTACACCAAAAGCTATAGGGTATGCATGCTCATCTCCATCTTTGCACGATGCTACATATATAACCCCCTCAAATGAACCCTTCAAATGAGTGGCATCAATGGCAATGACCGGACGTATAACTGTCTAAAACCCCTTAATGCATTGACCAAGTGAAAAGAAAGCATACAAGAAATTATTGTTCTCATCTGTGTGAATTACCGTCAGGGTGCTGGGATTTGTTACTTTTAACAAATGAAAGTAAGCAGGCAGCAACTGGTAAGAATCCTCAGGTTTCCCGTACAAAATATTCTTAGCATGCTCATTTGCCCGCCATGCTGTGGTGTACAAAAGTTGCACACCGTGCTGCTCGCGCATTTCCGCAATTATATCAATTAGTCTAATGGTGCGGCCATTGGTGTTCAATTTTGGGGCATACATCTCTCCAATGACAATGGCACTCACTTTACGGAAGTGTGAGTCATAGGTGTCCAAATTGCATGTGTGGCCATGTGCGAATTTCCTGACAACCCAATATGTGCAACCATCCCTACATGTGGCTCTAAGTGCAAAATCACAGTTGATATCATTACAACCAGCCTCAAATTGGGACTTTGTCGACCGTCTAATTCTTGGATTAAACTTCTCATTTAAAGCATATTCACTAAACTCATTCTTCAACTTCTGCTTAGTATCGAAAATCTGTCCTTTGTAAAAAGGGTCCACCCTTAAGGTAGAACATGCGGTACTGTTCAAGCTAATGGAATATTGGTCTGCAAACGGAACAATCCAACGAGATGGTATAGCATCACATGTCCGTCTGTATGCACCACTTTGCCCCTGATTTTGCCCCTGATTATGCCCCTGAGTGTTTGTGTCTGCATCATCTTGCCCGTCTAGATCATTGTCATCTTCATGGCGGGTGAAAACTTCTCGCGATTCATGAATCTCATCACCATCCAACGAATATGAATCATTGGCATCTACTCTCTCTTGTTCATTGGCAATAAATGTATCTTGAATGTCATTGTCACCATCCCATATGCCATTGTCACAATCCCATATGGGAACCTCCGGTCTAAGTCTAAATTGTTGGGTATTAGGAACCAACTCGGTTGCAAATGGAGGAGGAGAAGGTGCAACAGGGACTCCATTGGGAATCGATGATCTCCGTGGAGGTACTGCTGGCTGATCCCAAACATCTCTTGCAGCTTTCTCCACCAAATCAACATATACCTCTAGAACAACCGTTTGACCAAGTAAAAGAAATCTCACATCAGTGTCACGTCGTAATCGGTACTTTCGTTGACCACTCTCTGTCTTAACCAAACTGGTTATGATTACATCATACAAAGTTCTATCAAAATTTGTGAATTGGTACACCAAGTTTTCTAACTCTAAATATTTTAAATTAATCGGCACCACCTCAACAAATGTATCACCACTAACATATCGTAAATCATCCCACTGCCCACCATAGTTGATTACCAGTCTGTAATCCATTTACCTGGAAAAAAAAAAGATTTCCAAAAGAAATTGTAAATTCCAGTTTTTCTAAACATTTCACGTTTTCTGTGGTATAAAACTTGAAATCATACTTTAAAACAGATCTCAAGTTTTGTCAACATTCCAAGTTTTTATACTAGATTTCAGGTTTTCGAACCCGTGAAACTTGAAATCTTCTGGGAAAATTTAAAGTTCTATTGAAATCGATTCTTCACCATAACACACATAAACTCATGCATTAAAGCTAAACCCATGTTAAATTAACTATTTTCAACTTAGTTAATGAACAAATGAATGATACTTACCGATTTAGAGCAAACTAGATTATGAATGATACTTTGTTCATTCTAAACATTTCACGTTTTCTGTGGTATAAAACTTGAAATCATACTTTAAAACAGATCTCAAGTTTTGTCAACATTCCAAGTTTTTATACTAGATTTCAGGTTTTCGAACCCGTGAAACTTGAAATCTTCTGGGAAAATTTAAAGTTTTATTGAAATCGATTCTTCACCATAACACACATAAACTCATGCATTAAAGCTAAACCCATGTTAAATTAACTATTTTCAACTTAGTTAATGAACAAATGAATGATACTTGCCGATTTAGAGCAAACTAGATTATGAGATGAATGATATTTTCTTCAAGACACTTTGTGAAATCTTCAGACATCAAACCTTTGTGAAATCTTCATAAAATTTTCTTCAGCCCAACAATGGTGCGGCCATTGCTCATCGATTTGTAGGACGATGATGAAGAACAAACATAAGGGAGAAGGATGAACACAAACCAGTGAAGAAGACAGTGACAGTGAGTAAAACAAAAATAAAATTGAAATATTACTTTAAGGGCATCTTGGTAATTTATGGACACCCAATGAATTTTTTTTAAAAACATGGTTATTAACAATTAAAGTTAGGTATGTGGTCAAAAAGAAATTTCCTATAATTAGAGTGGTCATATTTGGCAATTTTCACTAATTTTAGAGCCCCAATGTACAGGTTTACCCTCGCACCTATACTATGAAGTTGTTGATTCAGTATTATTTTAAATTTTAAATCCATTCATAATTAACACAATAATATTTATTTTAAAAAAAAAATTAACACAACAATATTAGAATGTCCAAAGTTTTATCCAAATCACATATAGCAAGTTAGCTGTTACTACAATTTTAAACATGGTGGTATGGAAATTTATGTGTTAATTATAACTCACATACTACATCATTTCGACATTAATTTTAGACTAATTTTTTGAACAATTTAACATTACTCTAATAATGTAAAGTTGTAATTTACATTCGTTGCTTAATTAACAAATAACAATCAACCGCAAGCTTTAAATAATTTTAACTTTAAGATATAATAAATTACACAATTTAACTAATTTTCCATTTTAAGTGGTTATTATTTTTTATAAGAAAAACAAGTGAGCTTCCAAGTAATTACATTTAGTACCCTTTATTATTTTGTAATTCACTGAATATTCAAAAACACATTACTTGGGAATAAGGGATTTGAACATAGGACTTCAACTTCATTCTGATGTGTGATTACCGCTAGGCTATTGCCTTCGACCACAAATCAACAAAATTACTTGACTCCAAGTTTTATTATATATATTTTTATGATTATGTGGCATTATATGAACTTGAAAATGAATTTTATGTAAAATACTTTTGAAAATATATAAATGTGTGTCTAATACAACCTGGAAGGGAAGGGAAGGGAAGGGAAGGGAAGGGGGGTGGGGTGAATTGGTTGTTAATCGATTATTCCCAACTTTTTCGATTAGTCAATATTAACAATATAACCCAATACAAATATACAATAAAAATCAAGTAAAAGTGCAGAAAGTAAAAAATACTTGATTTTTACATGGAAACCTTCAACAAGGAAAAACCACGGGATTAGCCACTTAAGCCACAACAATCCGCTATATGGAAAGATGGTTACACCCTCAAGCAATACACGAACTCTCACTCACGATAACCTCAGGCTATGGACACTACCACTCGCCACTCTTGGTTCAATCTTAGTGATATTCTCCGATCTACTACTCTTGGCATGAGCACCCTTTAATCTACTCGTGAACCTTTTATAGTGGCGCTTGGCAATGCTTGCCAACCAACCCTTGGTTGTAAGACTTCACCTACTTGTGCAACTTCATTTAAAAGCCACAAGACTTTGACTTATTGAAGAGAATTAAAAGTCTAAGTGAATATGACAATAATGCGCAAATGCAATAATTTGTAAAACCACACACAAAATGCTCAACTAGAAATTTAATGAGACAATCAATAAATCCAAGTTGTTAATGTCTAAATGCAAAGCATAAAGACTTAGCTAGATGTTATCAATCACAAAACAATCTTAGCTATCAAACAATGTCAACATGTCCATACATGTGAACTCAATTAGTTGTAGAGAATTTCTAACAACATAATTGTCAATTAAATCCACAAGAACATTTAATAAAGCTTGACTAGATAAATAAACATTAATCTATCAACCTAATCATCAACCAATTTCATAAGAATGTACTAGGTTAGCTATTTAGGGAAAATCATCATAATCATGTAAGCTCTCACAAACAAAACTCAATCATGTCATAACTTCACTAAATATGCAATAAGAGTGAAGATTTGCTAAACTAAGCAATCAAAGACATGTCTTGACTAAGATAGAACAATAAATGAAGATGGGGTGTTTGTTCTACTTACCAAGTGAAGAAACCAAGAAGACCTATGAAGATTGATGCATGAAAGATGTTAGATGCACATAAGTTTAGGTTTAAAGAGTTAAAGAAGCTTTCTTAATGCTTTCTCTCTCTAGGAAACTCTTAATCTCTCTCTAGGGTTGTGTATCTTTTGTTCCCTTGAATAAAATGAGAGAAACAGATGTATTTATAGTGCTTGGATGATAGCCCTATAAATTTCATGAATTTCCTTTCAAAAATGAGTCAAATTGGACTCAAAATGAGTGAGATAGGACCAAGTTACAAAACAAGGGCAGAGCATTGCGTTGGTCGTCATGCGCTACACAAGCGCCACACCAGCGCAAAGTTTCTGGACCAAAAGCACTGGTCAAGAAGCACAACACATGTGCTTGATGAGTAGCGCAACAAGGGTGCATATGCACGACAACGCAACAGCTCGAGATTCGAGCGCCCCAAATCATGACCAAACGATATCGAAATCTTTCATATAATATACCGTTGTAAAGGTATGGATGTCTAATTTCTACTCTATTTTTATGGAATGACATTTTGATTTCTATAGAAAGATATATGATCATTTGAGTGATCAAAGGTCAGAAATGGACAACAACAGAGTTGCCCTATTTTGGTGGTCACTTTGGAGATTTCAAAACCAATTCAAACGGTCATAAAATATTATGAATAATATACAGTTAGAAAGGTATGGGTGTCTAGTTTGTATATAAATTTTCAAAACTCATTTAAACTTTGTATAAAACGTTATGGTCACAAGACCATGCAAATGTCAGTTTTGAAAACACTTGAAATATTGAAATCCAATCTTTTGAAACTAAATACCTTACTCCATTCAACCATACCATATCTAACACTTATCCAAGAGAAGAATGAGACATTCTCAAATGGTCAACCATCGCATTAAGACATGCACACTATCGTGCAAGCGCGGACATTTCCGATCACACAAACGGAAACGAATTACACCACACAAAACCACACTTAAAACTAACAATAAAGTGTGTGTGAAATGAAACATAAATGCACACAATCATGGAAACACAAATGCAAGTAATATGGGAATGCATGTAAGTGTGTGTATGCACCTAATCTCTTCAAGAATCAAGTCAAGTGATATACTTTTTGAAGCTCTTGATCTTGAAGTCATGGAGATACTTGGAAGCTTGCCTTAATAATCATTAAGAAGAACTAAGTTACCCATTACACAATCATCTCCAATGTGATTTGTTATGAAATAAAACAATCATAAAATAGAGGTCCTTACAACTTGTATAAATATGTTTTATGTAATCCAATGATGTGAAAAATAAATGTAAGCCAATTATAAAATAATAGTTTTATGTGATAAAAATTACCGGTTTTTATAATTTCGTACTGGTAGCAAATATAACAAAATTATGACTAAATGTCTTTTTTTATTTATTTACATACCGATCACTTTTTTGAATCGCATACACGCGCACTACGCGCTTTCTAAATTTTCTATACAATTAGAAATATATATTATGTTCCATTTAGAGACAAAAATATTTAATAAAAATAAATTTCCAACTGTCAAGTTTATCTGGCCGTAACGTTTAATTGTTTGTGTATAAATACTATCATTCTTGATCTTATAAGATACGCTCAGGTTTTCTCAATATTAGTTTAGGGTTTCTGATATTATTTAACTTCAAATACGAGATAGTTCTTCAGAAAAGTTTTCTAAAGTTTTTATGTTAAACTTTGATTTCGACCATGTCGTTAAGTATTTATAGATTTTTTTCTTAATTGTTCTGAATTATCAATGATGTTTTCTTTATTTTTATTGAGAAGATTTAATTTTACTATTATCTTTTGTTTTTAATTTTATTATGATTTTACATATATATGAACTATGATTAACTGTGTTAAAACAAATCATTATTATTTCCCACAAAATACATATGATGATTGTTTGATATATTATTGTGCGGTAGATATGATACAATAGAACCCCTCTAAATTAATATTCTTATAACCCAACCTTGAGTATTAATTTAGAGGGGTTATTAATTTGGAGGGTTTTACATTGTAAAGTGTTATTTTGCTTTAAAAAATGTGTGGAAGTCGGTTTTCTTCTTCAGGGAAAATTCCTTTTTTCTTTTTTTTTTTCTTTTTTCTTTAGGATTCCTTGTTTAAGAAAGATTTATTATGAAAATTTCTAATTCCTTTTAAGAATGTGATTACTTCGAAACTAAGGATACTCACCCTATAAATAGTTAGGCTTATTTTTTGGTTGTATATAACAAGAGAGATGTAAAGATATACCTAAAAATTATATTCCTAACAGCTCCTATAAATTCTCTATTTTCTATCTTCTTTGTTATAACAAGAGGACAATTCAATAGATGATGAATTAAGTCAAAAATGTCAAATTAACATGGTGGTATTGTGCAAACTAACATCTTAAAGTACTTTTCTAGTTCTTGATTATCATGTAATACATTTTGTATTTTTATTTAATTATTAATTTATACGATAGTTGGGACCGAAATTTTACATTGGGTTTCAAAAAGAAATTATTAATTATTACGATAGAGAAGTTATTAATTTTTTACATTGGCCCGAGTCGGGACTAAGATTTTTTATTTTTATTTTTTTAATTTAGAGAAGATATTAATTTATAGAATATTAATTTATAGGGGTTCTACTGTAATGTTAATTATTTTTTATGCTAATTATTATATCTAGAAAAACCAAGAAATATTGCATTTGTTATAAATATATTTGGTGGCTTCCACCATGTGCTTCAAGTGGCAAGTGGCAACAAAATACAATTTGGTCTAAAACGTGGCTCATGGTGGCAATATGTATAGAAAAATTACAATAAACACCCCTCATCATATTGCCTATATATATGGCTTGTGTAGTTGTGTTTGTAAAGGTGGTTTTTTGTTGTTGAAAACTGGAAGCTTTCAATTCAATATAAAAGGCAATTCTCACATCTTTTCTCTTCATCTCGTTCATCTCTTCTTCTTTCTTCTTGTACTTTATTCTTTATTTTGTTAATTAATTATTGTTTCCTATTATGTTTCCAATTTATTATAACACGTTATCAGCACGAATGCTGATATTCCCAGAACCTGAAGTTCTGAATTTATTACTACCGGGACCTGAAGTTCTTAGATTTATTACTAGAACCTGAAGTTCTAAATTTATTAATTACTAAAGCCTGAAGCTTCCAGATTTTTATTTATTAATACCAGAACCCGCAGTTCTGAATTTACTTTCTCGCATTTTACTTTTATGCAATTTATTTTACTGCATTTTATTTACTTTTAAGCAATTTACTTTCCCGCATTTATTTATTTATATGCTTTTATGATATTGGCCATGCCAACCTACCAGAACCTGCAGTTCTGGATTTATTTATTTTTTATTTTATTTTTTGCATTTATTATTACGCAATTTTTATTTAAACAATTTGGTTACCCATCAAGAACCTGAAGTTTATGAATTTATTTATCATTACCAGAACCTGAAGCTTCTGGATTTATTTATTTACAAATATTCGTTTATATATCTGAAGGTATAAATTCCTCGAATTTTTGTCAGACCAGAAGTTCTGACTCCGATTGTGATTTTCGAATAACCAGAAGTTATAATAATGTCAAAGCTTGTAAATTTGAAATTTGCTGCACTGGAAGTGTCTGGGGACAATTACGATCTGAAAGCTCAATACCTAACGGTCATAGAACCAGAAGTTCTATGACAAGAACTAAAAAGACCGATTTGATAACCAACCAGAAGTTGCATTACTAAATGCCAGGTATCAGTGGCAACATTTACGTTTTCAAGACTTTAGATCAGTCTCTAAGTATAATACTGCGTTATTCAAAATCACTACATAGCTGAAATTGTGTGGTCAGGATGTAATCCGAAATCATTAATAAAAATAGTAAATTTTCTCCCCTATTCATTTTATCTCATTATTCTTCTTCATCTTATTTCTGTTATATTATCTATTATTTTAATTTTACGCATCTATTTAATTTTATACAATTTATGTATCTGAGTATGCCAACTAATCAGAACCTGAAGTTTCTGGATTTGTATAAATTATGTTATTATAGGCAAAAATAGCCGTGGTAGACGCGTCATCACAATATAAAGCCACGTAGGCAAGTTCAAAAGAAAATCAACTAACAGAGCAAGAATTCCTCCATGAAAACCTGCTCGGAAAAAGAGGAAGTTTCCCGACCACCAACAAAGGCAAGTTGCTCGGGCAATAAACCCTACTCGGGCAAGGACACGGTGTAGTCTGGAATTAATGAAAACAGATAGTCACCAGCGCCCATATTCCAAACTTTGGGTGCAATCAGCAACAGGCAACTCCATGATAAGCGACAGTGGCTGCAGAGTTCAAATAAGGAAGCAAATATATGTTCCGTGAATGAAGGAGGAGGAATCAGAATCAGACTTGGATTCAACCAAATCAGGAAGTATACAAAAGAAGGAGAGTCCGAATCCGTTAAGGATTATAACACACAATTAGGGCACCACATACCAAAACCCTAATTAAACATGTATAAATACCCCTTCTTTACGCAAAAGGAGGGGAGATGAGTGAAATAGCTAGAGAGAGAGAGAGATTGTAATACAGCATTCTTGTAACTCTTCTTCATAGTGGATTTGACTTCGTTGCTTAGGCAACAAACCGTGGATGTTTCTCCAACCCTTGGAGTTTTACCACGTAATTGCTTGAGATTCCTAGTTTATTTTCTCTTATTTTCAATCACCCAAGTTCATAATTCATAACAATTCATAACGTAAATCGTTGACTCGGTGACCACCAAAAATCACCGTCAACAATTGGCGCTAGAGGAAGGGGGACCCAGAAATTTGTGATAACAATGGCTGGTGAGGGAGATGGTAGCGATTCCAGGTACAGTCAAGGCGTGCCAAGTAATGAGCTGGGGGATGACACCACGCTCAATACAGCGGATGCCACCCTGATGACGGCAGACCAGTCAGCCGCCTTAGCTGGTATTCAACGTTTCCCCACAACTAATGAAGAGATCACGCAACGATTTCATGCTTCCCTGCAACAACTCATATCAGACGCGGCAAAGCAAGGAGTTGACCTTTCCACCACGGGAGGTTTGATATCTCCTCACAGTTTGCCCGTCCCAAACCAGCAGGCTGCGAGGCTGCGTTCTGCAGTGGTGATACCAACGCCTGATGCACCCCTAAAGGCGAGACGAGATCCTGTGCCAGAAATATTATCCGAAAGAGAGCATAGAGAGGGAAGTGATCCTGACATGGGCTACGGCCAAGATCGAATAGTCGTAAATCGGGATCACCCCAGGAGGCGCAGTCACCGGAGAGGCCGATCTTCATCCTCGGAAGGGAGTGAGCAGAATCGTCATCGCAAGCGCCAAAGGGGCACAGTACGGTTGCATGGCCTAAACCGAGATCGCAGAGAGTTGAATCCGGAGGAAAGGGGTCAAAAATTGACCATAAGTCAAACTTTCAATGCGATAGGGGAGCCGGAAGGAGATAGAGATATACTCATACAGAGCCTAACCCGGGAGGTACAGAATAATCGTCGACAAATGGATGCTTTAGTCAGGCGATATGGGCGTAATGAGCTGTCGGATGACGAATCCGGAAGCCCGTTCACTAGTGGGATCCTAAGAACACCTTTCCCGGAGAGATTCAGGATGCCACACGTGGAACTATTTAAGAAAGATACCGATCCAAAGGAACACGTCCGAAGATATAGGAGCGCCATGGCACAATATGTCAACAATAACGCACTGCTATGTTTAAATTTTCCTCAAACCCTTGGAGATCTAGGCTCCCGGTGGTTTGATAGATTACCGGCAGCAAGCATAAGCAGCTTTGGCGAGTTGAGCAAAGCTTTCTCAAGACAGTTCCTCGGGAATGTGCATAGGAAAAAATCGGTAGCTCACCTATCCCAACTCAGACAGGGAAAGGATGAGTCGCTAAAGAAGTATCTGGGGAGATTTGGTCAGGAAGTGTCCGAAATTGGGAGTGCAAATGACGAGGCAATAATTGCTGCGTTCATCAACAACCTTCAGAATGGCCAATTGTCATTTGACCTCAGAAGAGCCCGATTAACCAGTTATGCTGATATGATGGACATGGCAGGGGGGTACGCCCTGGCTGAAGAGGAAGAAATTGCCACAGGGGGTTACTTCGTGCATGGCGGTCGCCCAGAAGGATCCAAAACCAAAGACCAAACTAAGGCGCCCGACGGCAAAACGGACAAACAGAAGAACAAAGCACGGGATGGTCGGGATGGGCGGCGAGCATACGACCCGAAAACCGACCAGCCGCGACAGAAGTTCCAGGGCAGGTATACGAATTACACCCCACTGAAAAAAGACCAAGGTGAAATCTTGGCAATCCTAGAGGAGAAGAACATGTCAAAAGAACCTCCTAGGCAGTCAACATATGCCCGGAGGGACACCACCAAGTATTGCCGTTTCCATAAGGAGAACGGGCACGAGACATCCAAATGTTTCCAATTAAGGGACCATATTGAAACCCTCATCAGGGAAGGACACCTGAAAGACATCGTCCTCAAGAAGGTGGACAAGACGGATGGACAAAAGGATAGCCGGCAGGACGGGCGGGCAAGAAAATTCAGTCCAAAGAAAGCTGAGGATGAAGGAGCAATTAACACCATTTTTGGAGGACCGGCAACTGGCAGGAGTAACAGGGAAAGGACCCAAGAAATTCGGGAGGCCATGGAGGCACGAAGAGACTTAGATGTCAATTCCATTGAACCCGACCCGAAAAGAATCAAAGAGGGATGGGACCCGATCATATTCACAGAAGCTGACTCACATGGAGTGGATGTTAAGCCAAATGATGCCTTGGTAATTGGAGCGCGGATCGGTCACCGAGAGGTTCATCGAATCTTGATTGACAATGGAAGCTCGGCGGACATTCTAAGTGCGGAGGTATATGACCAGCTGAGACTGGACAGGAAAGACCTACAGCCGTTTCCCACACCCCTTAGAGGATTCGGGGGAGTCGAAGTAAGGTCGCTGGGAACAGTGAAATTGCCCGTGAAGATTGGGACGACCCCCTGCCAAAAGACTGTGCTGCTCGACTTTGTGGTGGTGGATACGGAAAACTGGCCGTACAATGCTTTATTAGGCCGACCATTTTTGAATAAAACCAAAGCAGTGACGGCAACCTATGCTCTCATGATGAAATTCCCGACTGAGTATGGAGTAGGAGTATTGAAGGGGTCACAAGAGATGGCCCGAAGAGCAAATTTGTCAGTATACAAAGACAGGGAAGTACACCAAGTGTACGAGGTAACAACCCAACAGAGAGGGGAAGAACCTGAAAAATAGGCAGAAGTGCCAAAGGAGTTTGAATTGGATCCCAGAGAAGAACCCGAAGTCAGAAAGGATGAGTTGACCGAACAAATAGTCCTGAATCCGGCGGATCCGAGCAAGACAGTGAAGATAGGAGCAAGCTTAAGTGGGCATGTCAAAGCCCAACTGACCACATTGCTAAAAGGTTACAAGGATGTTTTTGCTTGGGGTCACGAGGATATGCTAGGAGTAGACCCAAAGGTGATATCACATTGTCTTTCTACCAACCCAGAGTCCCGACCAGTGGTGCAAAAGAGAAGACTGTTCAATCCAGAGAGAAGCGCTGCAATTAAGAAGGAGGTGAAGAAGTTACTTTCCGCAGGATCAATAAGGGAGGTCAAATACCCGGAGTGGGTAGCCAACGTAGTGTTGGTCAAGAAGAAGAACAATCAATGGAGGATGTGTGTAGATTTCACTGACTTGAACAGGGCCTGCCCGAAAGATAGTTTTCCATTACCAAGAATTGACCAGCTGGTAGACGCAACGGCAGGATACGAACTGCTAAGCTTCATGGATGCATACTCGGGATACAACCAGATTCGGATGAATAAAGCAGATGAAGAAAAAACATCTTTCACCACGGATCAAGGGCTGTATTGCTACAAAGTGATGCCTTTCGGATTGAAAAATGCTGGAGCAACATACCAAAGGTTGGTGAACCGGATGTTTGCTCGGCAGATTGGGAGAAACATGGAAGTCTATGTGGATGACATGCTGACCAAGAGCACTACGGCAGAAAAACACTCGGAGGATTTGAAGGAAACCTTCGATGTTCTGAGGAAATATAAGATGAAGCTCAACCCCAGTAAATGCGTGTTCGGTGTACCCTCGGGGAGGTTTCTGGGTTTTCAGGTTCACCAAAGAGGAATTGAGGTGAATCCCGAGAAGATCAGAGCACTAGAAGGAATGGCTTCACCAAAGACGTTGAAAGACGTACAAAGGCTGACGGGATGTCTCGCGTCGCTCAATCGGTTCATTGCTAAGTCAACAGACAAATGCGCTCCCTTCTTCAGGGCAATAAAAAAGGGAAAAGGGCTCGAATGGAGTGCAGAATGTGAAGAAGCATTCCAGAAATTGAAGGAATATTTGGGGCGAGCACCCATCCTCTCAAAACCGGTGGTAGGAGAAACATTATACTTATATTTGTCGGTCACGGAGGTGGCGACAAGTTCGGTGTTAATACGGTTAGAAGAGGGGGTACAAAAGCCAGTGTACTACACAAGCAAGGCACTGTTACCGGCAGAAACCAGGTATTCTCCAGCAGAAAAAATAGCATTAGCGCTGGTCACGTCGGCCAGGAAACTGAGGCCGTATTTCCAAGCGCATGTAATAGAAGTATACACAGACTGTCCACTAAAACTAATCCTTCAAAAGCCGGAGGTGTCGGGAAGATTGACCAAATGGGCCGTGGAGCTGAGCGAATACGACATCAAATACACACCTAAAGCGGCAGTTAAAGGACAGGCACTATCAGACTTTATAGCAGAATTCACCGAGCCCGATGCCGAGGTAAGGAGGTCAATGGAGGGAGAACGGATTGAAAAACTTCAGTGGAAATTGCATGTGGACGGATCATCGAACACACACGGCAGCGGGGCCGGAATAGTCATCACAACCCCCGAGGGGGATGCCGTGGAATGTGCCATGAGGTTCGATTTCAAAGCAACCAACAATCAAGCAGAGTATGAGGCCTTGTTGGCCGGCCTAAGGGTTTGCATAGCATTAGGGGCAGATGAGCTGGAAATTTACAGCGATTCACAAGTCGTGGTTAATCAAGTGCTGGACGAGTACCAGGCAAGGGAAGAGCACATGATAGCTTATTTGGACATGGCAAAGAGGTTACTCAGAAAGTTCAAAGTGTACAAAATCTCTCAGATCCCTCGGGAAGAAAACGAAAAAGCAGATGCTTTATCCAAGTTAGCTTCAGCCGTCACGAGCATCAGATCCAAAGCAATACCAGTGGCACATCTGACTAGGCCGAGTACGGCAGAATTAGAGGAAATCATGGTAGCAGAGATCCGGCCAAGCCCAAACGACTGGACATACAAACTCAGGAAGTACTTAGAGGAAAACATATTACCGGAGGATGCAGTGGAAGTGAAACGCATTAGATACAGGTCAACCCGGTATACAATCCTGAGGGGGGAATTATACAGGAGAGGATTCTCGAAAGTACTGCAAAGATGTGTGACCGGCGAAGAAACTGAAAAAATCCTAAAAAGTGTCCACAGTGGAGTGTGTGGGAACCATACTGGGGGTAAAAGCCTAGCACACAAGGTACTCAGACAAGGTTTCTACTGGCCGACCCTTTTCGCAGAGGCGCAGCGATTCTCCGAGAGCTGCGAGACATGCCAGAGAATAGCAAACGATATTCGACAGCCCCCAGAGTTACTCAGAAGTCTAACTTCACCGTGGCCCTTCGCCATGTGGGGACTCGACCTAATAGGGCCAATGCCCACAGGAACAAAGGGAGGGGCAAAGCACGCCATTGTGGCGGTGGACTATTTCACCAAATGGGCAGAAGCAGAAGCACTTGTGCATATTACAGAGGCAAACACCACCAACTTTGTCAAGAAGAACATCATATATAGGTTCGGAATCCCAAACATCATCATAACAGACAATGGAACCCAGTTCGACAATAAAAAGTTCAGAGAAATGTGTGAAGAATTCAAGATCGCGAACTACTACGCGTCACCGGCTCACCCTCAAACCAATGGCCAGATAGAGGCTGTGAATAAAGTGATCAAGCATACGCTGAAAGCAAAACTAGAAGCAAAGAAAGGTGGTTGGGCGGACAAGCTGCCCGAGGTATTGTGGGCATACCGAACAACGATGAGGTCGTCCACTGGAGAGACCCCTTTCGCGCTGGCATTTGGAACAGAAGCTGTCATCCCAGCAGAGACAACTTTTACATCCCCAAGGGTACAGTTATACAGTCCCGAACACAACATGAATATGTTACAGCAAAACTTAGACGAACTTGAGGAAATCAGAGATACAGCACAGGTCAGAAACTCTGCGTACCAGCAAAGGGCTGCAAGGTACTACAATTCCCATGTTCGGGAACGAAGATTCCAACTCGGAGACTTAGTACTAAGAAGAGTATCCCCAAACACCAAAGATAAATCTTCGGGATCTCTTGCTGACAAATAGGAAGGGCCGTACATCATCAAAGGAGCCGTAGGACATGGGGCGTACATGATAGCCCGACCAGAGGGTAGTTTAGTGCCCCGACCATGCAACGCGCAATACTTAAAGATCTTCTATCCTTGAGGGATCTGACCATCTTTTTATAATTCTGCTTTAGCTCATTTTTTAGTTTCCGCCTTTATTTATTTCAAGTTTAGTTTTTGGCTTCATAATCATGTCTTATCTAATGAAATTCGCGTTGATTATTCAATGAAACCCAGTTGCATGAGATACTCGGTCAAAGCTAATTACCAGTTAAATAAGACACGCGGTTCAAACTGTCTAAAGGCCAGTTACATGAGATACTCGGCATAGACTAAGCACCAAAAAATTCGAGCGCCATGAACCCGCGAAAGAGCGGACGGGTAGTGCCCGAAGGGCGGAAAAGCTGTAGTAGCATGCCCGCCTAGCTAAAAACGATAAGAACGTATCCCTTAGCAGAGAGGCAAAACCGAGGCACCAGAATAAACTGGAAAACTGCTCGGAGCGCCGCTAGAAAGGCTAGTGAGATGCGCAGCCGTGTTGGCCGGCGCGATGTGCCCCAACGATTCGGCAAAACCTTGCACAGATAAAACCAGGAGACGTCCTAGGTAACTTGTGCAAGGACCTTAACGTATGGCCGTGGCGAGCCTCGGCGTAACGTTGAGGCAAAGCAAAACCAACAGTAAAGGCCAGTTACATAAGATACTCGGCCAAAACTAGCTACCAGTTAAATGAGATACGCGGTTCAAACTGTTTAAAGTCCAGTTATATGAGACACTCGGCATAAACTAGTGGCCAGTTAAATGAGAGGCAGGTCTAAAATTATTGGAAAGCCAGTTACATAAAACACTCGGCTAGAATTAGTTACTGACTAAACGAAGCACCCGGCCGAGGTAAAAAGAGAATTTAGATAATCTCGTTCAAACATTCAATAGAAAACGAGGTTGAGAATCCGTGCATATATACAAAAAGAGAATACAGTTGTATGTATAATTACAAATGTAAGTAGTTACAAATCCGAGTATAGTTACAAAGCAGATATGAAGACTAAACATTTAAGAGGGAGGTGCTGGGGGTCGGGAGCTACTTCCGCCAACATCGGGATCAGGCTCCATCACATACTCGCTCAGCAAGCTGTCGTCCGAAGGCCAAACAATGACATCCTCCTCCTCGTCGACCATCCAGTCGGCATAGTCAACCCCGGGAACGGGTCCCAAATCAGGCGTCTCGTTGTCGATTCCTGCCTTTTCGCAGGCATAAAACGTGGAGAAGGAGTCAGCGGATGGAACCTCGAGGTGCATGGGATGTGGCGCTTTACCCTTACTTCTGCAATATGCTCGCCACTCCCTCATCTGGGCCCGAAGAGACTCCAGAGAGGTATCCACATGCTTCTTGATTGACAGGCTCCAGTTGGCCCTAGCCCGATCAGTAGCCCTATTCTTCTGCTTGAAAAATTCACCAGCCGAGACCATCCCCCGCTGGAATTCGCGCAGAAGCAAAGCATCATAGGCTGGAGACCTCTTAAACCGGTCAACACTTTGTAGTTCCAGCTCCAGCCTAGCTTCCTTTGATAGAGACTTAACTGACAAGGCCTGACGCTCCAAGTCCTCGATTCGGCGCTCGTGAGCAAACTTGGCGTCTTCAGCAGACTGCTCAGCCTGGAGCAAAGCATCCTGAGTGGATGACAATTGATCCCGGAGAACCTTGACCTCATCAGCTGCGGAAGAAGCTTTCTGCTCCGCCTCCAGCTGCCGAGCCAGACATTGATCCAAAAGCACCTGACTCGACTTAGCACCCTCCCGATTAGCCTACTCAGCCCGAGAACAGCGGTTCTCGCTCTCTTTCAGCTGGGCTTCTAGCCTCCTTATTTTGTCCGCTTGAGCTTCACCGGCCCGACAAGCCTCGGACATCTCGGCCACCATCTGCAGCAAATAAGTAAAAAAAAAAAAAAGAAGAAATTACTTTACACACGAAAACAAGAAAGGCAAAATCGAAAATGTAACCAAGGCGTTACTTACATAAGAGGCGTTATTGAAAAAGTTGCAGAGCCGGTCAGACACCGTCCCTACCCTGAACTGACTCCAATGGTCCTCCCCAATATAAGCTTGGCCCGAAGCCATGGCCCTCAGCATGATCTCGGGGGTAGGGTCATCGGTCTGGGGGAAGGACCCCGAACCACCCGCACTGGTCTCAGAAGTCTTAGCGGTCGAGGCTACCCGAGGAGAATCGGTCAAGCCCTCAATATCATCCTGGTCCTGATCCAGTGAAGGAGCCGCACCTGCACTCTTTTGAACGGCACCCTCCCCTTCGCCATCCGAGGATGAGTCCACATAAGCGACCACTCGGGGGATTTTTGGCGTTGGGCGGCCGGGGGAAAATGAAGCCTTCCTCTTCCCAGGCTGTCGCCCACGATAACTTGAGTCGACCGCCTGATTTTCAGAAGTCTTACCCGCCTGCCCCACCTCGATACCACTACCTCCAGGGATAAGGGCGGGATCGGCAGGAGCAGGGGTCTCTGGAACAGCGGCGGCTAGCTCGGCAGAAGTCGGGACCTCCGGAACGGCTGCACCCGAATGCCCCTCGGCTGCCTCAACACCTCGAGAATTATCACTTGGCGCATGTGCAGCAGAACGGGGAGAACGAGATCCGCCGCGGAAGCAAGCCCGTTCAGACTCGGAGGAGTACCCCACCTTCTCTTTCCCCTTTGAAGTAGTAGGACCCCTTTGGTTACCCTGATCAGCGTTGGTCCTACTTACTCCTAAGAGTCCCGAGTCGCCCATGGTTTCAGTCGAACGCGGGATCGTGTCACGACCATGGGTTTCCTCGGGCACATATGCGGGCACCCTCTCTTCCTCGTCTGCGTCAGGAAAAACCTCATGAGGGCTCCCGTCAGTGTTGTCCTCGGGAGGGGCTATTCCAGAATCTCGCTGCCGAAGGGCCTCCTTCCGGCTAGCCTCCACGATGCCCTTCATCCGACGGGCTTGAGCATCGCAGACTACGTCTACATCAAACACTTAAAAAAAAAAAAAAAAAAAAAAAAAAAAAAAAAAAGAGAAAAGGCCCGAGTCAGCTAAAAATTTCGGAACAAGAATACAGGATAAATGTATAGATAAGCAGACTTACGACGCCGGCGGCACGCGGATATCTGAGGAAAGAGGCGGGCTTTAATCATCTTCGCCTCATCGTATAAATAGGGTTTTCCCCTCTTCTCCAATGGACGGACAGCAGCCCGAGCCAAGGTTTTGAGCTCCTCGTCGGTAAAGGCTGGAGTCATATGGTTCCATTGGGGCGAGCAAAAGAAGCGAGGAACCCTGCAGGTCAGCCGAGTACCATCCAGATCGAAGCTGATCGATTGGCCCCATCGTTTGCCCACAAAAAACCAACTATTCTTCCAAAATTTGTTTGAAGATGGGAAGCCCCAAACAAACCCCTTCATTTTCTCTTCCGTAGACGGCTCAATTGTACCCTTGACCACTACGTCCTTGGGGATCCAGAGCTCGGGTTGGTTCGAATGGAGGAAATAGATCCCCGACTTCCCCACCGGCCTCAAGGAGAAGAAATGACGGATTTCGCGAGGAGTGGGAGGTGGCCGCTTCATTCTGTGCCACATGTGCCACATGCACATCAGGATCCGGTAGCTATTCGGAGTTAGCTGAGCTGGGGCAATCCGACCCTCAGCCAAAAACCAAGTTATAAAGGGCTGGAGAGGAAGAGTGACACCACAGGTAAGCATCGCCCCATAAATCGCCACATGGCCAGGAGGAGGATTCCAGGCAGCCCGACCTTCAGCAGGGATTAGCGAAATCACGTCGCCATCCAGGTCGAACCGCCGCATATATTTGCTTACCTCCTCAGGGCCGACCACATTCGGCTCTACATCATAAGCGCATATGCGCTCGGGAGAGAAAGGAATACGAGCAGCCCTATGCTCTTCTTCAATGTCGTTCTCGATAACCCTCTGGGTGCCGACTCGGCTCTCCAGCGAGTGGGAATCTTTGTAAACCTTGCGAGCACTCATCTTTTTTCCTGATCGCTTCCAAGGCCGAATGTCAGCTGTAGAAGAAGAAGAATCCGACCAATCAGCAGGCTGATACTCGGGAGGCGATGAATCCGAGGAAACGGAATGAACCTCAGGAGGAAATGGAGCCTCTGAAGGAGCAAAATTTTCATGGGAAATTGCAGAAACGTCAGCATCAATGAAATGCGGTTGATCAAAGAGTGGTGGTTTCAATAAATTGTGGACTACAGACGCAGTGTGTGCATCATGTTGCTCAATAGCAATCATGCCAACAGTGTAAAGACGATACCTAGTTCCAGAATCCATGAGAACTAACCTTGATGTATTTGAAGCAGAACCCAGAAAAAGCTGGAAATGTAGTTGAAGCAGATGAAGATCAGGTTGCAGCAGATGAACCCAGTAAAATAGGAAATGCAAGCGAGTTCTTCAAAGAATGCCTAAAAAATTGTGGAAAGTAAAGTAAAAAGGAGAAATGCCACCACTGCCAACTTATATAGGCAGCACATCGATTTCGAAAAACACGAAACCCTAGAAGAAACACAAAGGAGCGGGAAAACAGAGGGGCGTGGGCGATGACGTAATCCACACGTGAGCGAGCGGAAAGGTCATGTCCCATAAATGCGTTGCACCACCGCAGTACCACAGCCAAATAAAAAGGGACAAGTGGCGATTGAAGAAGGCCTTGAGCCGCCAGTGAGCAGAAACGCCACCATCAAAAGATCTTTGAAATGATTGATAAATCGAATGCGTGCGGTCGTAGTTAAAACACGTCATTTAAGAGCTTTGAAGCAAACGAGGATACATTAATGAAGAAAAAGACAAACGAAGACTAGCTGCAAATGAACATGAGGTTAAATATCTGACCCGAGTGGAGCTGACTCAGCATGATCGGCGCAAATATTTAAGGGGGTATTGTTATAGGCAAAAATAGCCGTGGTAGACGCGTCATCACAATATAAAGCCACGTAGGCAAGTTCAAAAGAAAATCAACTAACAGAGCAAGAATTCCTCCATGAAAACCTGCTCGGAAAAAGAGGAAGTTTCCCGACCACCAACAAAGGCAAGTTGCTCGGGCAATAAACCCTACTCGGGCAAGGACACGGTGTAGTCGGGAATTAATGAAAACAGATAGTCACCAGCGCCCATATTCCAAACTTTGGGTGCAATCAGCAACAGGCAACTCCATGATAAGCGACAGTGGCTGCAGAGTTCAAATAAGGAAGCAAATATATGTTCCGTGAATGAAGGAGGAGGAATCAGAATCAAACTTGGATTCAACCAAATCAGGAAGTATACAAAAGAAGGAGAGTCCGAATCCGTTAAGGATTATAACACACAATTAGGGCACCACATACCAAAACCCTAATTAAACATGTATAAATACCCCTTCTTTACGCAAAAGGAGGGGAGATGAGTGAAATAGCTAGAGAGAGAGAGAGATTGTAATACAGCATTCTTGTAACTCTTCTTCATAGTGGATTTGACTTCGTTGCTTAGGCAACAAACCGTGGATGTTTCTCCAACCCTTGGAGTTTTACCACGTAATTGCTTGAGATTCCTAGTTTATTTTCTCTTATTTTCAATCACCCAAGTTCATAATTCATAACAATTCATAACGTAAATCGTTGACTCGGTGACCGCCAAAAATCACCGTCAACATATGTGTGGAGCCTAACTAGGTCAATCGTTAAGTTTCTGAAAATTAAACTCAGCTCGGCTAGACCGACTAACCAGAATCTGAAGTTTCTAGATTTATCATTATAATATTTAAGTTGGCGCAGTTTTACAAACCGATCAGAATCTGAAGTTCTAATTTTGAATACGAAGTATTGAATCTGAACTTGAAGTTCTTAAGTTTTGAACATGAGATTCTAATCAGACTTGAAGCTCTGAATTCAATTTAAATTGTGATATTAAAACTTTTATGTCAAAGTTTATTAGAACCAGAAATTCTTAATTGAATCAAGTTACGATTCTTTCATCTAGAAAGTCAATTTATAATTTCTATTTAGAACCTAAAGTTTTCTGAATTTTATGAACCTGAAGTTTTCAGAATTTTATGAACCTACAGTTCATGGTCGAACCGAAAGTTCGAAAAATTAATATGATTCATGATTTTGTTTTATGAAATGAATATTTTCATATATATATATATGTTTATACTTTCGATCACTTTGTCTGATGTGCACTTTATTTATTTTTGTTTTTGTTTTGTGAATAGATATGTCTTTAAACGATAAATTGAATGATGTTGAGAAGAAAAATACAGGAGATATATGTCTGGCCGATAGTGCAACGACGCATACGATTCTGCGGAATAAGAAATATTTTCTGAATTTGACCTTGCTCAAAGCAAATATTAATACAATATCGGGTCCAGCAGATCTGATAGAAGGCTCCGGTAGAGCCATGATATTATTACCAAACGATACTAAAATATGTATTAGTGATGCTTTATATTCTAGTAGATCCAGAAGAAATCTACTTAATTTCAAATATATACGGGGTAATGGATATCACATAAAAACTATAAGTGATGAGAATATTGAGTATCTGTGCATTATTTCTCATAATTCAGGCCAGAAGCTCATTATGAAAAAGCTGTGTGGTTTATCATCTGGATTATATTACACTTTTATAAGAGGTGTAGAAATTTATGCAGTTATGAACCAGAAGTTCCCAGATCCAAAAATATTTATGCTTTGGCATGACCGTCTTGGTCACCTGGGATCTACAATGATGCGTAGAATCATTGAAAATTCTCATGGGCATCCATTAAAGAACCAGAAGATTCTTTTATCCCATGAAAATTTATGTACTACATGTTCACAAGGGAAATTGGTAATAAAATAATCCCATTCTAAAATTGGTTTTGAATCCCCATCATTCCTACAAAGGATTCAAGGGGACATATGTGGACCTATTCATCCACCAAGTGGACAATTCCGCTATTTTATGGTCCTGGTTAACGCATCCAGCAGATGGTCACATGTTTGCCTATTATCAACACGCAATATTGCTTTTACAAGATTACTCGCACAGATTATCAGGCTTCGAGCACATTTTCCCAATCATCCGATCAAATCAATCCGTCTTGATAATGCTGGTGAATTTACTTCCAAGACATTTGATGAATATTGCAAATCGATTGGGATTGATGTTGAGCATCCAGTTCCACATGATCATACTCAGAATGGATTAGCAGAATCATTTATCAAGCGTCTCCAAGTAATTGCAAGAACTTTATTATTACGAACACAATTACCGATTTCTGTTTGGGGGCATGCTATTTTACATGCTGCTGCATTAATTCGTCTTCATCCCACTGTTTATCATCAATATTCTCCTGTGCAACTTGTATTTGGCCATCAACCAGATATTTTCCATCTGCGTACTTTTGGATGTGCAGTATATGTCCCAATTGCACCTACAAATAGAACTAAAATGGGACCCCAACGACATTTGGGAATATATGTTGGTCTAGATTCACCATCAATTATTAGATATCTGGAACCTTTAACTGGTGATCTTTTTACTGCACGATTTGCTGATTGTCATTTCGATGAGAGAAATTTCCCATTATTAGGGAAAGGAAAAACTTCTCCTGAAGAGAAGCGTGAATTTTCTTGGAAAGTTCCTGGTCTAACTCATCTTGACCCATACACATCTCAATGTGATAATGAAGTACGCAAGATAGTTCATCTTCAAACAATAGCAAATCAGTTACCAGATGGATTTACAGATGCTACTAAGGTAACGAAATCACACATCCCAGCTGTTGATGTACCAGCACAGGTGATTGTTCCAGAAGAACGATCTAAACAAATAGTAAGCAAAAGAATCATCTACTGTACGCCAGAAGCGTGGTAGGCCACTTGGTTCGAAAGATACTGTTCCCTGAAGGAAGAAAATAAAATATCAGGATCATGTTCCTAAAATGATAAATAAATCCATTTTCTCTGAATCAACTCCACAAAAGTTAGATGTCCCTAAAAGGATACAAGAGACCCCTACAGGGGAAGAAATCTCTGAAGAGATACAAGAACATAGAAATGAAGAAATTTCTATAAATTATACAGGAGAAATGTGGAATTGTGAAGAAATAATCATTGATGATATTTTTATTGATGATATTTTTTCGTATACAGTGGATACTGAAATTTTAAATGATGATTATGAGTCTCATAACCTTAATGATTGTAGGCAAAGGTCTGATTGGCCTAAATGGAAAGAAGCAATTCAAGCAGAATTGGCTTCATTAACCAAACGTAAAGTATTTGGACCAATAGTCCAGACGCCTGAAGACGTCAAACCTGTTGGATACAAATGGGTTTTTATACGGAAACGTAATGAGAAAAACGAGGTGGTATGATATAAGGCACGACTCGTAGCACAGGGTTTCTCGCAGAGACCTGGTATTGATTTTGATGAGACGTATTCACCAGTGATGGATACAATTACGTTTCGATTTCTAATAAGTTTGGCTGTCTCAGAAAGACTTGAAATGCGTCTTATGGACGTAGTAACTGTCTACCTATATGGCTCATTCAATTCAGATATTTATATGAAAATCCCATAAGGATTTAGAATACCAGAAGCATACAACTCGAGATCTCGCAATTTATATTCAATTAAATTACAAAGATCCTTGTATGGATTAAAGCAATCTGGGCGCATGTGGTACAACTGCCTCAGTGAATATTTGATTAAAGTGGGATATATCAATAATCTCATATGCCCATGTGTTTTCATAAAGAAATCAGAATCTGGATTTGCTATTATAGCAGTTTACGTTGATGATATGAATTTGATTAGAACTCCTGGAGAGCTCCTGAAAACTGCCGAATATTTAAAAAAGGAATTTGAAATGAAAGACCTGAGAAAGATAAAATATTGTTTCGGTCTGGAGATTGAGCATAAACCAGACGGAATACTTATCTATCAATTAGCTTATATTGAAAAGATTCTGAAAAGATTTAATATGGATAATGCTCACCCATTAAGTACTCCTATGATTGTTAGAACCCTTGATCCTAAGAAAGATCCATTCCGACCACTAGAAGATGGTGAAAAGATACTTGGTCCTGAAGTACCATATCTTAATGCACTTGGTTCTTTATTATATCTGGTTCAATGTACTCGACCAGATATCGCATTTTCAGTAAATTTGCTTGCTAGATTCAGTTCAACACCAACTCGAAGACATTGGAATGGGATCAAACATCTTTTTCGTTATCTTCGTGGAACAAAAGATTTAGGGTTATATTTTTCAAAATCTAACAACTTTTCAGGTTTAATTGGTTATGCTGATGTCGGGTATCTATCTGATCCCCATAAAGCTCGTTCACAAACAGGATATGTTTTTACTTATAATGGCATAGCAATCTCCTGGCGCTCCACAAAGCAAACTATTGTTGTTACATCATCTAATCATTCTGAGATACTTGCACTTCATTAAGCAAGTCGAGAATGCGTATGGCTAAGGTCAGTAATTTCTCATATTCAAAATACATGTGGATTTTCATTATCTACAGGAATGCCAACACTGATATTTGAAGATAATGCGGCTTGTATTGCTCAAGATAGAGGTGGATATATCAAAGGAGACAGAACCAAACATATTTCTCTCAAATTCTTCTATACTCATGAACTTCAACAGAGTCGACAGATCGATGTTAAACAAATACGGTTTACGGATAATCTTGCAGATTTGTTTACCAAAACATTGCCTACATCAACTTTTGAGAAACTGGTATATGGGATTGGCATGCGTCGACTCTGCAAATTACATGATTGATATTGAAGTTTCATTCAAGGGGAGCAAAATTTTTGAATGAATGTATGTATACTGTACTCTTTTTCCTTCTACCGGATTTTGTCCCACTGGGTTTTACCGGGAAGGTTTTAATGAGGCAGTTCTGAATACATCCACACCACTTGATCCAGAAGATCATTGTATATATTTTGCTAAGTTTTTATCCCACTAGGTTTTTCCTAGCAAAATTAAATACGAATGGTGGAATCCAAGGGGGAGTGTTATAAATATATTTGGTGGCTTCCACCATGTGCTTCAAGTGGCAAGTGGCAACAAAATACAATTTGGTCTAAAACGTGGCTCATGGTGGCAATATGTATAGAAAAATTGCAATAAACACCCCTCATCATATTGCCTATATATATGGCTTGTGTTTGTAAAGGTGGTTTTTTGTTGTTGAAAACTGGAAGCTTTCAATTCAATATAAAAGGCAATTCTCACATCTTTTCTCTTCATCTCGTTCATCTCTTCTTCTTTCTTCTTGTATTTTATTCTTTATTTTGTTAATTAATTATTGTTTCCTATTATGTTTCCAATTTATTATAACAGCATTTGAATTTTTTTTTTCTTTTTTTTAACCATCAATCAAGAAGTAAAATTTGTTTTTGTTGTTTGAAGAAATGATTTCTACCTCTAAGCATTTTTTATTTATTTCAATATTGTGCAGTCTTTTTATTGTCAGTTCGTCATGACAATAAATATATCAGGACGAAGAATGTGGACCACAGATTATGGAGAAGTTTTGACAAGTGCATACACTTTGTGTTAAAGTATGTAAATATAGTGGTCCACGTTCTTCGTCCTGGTATATTTATTGTATATAGAAAATCTGTCAATATTGTATATGACACATTTAAAAATATATGTCCAAACTCCTTCTTGATTTTCAGTCAATATTAAATTACTTTACTTATTATTAATTTATTCAATTTTTTATTACAGGAAAAGAAAAACAATGAATTTGTGGTTGATGTACCTTTGATCTGTTCGCCTGTGATAAAGTTTTACTATGAATGTAGAAGTAAAAAGAAAGTAAATTTTATTAAACCCTTCAAATAAATGCATTTTGATCGGCATTTGTAATTATTAATGGTAGGATTCAATGTTTAATTGATTTGTAAAAAAAAATAAAATATATATATATTCAAATGAACAAATAGAAAATATCACTTTTATATACATTTTTTTAATGAAATCTTATATACATTTTTGTTAGTGGTTTTTATTTTTTATAAACTATTACAGTTACTTTGGATTTAAGGGAGGGAAATACAAGTCAAATTCGCAACTAGGATGACAATTGGGGAAATGAAGATGGCTATAGGTTCCCCATCCCCATTCTCATCCCCGTTTGGGGGAAATTTGGATGAGGGAGTTTGGGGGAGGTATCCCACCCCTGTTTCCCTTGATTCACAATTCTCAATCTTTCCCGTTTTGAACATATTAAACTTAAAATTTAAAATTAATCAAATATACAAAATTTTACTCAATCATCCTCAAAATAACCATAATAAAATAAATCATTCATAATTCAAATATTAACAAAAGCTAGCAATCTCATTCTCCTAAGTCCTAATACATAATGAAAATTCAAATAAAGAGAAATTGGATTAAGGCTAGGAACTTATGATTTATGACTAATTATAGTTACGATTAAAATGGATAATTGAGAAAGATGAGGGAAAATGGAGAAAATAGGGACTTAACTACATTTTTTTTAAAAAAGGGTGGGAAATAGGAAACTAGGGATGCGGGACTTTTCTTTATCACTAAATGGATATAGATTCCTCTGTCCCCATTTTCATTTGGAGGAAATGGAGAAGAGAGAGCTTAGGGATGTATTCACATCCCCGTTTCCCCCAACTCATAATCATCAATCCCATATTTGACATTATGTTCCCTTGTTTTTTTTTTTTTTTTTTTTTTTTTGAACATATTTGACTTAAAATTTTAAAACAATTAAATATACAAAAATTTACTCAATGATCCTTAAAATAACCCCAACAAAATAAATAATTCATCATTCAAATATTAACAAAAGCGAACAATCTCATTCTCCTCGGTCCTAATACATAATAAAAATTCAAATAAAGAGAATTTATATTAGGGTTAGGTTAGGAACTTAGAATTTAAGAGTATAGGTTCCCCCACCCTCATTTCGAGGAAATGGGGATGTGGGAGTTTGGGAATGTATTCACATCCCCCCAACTCACAATCATCAATCCTATATTTGACCTTATTTCCCTTCTTTTTCCCTTGTGAATATATTTGACTTAAAATTTAAAAATAATCAAATATACTAAAATTTACTCGATGATCCATAAAATAACCCCAACAAAATAAATAATTCATCATTCAAACATTAACAAAAGCTAGCAATTTCATTCTACTTAGTCCTAATACATAATAAAAATTCAAATAAAGAGAATTTAGATTACGGTTAGGCTAGGAACTTAGGATTTAAGAGTATTTACAATTATGGTTCAAGTGTGTGTGTGTGTGTGTGTGTGTGTGTGTGTGTGTGTGTGTGTGTGTGTGTGTGTGTGAAAATTCAAATAAAGAGAATTTAGATTACGGTTAGGCTAGGAACTTAGGATGTGTATGTGAAGGAGGACCTATCTAAATTTGTGGAAAATGAGGATGGAGGACCTACTATTCTCATGCTCGAATGGAGATGACGATTTGGGAATACACATAGGGAAATTGTTGTCCCTATGCACAACCTCAAGAGTGTAGGTGTTGGTGACATAGCACTAGGGCAATATCATCCGGGTGTTTTTTTGTTTTTTTATGTGATGTTAAAAATACTTTTATATGCACCCTTTGGACACATTAAACTATTTTTAATATGTTACCTTTGATCACATATAAATGTCACCATTGTTTAGAGAAATTAACACACTTTTGGTGCTTTTGTTCCATGCCTATAATTACCAATATCATTTAACTGTATTAAAATGTTACCTTCAATCATATATAAATGTCATCATTGTTTAGACAAATTAACACACTTTTTGGTGCTTTTATCCATGCCTATGATTACCAATATCATTTACACAAGACATGTTATTAGTAATGTTAGATTATTTATAAATTTGTCTAAATTTGTTGTTCAAATGATGTGACAAATTGATTCTAACTATCATATTATCAACCCATCATTTCATAATCAATAAAATTGCCACAAATAAACTAGCCACGTCACTTGGGAAGGAAAAAAAAATGGACAAGTGCAACATTGGTTATTGTGATTATTTTTTAAAAGAAATTGATTTGAAATTTAAGGAAGGGTAATAAGACTATAACCTACAATTTCAATAGTACAGGTGTAAGATATATAATGTGAATATGCCGTGGCAATCTCATCTTGTCATTTATTTCTAACATTTTTTTAACCCACAATCTCATTGGTGCAGAGAATCTATCCTTTGAAATCACTCCAGAAATAGTTAAAAAAAATCTGAATTTATTAATTTCATTTCACTTTTGTTAATGTTTGATAAATTATTGACTGGCATGTTTAGTTTAGAAGAAGGCAAAATATATATATATATATATATATATATAGACAATGACATATATTCTTATAAAAAGTGTATTGAAATTTATTAGAAATCCAGGCAATTCAAGAAATGTAGCCTATTTGTAGTATATTTGAAAATCACAATTAATATGCAATCTGGGAGAGTGGAGAGTGATTCATACATATTGCAAAAATCAAATTTATGCCATAAAAAGACAAAAATGAGTCAAATGGGGTTGGTCAAATATTGCCGGTATATAAACCCCCCAGTCCCCTACCACCAACACAGTGACTGAGTGACACACACACACACACACCCACACTCGCCATTAGAGAAGCTGTTCTTGCGACCGCAAATGCGCAAATGCTTATAGACGGTGGCGACAAAATTCCCATTTAACTTGCTTCTATTCGTAACGTACTAAACAGTTTTTTTCTTAAGAAAAGAAGTGTTCTTCTCGTGTCTTGGAGCCTCAAAAGGTTTGTGAAATCTGTTTTTCTTTGAATTTCTTGATTCTGGTTTTGCATTTCTGAGGGTGGTGTTTTTTATTTTTTATTTTTAGTGAGTCTGGGTGCTGGTTTTGAA
The DNA here is from genome assembly GCA_954870605.1 of Acer campestre. Taxonomy (NCBI): domain Eukaryota; kingdom Viridiplantae; phylum Streptophyta; class Magnoliopsida; order Sapindales; family Sapindaceae; genus Acer; species Acer campestre. The sequence continues at coordinate 13,314,525 of OX940802.1, read as the reverse complement.
GAGCGTTACTTTGGAGCTTGCCTATATATATAGTCTCTTCTTGTGTTTTTTTTTTTTTACATGCAGAGTTTGGTAGCATATGATATCTGGGTTGTTCTGGTTTTGATCAAATTGAGTGTGTTTGATACAGGAGGATAAAGGGCTCGTGATTCGACCAGTTTCTTTCATTGAAGCAGGTATGGGGTTTTCTTGCTATCTTGCTCTTTTCTTGATTTTGATTGCCTTGTTATCAATGGAATAGTTTAATTTTGCATTGGTTTTCAGTTGATTGTCTAGTTATTTTGTAGTTCATTCCCTTTGAAATGACAATGTGTATTTGCTTTGTTTTAGTTTAAGTTTTTTGCTATTTGTTCATGTTTCTCCTCTTAGATTATTTTTGAAATTATGTAGGGACTATTGATAGAGAAGCAACTCTTGCTTTTGATCGCCTTGTTAATAATGGAATAGTTTAATTTTGCATTGATTTTCAATTGATTGTCTAGTTATTTTGTTGTTCATTCCCTTTTACATGAAAATGTGTATTTGGTTTGTTTTAGTTTCTTGATTGTTCATGTTTCTCCTTTCTGAGTATTTGTTTAATCAAGTTTGGGACTGTTGATGGAGAAGCGACTCTTGATTTTGATTGCCTTGTTATCAATTGATTGTCTAGTTATTTTGTTGTTCATCATTCCCTTTGACATGACCATGTTTATTTGGTTTGTTTTAGTTTCAGTTCTTTGCTATTTGTTTCTTGTTTGTTCATGTTTCTCCTTTTTGATTATTTGTTTAGTTATATAGTGACTGCTGATATAGAAGCAACTGGTGAGGACATTTGTGAACTCTGTCTTGGTCGTATAGAGGATAAAATGGCTGGTAGTGACTGTAACAAAGTAGAGTCCTCCGTTGGGTCATCCCAAGAGAAAGTAAGCAAGAACAAAAGGAAGTTAGCTGATCATTTTCAACAAAACCCAGTTAGCCTTCCCTCATCCTTGACTGAATTCCCTCGGTATGAACAAATCTCCGAGAAAACTCAAAATCCTTTGAGCAACCTGCAGTCATCGAAGGAAGAATCCAGTCAGTCTGAAAAGGACACCACAGAAGAGTACCAATCTTCTGAATGGGATGATCCCTATTTGCGTTCACTCGAGGAATTGTTGTCCACTAGTTTGCAAACACTTTTCAAGGGTGCAATTAAGCGGATTGTTGAGTGTGGCTATAGTGAGGATGTTGCTTTCAAATTCATATCAAGGCATGGAATTTACGTTGGGGGCGAAGACCTAATGTCAAATATTGTGTATGGTACATTGGCTACTTTGAAGAAGAAAGAGAAGAAGAGGATTGATTCTTCAAGGGAGGAAGTGTTTGAAAGTTTTCAGCAGATGGTGGACTTTACTATGCTGGAGATGATAAATGTGCTTCGGGAGGTTAAGCCATTCTTATCTGTATCAGAAGCAATATGGTGGTTGATAATATGTGACTTGAATATTTCACAAGCCTGTGCAATGGAAGGAGATCTTTCGAATTTTCTTGATGGTAAAGAAGTCTCAGGAGGCAGCTCCTCTATTTCTACTCCTTCCCTATCAAAATCAGATGCTTCGAGCTCTAACACTGTTCCTAAAAATACCAGTGAACCACATTGTTCAAAGCCTCCAACCTCCAACACTCAAAGTTCTCAGCCTAAAACACTCAAATTTGGAAGTTTACCAGATTCACCTAAGCCCAAAAATCCTCATGCTCATGAAAAGGGCATAGAGAAATCGATAAGTTCTATTGGGGAACAAGTGCAGTCCATGTCCCTAACACAGGCCTCAGAAGAGAGATCAGATACTGGTCGGAAGGGGCGGGGCAAGAAAGGCTTAGCAGCAGCCCTTAGGCAAAAGTCTTTCCATGGACACAGCGAGAAAACATACAAGAATCATGGGAAAGGGACTTTCACATCAGAGCAGCTTGCTAAAATGGGTGCTTTTGTTGTGGAACAGAGACTTAAAGTTCCATCTAAATCAACTGTTGTACATTCAAAAGGCGATTCCCCAAAAATCAGTACAGCGCCAAGAGCTGCAGTCTCCTCGACAGACATAAGCCATTCTGTTCCAACCAGTTCTCAACTTGCTCCTGTGTCAGATAGCTCCTCAATATTACCTGCACCAAATTCTGAGCTTGCGGCATCATCCTCAACAGAAAAAATTAATGCTCCAAAGATGCCTGATTACTATGCCGGGATTCCATTTGATGAATCTCTGGGGAAGTATGTACCACGAAATACAAAGGATGAGGCTATTCTGAAGCTAGTTCCTCAGAAGGATGAACTGCAGAAGGAAGAGAACAACTGGACTGAGTGGGCCAATCAAAAGGTCATTCAGGTTGCTTGTAGGCTCAAGTTGGACGAGCCTGAGCTTATAGCACTTAGGAAAGAGAAGCAGGAAGCAGAGCAAAGTGAAAAACAAAAGCAGACTTTGGACGAAAACGTCATGAAGAGGCTATCTGAGATAGAGTCTGCCCTTAATAATTCCAATGGCGAGGTTAAGAAGTCTAACTCCACAATTCACAAGCTCGAGGTGGAACGTTCTAAACTGAAGTACCAGATGGCGGCTGCTCAATTGCATGCAGCAGAATCAGCTGTTCGTTACCAGGAAACAATAGAGAGGGAGCAGAAGGCACTCAAGAACACTCAGGCACTGGATGCACAGAGGGCGTTGTTGCAGGAGAAGCTTGAGACTGAGAGGCAGAAGGCAACTGAGCTGAAACAGGAAATAGTCAAGGCAAAGAATCAATACAACCAAATTGAGGTATGCGTCTTGAGAACAGAAATGCTATATTACCTGCTATTGAAATACGAAAAAACTTGAACCCTGTGTTCGCACTTAGTGTCAGCAGACAAACTAGGGAGGTTATAAAATTAAAAGACACCAAATAGGCACACAATAAATAGAAGGCTTCACAATTTTTACCACTGAAAGAGAGTTTAAAAATATCTGTATCTTGTTTACATCATGACATCATCTTATTACATAGCCTGAATGCAAATTCCTATCATCTTATTGCAGGCTAGATTCAATAAGGAGAGGATGGAAAAGGAACAATATCTTGCACAGGCTGCTGCCATCGGGAAGGAGCGAGAACAACTCAAAGCTGCTGTGAAAGTAGAAGAGGGAAAATTAATGGTGAAAGCTGAGAAAGAGAAGAAGTTATATTTGATAAACATCAAACATGTTGAGAGTCAACTCTCTCTCTTGAAATACAGGGCAGACGCTGCTAAAATAGCAGCACTTCGAGGAGGTTTTGATGGAGACTTTGGCGGTTTAACGCCTGGCAGCAGCAGCAGCAGTGCAACCCCAGGAAATGAAAAGGCTGCCGGGGGATTGAGACAGGACCGGGAGTGTGTCATGTGCCTATCAGAGGAGAAATCTGTGGTTTTCCTCCCGTGTGCTCATCAAGTCCTCTGTCCTAAATGCAATGAGCTGCATGAGAAACAGGGGATGGATGATTGTCCTTCTTGTAGGGCACCAATCCAGCGGCGCATTAATGTGATTTTTCCTCCTCCTCACGGTTAGCCTATGCACTGTGTACCTTTCTGCAGCAAGTGCTTGAATGATGAGTAGATGGAGATATGTTGAACTTCATCAAATTGTTGTCTTTTTTTCTTTTTCTTTTCTTCAGTCTTTGTTTTTCCTTTTCAGTCATTGCAATAGTAATGAAAAAAAAAAAAAGAAGAAAGAAACTACAGTCACAGTTACCTTACCATTTGAAAAGTGTAAGCTTAATGTTTCAAATATATGATAGAAAATTTAGCTTCTTGAAATGTTGTTGTATACTTCTCCTCCAATTCTCCTCATTATAGGTAGCTGTGTAGCCTGAGAATTCTAACTCAAGGCAGCTAAGTTGAGTTGCTATATATTTTGAATAGAAGGAGCTTTCTGTCTGGCTTCAACAAAGCATGTGTACACAATTATTGAATACTATTATATCATATTTCTATTGTTTATATAAAAAGAGAAAAAGACATCAACTGTTTTGTAAAGTTTTGAAAAAGTGCAGAAACATTAGTAGATTATAGTTTGTGAATTGTGAAATGACAAAAACGTTGGATGTTTGTTATTAGATTAGGGCCTAACTTTGTTAAGGCTGAGCCCATAAACGCCCATTTAATGAAGTTTTAACCTTAATTAACTAATGAAAAAAGAATTATTAAATTTATGGACAACCTTTTAACATCAACGTCGATATGTCCGAGTGGTTAAGGAGACAGACTTGAAATCTGTTGGGCTTCGCCCGCGCAGGTTCGAACCCTGCTGTCGACGATTCTTCTCTTTTATTTTTTGCCTTATAATATAAGGTGTAAATACCTTAGGGCTCGTTTGGCTTACCGTATTTGATTGTTTTGGATTGTATTGTATTGTATTGGATTATATTTTCATTATTACAAACCTATGTTTAGTGATGCACTGTATTATATTATACAGTATTAGGTTATTCCTATATGACTTTATTGTATTTTATTATATAGTAGAACCCCTCTAAATTAATATTCTTGAGACCCAACATTGAGTATTAATTTAGAGGGGTTATCAATTTGAAGAGTTTTACCATATTAAGTGTTATTTAATCATTAAAAACGTGTAGAAGTCAATTTTCTTATTTAGGGAAGGTTCCTTTTCGGGATTCATTGTTTAATCATTTTTATTCTTTAAGGAAAGTTCATTTTTTTGTTCAGGAAAAATTTGTTAAGAAAATTTCATGTTGAAATGCTAAATTTAGTTGAAACCTTTTTGCTACAACAAGAAGGTGATCATAATAACTTTTTTAGGAAAATTCAAAAGATGAAGAATGAAGTCAAAAATATTAAACATAGTGACATTGTGCAAACTAACATCTTGAAGCGATTTTCTAGTTTTTGAATATTATGTAATATATTTTGTAATTTTATGAAATTATTAATTTATGCGACAGTCGGGACCGAAATTTTACACTAGGTTTCAAAAAGAAATTATTAATTATTACAATAGAGAGGTTTATTAATTTTTTACATTGGCCCAAATCGGGACCGAGATTTTTTATTAATATAGAGAGTTTATTAATTTATAGAAGATTAATTTACAGGGGTTCTACTGTATTATAAAAATATAATATTTTTTTAAAAATACTTAATAATTAATTTTAAATATTGGATGCCATAAATAAATCAATAAATATTTATTTTAATTGAAACAAAAAATTTAAATAAAATTTTCCTATGTATTTTGAAATTATAAATATACAGTATATATATATATATATATTAACAACATAACACATATTTTATTAATATTCCATATTCATTGAGGAAAAAAAAAATTGTTTTTTCTAATACAATACAGCTTAATACCATAAATTATATTAGTTAATAAGGTGTTTACTGTATTAGGTAATTAAAATATACTAAAATAATGCAATACAATGTTTACAATACAATACAATATGATCAAATAAACGAGATCTTAATGTTATATCGTAAGATGGGGTCTAAGTTCAATGAAAAACCTGACCCAATATCAAGGTACGAACAAATAGATCCATTTTAGATTTTCGTCCCAAATCTTTACAAAGTCAGGACGTACGGGTCCTCTGTCTCTCTCTCTCTATGGATAATTGAATATAGCTCGTCACTCACTTTATATCTCTTAAGGCCATTGTGAACTGGCCGTTGGCTGCAGATATAATTACGAGTGCTTCTTCTTTTAATTGATGTGGGGTACTAACATTAATCCGATTCCCTCTGTAAAATAATTCAAGCAACATAGAATAGAATTAGAAATATCAATATCATATATATATATATATATATATGGTACAAAAGCAGGCTGGTTTTTCTTAGGCAGTGGACCCCTTATCTATTTAATCCACTCGATCTCCCAATATTGCAATCAAGGTCCCCAATGAATTCTGTCAACTTCTTGATAATTATCACCTTCTTTAATGTCACACATTCAATCACAATTCTGATTTTGTTTTTCTCTTCTGTGTTTCTGTCTACTCCTCAACTGATCATAAGCAGCCATGTGAAAAGTAACTCCTTCAATATTATGCATTCCCTACACAACATTAAAGCTCGGGGCCGGCACGATCCGGCGATCAAATTAGTGAGTACCAACAGTTTTTAAATAAACAATGTAATTAATCATAAATTAGGAATTAAATTCATTTTCATTTATTGGGAGTCATGATTAGTAAACACGTTGTATTTAATGGTAACGCGTGATTAGCAAACCACCGGTCTCGATGAGATGAGTATCTGCTAGCTCTCTCTGTGTTTCTCAGAACCTTCATTTGCCAAAATAAAGTGCAAATTCATTGGAGGTTGATTGCATATGCTTCTGGAACCAAGAAAACTCTTCTTTTTTTTTTTCTTTTTTTTTTTTTTTCAAATATATCACTTAGGTTGTGTTGACCTGAATATGAGATATTATCAGACCGAATAAGCATCATTTACCACCGTCACCAAACTATATTGGATGGTGGTATGTTACTGGCTTGTTGAAATAATGCAAATTATGCTTTGTTACAGCTAGATGACACTAGCATATCATCTGGCTGAGATTCTTAATTATATTATTTTTATTATTCATGATAAGCTAGCTACAAGTCTTTGTTCTTGTTAATTAAGTTGACTTCTGTCTCGATACAAAACTTTTTTCCATCTTTTTTTTTTTAATTAATAAAAAAAATATTAACACTTTATTTAAAAAAATAAAATATTTAAAAGAGAAAGAACATGGTAGAATATTGGACCATGACCCATAACCCTTTTCCAATTATTAATAGTTAATTAAATTATGGATTTTGTATTTTTGTTACCATTTCATATACATTAAAAATAATTATTATTATCTATGTGAAAAAAAAAAAAAAAAAAAACCAATATTATCAGATGAAGGATAAGATTTATGTCCCAAGAGAAACAAAAAGATAGAATTCGATTGAAAGAACCGCATCTACTTTTTATCCAATTATTTTATTGAAGTTTTATTTTTTTATTTTTTTATTTTTAAACAAATTATTTAGCATAACTTGCACTCTTAAACATAGATGTAACCGGTATTCAACGCTAGGGCGAATTAGAATAAATTTTATCAAATTATTATATATATACCTACTCAAAGGGACATAGCAGTCTTGCCCCGCAAAATTTATATTTGTATATTTTAAATAAATACGTTTAAAAAAAAAAAAATCAAATCAAATACAAATCAAAGTTGAAGAAACATGTCATGTAAATGCATCAAAAATGGAGACCTGCTTTAGGAAAATAAAGCAACATGGTGACCCAAATCCCTCTAACAATCATATTTGAAGACTAAATTTTCAAAACAAAATAGATATTCAAATATATACAATTCATAAAACATACCATGTTTGAGAAGACTAAATTTTTTAAATAGAGAAAGAGTTTGAAGCAACTTTAGAGAATGAGAGGGAGAGTTGTTATTAAAAACTCTATTTTGTTATAAGTGGTGGGTGTGGGTTAAAGTGAAAATACAAAGAGTAAAAAGAAATAAGAAAAAAATAGTGGAACAAGCTGTATAAATATACAGAGTGACGATATTTATACACCGTAAAACTGTATATGCATTCAATACTAATAGTTTTTTTCAAAATTCCAATATTACCCTTGAATGAGCTATTAAAAAGATTAAAATAATATTAAATATACTTGTATATTATTATTACAATATTTAATATTTTTATTTAACTATCTTTCAATCATAATATTAAATGTGTTAATCGTACATAAAAATAAAAAACTGTGTTAATCGAAAATAATAAAATAGTGATTATTGTGCACTGTTATGATATTTTTTTGTTGTTGAAGGCCGCACTGTTATGATAATTACAACCCAAAAAAACAGAAAATTTTTATTAACTATATATAAAAAAAAGACAGAGAGCAAGAGAGAAAAGATGTGAATATGAGTGTTTGATTTTGTTCTCTGTTTAAATCAAAATTCTGTTCTCTGTTTAAATCAAAATTCACCCTATGTCTTTTTCAAAATTAAATATGTTTCTTATATTCTAGTTTGATGCTCTCTCTCTCTCTCTCTCTCTCTCTCTCTCTCTCTCTCTCTCTCTCTCTCTCTCTCTCTCTCTCTCTCTCTCTCTCTCTCTCCCTTTTTCTTAAAATCTAACAAGTCTCAAATGCTACCATAGAGAGGAGGTAGTTGTGGCAATTCAAGCCTGGTCTAGGTAGTTTTGGCAATCATAGAGAGGAGGTAGTTGTGGCAATTCAAGCCCGGGCTAGGTAGTTGTGGCAACCATAGAGAGGAGGTAGTCTCTCTCTCTCTCTCTCTGCTGTGCTGTGCCCCAGATTTGAGGCCGACGTACCATTGGCTAACGGTCGGCACACTGAACATCTGAATTTTTTTTACCTGAATTTTTACCTTTGGGGGGCAAAAAATTTGAAAGAAAATAAAATTAAAAAAATTCTCCAAAATTACAATTTTATCCCCATTTCATTTTTTCTACGATAAAAAAAAATCAACTTAAAAAATAAATAAAATAGAAAAAAAAAAAAAAACAGGTTGTCACGTCAAGGCCTGTCGATCAGGGGACACCCAGTTGGGGCCATGCTAGCGGGTTAGGTCGTGCCTCTCTACTCTTAACAGGTCTAGGCCTCATGCCAACCCTTTACCAGCCCGGCATGCAATGTGATAGGCCAGGCGGTGCTGTGCTAGCCTATTCTGCCACCACTAAGGGTGTGTTTGGTATGACTTTTCAAGTAGAGTTTCTAGAGTATATCTTTTACTAATTAAGCTTTTATTGAGTAGAGTTTTCAAAAAAAATAATAATAATAAACTTAAAAAATAAATAAAATAGGAAAAAAAAAACAGGTTGTTACGTCAAGGCCTATTGATCAAGGCACGCCCAGTTGGGGCCATGCCGGCGGGTTAGGTCGTGCCTCTCTACTCTTAACAGGTCTAGGCCTCGTGCCAACCCTTTACCAGCCCGGCATGCACTGTGATAGGCCAGGCCGTGCTGTGCTAGCCTATTCTGCCACCACTAAGGGTGTGTTTGATATGGCTTTTCAAGTAGAGTTTCTAGAGTATATCTTTTACTAATGAAGCTTTTATTGAGTAGAGTTTTTTTTTTTTTTTTTTTTTTTTTTTTTTTTTTTTTTTAAAAAAAAAAAAACTTCTTGTTATATAAATTACAAAAAAGGTGTTGACAATTTATTTTTAAAAATAGCTTTTGATTGTGTAAATTAGAAAAAAGTGTTGACAATGTATTTATAATAAAAGAGTTGTATGGTGGAATATCTAAAGTTGAGACAATTCATAAGTTTTAAAAAAAACTCAAAAAAAGCTTTCGGGAAAACCCAAATTTTGATGGAAATTGCTTGGGTATTGAGTACTGACCTCACTAATAGGGTGTCGTGGCTTTTTTCTTTCACGTTTTACATTTATCTTCCTACATTTTAAGAAAAAAAACCACGTTGCAACACCCATTAGTGGGGTTAATACCCAAGCAATGTTCAATTTTGGGCTGCTCCGAATAGACATAAAATAGATTTTATAAAGGGAAGTTAAAATAATTCATGTATTAAAAAAACTGTTTTAATTTTTGTAAAACAAAAGGAAAAAAAAAAAAAAAAACTTTAAAATAGCTTCTAGAAGACACACTAAGGGCCAGTTTGGTATTGCTATAACTTTTATAATAACCACTGTTAGCTATACTAAAGGAATAATCAGTTGTGAAGTTAATCAGTAAATGTTAGGTTAATTATACTTTTAAAACTACCGTATAGCTCAAAAGCAGTATACGTATATTTGGTAATTTTATTTCAAAAGTACTGATATTAGTTACAATGACTAAAATAGATATGATTTTAGAACTTTATTTTATTTTTTTCATTAATTATATATATTAAATCAATATTTAAGTAGAATATTTAAATTAGAAAAAAAAAATCCATAAGAATAATACAAATATTTTTAAAAGGTTTTATAAATCAAATCAATATTTAATTAGAATCTTTAATTTTAAGATGAAATAAGGCATATAAATGATTTTAATTTGATTTCATAAGGATAATAATAATATTTTAAAAGATTCATTAAATGCTAAAATAGATTATTTCATAATCACTTTCAAAAAGTGACCCCCACCTTCTTTTCAAAAGCACTGTCAAAACTAGATTGGGTAGTTTAATAGATATAAAATAGCTTTTATAAAGGATAATTAAGACAATTCATATATTAAAAAAACTGTTTCGATTTTTGTAAATCAAAAGGGAAAAAAAAAAAAAACCACCTTTAAAATAGCTTTTAGAAGACACACTAAGAGAAGAATGCTGCATCTCAGCTTCTAATTTCTAAAGAGCCGTACTTTAATATATATATATATATATATATATGCTTCCTGTTATTTATTATTATTATTTATGGTGTCTAAGTTTAGAAAAATGATATATTTGGAGTGTATTTACAAATTTAAAATTTTTAAATTTTTTGATGAAGTGTACATCTAGTTTTTTTAGTGAAACAAATATCGTCACTTAAAAATAAACTCTACTTCACACAAAAGATTATATGCATAAAAGTCTAAGAGCTTCTCCAACCCTGCTCTATCCCCCACGCCATCTCCAATTTGCAGCCAAAATCCCCTCCAACCCATCGCCAAACACTGCGCCAACTGAGGAAGATGAACAGTGTCGCGCAATATATTGCGCGACACTGTTCATCACTGCGCAAACACTGTTCTGTTTTTGTTTTATCCCTCAACTTTTATACAATCACGTTTTGACCCTACATTTTAAAATATATTCTGATTATATCCTTTATTAAAAGGTTTTGTTTATTCACAGTTTTACCCTAATCAGTTAAATTTATTCCAACTTGGTCCTTTTTATTATTTAATGATTTTGTTTTGATTTATTTATTATTGATATTAACATTTATAATAAACTAAAATGAAGTGTATAATTAAAAAATTTAAATGCCATTTTTTTTTAATTAAATCACTTCATTCGTATGTATTTTACCGAATTAAATTTAATTTTTATTAATGTATTAATTTCATAATTTCGTATTGCATTGCAATATTATGTTAATTATGGGGTGAAATGTTAATTGTGGAGAAATATCTAAAAAAGGGAAAGAAATAGAATATTCCTTATAGAGATAAATTTGAAGTAGTGGGTTGGAGATGGAATAGTGAAATAGAGTGACTGTTGAGCTATTTTAGTGCAAAACTTGCACCAAATTAGAGATTTGGGTTGGAGTTGCTCTAAGGGCCTAGCATATAACCATGTATATATATATATATATATAAAAGAAAAAAGTCTACGTTTATGATTATGAACTCTTTGTTACATAACATAAGTTAATAACTTTATTAAAAAAAATAAAAACATAAGTTAATAACAATCTAAATTTGCTGCCGGCCATGCACCAAATGGAGAATTCCATTTGTAAAATATAAAATAAAATAATAATTTTATTATTGTAATGATATTTTATACTAATAGAAGCATATTTATATGCCTAAGATGATATTTTGCATTAAGTTTTTTTTTTTTATTATTTAAATGGTTGCTTGCAATCTACCAGAACAAAAATATAAATACATGGAGCTTCTATTCAAGACTGATGATAACCGCATCCCTCAATAGAGTTCGAGGATTCGAGTTTAAAATTCAAATTCAATCTGGCCTCATCCAAGTAAAAAAAAAAAAAAACAAAAAAAAACAAAAAACAAACAAAGAATGGAAGGCAGTGATCTCAATAACTACTTGTTTGGGATTTTCCCTGATCCAGAAAATCCATCCAGCTCCAGCTATTCCCAAAAAAAAAAAATTATTTAATTTTTAAAAGTCAAGTTTCCATAAAAAAATATACACACGTCAGTACGTCACCTTACTTTTAAAATTCTATTTATTTATAGAAACTAAATTATAAGTGGATACCACATTATCGCTATGTCATCTTTTTTTTTTTTTTCTTATAATAATTTTATAATATGAATGCTAACTGCTAAGGTAACCCCTTGTGTTGTGCGTGGGGGACCTGGGTCCTGGGAGGCATGATCAATATGACGAAAATACCCTTCTTTATTATAATAATATTGACTGAGATGTTGTGGGCTGTGGCAGTTCAAAAGTAGTTGTATTCATTTATTATTTGTAAGGTATTCTCGGACAGATTATAATACAGGACAATCATTTTCTTTAAATTTTTAAATCGATTTTTTTCCTTTTAAAAAATATTATAATAAATTCAGAGATCGAAGGTAGAAACACAATTCGAACTCACAGTACAATACGGGAGCGATAAATTATATACCACTAGATAATTAACCTTACCTTATCTCATATAGCGGCTCCGTAACAGTACACGGATCCCAAAATGATATTATCCGTGTGGGACCGGGCATCTTAAGTGGTCTGATATTAATTAGGATATGATACGTCCGAACCCACACCAACCCATCCGGGATTTTTCCCTTCAATCATGATCGAAAAATACTCGTCATCACTTTCACCGGGTCCCACCACCACCTCCACAAAACTTGCATGGGAGTTGTACGCGCCGTGTTTTAGGTGACGTGGCGTTCCAAATAAACAAACAAAATTAGAATCTCACTTACTTGCCTGCCATTGTCACGGCCGCTGCCAGAGTTGTTAGCTTCTTTCATTATCTTAATCTAAATAATAATTAATTAATTTATTTAATCAAAATCCAAAGCGACATTTATATACAGTCCAATAATATACACCCATGTACAATTACAGTATTACATATTTTTGTTTTTGTTTTTTCTGGAGCAGTTAGCATCTCTCCTCTCTCTCTACCTTTGATTGTCTGCCACGTGTCAGAAACCAATTTCGTGGAGGTCTCCATCATCTATTAACCGAAAATTTTTAGTTCACTTTTTAAAACAAAACACAAAAAACAGACTTGGTGTTGTAAACAGCTCTGCAACTTCTCAGTCTCGTACTCGTTTTGTTTCCTTCTCCACAATGCTAAAGGTCTTGAACAGAAGGCTCCGCCGCCTTTACAGCCGTCTCCGGTGGCCGATACGCCGCCGCCGCTCGGAGCCCAAAATTGTTATCAAGAAGTTTGGAAAATCCAGCACCAAATTACAGAGTCAATCACCCAGAAACGAGTCGCTTACTGTTAACGGGTCAGCGACAGTTCATCCAAACGGTGGGTCGAAACCCGAAACGGCAACTTGTTCATCCATACGGGTTGCCACTTTCAACGCTGCCTTGTTTTCCATGGCTCCTGCAGTGCCTACTAAATCAGAAAAGTCTTCAACTTTCGATTACGAAAATGAAGATTTCAACAAACGCAGTAAATCCCTTGAAGTTGGTGCTGATTTTCGTGCAAAATCAGTAAATGATCGTCCCAAAAGTATATTAAAGCAGTCTGCTTTGCATTCGAATTCGATGAACGGTACTACAGAGTCTCTCTCCAAGCAACAAAAATTCGCGAAATCAAAGTTAAGGGTATCGATAAATTTACCTGACAATGAGATATCTTTGCTGCGAAATCGGCAATTGAGTTTCAGAGAAGAAGAGAAGGATAAGGCTGGTTGTTCTTCAAGCAAAAGCCGGATTTTGAGAGGGAAAGGTCCATTGAGATCAACAGTGAGTTTTCCTGCAAATGTTGTTGAGAGTTATAGAAGTAGCAGGACGATTCTTGAAGTGTTGAGAGAATTGGATGCTGACATTTTAGCTCTGCAAGATGTGAAAGCAGAGGAAGAAAAAGACATGAAACCTTTGTCTGATTTGGCTGCTGCTTTGGGGATGAATTATGTGTTCGCTGAGAGTTGGGCACCTGAGTATGGCAACGCTGTGCTTTCAAAGTGGCCCATCAAGCGCTGGAAAATCCAGAAGATCTTTGATGATACTGATTTCAGGTCACTCTTTTTCTCGACTCTGTAATTAGTTTTTCGTTTTAATTTTAATGACTTGTTGTTTCTGGCTTTGATAGAGACTCCTGAGATGTTCTATGTAGATTACCTTCATATTAAGTATCCAATGTATGTAGTAAAGTCCAATTTAGAGAATTAAATCTTTCTAAAAAATCATTACTTTTGAGAAAGTCAGCAATAATCCACTGCTTTTTAATCAGAATAATTTGATATCCATGTATATTATAGCTTTTCATAAAGTTGGAATTCTTGAACTTTACATCCATATTATAATTAAAAGACTAATAATTTCTGATTTTTTTCACCATTGATGGCTCCACTTCTTACTCTGTGTTTTTCTTCAAATTGATAATTGAATCCTAATTTACTTCTTTAGTTAATGTTTCCTATTGTTTATGTACCCTGTCAAAATATCAGTAACAGCTGTATGCAGTAATGTGGACTCGGAAATTGAACCTAAGTGAGAATTTTTATATATTATCATCAGTTCTAGGGTCAGTCTGATAATGTTTTTAAATTGTTGCCAACATTTCCATCTAAGGATTCACTAGTTCTAGGTCAGTCTGCACTAGTTGGACTACCAATTTTCTAAACTTGAACATCTACTGCCAAGCACCAACTGTTTGAAACATTCAGATGAAGATAATAAAGCACATTATAATAATATAGTGATTTATAGATTTCAAAGACTCTGACTTGACAAATGATCAAGCAACACGGAGAAAATATGACATTGTTTGACATTTTTTTGTGACGCAGGAACGTTCTTAAGGCCACGATTGATGTTCCTGAAACAGGAGAAGTCAACTTCCACTGCACCCACCTTGATCATCTCGATGAAAACTGGAGGATGAAGCAGATAAATTCCATAATCCAATCTAATGACGGTCCTCACATCTTAGTTGGAGGAGTTAACTCCCTTGACGAAACAGATTACTCTTCAGAAAGGTGGACAGACATTGTAAAGGTAAATGTAAAACTAAAAGCAATTCTGATTATCCTATATTTTGGTCACACATAAACAAACTTGGTCGAACTTAATTTCAATGGATTTATCGTGTCCTTATAGTATTACGAGGAGATGGGGAAACCAACACCAAAGGTTGAAGTGATGAAATTCCTGAAGAACAAACAATATACTGATGCAAAGGACTTTGCAGGGGAATACGAACCAGTAGTCATGATCGCCAAAGGCCAAAGTATAAAACTTTTATCTTTTAAATGCTTTGTGCGAGTTAATTTATCTGCTAAAATTCATTGAAATTGTATGTACTTTGATTGATGCAGGTGTGCAGGGGACATGTAAGTATGGAACTAGAGTAGATTACATATTGGCATCCCCGAATTCGCCATACAAGTTTGTTCCAGGATCATACTCAGTGTTTTCTTCAAAAGGGACTTCAGATCATCATATAGTGAAAGTTGACATAACAAAAGTACATAGCAGCAGCATTGAGGAGAAAACAATCACCCGAAAACGACGTCAACATAAACAGAAAGTTGTAAAAATCACAGGCTCTTCTCCATCAAAAGGGATATGGAGGAGAACAGAAACACATGAGAGATAAACTGACTTTTATGATCAAGAAGGTGGGGCAGATTATTTTGGAACCGCTTCCTCTCCTATGCTTTGTAAATCAGTTTACACATATGTTTAGATAGAAAGAAATCATAGGAAGAAAATCTCGGTGTGGCAATTAAGATTACACTAATGCCAGACAACCCAAAAGTGTAGTTTAAATTTCAATTCAAATGATGTGTCAAGTGGTTTTTTCATTAAGCACAACTCGCTTGTCACATCATTTGGGTTAATTATTTGGGTTGTATAGTATTAATCTTAAGTTGATTATTAATAATTATGTGTTTGTGTTTTGAGTGATAATAACTGAACATTTGCAGAGTGTTTTTATGGAGTTTCTCTTTTGAGTTTTGACCATCCTAGTTTGTATTTAATTCTCTTTGTTTTTGTATAAATATTAAATAATGAAAGATCCTCATCTTTAGTTGTAGAAATGATACTATATAAACTATGACAAACAATTAGTCAAAACACTCTAGTAGTGCCCTCTACTTCAGGGTTTACATAAATGCAGTCAACAATACCAACTTGGTCAATTGCATTAAAGAGAACACTTTCAACATTTTAAAAAATGGTAAGTGGATTCAAGTCAAGCTTCAGAATCAGGCCTCTGTTGGGACAGGCAGGTACTGACATGAAGTGCAATATACACTTCAAATTGAAGGCCCAACTTTAAAAGAAAAATGAACTTAGGCAGGCTTGGGCTCAAAAATTGAACATGCAACAAAAACATCCAAGTACACTCACAAAATCACACCAATTCTAATACAGTAGTTGTGTTGATTATTTGAAGGAGATGGGTAATGTTTTCATTATCCATGTCTTGCACGTTTTTTCTTACATAATTCTGTAAATTGAAAAAAATTACATTTTATATTGGTACCAATATGGATTTTGCACGAAAAAATGTATGAAATCGCACACCCACCCCTGGTCAATTCTCAACATTGGTATACTTAGAAAATATCAAACTAATTCTTCTAAGATACAGTAAAGAGAGCAGGATCATTGAATGAAAAAGAATCAATTTGTCCAAATGAAAAAAAAATAATTATGATTTAATTCTGTCAATCCAAGTTTTATTGCTCTTCTTTAAAAAAAAAATCATATCAAAATCAATTTTTTTTAGGACTTTCCTACCAAAATGTAGCCAAAAATTCTAACAAAAAAAAAAAAAAAAAAAAAAAAAAAAAAAAAACCTAACTTAACCGGACTTTACCATTTTCCCGCCAACTTCAGTTACCAGAAAAATTCAAACAAAAGATGAATTTAATCAAGATTACCAGAAGTACGTGTAGCCGACTCTTGTTGTTGTTCTGGTTCTTGCTGTTCATTCTTTCTTTTCTCGATCGAATTCTTCTGATCATCGTCTTCTTCGGCAAGTCTCGTCACCATCTTCATCACTACTCCACCTTCCTCGCTGCTGGTCCGTCAGGCGTATCCCTTTCCACCATAACGATCCTTAACCGTCCGTCGTCAGTCCTCATTTTCTCGTAACTGAATCTTGGCCGTCCGCTCAAGTTCAGTGTAGTCAAAGGTGGCGGGTAATCCGTCAAGTCCGTTTTCTCTCTCATCAAATTGAGGGTCCAACCTTTAATAGAAAGTGAACTTAGGCAGGCTTGGGCTTAAAAATTGACAATAAGTCAATAACAAATATGAAAATTATGTTTGAGAATCCCGCACGTTTTTTTTGTGAAGAATACCTATTGATATCGTTATAAATTAATATATATATATATATATTATATTTTACATCGGTGTCAATTGAGATTATACACGAATAAACATGGATCTCACTCGATTCTCAACGAAGATATACTTTAAAAATATCAAACTAATTCCTACTAAAGAATTCACACGCACTAGATACAGTAATTAAAGGGAGCAAGAACATTGGATGAAAAAGAAAAATTTGACAAAAAAAACAAGAAAGAAGATTTCTCGAAATCACGTTAATTATTTATCAACAAAATTGTATTTACTCAAGTTTTATTTGCTCTTCTTCTTCTTCTTCTTCAAAAAAAAAAAAAAAAAAAATCATATCAAAATCAAAATTTTAGGACCTCTCTCAACCAAAATTTAGCCAAGAATTCTAATCCAAAAAAAAAAAAAAATTCTAAATAACGAAAGTTAACCAGACTGTACCGAATTCTTGCTTTAACTCGTCATTCTTGCTTTTCTCGATCGAATTCTTCTCATCGTCATCAAGAATATTCGTCAGCATCTTCATCACTGCTCCACCTTCGTCGCTGCTGGTCCGTATAATCTCAGGCGTATCCCTTTCCACCATAAAGATCTGTAACCGTCCATCGTCAGTCCTCACTTTCTCGTAACTGAATCTTGGCTTTCTGTTCAAGTCCAGTGTAGTCAAAGGTGGCGGGAAATCTTTCGAGTCTGTTTTCTCTCTCATCAATCCGCAATTTCTCGTCGTTCTTGATCTTGTGAAGATAGACTTTCTCGTCGTCAGTGACTGATTGGCTACCTCCTCCTCCGCCGGCAGATTGCAGGCGTCCATCTTCTCCGTCAAGCTCTCAAACCCTAGGCTCTCCGTACACATGTCGTACCAGTCCGAACTGCCTTTGGCGGTTCCTGGAGGCCTGGCTTCCCCAAGAAAGCTCGTTCGGGCGGCAGCAGCGGTTCCTCCGAGAATGTTGGCTTCGGTAGGTCGACTCCAGCCAGAATGAGACATTATGACGGCAGAATCGAGAATGCTGGTCGGTGATTTGTAGACTTCGTCGGCGAAGGATGTGGAGAGTTGACTGCCGGAATGTGAAGTAAAGTTGATAGGAGGCTGCTCTGCCGGCTGTTTTTCTTCCAAGTAGGAGGAAATCTGTTTATCCATAGTTGAGTTTTTTTTAGGAAAAAAATATATTCTTGGGTTATTATCCTATTTCTATACGAATTTGTAAGAGAGGAATAATATATATGTAGGGAGGATTTTGCAAGAGAGGAAAATATTTTTTTATATAAATTTGGATAACATTTATTAAGGTGAATTTTCGAAATAGGAAAATTTTGATATGCTTAACGGCAAGGACACGGTGGCATATATGTTAATTTGCCAATGCAATAACGGTAAGGGTCAAGTTAGTTATGGTTGGTTACAGGCTTATAGTGGCGCAGAAGAAGCAGTTACCTGAGAGAAGCCTCACTAGAGTAGACCTCACCGGTATATATCATTACCAGATTGTACGATGCTATCCTATGATTGTGTTATGTGATTTAATTGAACCAATAAAATTGTTGATGTACCAAAACACAAATTAAAAATTAAAATTTAAGTTATACTCGGTCTTTGACTCGGTCACCGACTCAGTATCGTTTTTCTCTTCACTAAACCCCTCATCCCTAAAAAATTAAAAAAAAAAAAAAAAAAAAAACTCAAGCTAAATTTGAAATGAAAACAAGTCTCGTACTCTCATTTCAATTCATTGGGTGCTCTCTCTATTGTGTTTGAGTGAGGTTGTTATTATGGAAAAAGAGAACAAACATGGAGGTTCTGATTGTTTTATTTGTTGGATTTGGGTGTTGTTTATTTATTTTTATTTTTTATTTTTTATTTTTAATAATCAAAATTTGATTTTTGAAAGACTTGAAAAGGAAAGTTGTATTATTTTGTCAAAATTGCACATGAAATTATGAAAAAAAAAATCATATTGTTGAGGGCAAAAATGAGCCTCCGGAATACTGTCCTCCGAGACGGAGAAATATATATATGAGAATGAATTTACAGCAATGATTTACTGATAGTATACAGTAATTGTTCAGAGTTAAAAGTAAGAAAATTTCCAAAAGTCCCATGCAAGGTAAAAATGAGGCATTTTATAGCCTTAAGTCTAACAGCTCGGGACACGCGTCGAGACCGTATTTGCTGATGCCGACAGCTGCCAAAATGTGCTCAGTAAGGGTCAGGTCTGACAATTATGCCCTCCGAATTATAGTCGGTATTCATGTGGAAACGGTGGGCGAGGATTCGGAAGATATGCTGTGCAGTGGATATAAACTCCGCATAGTAATCGGAGGTTTAATAAAGACCGAGTCCAAAGTGCCGGTGGTTATAAACATGCCTAACATTTCCCCCTCAAGTCCCTCAGTCGGAGGTCTGCGGGATATGATCGGCTGCGGGATTTGATAAATCGGTTTCTGGATGTGGACTGAGTGGATCTGTACAGGCCCTTTTGATCGGATTGGTCCGTATGACGTGCAATCGGCGAGCAGCACGTGGCAGCCTATGGAAGGCGGCAGACAGGTGTCACTCTGCGGTGGCCTCGATTGTGGTGTTCTGCATTCCCGCCCATTTGTCCCCTATAAATAGTGGTGTAGAGATTGAGACTCCTCACTTGGGCATTTGCAATTGATCAGAGCATCTTCGGTATTTTGTCAAGGAGAACAAAAAGCACAGAAGAACAGGTTAGATTCCGAAACATATTTACATCTTACCTTCTGTATTAGTTAGTGTTCCGATGGTGAGGAAGGTTGGGATTCCGAGTCCGAGAGGCACATCTAGCTCAGGGTCTGACTCTTCGGAGTCTACGTCAGGGAGAGTATCTGCGGGAAGCAGTACCAGGAGTGTCTTCGGGGGTAGGGATGATTCGGATGCTGGGAGTCCGGAGGTTCAACAGCTACCTCGAGATGCTCAAGCCGGAATTTCGAGGCCCGGTCCCGTTGGTTGTGTTGCGGGATATGACTCTGAGGAGTCTGTCCGAGACAAGATAGATCATACAAGATTCGCCATCAACCATATAGGGGAAAATAGGATAGATGTGGCGAAATTACACAAATTGGCCACGGAGTTCTCAATACCGAGATCAGTAGGTCTGAGGATCCCGAGGGAGGGAGAGATAGCTAGTAACCCTCAGGGATCTTCTGTTGCATTCCATCCCGCATTTCTAGAGATCGGTGCTAGGTTACCACTGCAGCCATATCTTAGGAGGGTGTTAAGGGAAATAGGGGTAGCACCAGCCCAATTAAACCCGAATGCCTGGAGAGTGGTAATCGGGTTGTACTCGTTGTGGCGGAGTATGAAGTATCCGCCCCCAACATTTACGGAGATTGGACACTGCTACAGCCTCTACTCCCACAAGTTGGGGGGTGATGGCTGGTGGGCTCTTGCTTCGCGGGATAAGCAAGACGGCGAACCTCTGATCACCGGGCTGCCGTCTTCAAATAAGGAATGGAAGAAGACCTGGTTTGTCGCGGGTGGCGACTGGGGCAAAGACCTGCGGCTCGGTGGCAAAGCTCAGAGAGTTCCCTCAGTGTTCAACATCCCAGGTGTTTGGAACCCCCCGTAATTTATCGGTGTTTAACTTTGTTTGTTGCTTAATTTTTACTTCGTTTATCTGCTAAGTGTGTTTTTTCGGCAGCTGCGTGGGAGCGTGTACCATCGGAGGATCTTACCAGAGAGGAACGGAAGCGTATTTCAGACGCTTAGCTAGTTTCCCCCGATAGGAGACACGTCGATTTTCTTCTGGACGACCGAAGGTTGCACGAGTTAGGATTCATCGTGGATCTTACGGAGGCCAGAAGACGTAAAGTAGAAAAAACTTTGTCTAAGAAGAGTAAGCTTCTGAAGATAATGATTATTTCGGTATTAATACTTTCTGAATCTATGCCTCATTATTTGTCTTCTTCTTTGTCAGAGAAAATTACCGAGACCGCCAAGGGGAGAATGGCTGACAAAGCAAAGGCCACAGAAAAGAAAAAGCGGAGGGTGATCAGGCCTCCTCCGAGTCTTGTAGATGAGGAGGAACACCTCGAGGATGTCCCTCCGCTTAAGAGGACACGGGGCGAGGCACCCTCCGTGTCAGTCGCTATTGTCGGGGATTCTTCTCAGGTTCCCGACGCGATTCCCTCTTTACCGAGAGCAGGAAGAGTTCCCGGGAATGAGCTGGAGGATGTGGAGATAATAGACTCCGACGGTAATTTACCGGAGTCTACACACCGTGGCCTGGCTCTAAGGGACACGGGTGTCTCCCCCAACTACTTCAGAACTCCTCCAATACTGGGGTCTAGCTCCGGGACTAAGCCCATCAATCCCGAAACAGGTGTGGAGTACCTGTGCAGGCATGGGCAAGATCTTCTCCGGAGTGGGGAGATCTCCGGGTATGGAAAGATGTCGAATGTCGACAGAATCCGACACGGGCAAGCTCATATTCTCCAGGTAATGCTCAATTCTTTTGACACTGAATTATTTACAAGTAAATTGTTTCGGATGGTAATGATGACCTTAAAGTTTCATTTAAATATTTTTCGGATATCAGGCCTTCGGTAGTCTCCTTCATATAGAGGACAAATATGGAGACGCAAAGCGGAGGTTCGACAGGCTCCGCAAGGAAAAGGGGGATGTAGACATCAAGCTCCGGGAGTCTGAGGAGCTGGTGGGCCACCAGAGGTCCATAATAAATGAGATGTCTGGATCCTACCGGAAAGCCAAAGACCTCTGCAGGGCAAAGCAAGGAAAGCTCTGCGACTACCGGGGGCGTCTGAAAAGGGCGAACGAATCTATTAGGAGGATGAAGGGCGAGCTCGGCGATAACGGTGTCGAGATGTTCCTCGCATCAGATGAATTTGCCGAGATGCAGGAGGGCATCTTTGACAAAGCGGTGGAGGATGTGCGGAAGCTCCTGCTTCACTCGTACCCTGACTTCGACTTCTCGGCATTCGAGGCGGATGTGAAAAAGGCTACCGAGAATCGCAAAAGGGCTGAAGCTGCCTCTGTGGCTGATTTATCTGAAACATTTCTTGAGGAGCCCCTCTCGGAGAATGAGCCTGAGGCCGTCTCTAATGATGACGAGAGATTCGTTCCTGAACGCCCTGCCGATAGAGCTGCCGAAAAAGAGTGACCATCGGAGCTTCTCCCCGCATTGCTTTTCTTTTTAATTTTTAGTTCTCATTTGTATTTTTTCAACTCCGTTTCTTCGGAGGTTGATATTAATCAGAATTTTTTGTTTGTAACCGAATTGCTAATCATGTATTCATTACTTTTCATCGGTAGTTTAAATGATATTGGAACTTTGTCCTTCTCTTTCAACTTTTATCTTTGCTGTTTGTGATCCTTACTAATTCGGTATATAAATTCGGTACATAAGGGTTTTAGAGCTCAATAGAAACAGTATTATAATTCTGAATAATAACATTTTAATAGTTAAATATCTTCTGAATGATTGCAATATATTCGCGACTTCTGAGGCAGTAGTACTCGATCTTTGGCACTCAAGGTGTTTTTCTCGGGGTTAATACCCTCTGGAGATAATTGCGCTCCGAGATTGGAGACTTTTATGCTCCCCTTAGAGAGTCTTTGGCACTCAAGGTGCTTTTCTCGGGGTTAAAACCCTCTGGAGATAATTGCGCTCCGAGATTAGAGACTTTTATGCTCCCCTTAGAGAGTCTTTGGCACTCAAGGTGCTTTTCTCGGGGTTAATACCCTCTGGAGATAATTGCGCTCCGAGATTGGAGACTTTTATGCTCCCCTTAGAGAGTCTTTGGCACTCAAGGTGCTTTTCTCGGGGTTAATACCCTCTGGAGATAATTGTGATCCGATAATTGATAAAAGATGGTGGAGAGTAAAAGGATGCAAACATAACTGAATTTATATAATTAACATACCCGAATGTTGACACACCGAATTGACATTTTCTTACAAATCCCGGGGTTTATTGGTAGTACTTCTTCAGGTGGTCTGCATTCCATGGGTTCTTCAAGGGCGTACCATCTTCGGTTTTCAACTTGTAGGCTCCCTTCATTGATACAAAATCCACGATGTATGGCCCTTCCCATCTGTCCCCCAGACTACCGGAAGAAGGTAGGATTTTCTTCAGGACAAGGTCGCCTGGGTTGAATCTTCGAATTCGGGCTTTACTGTCATGGTATTTGGTGATTTTCAACTGGTGATGGGCCGTTCTTATTCTCGCCATGTCTCTCTTCTCTTCCAACTCTTCGAGGCATGCTCGGAGTTCCTCGTCATTGTCCCCCGGATTGTATGAAGCGACCCTTCTTGTGGGAATAGAAGTTTCTGTCGGTATGACTGCCTCAGTTCCGAAGGCTAAGGAATATGGTGTTTCCCCTGTAGCCGAATGCGGTGTGGTTCGTATAGCCCATAAAACCTCCGGGAGTTTCTCGACCCATCCCCCCTTCCGAGACTGCAGTTTTCTTTTGAGGAGAGTTTTGATCGTCTTGTTGACAGCCTCGACCTAACCATTGCTTTGAGGATGGACAGGAGAAGAAAATTTCAGATTTATGTGGAAATCTGAACATACCTTCCGTAACTTGTTGTTGTCAAACTGGGTCCCGTGGTCAGCAACTAAAGTGTCAGGAACTCCGAATCTGTAGATTATGGAATGCTTGATGAAATTCGTCGTGTTTGCTTCGGTGATGTGTTTCAAGGCCTCCGCTTCTACCCACTTGGTGAAGTAATCAATCGCAACGACAGCGAATTTCTTGTCCGAGGTTCCTCTAGGAAGGGGTCCGATAATATCAACCCCGAATCTTGCAAATGGCCAGGGTATGGACATAGGGGTTAACGCTTCGGCAGGTAGACGTGGTATATGACCGGTTTTCTGACACCGATCACATGACCCCGCATATGCTTTTGCTTCTCTGAACAATGTAGGCCAGAAGTACCCCTGTCGGACTATTCGGTGGCCCAAGTTTCTTCCGCCTGAATGGCTGCCACAGGTGCCACCATGGACTTCCTAAAGTATTTGATTGGTTTGCGGAGGTCCGACACATCGGAGATAAGGCAGAGAGAAACCACGCCGGAAGAGCGATCCGTTAATTATTAGGTAGCGGGGTGCTTGCCTTCTGATTTTTTGAGCAAGATTTCTTTCAGATGGTAAAGTCCCGTCACGGAGATAACTCATTATCGGGGTCATCCACGTGTCGGTGTCTGTCTCGGGGATTAGTACCGCGGTTTCCTGGTCTTCATGTATGTTAGACTTTGGGAGACGGAATACTGTTACAGTTCTCGGTAGCTTCATTTCAGTGGTAGAGGCGAGTTTTGCTAGAGCATCGGCTTGGGAATTATGGTCTCTTGATACCCGAATGACCATACATTGAACCAATTTTCCCATCAGTTCCTTTACCTTTCTGAGGTATAACTTCATCTCTGGGTCTCTAGCTTGAAAGTTTTCGTTTATCTAATTGACAACCAGTTGGGAGTCACTGTAGACGGTAAGGAGTTCTGCTCCCATATTTAACGCTATCTTCAGCCCGGTAGTTAGTGCTTCATATTCAGCAACATTGTTTGTGGTTTTGAAATCAAACCGGAGGGCTGTTTGAGTGACACTACCGTCGGGGGTTTTGATGATTATTCCGGCTCCACTTCCGTGCCGGTTGGTGGATCCATCGACATACATTTCCCATTGTGGCACCACCTCCGCGGATAGACTCAGAATATCAGGATTCGAATATTCGGCGATGAAGTCTGCCACTGCTTGCCCCTTTACGGAGGTTTCCGGACAGTTCCGACCTCTGAAGGACTTGCCGGAGTGGTTGGTTAGTCAATACAGTAATTGGATGGGACTGGAAATAAGGTCGGAGTTTCCTCGACGCCACTATGAGGCCGAGGGCCATCTTCTCGACTGCTGGGTATCGTGTTTCGGGGTCACTCATGCTCTTACTTACATAATATACCGCTCTCTGAGTAGATCCTTCTTCTTTGATCAGCACCGAGCTGACTGCTACCTCCGATACAGCTAGATACAGGAATAGTGTTTCTCCTACAAAGGGTTTTGCTAACATCGGAGGCTTCTGGAGATAAGTTTTGAGATCTTCGAATGCGGTGTGACATTCGGATGTCCAGCAGAAATCCCCTTTGTGCTTTAAGGCTTTGAAGAACGGGAGGCATCTATCGGTCAATCTTGAAATAAACCTAGATAGGGCCACAATCATGCCATTTAACTTCTGTATGTCTTTTGCTTTTCTTGGTGGGAGAAGTCCTCTCACGGCTCTTATTTTATCGGGGTTGGCCTCGATTCCTCTTTGATGTACCATAAATCCAAGGAACTTTCCTGAGGAAACTCCGAATACACATTTCGTGGGGTTCAGCCGCATCTGATATTGTCTCAAAAGTTGGAAAGTTCTTCGGAGGTTATGGGTGTGTTCTTGAGCTGTAACTGATTTGGTTAACATGTCATCCACATATACTTCCATGGTTCTTCCGATTTCTTGATGAAATATGCGGTTAACGAGCCTCTAATAAGTAGCTCCGGCATTCTTAAGGCCGAAGGGCATCACCCTATAACAATACACTCCACGATCAGTGATAAAAGCTGTCTTGGCCTCGTCTACTTCGTCCATCCGGATCTGATTATACCCGGAATATGCATCCATGAAGCTGAGTAACTCGTGGCCCGCTGTGGCATCTACCATCTGGTCAATTCTCGGTAGAGGGAAACTGTCTTTCGGACAAGCTCTATTCAGGTCGGTGAAGTCGACACACATTCTCCACCTCCCATCTTTTTCTTCACTAAGACTACATTTGATAGCCACTCATTGTAATCTAGATTCCGGATAAATCCTGCTTTCAGAAGCTTGTCTATTTCGGTGGCCATCACTTCGTACCGCTCACTGTTGAAGGATCTCCTCCTCTGGGATACCGGTCTTGACATAGGATCAACATTGAGGGAATGGGAAATTATGGAGGGGTCTATTCCCGGCATGTCAGTGTAACTCCATGCAAATATATTTGAAAATTCCCTTAGGAGTTCTATCACCTCCTTCATGACCTTCGAGTCCAAACTGGCTCCAACGAGAACTGTTTTTTCCGGTTCGCTGTCGCGGAGGATAATGCTCAGTAACTTTTCAGTGGGCTCGCCAACTGGTTGTGAGCCTACATCTCGGGGGTCAAGACTTGTAACATGAACCTCGTCAAGCGGGGTTGGATCGGAAGCCTCAGCTTCGGCTATTTCTCCGATCTGTTTCCTCTTCGGTTTTCTAAGTTTCGGCATGCTCACCGTCGAACGAGACACTGTATTGTAATTGCCTACGGTGAGCACCGGGTTCGACCCAATTTGGATACATCTCTTATACTCTTCTTGATCGGCACTCACCTCCCCCGTGCCAGCTTCGGTTGGGAATTTCATCTTCAAGGAGTAAATACTGGTGACTGCTCGGAGGGCGTACAAAGTGGGCCTTCCGATCAAAATGTTAAAGGGAAAAGGGATATCGACGACTTGGAAGCAGACCCATACGGTGCGTATCTGAGGCCTGGTTCCGAATCTCACTGGTAAGTCTATCTGGCCCACCGGCCTTGTTCGATGACCTCCGATACCTCTGATGCAATATCTGGAAGCCTGCAACTGTTGCAGAGTATACCCCAGCTTCTGTAGTGGGTCCCAATGAATGATGTCTAAAGAACTCCCGTGATCAATGAAGGTCCTTTTTACTGTACGGGTCCCTACCTTTACGGAGATGACCAAGGCGTCGCAATGGGGGTATCTGACCCCGACTGTGTTCGCGGTAGAGAATGCGATGGGCCCCCAATCTTGAGGAGCTTCTTCCGGGGCTGTCGCCATACACACTGAAGCAGGCGCTTTTCCTGAAGATGTGGATCCTAAATCTCCTACGGCGGGCACAGAATCAATGAAATTGATTGGCTCTTCATCATCGGAGTCTTGTGTGGCTGTACTTGACCGGTGGCTGGGTTGTGCTACCTTTAGTTTCTTCTCACCCATTTCTTCTGCCTTGACATATTCTCGAAGTTTTCCACCCCGTACTATTTCTTCGACCTGGTCCCTGAGATCTCGGCACCTCCTTGTTTCATGACCGTGGTTGTTATGGAACTTGCAATATATCCTCCGATTTCTCCTCTCTGGAGGTGTATGTAGTGGTTCGGGCTGTCGCAACAGCTTCTCTTTGTTGGCTATTTCAAGCATTCTATCGAGCGGGAATTTCAGAGGAGTGTATTGGTCGAACTTATCTTTCGGAGGCACCCTTGCGTTCCGGACATAACTCCCGGTGTTAACCTGCCTAGACACCTGAGGCTCTTTTCCTTTGTCTCTAGCTTGCCTCCCCCATCTCCTCGGGGGTTCACTAGGCTCTGCGGATGTTGCATGGCTTTTACTGTCACTGACATCTTCGGCAGTGGCGTACTTCTCTGCTCTCTCCATTAATTCTCGGTAAGTAGTGGGGCCTCTCTTCGACAATGACCAACTCAAGCGGCCTTGTTGAAGTCCTTGGGTGAAAGCCATCACGGCCCCTACTTCACTGAAGTCTTGGACTTGTCTCGCTGCCTCCGTAAATCTCTTCATGTAATCTCTGATGGTTTCAGAATCCTTTTGCTTAATGGACGTTAGGTGGACCATGTGTCTCCTTCTTCTGCGACTTGCCGCAAACCCACTTCGGAATTCTTTTGATAATTCATTGAACGAAGATATGCTCTGTCCTTTCAGGCCCTCATACCATGTTCGTGCATCTCCCGAGAGGGTCAAGGGAAAAACCCTGCATTTAATGGCATCCGATGCTCCCTGCATGTTCATCCAATCGAGGTATGAATCAAGGTGATCATCGGGGTCTCCTGTTTCTCCAAAACCACACATATCTTTCCTGGGCATCCTGAAGTTATTCGGAATCTGTGCTGTTGTAATTTCTTCGGTAAAGGGGCTTGACCTATGGCTTGATGAACGCCTGTGGCCGAAATGGATCTGGTCCTGAATGTCTGCGAGCTGATCTTGTAGATCTCGGAAGGCCTCAGGATCAGCAAAGGTATTCCTTTCGGTATCTCTTTCTTGGTTACGAGATCCACCGGGAAGACTCTGTCGGTGTCTCGTTCTCCTTGGTATCTCTTCTTGAGCAATACCGTCTCGCTCTTCTCTGCTACGTGTCGTTCCTGTTGGTTCCGTGAACCGGAACCGGTATCCGCGCAGCGGAAGTGCGGTGGGCCCGGTTTCTTTTTAAAATTTCATCAAAAACGTTTTAGCCGGATCGTTGTGATTATATTGATTCTAATATTTAACTATAAATAATAAGGAAGGAAATAGTTACCCTTGTAGACTTTCCGTGATTCGCTCGAATCGAGTTCCTCCACTGTAGAATCTTCGTGATTCCCTCAAACCAAGTTCTTCCACACCGAATCTCCAACACCAAAGAACCGACGAGTGGGCGTCTCGGTATTGAACAGAAAAATTCAACTCTTGAATTTCTGTACTAGTTGTGTACTCAACACTTGAGACAACTGGAAAAATATTGAGAGACTATCTCATAATATTTTTAGAGGCTTAGACCTTAAAAATAATTTTTTCTCTTTTGTTATCACTCTCTTGTTTAGAACTAGTGTTTCTCAAAACAAGAACTCTTCTTGTCTTGTTTTCATGAAGCTCAAAATATATGAATCAACTCAAAAATAAATATTTTCTTTTTATGCTTCTTCCATCCTTGAGAGAGTGAGAGAGAGAGCTATATATATATATATATTGGGTGGTGTAGTATTTTTCCACTATCATAGTACTAGGGTGGGTGGTGTAAAGAATCATAGAATAGGAGCTAGAATTCCACTATGCTTTAAATGCAATGATGAAAGAAAAAACAAAACAAAAGAAAAAAAACACTAGTTGAAAAAAGCAAGGGTACTTGATTTCCACCCACCCCATTCATGACTAAAAGTAACAATAATACATCCCACCCCAATTATTAAAACATATATATATATATAATTAAATAATCAAAATATTATTTTATACATATAATTAAATAATCAAACATTATTTAATACATATAATTAAATAATCAAACATTATTTAATACATATAATTAAATAATCAAAATATTAAATAATCAAACATTATTTAATACATATAATTAAATAATCAAACATTATTTAATACATATAATTAAATAATCAAAATATTATTTTATACATATAATTAAATAATCAAACATTATTTAATACATATAATTAAATAATCAAACATTATTTAATAAATAAAACAATACATAAACTTCTTTATGTATAGATGATTAATTCCAAATTAATCACTAAGCCTCAGTATACCTTAATGTTCAATACAGTACTATAGAGATGGTATGGGGACACATGGACCTATAATTTCAAGCTCCAATAAATCTTCAATATTTAATTAAACTCTTTACTTAAATATTAGATTTATTAATTCCAGATTTATTCCACTAAAAAACTGGAACTGCACTCTTGTCATTATAGAATTAATTACTCGAATAGGAATCGAACAGTCCATTGATATAATCATTACATATAGATCAATCCTCCATTAACAGTTCGTAATATGAGCTAGGTTCAAATCCGTTGACCTCTCAATTACGTCTTTATCCTTGAGTGCCCGTGATTCTCTAATAAACAATTATTTATGATCTTATCATAAATTGAGCGCTCCATTGTTCAAGACCAGAATCATTTACTCAAGAGAACTGTTTGTCTACTTTAATTGAGAGGGAATGGATTCCATCTTGTATATTATCATTCCCAGCTAAATATATCATTATGTCTCCAAGATACAAGGTTTTTAGGTTTGGTAATTAGAGCAAACCATACCGAGTAAGTCAAAAGACACAACTCTATAAGTAGGAGTCTGTTAAATACTCAGGATTAAGATCGTTCCATATATGACCATCTGATTGATAAAAGGGAATACTTTATTTCAAGACGGAGATTATTAAAGATTCCAATTTATCGCGTCCATGTCTTGTATAATCTTATTATACAAAGTACCTTCATTCTAATGTCACCACATCAACAGTTCGGATAAAACTGTTCCATTCTTAATGGGAATGAACCATACTAGTAATTTTAATTAATTAAAGATCCCAACTTTAATTATCAATTACAGACAATTAAGATTATTATATTAAACATAATCCTCATGTATATAACAACTTATATACTATGTTTAATATTACATTTAATAATCATGGAATTTTATGTTATTAATACAATATTAATAACATTAAATGCACACAAATATATGATAGAATGTTATTCTAATTATTAATTCAGCAAAAGATTAACAACACTTGTTCTTAGGGCACTTTCCCCAACAATCTCCCACTTGCCCTAAAGCAGATGAGACATGTCCTTTAACCCCAGTCCTTCTAGATGCCCTTCAAAATTCTTTGCCGGAAGAGTCTTTGTGAAGGGATCTGCGAGGTTGTCTTCAGATCTAATCTTCAGAACAGACACATCACCACGATGGACAATCTCTCTTATAAGGTGATACTTTCGCTCTATATGTTTTCCTCTTTTGTGGCTTCTAGGTTCTTTTGAATTAACCACGGCTCCACTATTATCACAATAAAGTGTCATGGGTTTTTCCATATCTGGAACAACTTCCAGATCAGATAAAAACTTTCGGAGCCAGACTGCTTCTTTAGCTGCTTCACAGACAGCCACGTATTCAGCCTCCATAGTGGAATCAGCTATGCAAGATTGTTTGATGCTTCTCCAAACTATGGCTCCACCACCAATGGTAAACACTGACCCAGACGTCGACTTTCGACTGTCTTTGTCTGATTGAAAATCAGAATCAGTGTAGCCAATAGGAATCAAATCCCTACCAGAATATACAAGCATATAGTTTCTCGTTCTCCTAAGATACTTGAGAATGTGTTTAACTGCTACCCAATGATCTAATCCTGGGTTAGACTGATATCGGCTGACCACTCCCACTGCATAGCATATGTCAGGTCTAGTACATAACATAGCATACATAAGACTGCCCACTGCGGAGGCATAGGGAATGTGTCTCATATTCTCTTCCTCTTGAGGTGTTTTAGGACACTGCTCTTTAGAAAGAGTAACTCCATGACGAGAAGGTAGATTACCTTTCTTGGAGTTTTGCATTGCAAACTTGATTAACATCTTATCAATATACGATGCTTGAGACAATGCTAACATCTTGTTCTTACGATCTCGTATAAGTTGGATCCCAAGAACATAACTTGCCTCTCCCAAATCCTTCATTTGGAATTGGTTAGCTAGCCATTTCTTTACATTTGATAAAGATTCTACATCATTCCCAATGAGAAGAATGTCATCAACGTAAAGAATTAAGAAGACCACCTTCTTTTCTTTGATGTACTTGTAGACACAAGGCTCATCAACATTTTGATCAAATCCATATGATTTAATTGCTTCATCAAATCTAATATTCCAAGATCGAGAAGCTTGCTTAAGTCCATAGATGGACTTTTGCAACTGGCAAACTTTTTGCTCTTGGCTTTTATCTATAAACCCCTCTGGTTGCACCATATAGATGCTTTCGTCAAGATGGCCATTCAAAAAAGCCGTCTTGACATCCATTTGCCATATTTCATAGTCATAATATGCGGCAATGGATAAGAGTATACGGATGGATTTGAGCATGGCTACTGGCGAGAAAGTCTCTTCATAGTCAACTCCCTCTTTTTGGGTAAAACCCTTTGCCACTAGCCTAGCTTTGAAAGTTTCCACTTTCCCATCCACTCCCCTCTTTCTTTTGTAGATCCATTTACAACCAATAGGTTTAACCCCTTCGGGTAGGTCTACAAGTTTCCAGACTTAGTTGGAGTACATTGACTCCATCTCAAGATTCATTGCTTGTTGCCAATTCTCTTTGTCAGAATCTTCCATTGCACATCGATATGTCAATGGATCATCTTTACCAAGTTCAGAAATCACAACTTGTGCTTCCCCAATTTGTCCATAGCGAGTAGGTTGTCTCACAACCCTCCCACTACGACGAGGTGGTAAATCATTCTGATTTTGAGTTGTGGTCTTCTCATTTTGTCGTTCGACAACAGTTGTCGATGTTGGTCTGACCTCATCAGAAAGTAACTCCTCAAGTATAACTTTACTACGAGGTTTGAAGTTTGTCATATAGTTATTTTCAAGAAATGTTGCATTTGTCGATACAAATACTTTATTATCTTGATGACTATAAAACAAACCTCCTCTCGTTCCTTTTGGATATCCTACAAATATGCATACTTCAGATCGAGGTTCCAACTTCCCAGTCCTACCTTTAAGTACGTGTGCAGGACATCCCCATATGCGAATGTGTCGCAAACTAACTTTGCTACCATTCCACAACTCTAAGGGTGTCTTAGGTATAGACTTAGATGGAACTAAATTAAGTATGTATACAGAAGTCTGTAGTGCATATCCCCAGAACGACATGTGTAATGATGAGTAACTTAACATGGATCTCACCATATCAAGCAATGTTCTATTTCTCCTTTCTGCGACACCGTTTTGCTGTGGTGTCCCAGGTGCAGTCAATTGGGATAAAATCCCATGTTCGATTAAATGATCCAAGAATTCATTATCAAGGTATTCACCTCCTCGATCTGATCGAAGAGTTTTAATCGATTTATTTAATTGCTTTTCAGCCTCGGCTTGGAATTCTTTAAACTTTCCAAAAGTTTCAGATTTCCTTTGCATTAAATAAATATAACCATACCTAGAATAATCGTCAATGAAAGTGACGAAATATTCATATCCTCCTCTTGCTTGTACATTAATCGGACCGCACACATCAGAATGTATTAATTCAAGAGGTTCTTTGGCTCTTTGACCTTTTCCCGAAAAAGATCGTTTAGTCATTTTACCTTCCAGACAGGATTCACAGACTGGAAGAGTGCCAACTTTTAGCTCTCGTAAAGGACCTTCCTTTACCAATCTTTCAATCCTATTTAGGTTTATATGACCTAGTCTAAGATGCCATAGGTATGTGTTATCATCAGGAGAAATCTTTTGCTTTTTAGACTTTGGTTGTTCGACTTTGAACATTTCAGTGTTAAGCAGTGTGTTAAAGGTTGGTCTTAAAAAATAGAGACCGTTGTCCAAAATTCCAGAACAAATATTTAAACCCTTTCTAGAAATAATAACAACTTTATCATTAAAAGAAACCTTAAATAATTGTTCATACAGTCTTGAAACAGAAATCAAATTTCTTCTAAAACCGGGAATATAATAAACATTGTTCAAAACAAGAAATTTATTATTAAAGAGAAGTCTCACTTCTCCCACTGCTTTAGCTGACACCATAGCCCCATTACCCACTCTCATCGTGTAGTCCCCATCGGCTAGTTCTGTTACAGAATCAAACATCTGCATAGAACAACAAACATGGTTAGTCGCACCTGAATCAACTATCCAGGAAGACATATCAAGTTCAACTAAACAAGATTCTAGAACAAGTAAATCTGATTTACCTTTCTTTTTGATCTTAAGCTCTTCGAGGTACTTTTTACAGTTCCTCTTCCAGTGACCATCTATGCCACAGTGGAAACATTTTCCTTTGGCCTTTTTGTCAGAGCTCTTTGCTTTGTTGTTGTTGATTTTCTTAGCCTTGAAATTGCCTTTTTTGTTTTTCAACTTGCCACTTCCTTTATTCTTATTCTTCCTCTTGTTGGACTTTCCAGAAGAGGAAGTTGTAGCTTCGGCAACATTTGCCTCACCTCCTTTTTCATTCAAAATGGATTCGAAGGTTTGAAGCTCGTTAAGCAACTGAGTCATGTTGTACTTTAATTTATTCATGAAATAGTTACTTTTAAATTGAAGGAAGTTAGGGGATAGTGTTTCTAAAATCATCCCCACCTGTGTGGCTTCGTCGATATTGGCACCATGTATTTCCGCCTCATTAATGTGTTCAATCATTTTGAGCTTATGCTCGCGGACTGAAGTACCCTTTTTCATTCTGGCGTTCATAAGCGCCTTTACAGCCTCATGACGAGACTGTTCAGAAGGGCGCCCAAACATTGCCTGTAGGGAGTCCATAATCCCTTTTGCGGTTTCAACCGTTTCATGCTTACATCTAAGCACGTCAGACATGCCTGCTAACAGGTAGCAGCGGGCTTTGTTGTTGGCATTTTGCCAACGATCATATGCCTCAGCAACATTTGTTGATGACTTGGCATGAGGGCGTGGAGGACATTCATCCGTTAGGACAAACTTGAAGTTTTCACATACAAGCACGATGTTCATGTTACTTTTCCATTTGACAAAATTTTCACCGGTTAAAGTTTCAGCAGCGAGTATCTTGATTATTGGATTGGACATGTTTGGTTTGCTGAAATTAAATAACAATCATTCATATTTAATATGTGTGCACAGTTCATATATATCACATATATAAACTTCGGTAATGTAAATATGATGCATGACGCATGTAAAAATACAGAAAAATTATTTACTCATTTACCACGATAATTCAATTTTCACAAATAACGTGCCGTCGTAGGATAGGTCATGCATTTGACAATTGAATTGAGACTTTCTCAATCAATAAAAGTTAAATCAAAATATCTCATATTTTCAACTTTCATTAATCACCGTTTACTTTGATCAAGATTGTAATTAACAAGCTTAATTACATCTTTTGAGTGTAACCTACCATTTCAGACTTTTCAGACTTAACTCAAAAATTACCGCCGTAGGGTAGGTCAATTTTGAAATACATCTAAAAATCCTATCGCATGGAAGACAACCTTGCTATGACTCAAATGGACACCCTCCGTAGGGAGGACGAAATCAAAGCGTCTCGAGGCGCCATTTAAATCTCACGATGTTGTACTAATGGTAGAGACTATGGGTAACATTGTCATATTACCCTCTCCCACTCAATATTTTGAATTGCCGTATTTTAATTACAAAATATCCAATATTATGTAATAATAATAGTCATGCATTTGACAATTGAATTGAGACTTTCTCAATCAATAAAAGTTAAATCAAAATATCTCATATTTTCAACTTTCATTAATCACCGTTTACTTTGATCAAGATTGTAATTAACAAGCTTAATTTCATCTTTTGAGTGTAACCTACCATTTCAGATTTTTCAGACTTAACTCAAAAATTGCCGCCGTAGGGTAGGTCAATTTTGAAATACATCTAAAAATCCTATCACATGGAAGACAACCTTGCTGTGACTCAAATGGACACCCTCCGTAGGGAGGACGAAATCAAAGCGTCTCGAGGCGCCATTTAAATCTCACGATGTTGTACTAATGGTAGAGACTATGGGTAATATTGTCATATTACCCTCTCCCACTCAATATTTTGAATTGCCGTATTTTAATTACAAAATATCCAATATTATGTAATATTAATAATTATAACAAATTATAAAACATTTTCTAATCTAAAACAGTTTTAGAATAGAATATGTATGCATGTCATGTTATAACGATTCCAGTAGGCACTTACTAACTAAGATGACATATTATATGCATGAACATATTATATAATTATCGCATAAAATATAATATGAAAAAGAAAAATAAAAACTAAATGAATTTTGGCCGAGTTCCTTTGGATATTTAAATTACAACCCATAAATAAATCAAATTACAAAAATGGTCTTGTTGTAATATTTCTTCAGCATCCGATCCAATCTCATCGATTTGTTGATAACGCCATCCTCTTCAATATCACAATTTACAAAAATCCTATACCCCTTGGGTTTACAAATTTTTTATCTAAAAATTGAAGAAGCGATAAAACATAAAATCCAAAGGAACCATATAATTAACGACCAAAAATCATTTTTATTTACCATTCATCACATGAATAAAAAAGAACTATTAAATCACATTTAATGCAAAGCGCCTACTACCGGAATCAATTTCAACATTAGAATCAATATAAGTTACAACGTGGCTCTGATACCAATTGTTGGTTCCGTGAACCGGAACCGGTATCCGCGCAGCGGAAGTGCGGTGGGCCCGGTTTCTTTTTAAAATTTCATCAAAAACGTTTTAGCCGGATCGTTGTGATTATATTGATTCTAATATTTAACTATAAATAATAAGGAAGGAAATAGTTACCCTTGTAGACTTTCCGTGATTCGCTCGAATCGAGTTCCTCCACTGTAGAATCTTCGTGATTCCCTCAAACCAAGTTCTTCCACACCGAATCTCCAACACCAAAGAACCGACGAGTGGGCGTCTCGGTATTGAACAGAAAAATTCAACTCTTGAATTTCTGTACTAGTTGTGTACTCAACACTTGAGACAACTGGAAAAATATTGAGAGACTATCTCACAATATTTTTAGAGGCTTAGACCTTAAAAATAATTTTTTCTCTTTTGTTATCACTCTCTTGTTTAGAACTAGTGTTTCTCAAAACAAGAACTCTTCTTGTCTTGTTTTCATGAAGCTCAAAATATATGAATCAACTCAAAAATAAATATTTTCTTTTTATGCTTCTTCCATCCTTGAGAGAGTGAGAGAGAGAGCTATATATATATATATATATTGGGTGGTGTAGTATTTTTCCACTATCATAGTACTAGGGTGGGTGGTGTAAAGAATCATAGAATAGGAGCTAGAATTCCACTATGCTTTAAATGCAATGATGAAAGAAAAAACAAAACAAAAGAAAAAAAACACTAGTTGAAAAAAGCAAGGGTACTTGATTTCCACCCACCCCATTCATGACTAAAAGTAACAATAATACATCCCACCCCAATTATTAAAACATATATATATATAATTAAATAATCAAAATATTATTTTATACATATAATTAAATAATCAAACATTATTTAATACATATAATTAAATAATCAAACATTATTTAATACATATAATTAAATAATCAAAATATTAAATAATCAAACATTATTTAATACATATAATTAAATAATCAAACATTATTTAATACATATAATTAAATAATCAAAATATTATTTTATACATATAATTAAATAATCAAACATTATTTAATACATATAATTAAATAATCAAACATTATTTAATAAATAAAACAATACATAAACTTCTTTATGTATAGATGATTAATTCCAAATTAATCACTAAGCCTCAGTATACCTTAATGTTCAATACAGTACTATAGAGATGGTATGGGGACACATGGACCTATAATTTCAAGCTCCAATAAATCTTCAATATTTAATTAAACTCTTTACTTAAATATTAGATTTATTAATTCCAGATTTATTCCACTAAAAAACTGGAACTGCACTCTTGTCATTATAGAATTAATTACTCGAATAGGAATCGAACAGTCCATTGATATAATCATTACATATAGATCAATCCTCCATTAACAGTTCGTAATATGAGCTAGGTTCAAATCCGTTGACCTCTCAATTACGTCTTTATCCTTGAGTGCCCGTGATTCTCTAATAAACAATTATTTATGATCTTATCATAAATTGAGCGCTCCATTGTTCAAGACCAGAATCATTTACTCAAGAGAACTGTTTGTCTACTTTAATTGAGAGGGAATGGATTCCATCTTGTATATTATCATTCCCAGCTAAATATATCATTATGTCTCCAAGATACAAGGTTTTTAGGTTTGGTAATTAGAGCAAACCATACCGAGTAAGTCAAAAGACACAACTCTATAAGTAGGAGTCTGTTAAATACTCAGGATTAAGATCGTTCCATATATGACCATCTGATTGATAAAAGGGAATACTTTATTTCAAGACGGAGATTATTAAAGATTCCAATTTATCGCGTCCATGTCTTGTATAATCTTATTATACAAAGTACCTTCATTCTAATGTCACCACATCAACAGTTCGGATAAAACTGTTCCATTCTTAATGGGAATGAACCATACTAGTAATTTTAATTAATTAAAGATCCCAACTTTAATTATCAATTACAGACAATTAAGATTATTATATTAAACATAATCCTCATGTATATAACAACTTATATACTATGTTTAATATTACATTTAATAATCATGGAATTTTATGTTATTAATACAATATTAATAACATTAAATGCACACAAATATATGATAGAATGTTATTCTAATTATTAATTCAGCAAAAGATTAACAACACTTGTTCTTAGGGCACTTTCCCCAACAGTTCCCGCAATTCTTTGTGGTGCTTGTTGGTTCATATGCTCCCCCTGGTTTGGTTCCACGAACTGAGCGTTCTGATGACGCCTTCTTCTTCGCTCCGCAGGTTGTACCTCAGGAAGACCTCCCTCCGCTCGCGAATTTACTTCGGCCGAGTCTCCCTGATGTCCTCCCCCATCCACGACGTTAATCACCCTTGTTACATTCTGAGCCAATGTCTCCAATCTGCTGGTGATCCCTTGGATTACTGGATCGTTTGCTTGCGGAGGTACCTGTTGCACCTGCTGTGGCGCATATATTTGCGGGTAACCTTGCGGGTAATAAACATGTTGCGGCATTGAAGGATAAAACGGGTTCATCGGCATCTGGGGATATTGTTGCGGAGGTCCCTGATAACCGAACATTTGGTTCTGAATAGGAAACTGGCCCGGATATGGGTAATATCCATAGTTTGCAGGTAACGGTTGCGGTCCCCCTGTGGCTCCTAGGTTGGCCGGTACTGGATAAGGGGGCTGTTGTTGTTGCGGGATCTGTGGATGATCGCTCGTCCCGCGGGGTCTCAATTCGAGGTTTATATTCGGATAAGCGTCATCAGGCTGTGGATTCATTGTTTCCGCGAAGGCGTTGAAGGTTCAACCCCCTCCTTCTAGCGCCAACTGTTGAGGGCAAAAATGAGCCTCCAGAATACTGTCCTCCGAGACGGAGAAATATATATATGAGAATGAATTTACAGCAATGATTTACTGATAGTATACAGTAATTGTTCAGAGTTAAAAGTAAGAAAATTTCCAAAAGTCCCATGCAAGGTAAAAATGAGGCATTTTATAGCCTCAAGTCTGACAGCTCGGGACACGCGTCGAGACCGTATTTGCTGATGCCGACAGCTGCCAAAATGTGCTCAGTAAGGGTCAGGTCTGACAATTATGCCCTTCGAATTATAGTCGGTATTCATGTGGAAACGGTGGGCGAGGATTCGGAGGATATGCTATGCAGTGGATATAAACTCCGCATAGTAATCGGAGGTTTAATGAAGACCGAGTCCAAAGTGCCGGTGGTTATAAACATGCCTAACACATATAATTAAAAATTCATTCAAAAGAAAAAAAGAAAAGAAAAAAAAGACTCTCGTGTGCAACCAGGATTCTAATAGAATATTCCCATACATAACTAGACACAACTATTGAAAACTTAGATTACCCCATTAGAGCATCTCCAACCATGCTCTCTAAATTTTAGTTAAATTTTTGTTATTTTAGCTAGTAACTTTTTATGAGGCCACTCCAACCATCCTCCCTATTATAGTCGGTCATTAATATTTTAATATTTTTTAAATTTAAAATATTAATAATTTTTTTAAAAAAAATTGTAAAAATAAGAGAGAAGATCAATCAACTTAAAAATAATAATAATAATAAGAGAGAGAAGAAAGAGAGTTTGAAATGGCTCCCTACATTTGGAAAGCTCTCTAAAATAGGGAGCTATTTAGAGCTATTTAGAGAGCCCTTTGGAGTGCTTTAAAACCAAATTCATCCCTTATTTTAGTTAAGGATATGGTTTAGGGAGCCTCTCCAGATGCTCCACCCCTTAAAATTAGGCATAGAACAATAAAAAGGTCTGCATCAGCTTAGAGCATCACCAAAAGGCTCTTCAAATAAGATATTTGTTAAAGTCAAAAGAGCCACATCAACATATTTTGCTCCAACAGACTCTTCAAATGAGATTCATCAAATAAGATTTTGCTTCTCTCTCTTCAATATTGAAGAGCAACTTCTCCCTCTTCAATTATTATTATATTATTTTTTATATCATATCATCATTAATATTTGACATCTATATCTTTTTATTTTTTTTAATTAAATTCAATTAATATATAATAAGTTTTAATTTATAAATTTTATCATAATAAAAATTATATCATTAGAAAGATCTCATTTAGATCTTTAAAATGAGATTAATATTGAATATTTAATAATAACATATTATTATATCTAACTTGAAAAAAAATGAAGGGTAATTATATTTGTTAGGGGAGGAATTTGAGTGCTTTCATTAAAATAATATAAACCTATTTCTAATTGAATAGTCTTTTGGAGGGGCTTCTCTTTTTTCACTCTTCAAATTGCCACATAGGTAAGCAAATAAACATTTGAAGAGTGAAAATAGAAGAGTCTTTTGAAGATGCTCTTATAAGCAAAACCTGAAACCGCTGTGACGCGGTCCAAATCTGTTAACAAATTTTAAAATGACCCATATGCCCATCAAGTCACGCGTCAGTACATCAAGAAGCCAGGGGCATCATAGTCAATTCTGATCTTTGACGTTAATTGAAAAAAGAACTTCCGACTGAAAGGTGAAAACGTCACAATTTTTCTCATTCTGTTCGAAGTCTTACCCGCCCAGCTACCAAAACCGCTATTGCTGCTAACCTGCACCGTGAGCTATCCTCCATATCCTACGCCGCAGTCACCCCCTGAAGACGATGACAGACGAGGAGATTCTCAGCAAGCTCGAGGATTCCACGGAGAACGCCGCGAGTCGCCAGCTCGACACCCTCCGTTCAATCCTCGAGCGTCAAGCCGGCGTACGTTATCTCCAACCTCACCTCTCCGGCTACAGTGCACCGATCGACGCCTCAACTTTCAGGCGTGCCGTGCCGTTGTCTTGCTACGATGACTACGTCGATCACATCAATCAACTTGCCAGTGGCCTCGTTGATCACGATCACGATAAGCCTCTCCTTTCCGTTGATCCCTTGGTTTGCTTCTTTTACAGGTAAAATTCATCTTTCTATTTGCTATTTGTGTAATGCAATGGCATATATTAGTGATATTAGTATATTACACTCATAAATAGTTCTTTATTTGATAGTTAGATATATTTGAAGTTTAGTTGTATGGAATTCTTTACAAACAATTAAACAAGAGACATCAAAAGTTAGAAGTAAAAAGTTGGCTTTTACTGACTTTTTCTCGTTTAATGGACTTTAAACATTTGAAGTTTCCCCGCAAAGTAACCAAAAATTTTCAATTTTCAATTTTAAGTTTTAACATTAGGACTGTTTCACAGCTCTGGAACAAGTTCGGTGAAGCCAAAATTGATCCCATATTTTGACTCTACACTCTCAAAAGCTGCTTCACAAATAGCTCACCAAGGCAGTGGTGCAATTCTTCGAAGGTTTCATTTAATTTTGTTCCTATTTTTTTATTTATTTACCTATGTCTAAGTAAATGTTTGAATCTGTTTCTAATTTTGAACATTAATCTAGGTTGTTTCCTCCGAGGAATGAAAACAATAAGGTCCTATGTTTTATTTACGCGGGGAATATAACCACAACGAAAGGTGGGTTTAAGGCTATGGCTGCCTCTGCATTTCCTTTGCAAAGAAGTCGGAATGAGACCTGGTCTCAACTTCGCTATCTCTCTAGTCCTCTAGAAGTCATTCTTGGATCCGATTTGGAGCATCAAATGTACTGCCACCTTCTTTGTGGTCTTAGGAACTCTGAAATTATCAGTGGAATTGTAGCCCCGTATGCTGTGGGGTTGATTAGAATATTTAATGTTTTAGAATCTAAATGGGAGCAGATGTGTGATGATCTCGAAAATGGGTATCCGTGTTCAGATATTACTGAGATTGCAATGAGAGATTCTGTTGTCGAGGTTCTTGGTGGACCACAGCCAGATTTGGCAAAAAGAATTCGATCAATTTGTGGAGAAAATAATTGTTGTGGGATTGTGAGTAGATTATGGCCTAATGTTCGTTATATCAGGTGTGTTACGACTGGAATTATGAGGCAGTATTATCCAAAACTCAAATATTATGCAGGAGAGGTTCCTGTTGTAGGAGGAGACTATTTTGCTTCAGAATGTTGTGTGGGGATTAACTTGGATATTGTTCAACCTCCAGAGACAACCCGATTCGTTATGCTTCCAACTGCAGCTTATTTTGAGTTTCTTCCATTTGATATGGAGAGGAGAGAGATTATTGGTGAAGAAACTGCTGAATTTTCAAGCGTCGAGGTAGGGAAGGTCTATGAAGTGGTTGTGACTACTTATAGAGGACTATATCGGTACCGCTTGGGTGATATTGTAAAAGTTGTTGGGTTCTATAATTCTGCTCCACAAGTGGAGTTCCTAATGAGAGCTCCAAAAAGTTCTTTTGAGATTGTAACTGAGAGAGACTTGATGTCTGCCATGGAAGGTTTCCAATCTGTTCTACGAAATGCTATGGCTGCCGAGATCGTGGAGTTTGCAATTTATATGGACTTAGAGTTGAGCCCAAGAAAATTGAGGATTTTTGTTGAAGTTAGTGGGGGATGTATGTTTCTGCAGGAGAAGTTACCAGAGTCATCAGTTGTAGGTTTTAAGAGATGTTGTTCCTCGCTTGAGGATGGCCTTGGAAGTATTTACAAGGTGCAGAGAGATAGAGGTCAAGTAAGCCCTTTACTGGTATCCATTGTGAAACCTGGTAGCTTTGATAAACTACTACGAGTAGCCATTGAGAATGGAGCACCAGCTAATCAATATAAACCACCTAAGATTATAAGAAATCATGAAATTGCAGAGTTTCTGGAAGGATGTTCTCTGGCAACTGCTTGTTTGGATTCTCTGGATGGTTAATGGATCAGATCACATTA
The DNA here is from genome assembly GCA_954870605.1 of Acer campestre. Classification (NCBI taxonomy): domain Eukaryota; kingdom Viridiplantae; phylum Streptophyta; class Magnoliopsida; order Sapindales; family Sapindaceae; genus Acer; species Acer campestre. The sequence goes on along the minus strand of OX940802.1, from coordinate 13,271,633 downwards.
TTATCTGTGTTTAATTTCATTCTAGTTTCTTATAAAATAAAAAATAAAATAAAACTTCTGGTGATTCTGTGTATGATCAAAGATGGGATGTTTTTCCAGTTCAATTACTGTATAATCTAATATAGTACAATACTGGGCAGAACAAGTGAATAACTAAACTATTGGTTGATGGCTGAGAGTCTTCTATAGTTTGGAAAATATAATTAGTTTTCATTCAGCTTCACAGTTTGCAGGTAATCAACCATCGTGCAGCATCAGTTGTTGAATGAGAAACCAGATGAAATCCCAACGCTAGATGTAATGAAAATCAAGCTGTAAGGATGATTCTCTCATCTAGCCATCTAGGCATGTTTGTATTTGTAGTTCAAAAAGAATTAATTTTAATTCCATTTATTATAACTGTTTTCAATATATTAACATTTCTGATTTCTAGAGGCAATGATCTTTAATCTGTTTTTGTTTCTCTATGCATTTATGGCTGCTTGAATCTGTTCCAGGGTTCTCCTCTTTGATTCAGGTACCATCGTAGCCACGAACAATATACTCAATGCATTGATTGCAGTGTAAAGATTAAAGAATAAAGGTACCTGAAAACCCCACTTAAGACATCCGTGTTAAAAGAACAAATTTGCATATCTATATCAGTGTTGCAAAAGTCCCCGACTAGGACCGACTAAGCGCTGCCTAGTCCCTAGTCGGTGGTCCGCCGCCCCGACTAGGTGGTTTACCGCCTAGTTGGCCTAATTGGTCAAAGTCAATGACTAGTTGCCGTTGACCTACTAGGTTGACTTTTTTTTATTGACTTTTTGGAATTTTATTGGGTTTGTTAGATTTTGTTTAGTTGTTTATGGATTTTGATTCTCAATATTGAGTTTTTTAGAATTTTATTTTCAATTTGAGGTTCTATATATGAAATTGTATGAACATTTATTCAATTACAACAAAAAATATATTAAAAAAATTCCGACCGACTGCCAACCTGCCGCCGGTCGACTTTCGGCCAACCGCCTAGTCCGCGACTAATCCCCGACTAGGCGGGCTAGGTGCTAGGCCAGGGGTCGCCACCCAACTAGCGCCTAGCGTTTTCTGCAACACTGATCTATATTGTGCAGTGTAGTGGTAATTTTTGAAACAGAATACTACTTCCCGTCTTGACCAGGTTTTTAAATTCTGCTTACTACTTTTTTTTTTTCAAAATGTTAAATCTGGTTACTCGCATTGTGCATCTTTACTGGTTAAGACTTATTCAATGTTGAATCTTATTGTAGCCAAGTTAGTTGGCTTGCTTTGTAGCATTCATGTGCAAATTATTATTTCTTTTGATAGGATAAAAAAAGGAGGTCATTTTTCTCTGTTTACAATTTAGTATTTACCATAGGAGCTCCAGGTCATGAGGAAGTTAAAAGTGTAGGTAACTGCCCATGCACCAAACCAGTACACTGTAATCGCTAGGCTTCCCGCTGCTCCGTTTATATTTATAGGAAATATCTGTAACAGGAGGCCATTTTCAGATTGATGGAATAAATGACGAATACAAGGAATTTTAATTCTTTAATGGTTTATTACCTCAGACAAGGAAGAACTGTACCCATTCCTGCCCAAAAGGACCCTACGTAGAGCTGAATGCTAAAAAAAATGGTCAGGAATAACAAGGAATTCTGATGAACGAATTGAGCAGATTAATACGATTTTCCAGTATTCAAAGTAGTTTTTAGTATAAAGTTCATGTGTACATTTTTCTCCTTATCCTGTCGCGAGTCTTGTATAACCAAGGACAAAGCCCCCCTTGTGTTATAAGTTAAAATCAAGACAGTGAAAACAAAAAATGAGATTGGTCGAATAAGTGAAATTGATTCTAGTTACTGATCTGCAGCTGAAATAGAAAAAAACAGATGAATTTTAGAGAATAAAACTGTATTGTACCAATCTTAGCAAAAGTAAATAGTAAGCCAATCTGCAAGACAGATAACATGAACTCTATTGTCAAACATGTTTTGCTAAAACTCTGCAAATTCAAATATGTTTTGAGATTTTCTTGATGATTAGAGAAACCTGTTGTTGACACTGAGTACTGTTCTAACTTGGTTTCCTTCTTTTGTCATTCATATAGTCATCTTTCAGTTTCGTTAGCTACCCAAATTAAGGGTGGCTTGCTGTGGTGATTTGTGATTACCTCTCCATTTCCGATCTCAAGTTATATATACTTCCTGACAGTTGCAAGATTTTAACTACCTCCTGGAATTTGATGAGTTCCAATATTTGAACATGCTTTTTAAGTAAGAAGCGAAGCCATTAATATACCTCTGCTAGAGATAGAGAGAGATCTGTTGTAATAGCAGTCTGAGTAGGTGATGAATACCTGCAACACAAACTTCCCCAATCGTCTGTCCTGATATTGAGGCAAGCCCCCTACCCCCACATTGAGACTCAAATTGATACAACAGCTTTGGTTGTTTCTGGTTGGGGGTATCTTTCAGTTGGTTGGCTACTTTTATTATGAACTTATTATTATTGTTATTTTGACTTGGGAATTATATAAGAACTTTATTCGGTGAATAATACACCAGTAATCAGATAGCGTATTGTTCGATTTGTAATTGATTGATTGTGTATTTAACAATTTGATGTATCATGTGTGCTCTTTATTATTTCAAAACATGTAAACCTACTGAAGACAATTTGTAAATTGCAACTATTATTGATGGAATTATTGTAATGCATTACTGCTTCCAGTTTGATGTAAATTAAAAAAAAAAAAAAAAAAAAAAAAACCTCCAAACACTGTCGGAGCCTATATTTCTTTAAAGGAGAAACTTAGGGAAAACACCTTGAGCCAAACTAGACTCTGAAAAATTCAGAGGAAAAACTTCGAATATATTATTCAGAAAACTGATTACATAGATGAGGCAAGACTGAATAAATGACTACACCAATAATAAGACTGAATTCTTTGGCTGATTAATTAATGATAGCATTTTCCAAGATAAAATAAATGGCTTCTTTGACTATTCAAGTCCAAATAACACTAAATTAATTCTACAATGCATCACAGTTGCTAGCATTTTCATTTAACTGAAGTCTGAAGACCTAGAAACTGATTGTTTTACAAAAATTAAAATTCAAAGGAGAATTTTGCAAGTGATGATGGTCTTTATTCAATTTCCATTTATTTAACCATTGATGGCTGCTTGAATCTGTTCCAGGGTTCTCCCCTTTGTTTCAGGTACCATCACGGCCACGAACAATATAGCCAATACATTGATTGCAGCATATAGAATAAAGGTACCTGAAAACCATATGCAGATACCAATGTAAGTGATATCTTTTCAAACCAAAACTCATTTTCAGTCTGACCAGACCATTTCCAAAATGCTTTCAGTTCACATTGTGCATCTTTAGCCTGCTTTGTAAGATTTGTGTGCAGTTACTACTTATTATTTAGAAGGTTAGTATTTACCATAGGAGCTCCAACTCATGAGGAAGTTAAAAGTGTAGGAAACTACCCATGCACCAAACCAGTTCATTAATGTCGCTAGGCTTCCAGCTACTCCTTTTATATTTATAGGAAATATCTGCAATAGAAATAGTGTTTTCAGATTGATGGAATGAATAAAACATTGGAGTATAAATCTTTCATATTTTAGTTACCTCTGACATTATAACCCAAGGAACTGCACCCATTCCTGCCGAAAAGGACGATATGTAGAGCTGAGCAAAAAAAACTAATTGTCAGGGATAGCAAAGAAGATACAAAGTATAATCTTCTCTCTCTTTTTTCAAATTGACTAGATTATGAAGTTGTCTTCGATATTACCAGTATGCCAGTCACAGCAAGAGCAGGAACAGCTTTGAGTGCCAATTCATGAACCTGGTTCAGAAAAGGTTCTCTGCATATCAATATTAGAGAAATTTAATATTGAAGTTGTCCGGGGTAGATTTGAAAGTTACCTTTAGATAGAATGAAAGCCCAGTTAGAAGACATCCTAAGACTAGCCCTGTAGCAGAAACCTGGAATGAAATTTAAAAACCAATGAAAGAAATTAACTTTTTTGTAAATGAAGAGGAATTATCTGAGAGCAATAGAAATAGTTGGTGGTTTGTACAAGAACTTACAAATAATAAGGGCTTTCTTCCAACTCTATCTATCACAATTGTAGCAAGGCCAGTAACAACAACCTGCAGAATTTATTAGAATGAAAAAATGTAGATTTTCAAGAAATTGTTGGAGTTTGGAGAGAGATTAACACCTGAAGAATGGCATAGACTATGGTTCCAATGCTGGAAGAAAATCCTGAGACATTACAGATATAAGCAATTGAAATATCATTAGTAACACTAAATTATTTGGAGATTTTCCATTTGAACATAAAAGGTATATTAACTGCATGAAAAATTCAAATATAAAGGGTATCAAGATGCTGTGATTTTTTCTCTTCCCTGTCATCGTTTTGTAAGGAGCTCTTTACCTGCCATCTCAAAAATGTTGCTGACATAAAAACAGATTCCGTTGATTCCTCCAAATTGTTGAAAGAACATCAATCCAACCCCAATCTTGTCAAAGATAAGTTAATGGATTAAGGAAAATTTTGAGTGCTAGAATTATAAAGCAAATGGAGAGAGATTCCTACGGTGACTGAGAGCAAGTATCTTCTTTGAAACAAATCCAGCACTTTGGCTTTTGGGAGCCGTTCAAGAGTTTCTATGTAATCCTGTTCAAGCAGTGACATAATATTTCTTTGAGTACGTTTTCTTTTCAATACTCTTTAGACAATTATTACTTTATTAGTATGGTGTTCGGAAATAAGACCTGGATTTCGGTAGCCTCTTGTGATATATCAGCGTCCTTGCCGCGAAGTTTCTGTAGTGCAGCTTCAAACTCTTTTTCCTTCCTTTTCTTTGCCTGTATCGATGGTAAGGTTATGTTCATGATTATATTTTTGTTTCTTTGTAGGGTGCTAATTGCAATTGCTGTTTCTTAGTTCTTACCAGCCATCTTGGGGATTCTGGAATGAAGAAGAGACCCAAAAACAAAATGGCACACGGGATGAGTCCTGCAAGCACTTAATTGGTGAGCCCTTGAATTATAGTATTATCTGAATTTTTTTTTTTAGATTTTTTTGTTGACAGGCTAAAACATGAATAATAAAAGCAATTTTACCTGTTAGTGCTAAAGCCCTCCATGTTAGGACTGTCCCTATTATGAAGGCAACTGATACTCCACAACAGATCATAAGCTGTAAAACAACATGAGAATTAGTTTAATATCTTGTTCCTGTACTTTGATCTGCAGAGTTTATCTCCAGTTTTGTAATTCTGAAAACTGATACACCACCTCACAAAAGATTAGGCCCACAGCTTTAGAAACTTTTATCAAAATGTGCACAGTTTTTACCTGATTTACTGCTGTTAGGGCTCCTCGAAGATTCTTAGGTGCAATTTCAGCTATAAAAACAGGTACCTTGGCATCCATTCAACAATTTCCATTAAAGATGTCAATAAATTATAATCTATGAGTAATTTTAATAAAAAGAAAATAGTAGCAGACTAGCAAGCTCACATCAAATAGCATTCAGTAAAATTTGTAAAGAGGGAATAAGAAAATGCACCACATATGAAAACGTTCCCATTCCATATCCTGTAGCCAGTCTTCCAATATCCAAGGGCAATGCTCCCTTTTGTTTTAATCAAGACAGAACATACAATGATCAAATTTTAGGGCTGAAAAGATAAAAATTTAGTTTATGATATTTTATACCAATTAGTACCAACCTCAGCAAAGTAAATAGCAAGCCAGCCTGCAACACAGAAAAGTGCTGAAACTCTCATTGCCTGCACACAGCATACAGAATTGCTTAAAACTGAATTCCTGAATCCAAAGATTGTAGTTTGATCAGAAAATATCTTTGCTTACCCCTTTCCGACCAAGAAAATCAGCAATTTGCCCGCTTGTTATTGCACCGATCATTGCACCAAAAGTTAGTATTGAACCAAACACTGAATACTGCATACATATAAAACCAGAGTCAAAATGAAATGGAATTAGCTTATAGAAAATGCTGGATTGATCCAACCTATGTGCTGCCAGAAATATCATTAGGATGTCTTACTTAAATTTATATATTCTTTTGCTAGTTACTCTATCAAAATCTCTACATAATTACATGCATAATCAAGTAATTTCCATTGATATACCTCTGCTAGAGACAGAGAGAGATCTTCCCTGATAGCAGTCTGAGTAGGTGAGGAATAGCCTGCCTGGAAACCAGTTAACAATTACACAAACATATGATTATGTTTCAGAAGTTATTGGTTTCTAACTAACAGGTTTCCAAATCAAAACTACAATAGCCTTTTGAGCAGTAGAAGAAAAATGGGACTTACACACGACCCGAATTCGTAGGAACCACACACTGCAACAAAGGTGGTGAAATAAACCATCCATGAATGCCCTTTGCTGCCCGTTTGGGCACCGGATCCTTCTTCTTCATCGGCTAGATTATTCTCTCCCTGCTGCAAAAGTGGTTCTCTTATCTTTTGATCACGAACATTATTTTCTGCATCCTCTTTGATAGCCATGTTTCCTGTATATCTATAAATTTAGCAAAGAGAAGAAATTGGAAGCAAAAACTTCCTAGATAAAAGAAGATGAAGTAAAAATGGAAGAAAGGGAATAATATCTGAATTCTCTTCTCTCTACCTAATTATAATTAGTGGATGGCACCGTCTTACTTGCAGAAGGTGGAAATTTTGCTACAACTATATATAGAATTTTCAAACTTTGTAAGTTTGGTCAGAAGTTCTGTTACTGTGTTAAATTTAAAATGTCTGCAAGATTTTATAAAGATGAATAGTAAGACACGTAGATCATATTTGTTTTTTTCCTTTTCAAGTTGGATCTTCATTTACAACACCATGTGGAACTGGATTGAGTGATGTGTACTTTTTGTCTTTTGCATGAGAACACAGGAGAATCAAAAGATGATTTATGATACGTAAACACACGGCAGAGCTGTTGAGAGGTAACAAATGAAATCTTAACTTCTTTTTTCATTTCATGTTACATTTCCTGTCAAAATAGTTTATATTTTAGACATATATTTTTATTATCTGTCTTGAAATCAATTCTAATATTACAGTTGTCACTGTTAAATTGTTAACAATTGTAGCCCAAATTGGTAGCTTTGATATTGATAGTCATATCTCATATGTCATAGGTGGACCTTACAAAGAAAAAAAAAAATAAAAAAATCCAAGCACTTTACTGATTGCCGGAATGATTTCTTTTTTTGTCTGGGGGCCGAAATGCTTTTACAGGCTACAACTAGCTGTTTCGTTGTTACTATTTCCAGTTTAACTTGGACTTGGATAGTTGGATAGTGAAATTGTGATTATTATCTTTTTAGCATAATACTTCCAAGAACTTTAGCTGACATTGAGCTTTGATAATTACACTTGCTAAGAATACCAAAATTTCAAGGATTGAACTAACAGTCTTCAAGTAATATGTGAGTGTGACTTCAAAACTTTCCATTTTGGTTGTTAGGCTGGCTGTCTGGCTGGTAGTTCAGAGTTTTTTTTCTTTCTCTCTAATCGTATGGAAAAACAAAATAGGCTCTTGAAGATTCTCGACCGGTAATATTTTAAAAAATAAAATAAAATAAATTTAAAGGTGTGGCTGTTATCTTCAATATAATTATGAGAGCCGATATTGACACCTATAAAACTTATTAGTATACCTATATTTTATTAAAAATTTTAATTACAAAAATCTCCTAATAGAAATTTACCAATAAGGATAAGTTACTTTAATAATAAACCAAATACTATGTACACTCATTAATTATACCTATATCTTCAACTATATTTCTTTATTAAAAAGAACTTACCAACTTATGATAAACCCTAATTAAACTCTAAACTCTAATTTTATTTCAAGTATCAAATTTTCTCATCATCACATGATTATCATATTGTTTTTGTCTTTCTTTTATATATAGTTATAAACTCAATCATTATTTTATTTATTTATTTATTTATTTATTTTTAACTATAGTTGTAAATATCAATAAGTTTTTATTTATTTATTTATTTAAGATAGCCATCGATGTCGATAAGAATTTTTTTAAAGATAACTGTATAAATAAGATAATTCCAAATTGAGAATCTTTTGACCCAATATACATATTCCCTTTTGTAAGACTCCTACATTCGAGATATTTCCAAAAGTAAATTGGACTATCATTAAAAAAGAATTTGATTCTAAAAATAATATGATTTTTAATATAAATTGGGTGAGGTAATAATTTAAGAGTGTTTATAAATAATATGTATCGAAATGAATATATTTATTTCAATGAGGGTACTGTTAGTATTAGGATGAGAGTTTATAGTAATATTTAATTTTTAAATTTTAGACATGGGTGTACTTATAAAAATGAGTGTACTAATAAGTTTTATCAATATCCGTACCCTATAATTATATATATATATATATATATAATTACTCAAAACTTTTGGGACTTATGAGTTGAATTTCGGGTTTCTTAGAAACTAATCAAAATCTCTAAAATCTGTTGGGGATCAAATTATGTGGGGATCTCATATATAAATTTGGGAATAAATTCTAGAGAACATACACTATGTTTGGATTGATGGAAGTGAAAGGAAATGAAATGATAAATTAATGAGAGAAGTGAAAGGAAATGAAATGATAAGTTAATGAGAGAAGAGGAAAATATATATATATATATATTATGATTGTTGTTTAGATGATTATGAATAGAATGAAAAGGAAAGGAACCAAATCTTATTTGGAAAAGAGAAAGAATTAAATGCCACTTATGAAAATACTCTTCCTTTGACAACATATGAATACCACTAGCATCATTTCTCCCTCCCTTTGAGGAGTGCTAAATTCATTCTTTCAACCCATTCTCTCAACACACTCTCTGTTTCTGTGTTGACATGTGGAAAGTAATAAATGTTTTACATTAAAAATCTAACATTTATAAATGACCTACTTTTTTATATTATTTACAATACAAACCAATAACTAAGATTGCCCTTCTTCATTTAATATCAATTTTTTTTTTAAAAAAAAAAAAAAAATTTACTCAACAACTTTTTTTTTTTTCTACGGTTCCATTAACTCAATATTTACAAACAAAAATTGCTTTCTCACCATTGTTACAACTCTATCTAAGTAATTGTTTTACTGTTTTTTATTAAATAATTTTATTGTATTTGATTAAATTTTTACATTTCACTTATATAAAAATAATGAAGTTCAGTTTAAAATTTTAATACAATACAATAAAATTATTTAATAAAAAAATAATATTAAAAAGTTACTTGAATATAGCTGTAACAATGGTGAGAATACAACTTGTGTTTGAAAATGGTGAGAATTGAAGTTTACTATATATACAAGTTATGAAGAACAAAATAAGAAAAAAAATTCAATATAAAATTTAACCCAATGCAATAAAATTATTTAATATGAAAATGAATTAAAAAATTACCCTGATACAGTTGTAACAATGGTAAGAAGAAATATTATGTTTGAAAATGGTGAGAACTACACAAACAAGTTTAGAAAAAAAAAAAAAAATTCAAATAAAAGAAGTTCATTATAAAAGTTTAATCCATACAATTAAATTATTTTATAAAAAAAATTAACAGTATTATTGGTGAGAGAGAACTTTTGTTTGAAAATGGTGATAATTGGTGTTTACTGCACATACAAGTTATGAAAAAAAAATTAAGTAAAAAAATTAAATATAAAAATTTAACCCAATACAATAAAATTATTTAATATTAAAATAAATTAAAAAAATTACCTATATACAATTGTAACAATGGTAAGAAGACAATTTATGTTTGAAAATGGTGAGAACTGCACAAACAAGTATTGAAAAAGAAATTCAAATAAAAGAAGTTAAATATAAAAATTTAATCCAATACAATAAAATTATTTAATAAAAAAAAAATACATATGTATATATTGTATAGAGTTGTAACAATGGTGAAAAAACAATTTTTATTTGTAAATGTTGAGAGTTAAAGTTAACTCAGACCTGATGGAACTGTAGAAAAAAAGTTTTAAAGTCGTTGAGTAACAACACAAACCACATACCTTATATATATATATATATATATATTTGACATTAAAGGAAGAAGGGCAATCTAGGAAATTAGTTGTTAGTTTGTATTGTAAATAAAATGAAAAAGTATGCTATTTACAAAAGTTAAATTTTTGAGTAGTGCTATTGGCACACACCCCCTATTGATCTATTTATGCCCAATTTATTTAAATTTTGATTTAATTAAATAAAATTAAATATTTTTATTAATTTATTTTATTTATTTCCAAAACTACCATTTTACTTATTTTTCAAACTTAATAAACTCCATCTCTAATATCTCTATCTATATAGGGTAAGAGGTGAGTTGGCACACCCACAGCCCAACCAATATATTTTTACCACATCATTATATTTAGAAACCTAATAATTACTACTGCCATGTCAAAAACAAAAATCTGCAAAGTCAAGAATTCCAACCTCTTCTCCTCTTATCATCTCTCACTATCAACTCCATCTCCCATCTCTGAATTTTTAAAACTCACCAAGACACCAACTAAAATTGTCATATATTTGGTTATTAAAAGACATAAAATTTGAAGAAAATAACTAAAACTTAAATATAAAACTTTTATAAATTAAATTTCACTGTCATGAAAAACGTTTGCTCTAATATAATGATTTAAACTAAAAAAATCTGAATAGAGCGGTGGCCTCCTTAGATTTAATGATTTTAATTAAAAATGGAGTCATACTTACGACTTTGTCCGGATCGAAGGAAGTTCAGCACATCCTCTGCGTATTTGAAGGAAAGCAACAATGGAGGGAGTTATCAAAATTTTAAATATTAATGAGATTATAAATAATAATCAATATCCCATTTGTCTAATGCACTCCAAGTGTTTGATTTATTGTTTAAATAAGATCCAGTACAAGTATTTTTAGTGTTTAAGAGTTATGAAAAAATAAAATATTTCAAGAAAAGGTTAAAAGAACTTTTTTTATTTTTTTTATTTTTTTTATTTATTTTTTTATTTTTTTTAAGGAATATGGGGTTTTATTAGATTTACTTTATAGAATATTTTTTTTTTTCTTCTTAAATTGTATGTCTCTTTTAGTAATTTTGATAAAGAAAAAAAAATAATACTAAATATTTTTAAAAATGGGGCATAAATAGATCAGTAGGGGGTGTGCCAATAGCACCACTCTAAATTTTTAATGTAAAACATTTATGTTGAGAGTAGTCCATATGTCAACACATGAATAGAGAGTATGTTGAGAGAGTGAGTGTTAGCGAACAAACCTTTCACTATATGCGCGGAAGCGTTGCCGGATAGAACACAAACAAACAACAATAACAAAGAAAAGATAGATGAAGAGAAGTAAATCAAAATCCAAGCACACAACACAAGAATTTACGTGGAAACCCAAATCAGGGAAAAAACCACGGCTGTCAGGACGACAAGAGAAAGTTCCAATATGTAGTAAATTGTTACAACCACACACTCAGGATCTCTCTCTAAATAATACCCCAAACCCAATTACACCCAATGCTCACTTTGAGATCTCTCTTGTATTTGCTATTATGCTCCACCACAAATAACCTAGTTATTATGGTCTATTTATATGTATTACAGGGAGTTTAAACTAACAAGGAAATCTATCTCCTAGTCATACAAGATTTACTTGTTCCACATAAATACTATTTCCTATTTATGACAAGTCTTTACTTCAAGGAGAAATCCTTTTCCCATTCGAACTCTAGAAGCAACATATTTCCTCTTCCATAAATATTTCCTGATTTAACGCGTGCTTGTGATTAACTACGATTCAAGTTGCAGTTGGCCACCTGCTTCCTAAACCGTGTTGAACTTGACCACTCAGAAAACCGTGATCCACGCGCCAAACCATGTTGACCGCTGCCGATGTCACAGCGCTTCGCACAGCGTGCTCCTCTGTGATAAATACCGCTCTCAAACCGCTGCCGAAAAATCACAGCGCTCTCGCAGCGTTCTTCCCTGATGCCTGACCGCTGCCTTGCCGCTGTCAAATGCGCAGCGCAATGCGCAGCGGTTGGCCGCTGCACACACGCTGCCATTGCAGTTGCCATTTCAACAGCGTTATTCACTTTCATATTTTTTCTCTTTGTTTGACTTTTGCTGTATAATATCACTTTAACAAAACACTTTCCTTGGCATATTAATACCATATAAGACAAAAAATGACTTTTATGCTTAATTATGTTTTGTCTTATTTGAAGGGTCTTCATACAATAATCTCATACTTCCAACCGCTCTCACGTTTCCAGGAAGTCTCCGCATTGGTAAATCGTGTTTGGTAATCATTGGTAATTCGAGCCATATCCAACAATCCTCCCTTATGGCGAGAATTTCCAAAACTTGTCCTCAGCTACGATTCTCATCACCAAGAATCAAACATACCCACCACTAGGTATAAACACTTAGGAAACAACCATCCCAAGATTTCACCGGCACATGTCGAAATTTACCTTGCTGAAAATTGTGGTGCAACTCCTCACGTTAGGTTCCCAGGGAGTTCGCTCAACCATCGACATCCTTGTCCACCACACACCTTGCATCACTTCCTAACCAATACCCGTGCGCAATTGTGGACCCGCTATCAGCTACATCCTTTTCACGGCAACTAGCGGTCATGCCATAAGGATGTTTATACCCCTTTAGAGGGCATCGCTGTAATCGTCATACTCATGAGAGGCGATTGCCGGATCACCCTCTTTGGAGCCCTTAGCCACACTTGTCTTCTTATTTTTGCAATCCTTCATGATGTGTCCAGACTGTCCACATCCCCAACAAGTGACTTTCCCTTTGGAGTTCCCCTTTTTCCTGTCAACCAAAAGAGCCAAGTTATCAGAAGATTTACCTTCACTTTTTAGCCTTCGTTCCTCAGAGATAAGTTTGTTCGCTACATCTCCAAAACATATGGTTGAACTCCCATGCATCAAGATTGGCTTCATGTGCGCATAGGACGGTGGAAGGGACCAGATGAGTCTAAGACCTTTGTCTTCTTCATCAATCTTCACTCTAGTCGACTCTAATTCTGAAACTATTCCATTGAGCACTCCTAGATGATCAGAAATTTTCGTACCTTCAGTCATATGCAGCATGTGAAACTGCTCCTTCAGGTAGAACCGGTTGCAGACGCTATTCGCTTGATACAATTCTTCAAGCCTCTCCCAAAGTTCTTTCGCTGAATATGTTCCATGAATATTTGCAAGAACGTTCTTGGCTAGGCACAATCGTATCGCACTCGCAGCTCTCTCATCCAAATCCTCCCAATCATCATCGCTCATCTTTTGTTTTCCAGAACTAGTACTAGCCATTTCTTTACTAGAATCTCTAGAGCCTTCAGGGTTCGCAAGGGTTGACTTGCCCTTCAACGCCTTGTGTAAACCGTTTTGGATTAATATATCTTTGACTTGAACTTGCCACAAGCCAAAGTTTATCTTTCCGTCGAACTTCTCAATATCGAATCTCATCATCCTTGCCATAAAGTTTGTTAAGACCACTATCAAGCAACCGGGGCTCTGATACCAATTGTTAGCGAACAAACCTTTCACTATATGCGCGGAAGCATTGCCGGATAGAACACAAACAAACAACAATAACAAAGAAAAGATAGATGAAGAGAAGTAAATCAAAATCCAAGCACACAACACAAGAATTTACGTGGAAACCTAAATCAGGGAAAAAACCACAGCTGTCAGGACGACAAGAGAAAGTTCCAATATGTAGTAAATTGTTACAACCACACACTCAGGATCTCTCTCTAAATAATACCCCAAACCCAATTACACCCAATGCTCACTTTGAGATCTCTCTTGTATTTGCTATTATGCTCCACCACAAATAACCTAGTTATTATGGTCTATTTATATGTATTACAGGGAGTTTAAACTAACAAGGAAATCTATCTCCTAGTCATACAAGATTTACTTGTTCCACATAAATACTATTTCCTATTTATGACAAGTCTTTACTTCAAGGAGAAATCCTTTTCCCATTCGAACTCTAGAAGCAACATATTTCCTCTTCCATAAATATTTCCTGATTTAACGCGTGCTTGTGATTAACTACGATTCAAGTTGCAGTTGGCCACCTGCTTCCTAAACCGTGTTGAACTTGACCACTCAGAAAACCGTGATCCACGCGCCAAACCATGTTGACCGCTGCCGATGTCACAGCGCTTCGCACAGCGTGCTCCTCTGTGATAAATACCGCTCTCAAACCGCTGCCGAAAAATCACAGCGCTCTCGCAGCGTTCTTCCCTGATGCCTGACCGCTGCCTTGCCGCTGTCAAATGCGCAGCGCAACGCGCAGCGGTTGGCCGCTGCACACACGCTGCCATTGCAGCTGCCATTTCAACAGCGTTATTCACTTTCATATTTTTTCTCTTTGTTTGACTTTTGCTGTATAATATCACTTTAACAAAACACTTTCCTTGGCATATTAATACCATATAAGACAAAAAATGACTTTTATGCTTAATTATGTTTTGTCTTATTTGAAGGGTCTTCATACAATAATCTCATACTTCCAACCGCTCTCACGTTTCCAGGAAGTCTCCGCATTGGTAAATCGTGTTTGGTAATCATTGGTAATTCGAGCCATATCCAACAGTGGGTTGAAAGAGTGAATTTAGCACTCCTCTTCTCCTTTTATACGTAATTTGTATGGCATTTAAAAGCAAAAACAATTTCAACCAAGAAATGCCCCCAGGGGTGTAGCTACATTCTAATGGAACTTGAATTTATTTCATTTTCATTCTAGATTAGTTAATTTTAGGTCAAAGAGCTTAGAGAGCACCATAAGCAAATACCTAAGTAAGAAATGATTTAGGATTTAGGATTTTAGGGATTAGGGTTATATATAGTTATTGAGCTTTCCACTTTCGTATCTACCAATTTTCAATGGACATTGGTTTCTTTGTGTCAGAAATGAATCATATATGAACATGTAAATTGATTTAAGTCATGTTTGAAAAAGCTTAATTAAATAAAAGGAAATTAAATAAGTAACACAATATATTTACTACTACCTTTTTTCGATATTATCTATAGATTTTTTATTAATATAAATGGGGATACGACCCCCAACTTTGGATGTGAGGGGTTTGTCACATAACTTTTAGGGTTAATAGCACCAGTGTTCCCTGAATATATAGCAAAATTGCATAGTGCCTCCTAAATTTTTTTTCCAGGCATTAAACCCCTCAAACTTCCATAAATAGGCAAAAATAGACGGAATGCTAACTTCCGTCCATTCTTTTGTCATGTGACCTTCTCTTGCAGATACAGTTAGGGGTAAAGTTGGGTTTTTGAAAATATTTCTTCTTCTTCGTTCCTTCTTAATTGTTGATCCGTTGGGGCTTAGGTAATCCTTCTTCAACTTTGTTATTTTTTCGTTCCTTCTTCGTTCCTTCCTTCTTGTTCATTCCTTCTTGTTCCTTCTTCTTCCCTATTCTTCCTGCGTATTTGGGAAAAATGAATGATGAAACTAACGTTGGGGATTTGAACCCAAAGTGTCTCTATGAAATACCAACTAGACGTTTCACATCTTGGATGGATTCCAATCCGGGAAGATGTTTTTGGGGCTGCTATAATTATTGGGTATGTGTTCATTTTGTTTGGTTGCTTTCCTGCCTGGCTGGTAGCTCAGAGTTTTCTTCTCTCTAATCGTATGGAAAAACAAAATGGGCTCTTGAAGATTCTCGATCGGTAATATTTTAAAAAAAAAAATTAACGGTGTGGCTGTCATCATTAATATAATTATATTATCAGTCTTTCTATTGTCAGTTCGTCCTGATAATAAATATATCAGAAAATATATCAGGACGAAGAATGTATACCATAAATTATGGAGAAGTTTTGACAAGTGCATACACTTTGAGTCAAAGTATGTAAATCCAGTAGTCCACATTCTTCGTCATGATATATTTATTGTTAGAACGAACTGATAATAGAAAATTTGATTATATATATATATATATAATTACCCTATTTATGAACACTCAAAACTTTTGAGACTTATGAATTGAATTTCTGGTTTCTTAGAAACCGATCAAAATCTGTAAAATCTGTTGGGGATCAAGTTATGTGGGGATCTCATATATAAATTTGGGAATACATACCAGAGAACTTACACTATGTTTGGATTGAAAGAAGTGAAAGGAAATGAAATGATAAGTTAATGAGAGGAGCAAAAAAATAATAATAATGTTTTTATTTTAATTTTTAATTTTATTTTTTTTATTTTTTTTATTTTTATGATTATTGTTTGGATGATTATGAATAAAATGGAAAGGAAAAGAACCAAATCTTATTTGGAAAAGAGAAAGAATTAAATGCCGTTTATGAAAATACTCTTCCTTCAACAATATATGAATACCACTAGCATCATTTCTCCTTTTATGAAAACAGCTGAAATGTAAACATAATTTGTATTGCATTTAAAAGCAAAAACAGTTTCAACCAAGAAATGCCCCTAGGGGCGTAGCTACGTTCAAATGGGACTTGAATTTATTTCATTTTCATTCTAGATTAGTTAATTTTAGGTCAAATAGCTTAGAGAGCACTAACATCTCATATGCCACATATAGTGAGATGAAAAAGGTAGGATTTTAGGTGGGATGTTTAGCATTATTGTAAGCCAATACCTATGTAAGAAACGATTTAGGATTTAGGATTTAGGATTTTAGGGATTAGGGTTATATATAGTTATTCAATGGACATTGGTTTCTTTGTGTTAGAAATGAATCATATTTGAACATGTAAATTGATTTAAGTCATGTTTGAAAAAGCTTAATTAATAATTTAATTAGAAAATAAAAGGAAATTAAATAAGTAATCAAGAAAACACAATATATTTACTACTACCTTTTCTGATATTATCTATAGATTTTTTATTAATATAAATGGGGATACGACCCCAAGTCCCCAACTTTGGATGTGAGAGGTTTGTCACATAATCACCTCAACTTTTGTTCGATATCATCTAATGGATTTGTTTAAAATGATATCTTTGTAAAAGTGGAATTTTAATAGAGTGATGGTTGATTCAAAACATTAACATTGTAAAAGTTCACTTGTCCCAATTTTTTCTTGATTTCATAAAATTTATTATGATTTTAGATTGTTAGGTAATGTTTTCGTTTTTCATTTTATGTTTTATATATTTTTATTTGGAAACAAGAAATTGATTTTAATATTTTCAGAAGCTAAAAATACATTTGATAAAAATAATTGAAATCAGTATTCTAACAAAAAATATATATATATATTTAGTGAATTTTTTTTTTTAAACATTTGTTGAATATACTATAAGAGTAATAATAATATATTGCACGAGCCACCGTCCGACTATCTACCGGTGGCTCGTGCAAAGAACAAAAAAAAAATGTTGTTTTTTTTTTGAAAAAATAAAATAACTTTACTTTTCCATATAAAAAAAATCACTTTATTTAATAAAATTGAATTGGTAAATGATGGACAGGCGTTGTGTGCAAGCCACACACCGAAAGACATGCAATGATGACACAACTGACATGCATTGGAAGCCACATGCGTACCACACGTCTCCCATGCAGCGCGTGCGTACCACGAGCCTTGTGGGATTTATTCTGTGCATGCAAGTCACGCGCCTCGCATGACTGATAGTAGCCAGCGCTCTGCGAGTTCAGTCGCAGTGTCTGCACGTGCAAACAACGCGCCATCTTCCAGTCCTTAGCCGATGTCCAAACCGCCACATTCCGACTTGGTTTTTCATGATAAATCCAATGGTGCCATCGGATTCTGTGTTTGGGTTAGGTGTGAACGACCATCGCTGCCTTAAAGCACTGGTGAACTGTTCTTCATGTTCATCGCCCAAAAACAAACCCAGAAACCTTCCCAAGTTTCGATCTTCGACAGAAAAACTCAAAATAGTTTTTCTCTCTCTACACTGATCGGAATTAAACTTATGACCTACCGTCGGAAAGCTCTCGGAAAATCCTTTCTAATGGTACCACGATCGCAGAAAATAAAAAAAATTGGCAGTGAGTTTTTAACCGATTATAGTACGGGATTTCACACAGATTTTCGAGAAAAAAAAAATCTTTCATACATGCTTTTCAATCATTATTAAAAAAAAATTCCAGATCATATAATTGCATATACATAAATGAGTAATACATTTCAGAAAAAATCAATTCAAAAAACACGTGTTATGCCAATTTTGTGTTCGTACATGTATCAAAAAAAAAAAAAAAAAAAAACAAATTATGGCATTATGCTGGAATACAAACCTAATATGGCTCTGATACCAATATTGATTATTATTACTATTAATAATAAACATATAATCAAATAAATTGTAGTATTCGAATTAATACCTTTCACCATTGGAAATCCGAATCATGCGGCAGAAGCGGGATCATGAGCGGGTTGTATCGTTGGTCGGAGAACGATCACAGATTCCAATCACGGATTCTGAATAGTTCACTCAACTCACTGTGCAATTTGCTGTCATCGGAAAAGACCTGCAAAATAGAAGCTCTCTGTATATATTACTCTCTGATATAATACGCTTTGGTAAACTCAAACCACAAACCACAAATTTATATTTTTTTTTTTATAAAAAAAAAAAAATGATATTAAATGAAGAAGGACAATTTAGGAAATTAGTTGTTGATTTGTATTATAAATAAAATGAAAAAGTATGCTATTTATAAATGTTAGATTTTTAATGTAAAACGTTTATTACTATTCACATATCAATACGGGAAAAGAGAGTGTGCTGAGAGAGTGGGTTGAGAAAGTGAATTTAGCACTTTTCTATTTTTTATTTTATTTTTTGTTCAAAAAATAAAAAAAATGGTTCTCAAGGACAATAATGAACGGCACCTTAATATTTTGACATATAATATTTTTTATAATAATTTTATTAGTTAGATTTCAGACCGTCATTTTGTAAGTTTATATAACCGACTCTAGTTAAAATTTTAGAATCATTCTTTTATAACTTAAAAAATACCTGATCCGAAATAATAGATATCGTCAAACTGTGGCTATGTAATGCTATAAAAAAATAAAATAAAATTATAAGAAATAAAAAGTTAAAGAGAAGGATTCTTTTGGTATAATCAGCAGTCATTGGGGATGGGGTTTTGGGGGCAAATTTTGCCCCCAAATGGATTTTGGGGGTGGGGGTGGGGGTGGGGGTAAACTTTGCCCCCAAACATATTTTGGGGGAGGTGGTGAGAGTACCTCCCCCCAAACCCAAAACCCCATTGGGCCCCCAAAAATAATATATATAAATTATTTTTATTTTTATTTTTATTTATATATAAAAATTTTAACAATTAAAAAAAATTATAAATTATAAATTATAATATTAAATTATTAAAATTAAATGTTATGGTTGCTCATTTATAAGGTATAATTAACCCCCAAAATAATATATATATATGTATGTATGTATTATGCAATTATTTTGTATTGTATTTTGGATTTTATATTGTATTTTTATTATGTTTTTAATATTTTTCAGATTAAAAATTTGAAATTTAGAATTGAAAAGGAAATGAAATGGGAGAAATGGGTTTTGTGTGTGGGTGTGGGGGTGGGGGAACCTCCCCCTAAAACGTCCCCCCCACTGGTCCCCCCAAATGGATTTTGGGGGAGGTGGTGGGGGTAGGTTTGAGGACCCCCACCCCCATTGGGCCTCCACGCCCATCCCTAGTCATTGCATTCCAATTCCATCTCTAATAAGTAATAAACCAACATGACCATCCCATGGTTTCCATGAAATAAAAATAACAGAGAAAAGTGAGGTGCCATTTTTAGATTAAAAAAACAACAGAGACGTGAACATCACGTGGAGTTTCTGTACCACATCAAAATATCAAATCTTCAATTATGCATTTCCAAGTCTTTCAAAAAATAAAAATAAAAGAGTCTTTGACTCTTTGCAGAGATATTAGAGATAAGCTAATGACATAACCAAAAACAAAACCATTAATTATTTAATAATGGAGGTAGGTTGTTGCATTTGGACTTTGGAGATTTGATGCTCATTTTCATTGTATAATTTTGTATTCATTTCTATATGAGATTCTCTTTAGTTTTGGTTTTTAATTATTGTTGAGTGTAAAAATGTGTCAATTGAGGCTCTTCAGAGCTTTTTGGCCACCCACCCGCCCAGCCATTCTGAATTAGTCCACCCCTTGTTTTGTTGTAAAAGAGGTTATTTATAGAGTTTATATGTGACTTGCACGTATGTGCGGTGTACGCATCATTGTGTGTTATATTATTTGTGTGTGTATATTTTACTGATTATGTCTCCTGAATGTCACACATTTGGGTCCAACAATAGCCCCTCAAGTTCTCAACTCTGGAGGTTTTTGGTAATAGAGGTGGGAACTTGAATAACTCTATGTAATTCAAGATAAATTTGGATCGGTGTTGAATACGGTCACTTCAATTATCGTAGCCTTATTATAGCCTCAACGTACTTATTCGAAATGTTTCCATTCGGAGATTCCTCTCGGAGGCGATTTAGTTCCATAGAACTTCTCCATTTGGAGATTTCTCTCGGAGGCAATTTGGTTCCGTAGAACTTATGGAATACGAAAACCTTAATCGAATCCTACCGTTAATTCTATTGTTATATTATTATTATTCGCTAAATCTTTCAATTCGGGGTTTGTCCCCACATCTTGTAATCACCTCCGATGGTGAAATGAATATCAATTTTATTTGAGTTTACTCTAGGTTTAGCGGCTTGGTTGTTGTATATCATTTCTTTTCATAATTGAGCGTTGCCCATATATAGTCTGGGTTGTGTGATGGATTCATCAGTGGTTAATACTTTCGGATTCGTGGGTACTCCATTTCATGGAGTCTTTATTATGTTATTTATTTATTTTATTATTAATAGTTGCACTGGGTGTGCTTCAATGCTCCGTATCGGAGGCTTCAATTGTGCACTGGATGTGCTTCAGTGCTCCGTATCGGAGGCTTTAGTATTTTGCATATTAAATTTTGTCAGGTTATGACCTTCAGTCGTCGTGTGTTATATTTCAAGTGACTGTCATTGACTACCAAATTTGGTTAATAACCATGCATTTAGTTTCGGGCTTCGTATGCTCCGATTTGTTTGCTCCGTTAGGTGGAGACTTTTCGGTTCTCGTAGGAGACTTTCTTACTCCCAAAGGGGTGGAGACTTTTCTGCTCCCGGGGAGATTCTAATGCTCCATGTAGGAGACTTCTGCTCTCTCGGAGGAGGTTTCTCCCGGAGGAGGTTCTCCCGGAGGAGGGTTCCATGCTCCATGTAGGAGACTTTAATGCTCCATGTAAGGAGACTTCTGCCCTCCCGGAGGAGATTTCTCCCGGAGGAGGGTTTCATGCTCCATGTAGGAGACTTCTGCTCTCCTGGAGGAGATTTCTCCCGGAGGAGGTTTTTTATACTCCATATAGGAGACTTTAATGCTCCATGTGAGGAGACTTCTGCTCTCCCGGAGGAGGTTTTCATGCTCCATGTAGGAGACTTCTGCTCTCCCGGAGGAGGGTTTCATGCTCCATGTAGGAGACTTTAATGCTCAATGTAAGGAGACTTCTGACCTCCCGGAGGAGGTTTTCATGCTCCATGTAAGAGACTTCTGCTCTCCCGGAGGAGGGCTTCTCCCGGAGGAGGGTTCCATGCTCCATGTAGGAGACTTCTGCTCTCCCGGAGAAGGGTTCCATGCTCCATGTAGGAGACTTTTGCTCTCTCGGAGGAGGTTTCTCCCGGAGGAGGGTTCCATGCTCCATGTAGGAGACTTTAATGCTCCATGTGAGGAGACTTCTGCCCTCCCGGAGGAGGGTTTAATGCTCCATGTAGGAGACTTCTGCTCCCCCGGAGGAGGGTTTGTTTCTCGATGGCGATTGCGGGGACCTTGCCCCTCTGATTCTTCAATTCTGTGACGCTTCCACTTCTGTGACGCTTTTGGGGACTGAGCCCCTCTGATTTTCAATTCCGTAGAACTTCTGGGGACTTCGTCCCTCCGAGAGATTGTATATATAAAATACTACAAATGCATATTTATATTCAATAATCAATGAAAGTTAATGATGATACCTTTTCTGATGTTTGGATGACATCGATCAAGAAGGCAAAGTTGTAGATCGGCAAATTCCAGTTCAGATCATGGTGGAGGTGTCGGTCCACTCTCTGGTTGACCGGACGGCCACTATTCATCCATTCTTCTCCGACGATTTTGACTACTTTCCGGTGGTCAACGGTCGTCGGCCAAGAAGAGAAAGTTGTAGATCTAGTGATTTCGCTCCAGATGGTGGTGGAGGTGTCGGTCCACTCTCCGGTTGACCGGACGGCCACTATTCATCCATTCTTCTCCGGCGATTTCGACTGCTTTCCGGTGGTCAACGGTCGTCGGCCAAGAAGAGAAAGTTGTAGATCTGGTGATTTCGCTCCAGATGGTGGTGGAGGTGTATGCCCAGTCTTCAGTTGACCGGATGACTGTTCTTCAAGCTTTCCGGCGGCCGGTTTGTCGCCTTTCCGGCGATCGGCTGGTGGCAGTTGGGGCGGCTCTTCCGCTGCTTGTTGGTGAGCTGTGACTGGTTCACTTAGGGTACCCCCGAAGTTTAGTTCTGGAGCCCCTCCTTCTAGCGCCAATTGTTGAGTGTAAAAATGTGTCAATTGAGGCTCTTCAGAGCTTTTTGGCCACCCGCCCGCCCAGCCATTCTGAATTAGTCCACCCCTTGTTTTGTTGTAAAAGAGGTTATTTATAGAGTTTATATGTTACTTGCACATATGTGCGGTGTACGCATCATTGTGTGTTATATTATTTGTGTGTGTATATTCTACTGATTATGTCTCCTGAATGTCACACATTTGGGTCCAACAATTATTATTATTTTTTGTTTATTTTTACTTGAAATTAGTTTATTCGAAGTTCATGTTTCTGCTTCAATTATCAATTCTATAATTTGACATAATATTGGTTGTTGTGGTTCTCATCTTTAAACATATGAATTGGATTTAATTATATATCTTCTTTAAGTGCAATCTATTCGAACGGTATAAAATTTATGGATATACTCGTAAAATATATATGGTGGGTAGTGGATGGGTCAAAGCCTCATCCCCAATTTGGTTTTTTAAATATAGTTATATATATATTAACATTTTTACCCTATAGTTTTTGTTATTTACATTTATTTTATGACATATCTTGTTACATTCACTATCTCCAGTGATATGATGTGTCTATCCAATTTAGTTTGATTTGATTTGATTTTCTTAAAAAAAAAAAAAAAAAAAAAAAAAAACATTACGGCCATCGACTTTGGGAATCATTCATGATAATGCTATTTGTCGTACTCATATAGCCATATAGGTGCTTTGGAATTGACTAGTATACTGTATATATGAAGATTGTTCACGATCTTTGCCGAAAGAATCGGTGGTGTATTGAATTAGGATTATAAAGGACATTTAAAGACTTTATAAAATATATTGTATTCAATTCGGATATTTAAAAACTTTAAAAAAGTCTATATTAATCCAGTTGTATTCAATTCAGATTGCTATGAACTTTTAAAGAGCTAGTCCATTCAAATCCGGGTATATTGAACTGAGACATTAAAAATGTCTGTAAAAATTAAGGTGTATTCAATTGAGACTAGATTTTAAGGGTTTTCTTAGTTCATGGATTTTGATGGATTTTGGTGGACTTAATGGTGAGAGATATAAATATCAATGATTTTGGTGGACTTTTTTCTCTCTCTCTCTCTCAAAATAGAAATGTGTCGCTTCTTCTCGCTTATTCTCTGCTCAAATCAAAAACAACAAAAACTATATAGACTTCAATATATATTCTTCTCTGTCCAAAATGAATCAACTTCAATATACATGCACGATCTCATTCACATACCAATTTTACATCTGGGTTCTTGGTCATACATGTACATATTGTATGAAATATGGATGTGGTGCATCATCTAATATATTCACTTTTTGTTTGTTATGTGAATTGTGATGTGAAGCAGTATTTGGACTTGATCAAAATTCTGGACAAGCATTGTCGAAATGAAAATTCAAAGGCCAAGTTGATTTTTGACCCATGTAGGTCCGGGTACGATTTCGTTTATCTCCCCATGGATTTTGGGTATAAAACTATAAATTAACCTCTCCCACTTCTCACTCCTTTTTTGTTTCTGATGATCACTTCTCATATTTTGTTGTTTCTTTTGTTAGTTTTCGTTCAAATTTGGGATATGCATTTGTCAATTTCACTACTGGTGCTGCTGGCCTAAGGTTTTGCATAGCATTTGATAAGTACCAGTGGGAGGTTTCAGCGCCTAGACAGAAGAAGAAAATCTGTGACATAACAAGTGCTACCATCCAAGTAATTATTTCTAGCTATCATTTCTTCTTTATTCACTTCTCTTCCCGATAGTATAATTAAAACTTTATTTATTTATTTATTTATTTTTATTTTTATTTTTTTAATTTTGACTGTTGTCATTTTGAAAATGAAATCTAGGGCAAAAAAGGGTTGGTGAAGAACTTTGAGAAGTCGAAGTTCAGTTGTCACACATGGCGTTACCTGCCTGTGACACTATCACCGAGTAATATAATGGGGATTTCAATAATAGAAAGATGATAGACCATTATCAGCTAATGTAAACTAATCAAATTTTATAACAAGTACACAACTTCACAAAACTATATATATATATATATAGCAATGAGAATGAATTGTGAAAACAATAAACATTTAATAAGAAGGCTTATTAACTAATAGAAGTACAAAACACAAACATTGACACAAAAATTGTTAGAAAAATGCCCTACACTAATTTATAAAATTGTGACTACACATTAATTGGTGCTGTCACCTAGCGTCCAATGCTCATGACCATGAAGCATAGGAGATTTCTAAAAAAAAAACTGTAAATATATCATCAAAGAAACACACTTCAAGTAAACAACTTCAGTTGCATAAAAAAACACAGCAGACTGAAAAATCATCCAAGTCATGCAACATAAGTTCCAGTTGTACAACAAAAAACAGATAAATAATCAATCATATACTTCATAAAATGAAAAATAAAAATGATGCTTCTATTGTCTCGAAGAAGTGACTACCACAAGCAGGCAGCATCACTTGCAAAGATAGCAATAAAAATTTAAAATATATACTCAATTACTAGTAAGTTTAATTTCAACATACTCAATTACTAATACAATAAAAAACAAATAAATAATCAATGATATACTTCATAAAATGAAAAAAAAAATGATACTTCTACTGCCTCGAAGAAGTAACTACCACAAACAGGCAGCATCACTTGCAAAGATAGTAATAAAAATTTAAAATACATACTCAATGACTAGTAAGTTTAATTTTAACACCAATTCTTCTCAAAAAAACAAATTCATGAAAATCTGAGATAGATGTCTAAACAAATCTATAAAAGTCTAAACAAATCCATGAAAATCCGAGATAGATGTCTAAACAAATTAATGAAAATCCATGTGGATTTATAAAAGTTTGTAGAAATCCATAAAAATCCGTCACTTAAAAAATGTCTTTAAATGTCATCAAGAATCTTAATTGAATACACCCTCCTAAAGTGATTGCAATCTAGTTAAATAAATTCAACCCCCCAATTTAATTTGAATCCATCATTGTAGTTGGTTTCAATTTTATAAAAGGATAATTACCTTGGTGGCCATCAATTTGACGACACAATATTAGAATTGCCACTAAATTGGGAATTTGTTTCAAAATAGCCATTTTTAACGAAAAGTGTGACACTAATGACCATTTCATCCAATTCCATCTAATGGGATGCCATTAATTTATTTTAGATTTTTTTGGAAATCAATTCTTTCTTTTGTTTTTTGAAACGAATAATTATATTTAGTGTGTGTATATACATATAGCATGTCTCAAATATATATATATATAATCTCTCATGGGGGATCTCTTATTTTAATTTCAGTAAGGACCTTGATGAAAATACATCGATTTTAATGAATTTTAATCTGAATTTTTTGGTGGATGATGAGTTCATTGAAATCTACCTGTGAACAAAATTTAAGAATTTTTCAAATACTAGAACCAATCTATTGGCCATCCATTTGATTAATTGGTATCAAAATGATCATACATGTGTGTGTGTGTGTGTGTGTGCATGCTAGATATGTTATATATATATATATATACATGTGTTTGAGATGTGTTATACGTATATATACACACTAAATATAATTATACGTTTCAAAAAACACAAGAAAAAATTGATTTTAAAAAAACATCTAAAATAAATTAATGACATCCCCTTATTTACCATATTTACCAAAATGTCACTCATTATATGGAATTGGATGGAAGGATCATTAATGTCACACTTTTTGCCAAAGAATAGCTATTTTGAAACCAATTCTCAATCTAGTGGCCATTTTGATAGTGTGTCTTCAAATTGATGGTTACCGGAGTAATTATCCCATTTTTATAACCCCCTAATGAATTCAATAGGATTTGCATTCAATGAATTGATGGTTTAATCAATGATTATTTGGCATTGGATAATGGATATTGGATAGGAGGCAATTGGTACCACAACTTCACAGGGAGTAACCAAGACTAGAGATGGCAGTATTCCCCATGGAGCCGGGGCCCCGTGGAGACCTGCCCCGAACGGGGCGGGGATGGGGGATAATATTCGGGGACGGGGATGGGGATGGGGACAAAGTCTTGTCCCCGAAGGTGAAGCGGGGCGGGGATGGGGAAGCACTCCCCGCCCCATCCCCGCCCCGATACATTATATATATATATATAATATAATATATAATATTCTAATTTTAAAATCATTTAATATTAATTTTTTAAACATAAATAGTTTTTTTAACTAAACTTTAGAAATTGATTTGTTTTATAGAATCTTTCATTTTAGACTTAATATGAATTTATACTTTTTTTTCTTTGTTTTTTCTTGTGCAAAACAAGAAAATTTGACCTTATAAAGTATGTTTTTTTGGATGATCTCATTGCAACAAAGCACATCGACTTTCAATTAAAGCACAGTATCAAATTTATGATAGAACATTTCAATTTGCCATGTGCATTGCTGCTCGTATACTACAGGCGTACTTGGGGTTCAAAAAATGGTATCAAAAATGCTATTTGGCAAGTGTACTGAGGTCGTGAACCACCAAAGGTTGCTATCGAGTATAGAGTAGGAGGATATTGCACTACTGGATGTAAACTGTAATCGATGAGCAATATGAAACCGATATTTTCCTAGTCTCTCCATCTCGGGTTTTTGCATTGTACTAATTTTAAGATGTTCATTTTCATTTAATGTTAATGGAATGGAATAGAATATAATTGTATTAATATATATATATATACATATATTTATTTATATTAGATGGGGAATGGGGCGGGTATGGGGAAGGCCCCTCCAACGGGGAATCCCCGCCCCTAGCCCCGCTTCTCTTAGTGCGGGGACGGGGATGGGGATGGGGATGGTTTTGGAGGGTGGGGATGGGGATGGAAAAGCATTCCCCGACCCCGACCCACCCCGTTGCCATCCCTAACCAAGACCAAGTGGAAGTGGTTACTTCACAAACAAAGTGTGGTACGTGAAGTAGAATAGCCCCACCAATCAAAGATTTTTTGGTTTTGCCCTTGTCTCCATAGAAAAAGATTTGTGGCATGTGAAGTATAAATGAAAATATTTTGATACTACTGGTTTGTGATTGGGCAGGAGGCTACGGTTTCAAGAAAGATTGACAAATTGAGTTTTGATTACCAAAATTGGCATTTGCTATTTGTCATATTCATATAGGTGCTTTCGAATTGACAAGTAAAAAAAAGATTGTTCTGGATTTTTGCTGAAAGAACCTAGACAGGTTGTAACTAAGTCAATAAATTCAACTACCCAATTTAATTTGAATCTATCTTTTTTAGTTGGTTTCAATGATAATAAAAATGACTTCCTTTGGCAGTACCCTACGTCCCTAAGCGCCCGTTTGGCAATTGGGAATCGGATATGATAGGATTATTTTTAGCCCCTTTCCCATATTTGGTGCCAACTTGAGATGGGATAATTTTTATCCCATCAGACCCATGAATCCCACGTTGGTGGGATAAATGAATCTCACGAAAACAGATGAGATTCAAATGAATCCCATCTTCAACCGCCCAAGCTATATTCGTCGCCACCCACCGCCGCTGCTTCCTCACCGCCTCTACTTCCTCGCCACCGATCCTTCCTCGTCGCTGCTTCTTTCTTCTCTCTTCTTTCTTCGTCTTCGTTTACCAACATCTTTTCCAAAATCAAATTGATTTTTGAATTGGAACTCGAATTGATTTTCTGGGTTGATTTAGGGTTTAATAGAACATTTGATTTTGTGGGTTGAATTCAAATTGGAACTCCATCTCGGTTTTGGGTGTTGTGGTGGTGGTGGTGGTGGTCGACTGTGCACGTTGATGCTAAGTTTGGGTAATTTCTAGGTTTGTGTTTTGTTGTGGTGGTGGTGGTTTTGTTTAATTGTTGTGTAATTTATGGGTTTGTAATGGTGGTGGTCAACGGTGGGTGGTTGAGCTTGGGGGTGGGTTTGTAATTAATAAAAAATGTAATTTCCCTAATTTTAATCCTATCCCGTGTTGCACCAAACACAAGATTACCTATTTTTAATTCTATCCCGTGTTGCACCAAACACAGGATAGTACTAAATTTTATCCAATCCTATCTCATCCTATCCTATCCTATCCCATCCCATCCCATGAAAATTATCCTATCTTATCCCGCACACCAAACGTGCCCTAAGGGAAGTCGAATCCTCGCTGCCACCTTGAAAGAAAGAATGAAAGATTTGATGTGATTGGTCACTTATGCCACACGACATAACATCGGTGAACAGTAGATAATATTCGAGTGCACTGAGCACCTCTCCATGAATTTAATCTTCGGCAGAGCAGAACTTGACAAATGAACTGGCCCAATCCATTAACACCATAAATGTCCAAATCCATTTGGCTGTATTATTGTCATTATTTTTTTTTTATTATTATTATTATTTTACTTTTACAATATCTATTAATTGATGCCTAGGTATTTTTTTTTTGAAAGTTTTCTTTATTGGTAAGATTCAAACCACTAATCTGAGAGTTATTTACCTAAACCCTAAACTCGTTCATCAACCAACTGCGCTACGTCGTAGCTGCCGTTGGCAGCTGTATTATTGTCATTGAAACACTCAAGCAGCCTCACATTATTAAAACATGACCAAGCTTTGTCAATTATTTATACAGACAACGTGCAGGACACAACAAATGATTGATTTCGACTGGTTCCAGCAGAACCCACCCCGGACCAGTTTGGTGTTAGATTTAATAAATAAATAAAATTGCACAACAGAAAATATAAACAGTCGGATAGTATAGTGCAGACAAGACAATTTTGTGTCACGTGTTGATCCCCTGAAACGAGTAAACTAGTCGTATTTTTTTCACAGATATGATAAGATGGTCATGAAGGTTTGCAAGATGACAGCTCACAAGTACAATCTTCATCAGTTGGTCTCCCTTGTCTAGCCGCCATTCAAGACTAGACAAATGACAAGCCAACGAGTTTTGAGTCGAAACACTAGAAAACACACCCAACTTTTGCACAACATCTTAGCATAAATGAATATACTTGTAATCCAAAGAATCAATTTCAATTATACATCTATTTTATATTTACAATGTGTGGAAACATGATTCAAAGTTCAGGAACCAGGAACCATGAATATCAAGAGTTCAAATGAACTTCACCCTGGTCAAAACCATGTACATTACAACAATTATACTAGTCTAGAATCTGAATGGTTATCCGATTCGGTAAATGGCTGAAAGCCAGCAGGACTAGAGAGCTGACCCGAACCACTACTGCTCACTGACCTCTCAATCTCGTCCATGTCAGCTACAAGTGAAATCGATCGTTGTGGGATCGAGGGAACTGACAACTGTGTTTCCAACATCTTCACAACCTGATCCATTGTTGGCCTAGCATATAACTGTGGATGAGTACAAAGAACAGCAACCAATACATACTTCTCCATAACTTCTGGAGTACCAATCTCAGGCATGCCGTCTTCTATAACATCCAGAGCTCTTCCTTCCCTCACCAATGACCATGCCCAATCCGTCACAAGAGAAGGTTGACCGTCATCACTCGTAACCAGAGCTTTCCTACCACTCAAAATCTCAAGAAGCACAACGCCAAAGCTATACACATCACTCCTATCCGTCAATTGCCCATACAAAGCATACTCAGGAGCAACATATCCCATTGTCCCTGCTACCCTAGTACTCAAATGAGTCAATCCCTCTGGTGTGAACTTAGCAAGCCCAAAATCCGCCACCTTGGGCTCAAACTTGTCATCCAAAAGTATATTACTAGCTTTAATATCTCTATGAAAGATCGTTGGTTGCGCGCCATAATGCAAATAAGCCAATCCCCTTGCCGTCCCCAGCGCTATCTTCTGTCTAATAGGCCAACTAAGTTTCCCCTCCACGGAACTAAACAAATGATCATGAACACTCCCATTCCTCATGTAATCACACACAATTATCCTCTGGTGACCCTCCATCGGAGTGGTCGCGGTACAATACCCTCTCAAAGCAACAAGATTGACATGCCTGACACTGGCAATGACCTCAACTTCATGTGTGAAAATGGTGTCACCGGCTGCAGAACAATTCTTGAACCTCTTGAAAGCAACTTCAGACCCATCACGCAAAAGCCCTTTATAAACATTACCAAAACCTCCTCTACCGATCATGTTGTCCCTAGAGAAATTCCTAGTAGATTTCTTAATCTCATCAAATGTGAACCTAACCAAAGTAGTACTGTCACTTATAGATTTCAATTCCAAATCAGTTCTATCAACTGGTTTTCTACTCTGTTTTTTTCTCTTCAAAATCACATGTCTATGCCAAAGAAACCAAACCCCACCAATAATAATCAACAACCCAACACCACACACAATCAAAACAACCAAAATCACAACTTTTTGTTTATTAGCAGTTTTATCTGACTCGGAGGATTTAAGCGAGAACAGGCACTTCAAGGTACCTCTGTCAAGGGGTCCAAAATGATTCACAATCGCCGCCGCGTAAATCGTCGGATACGCCTGACAATTCGACACATTCCCGACGGACGGTCCCGGAAGATACCACGCCTGCAAAGCGGACAAGCTCGTCGTACAAGCCGCGCAAGGAGAGCCGTTTTCCAACGACTGGTTGCAATTGGAATAGACGGCGTCAAAGGTACTGTTCGTAATCAGGGTCTCGAACTGCAATCTTGTGGTGATGTTCATGCAACCTTGAGAGATCCAGCTGGTTTCGAACCCGCAACGAGAACGGATAGTGAAATTGGGCAGGAACTCGTCGACTAGGGTTTGGTAAGCGACCCAGCAGGACTCGGA
The DNA here is from genome assembly GCA_954870605.1 of Acer campestre. NCBI lineage: Eukaryota > Viridiplantae > Streptophyta > Magnoliopsida > Sapindales > Sapindaceae > Acer > Acer campestre. The sequence continues at coordinate 13,240,048 of OX940802.1, read as the reverse complement.
GGAGTTGAGCGGCGGCAAGAAAAACCCAGTTCGTCGGAGGTAATCGGATTGCACAAGTCGAAGTCCTTGTAGAATGAACTGACATCTACTCGAAGAATCCGCTTCGGGGCGGTTCGACCCGGCTAGCTGACGCAAAACATCGAAGTCTAGTGGGCATGAAACGGTGGCGTTACCGCTCTGTTGTGCCTCCGCGGTTGGAGAGTTGGTTAATGTTATAAGGAGGAAGAAAACAACGACGACGTATTGGGAGATAGACATCTGAGACAAGGAGAAGTAGAGAAGAAGATCAAGGTGTGGTTGTCATGGAGAGAAGGGGTGGTGGTAGTAGTTAGAGAGATATGCATTTAGCAAACAGTGGTTGACAAGTGTTGCGATGATAGTTTAATGGCGGCAGGCAACAAGTTTTGACTGTGGATTTACTGCAGGAGGAGAGTCAAACTCAAGCACAGCCACTGTAAGTCTGTAACTTCTAAGAAGGTCGTTATTGGGCGTAGTGGTTGTGGTTGTACTGAGAGATTGTGAGTTTCTTTGATGCTTCCGTTGCGGGAATTCTATTAATTACGATTAATTAATTAATTGAAACACTTATTTAGTAAAAAAAAAAATGATTTCTCTCTATGAAAATACCCACGTTCCTTTTGACTTTTAATGCAATATTCTTCGATTAATTTTCTATCTTCTAGCCATGTGGCTGGCTAAAAGCCATGTGTTTGCTTGTTCTGCTTTGTAAGTTTGGTTTCTATTATCAAAAAAAAAAATTTCTATCTTCTAGATAGAATAACAATTGGAAAATGGAATATAACATATTTAAATGATTTTTTTTTTTTTTTTCTAGGACGGCGGAGGGCAAAAGCCAAGAAAAAAGAAAACTAAAAAGGGTGTATTCAATTCATGATTTTGTTGGAGTTTGATTTAAGAGTGGTGCTATCAGCACACCCTCTACTACTGATCTATTTTGCCATACTTTTTTAAATTTTGATTTAATTAAATAAAATTAAATGGTTTTATTAATTTATTTTATTTATTTCCAAAACTACCCTTTTACTTATTTTTCAAACTTAATACACCACATCTCTAATCTCTCTATTTACTGGTCTAGTCTTTCTCTCACCTCTCATGAACAAATTTATTTTTTCTCTACTGCTATATATATCTCTCTCTGTTATAACACACGTAACACCAACAATTTTATTATTTTTTTTCAAAACAGCAAACTTTATTCTCAAAGAAGAAAGGCAGAGCCAATGAAAAAACAAAACAAAAGAAATAGACAACAAAAACACTGTTTTTTTTTATAAAAAAAAAATTGAATATAAAAGTATAATTTATATTTATTTTTTAATTGTTCGTAGAATTTTTAATATTGATTAAAAGAACGTTTGGGTTTTTTTTTTACCGTCAAGCCAAAGTCTCCGTCGTCCCATCCGCCGCAGCTCTGGTCATCAAGGCTTTGAAGGAGCCGAAGAGAGACATGAAGAAGACGAAGAACATTAAACATAATGGTAACATATCTCTGGATGACGTCATTGAAATCGCTAAAGTCATGAAGCCAAGGTCCATGGCAAAGGACCTCAGTGGTGTCGTCAAGGAGATTTTGGGAACGTGGGTCTCCGTTGGCTGTACAGTCGACGGTAAGGACCCTAAGGACTTGCAACAGGAGATTACAGATGGTGATGTGGAGGTTCCTCTCGATTGATAATCATAGTCTCTGGCTCATTTGGTTCAGTGAAGTTTTTTTTTTTCTTTTTCTTTTCTTAAAAAAACAAAAAAATTGAGGACGTTTGTTTGGTTCATGTTGGTTTTAGATAAATTTGAGAATGTTATTTTTGGTTGAGGTAATTAGAGTATTTAGCAAAGATGATTTTTTTTTTTTTTCTGGGTTTTAATTTATAGATGCGATGATTATATCTGTTTTTCATTTGCATTTTCTTTAAAAAAAAATTAATTAATTAATTAAAAAAAAAACGTTTGGGTTTTTTTTTAAAAAAAAAAAAATGAATGTGGGGTTTTATTAGATTTACTTTATAGAATTTTTTTTTCCCTTAAATTGTATGTCTCTTTCAGTAATTTTGATAAAGGAAAAAAAATAATACTAAATAATTAAATAAGTGGGGCATAAATAGATCAATAGGGGGTGTGCTAATAGCACCACTCTTGATTTAATCATAGCATCGGTTCTGGTTCCGGTTCCGACGGTTTTGGTTCCTTGTTTTTTCTTATATTTATTATTATTTAAAAAAAATTAAACATGTAAAATTGTAAATGCATTTTATTGGGTCACCCAAAATTAAAATAAAACAAATATATAACAAATTAAAAAAAAATTAAAATAAAGCTAAAAAATGTAAAATTTGTCTTGCACTTAATTTCTTCTACAATTAAGTTGTCTATGTATCATCTTAGAGTTTAGAGGAATCAAAAGTCACGTAATTCTCTTACCTTTTATTGCAGATTTGGTGATGATGTGAACACATGGTATACTAGTGTGAGGTGGCACCGTAACTAATTGTTGTCATGATCATTCGTTCCACTTCCTCCAGGTTGGTCATCTTTGAAGAAATCGTATAATACATCTTGATCGATTTCTTGTTGTCTGTTTTATGCCTTGGTCCAATCATCAACATAAGCTTGTATCTCAATTGATTTCGGACTCATAAGCGAACGTCTTACGTCTAGAATATTTCCACTGGCACTAAACTTTATTCCATAGCCACTGTAGAAATTGGTGTTGAAAGAATTTGTTTGGCTATAATAGACAAGACTGTAAAATATATTTCATGCTCATTCCACCAGTGTAGGATATCAAATTTTTTAAAATCGGTGTCTTCCATAAACTCAAAAGAAGTACCTAGATAAGATTCAAGCTCAAAATACGTGGTCGAGCTTGATGAAGAAGAACCTCATAATTTTTTAGTTTTTTTGGATAACAGATTATACCCTAAACTCATAAATCCGGAGGATGATGAGGAATGAGATATATTTCGATTTTGTGGAACATTTATATTCAGTGATGGACCATAAATTCCAAGATATTCATCATATAACTCATACAATAATGTCTTAACTCTAGAACAAGACGCATCAACATCATAATCTGGTTGTAAACATTGATGATAATAAGTAGTTAGATATTTAGACAAATTTTCTAATCTACAACGTGGATCAAAACACATTGCAATCAAATAAACATTTGGAAACTCCCTATAATAGTCTAATCATTTTTCCTTCATAGCAGTAACGGACTCCTATAATTGTAAGTCGGATGCACAATGAGAAAAAGTACCAGCAATATTTAGACTCTCAATAATAAATAAATTAGTTGTAGGATAACAAACACCAAATAAATTGTTAATAGCATTATTAAAAACTTTTAACAAACCATAAACTTTTGTACAAACATCCCAGTGGCTTGAATAAAGATTAATGTGACTAACATTATATCGAATAAAACTAACTGCTATATCTCTATAATCATAACTTTGAGCAAGCAATTTATAAGTAGAATTCCAACGTGTTGGAATATCACGAGGAAATATAATGGCATGCATACCATTTTGTTTACAAAATTTTGCCCATGCTTTTATTGCAGAAGGATGTTTCCACAAATAATCGAGAACATCTTTAATAGGTTGAATAAAATTTTAAAGAGTTTCTAATCCTTTTTTAACACGTAAATTTAAAACATGGTATGCACATCTTTGATGAAAAAATTTACCACCAAAATAAGGTTTACATAAATCAATTAAAGCAGGAATAGCAGCGGTATTGCTGGAAGCATTATCAAAATCAACTGCAAAAATTTTGTTTTCTATTTTATACTTTTGAAAAATAATTCTAAGTTGTCTAAAAATATTAGCAGTAGTGTGTCATCAAAAACTCTAAATGCAATAATTCTTTTTTGGATAGTCCATGCACTATCCATATAATGACAAGTGGCACTCAAGTATGAATGCATTTGCCAATGGTCACTCCATATGTCGGCATATACGGAAACATGACCATTATATTTTTCCAAATATTTTTCCAACTTCGTTTTTTCTTTGTAATAATTTTTTTGAAGTGTTTCTGTGAGAGTAGCTCAAGGAACACAACATGCAGCATGATTTAATGCTCGTTGACAATAATTAATAAAACCAACTTTTTCACTAAAACTAAATGGTAAATGTTCTACTACAACCATTCTAGCTAATTCTTCTCTATTTTTTTCATCACTATATTTAAATAATTGTTGGTTAGAGGAAGCATACCTGGAAATTTGGGCTTGTGAACTCGATTTGGCCTGTGCATCTAGATGTTTGTTCATTTATGCTTCTGATATGTGCCATATCCTCTAGATTTGCTCCATTTAAAGACTTTTTTACAATAATTGCAAACAGCTATAGTGCTTCCATCTGCTTGCGTTACTTCTTCATATGAAGAGATTAGACTTGGGCTGCTTCTGTAACTTATATTTCATAGGTGTCTCAAAGGGATCATACATATTTTCGGGGGGGGGGGGGGGGGGGGGGGGGTGGGGGCATCAGGATCGGGTTCAGAAATTATTAGAGGGGGATGACTGGGATGAGGAGTGTTTATGGATTCAGCATAGGTTTGGGCTTGCAGGAACTCATGATAGGCGGTATCGTCCTAACCGACATTGTCCAGCTACGGGAATATCGTCATCGAAATGGAACGCCTTGGACCGTCTCCACTTCCACTTTCCATTTTAAAAAGGGGTAATTACCCCGGTGGCCATCGACTTTTGCCACCACTATCAAAATGGCCACCGGATGGGAAGTTGGTTTATAAATGGCCATTTTTGGCAAACAATGTTACACTAATGGCCATTCCGTTATAACACCGTTAACTTTGTCTAAGAATGTTACACTAATGACCATCAATTTGTTCACTTGGTATCAAAATGGCCATTATAATCATTTTTCTCCAAAATTACTCTAGTGGCCATCCATTTGGTCAATTGGTATCAAAATGGCCATTATAATTGTCCAACTTTTTTTTGACCATCCATTTGGTTAATTGGTATCAAAGCAATCATTATATGTACAACTATATTCTGTTAGAAAAATAGAGTAAGCAATAATTAAAAAAAATAAAAATCATTCAATAGAGAAAATGAAGAATTCATTTGATTTTATATAATTTAAGTCTCATACACATCAAATACTATTTGTCAAACTGCACAAGTATACCAAAATCCCATACACAAGTATACCAACTCGTTCCTTTTAATCTTCAGCTTAAAAAGAAAAAAAAAACAAGGAAAAAAAAAAAAAAAACAATAATGTCTTTTGTTAAGGTTGGTAGTTATTTTAGATACCATGAAAATTGGTTGTCAAACTTTTATGTGGTTTTGAATATGGTGCAATCAGATATGGTTTTTAAATAGTTTACATATTAAAAGGAACAAGTTGGTATACTTGTGTAGGGGATTTTGGTATACTTATACAGTTTGACAAGTAGTATTTGATGTGTATGAGACTTAAATTATATTAAATCAAATGAATTCTTCATTTTCTCTATTGATTTTTTTTTTTTAATGATTGCTTACTCTATTTTTCTAACAGAATATAGTTGTACATATAATGATTGCTTTGATACCAATTAACCAAATGGATGGTCAAAAAAAGTTGGACAATTATAATGGCCATTTTGATACCAATTGACCAAATGGATGGCCACTAGAGTAATTTTGGAGAAAAATGATTATAATGGCCATTTTGATACCAAGTGAACAAATTGATGGCCATTAGTGTAACATTCTTAGACAAAGTTAACGGTGTTATAACGGAATGGCCATTAGTGTAACATTGTTTGCCAAAAATGGCCATTTCTAAACCAACTTCCCATCCGATGGCCATTTTGATAGTGGTGGCAAAAGTCGATGGCCACCGGGGTAATTATCCCTTTTAAAAAATTGAATTGTAAAAATCCTTGAATAAAAAATGTGAAAAAATTGATGGAAATAATTTTGAGAGAGAATTGGAAACTTAGTAATTGCAAATTAAATAAATTAGAAATAAAATAATTGCAAATAAATTAAATTGGAAATAAAATAATTTTTAATAACTTAGTAATTGAGAGACAATTGGAAACTTGGAGAATTGAGAATTAGAGAGAATTGGAAGAAAATTGAAAAAATGAATTTGGGTTAGGGGGGTTGGTAATTTATAGAGAAAAAAAAAAAAAAAAACTAAGCCCGGCCGAACGTTGGGCCCAACGGTCTGCTGACGTCAACAGGGCGTTGGGCCTTCAACTGCTAACTCATATTTTTTAAAAAAAAAAATCAAAAAAAAAAAAAATAGGGAATCGTAGGTTCCAGAACCAGAACCGAACCGTCGATTCTGGTCCGGTTCATCATTTTTGGAATCGAAACCGGAATCGGGGAGGTTCCGGTTTCGATTCCGAAGAGAGCGATTTCGATTCAGTTCTACGGTTGGAACTGAACCGGCGTCATGTCTAGTTTGATGTATTTGTTTATAGGTAATTTATAGAAAAGAAAAAAAAAAAGTCCAGCCGAACGTTGGGCCCAACGGTCTGCTGAAGTCAGCAGGCTGTTGGGCCTCCAACGGTTAACACATATTTAAAAAAAAAAAAAACTAAAAAAGAAATCAGGGAACTGTCGGTTTCAGAACCAGAACCGAACCGTCGATTTTGGTCTGATTCGTCATTTTTTAGTACAGGAACCAGGGAGGTTCCAGTTTCGATTCCAGATAGGGTGGTTCCGATTCAGTTCCACGGTTGGAACTGAACCGGCATCATGTCTAGCTTGATGTATTTGTTTTAAGAGATGGATTTGGTGGAATTCACAAATCCCACAAATTTCATTTGATTTTGTCAGAATTGTGTAAAGTGTTTGTTGGAGTTCATTAGATTTCGTTACGTAGAATTGGATGGATTTGGATGGATTTGTAAGGATTTGTCTTAAATAATAATAATAATAATACTAATAATAATACTAATAATAATAATAGTCAATTTTTTCTTTAAAAAAACACAAACAGCAGCTAGGCTGCCACACTCCTCTTCACCCACCATAAACCATACTGCTCTTCACTATCAACCAATTAACCATCTCTTTGACTTCCATTTTCAACCGAATCAAAACCAAATAAGTGACTCCATTTTCAACCAAACCAAAACCACACAAAACTGATAATAAAATCACAAAAGCCCCAAATTTATCACCTATAAATCACAAAGCCCCAATTTTCTGCACTTTCTCATCAACCAAACACAATACAAATTGAAATCGAACTACAAAATCAACCCAATTCACATCGAAATCGAACCCTAAAATATCTAATCAAACATAAGAAGGTGAGAGGCAACAGAGAGACGGTCGAGAGAGAGAGAGAGAGAGAGAGAGAGAGAGAGAGTCGAGAGAGATAAAGGCGGTGGCAAGAGAATGGTGGGAGAGATTTCCTTTCCAAATCCAACCATATTCATCACTTAAACAAATCCATCCAAATCCATGGGATTTTGAATACACCTAGATTTCATTGGATTGTTTGAAATCCATCAAAATCTGGATTGAATACCCCTAGACTTTGATGAATTTCAAACAAATCCAATGAAATCTGAATCCAATACACCTAGATTTCTAAACTCCAATAGAATCAAATCAAATCAAATCAAATCAAATATGTGTTAAGACGAAGAAGAAACAGAGCACCTCTAATATGAGCATCCAAAATGTCCTTAATTTCTGAGTGAGGAACATCGAAAAACAAGATATCAAAATCCTTGCCATAACCCAACCGAGCCAAGCCATTAGCCACACAATTGCCTTCTCTAAAAACATGGTTCACAACACTCCCAATTTCCAACAATAAGCATTTTGCATCTTTGAATTAGGCTAGGATGATTAGTGTTGGAATCCTGAGCAATCAACTACACAACAGACATGGAATCACATTTTACAGCCACTCAACTAAAACATAAATTCTAGGCCATGGAGAGAGCTTCAAATAAGCCGTAAACTTTAGCTTCAAGCACATTGCTAGCACCTATATTCATAACAAAACCATTAATCCTTTCTTTCTTATGATTTTACAAGACACCACCAGCTGTAATAATACCAAACTCCTCATCATAGCTACCATCCACTGTTGGGATTTATGCCCTAAAACTTGTAATTTGTAAATGTTATAAATTCATTAATAAAAGAAGTAGTTATTTCATTCAATTAACATGACTCATACGTTTATATTATATGTGCTAAACATCCCAGATTGTTAGATGTAATCTCAAACTGAGTAAATGAATGGCATATACAGATAAATTCATTTTGAGACATGCAATCTAAAGAGTCTGTAGAAAGCAAATAAAGTTGGGTACTTTATTTATGGTTAATCTACAGCTGCGGTTCATTCCGTAATATATGGTGGTTTTATCCTAGACTACTCATATGGTGATATGAGAATGAAGACACCTTATATGATGTGATCATATAGGACTGGGCCACGATCTATATGTATCTATCACTAAGATCCGTTTGTTGAAAAAATTCATATATATCGGCAAATGATGGTTGTATATGGGTGATCTAAATCCTGAGTGTCTTACTGACTCTTTCAAGTTAGATCGTGTTTCTTAACATACCATGGGTGAGATCGGAGTAGAATTCCTGGTCAATAACTCTGTATCTTGGAATCACTGTTTGGCTAGTGGCTGGAAATGTATGCACACAATAGAGGAATCAACTCCTTTTTGCGAGAAGTAGATAAGTAGTTCCCTTAAGGGTTAATTCAGGACTTGAACGATTAAAAACGTTCTTTTTCTTCCGTAAAGGAATGAAAGATATAATCATTCATTAGAGAATCAATGGTACTTAAAGGAAAAAATATAATTAGAGAGGTATAACGGACTTTATGACCTAGCTCTGATTATGAACTACTTGTGGAGGATCATACCATATGTAACAGCTGTATCGATGAACACTGATAATTTGGTTGTGTAAAACATCTACAGTTACGAGATTACAACCTTGGGTTTTTTAGTGGAATAACTCCGAGGTTAATAATTGTGAAATATTAATTAAAGAGTTTAATTAATTTTTATAAGTATTATTGGAGCTCAAAACTATGGGTTTATTAGGTCCCCTTGCTAGCTCTTTACGATTAATAGTAAAAAGACTCATAGAGAATTGGATGATTCAATTAATTATGTTACGAAAGTAACTTAAATATATTCTAGGAATTAATTAAATGATATGATTATTTAATTAATATATTATTTAATTGATTAATTAAATATTGTTAAATAATATGATTATTTAATAGGCATTTTAATAATTAAGAATTATTAACTGTTATTTGGAGGTTTCAGTTTCGAACCTTGACAAGATCAAAAGAATAAAATAATGAGAGATTATTTTTATTTGTTTTAAATAGGTCAAAGATTCAAACCCTAGTGGAGACCGAATTAAAAAAGGATTTATAACCCTATTTTAACTTGGTTTATTAAACTCTATGATCCTAGTATATAAGATATACTTATCAGGAAAAAATAAACTAACCTAATTCTAATATATATATAGAGAGAGAGAGTGCGGCAAGGTGAAAGGAAAAGAAAAAGGATTTTTTTTTTCTTCACAAGCTTGGCCTAATTTAAGGAAGAAGACAAAAGGTTGTCTTCCGAATCTCTCAAGCCTCCATTCAACTGCTCTCGGAATCCATGACGTGCCCATACACACAGTCAGACAGTTGCTAGATTGCGGGACATAACTCGAAAGGCTTAATGGTGAAGGATTCAAAAAAAAAAAAAAACGAAAGAGTGTTCTTCAAAGGTATGAAAACAAATCTCTTCTTTATGTTCGTGTATACCAAAAGGTCCAAAGACGATAAATTTTTAAAACCTATCGATCTTAACAAAAACTTTCCATTGCGACACTTACATCCACATCGAGCTTAAACCAACCTTCTGAAGGAGGCACCCAAGCCACCGAAATAGAATAAACGTTTATGGTAGGGCCACACACATTCGCATTCAACCGGTCTTTGTAGAAACTAGTGATAATCATTTCAGGGGATTGGGGAATGGAAAAATCATGCTCAAAAACCTTCTTACATTTCTGTTTCCAAAGAAACCAAATCACACTAGAAAACAACATGTAGTTGGGGATATTACTAGGCCCCAGATTATCACTTCTAAACAATTTTTCTTTAATTAAAAAAATTAAATAACAATAATAACTAATAAGTAGATGTGTGTTCTTTTCATATTTTTTTGGTTAGATCACGAGGTATCCCTCACTCCGATTAGCAACCGATCGTTAAAGAGTGAGACTAATCCCCGCTTCGGTCGGGAGGTCAATAAAGCCTGGCCACGAGGTGCTTCATATTTCATTTAGCGCCTCGTCTCTCATTTTACAATTACTTATAGTGTGTTCGAGTATGTTAGTTTTTGTATGAATAAATATGTAATCCAAACAAAATTTATGAAAGAAAAAAAAAAAAAAAAAAGCATAAGAATTTTCATGAACTTTAACTTTGGAGCTCTATATATATATAGAGGAAATAGGGGTTTTTAATCAAAAATTATGGGGACTTATTGTTTTTGTCAACAATTATCATTTTTATTGTTTTTGTTATTAAATGAGCTGTGAGGACATAATTGCCCTTATTTTTTTTCTTAATCTCTTCTCCCTCCTTTCTCTCACTCATTTCATGCCTCCCTCTTCTCTCTCCTTTCTCTCTCCATTCACGTTTCCTTCTTCTTCTTCTTCTTCTTCTTCTTTCTCTCCTCCTCTCTCCTCCTCTTTCCTTCTTCTTTCACGCCTTCTTCTTCTTCTTCTTCTTCTTTTCTTCTTCTCTTTCTCTTTTTTTTTTCCAGATTTTAAAAAATATTTCAGATTTATAAAAAAAAAAAATTCAGATGGGACGACCGACCGACGATCGGACGTCCGATCTTTCCTCCTTCTTCTTCTTCTCTTTCTCTCCTCTCTTCTCTTTCTCTTTCACGTTTTTTCTAGATTTTTTTTTTTAATTTTCAGTTTTTTTTTTTTTTTGACAAATTTTTCAGATTTTTAAGTTTGGGTTGTGGTTGTGGTTGATTTTAGGGATTTTTTTTTTAATTCAGGTTTTTTTTTAACACAAAATTTTTCAGATCTGAAAATTTATCTAGATTTTTTAAAAAAAATTCAGTTTTTTTTTTTTTTTTTTTTTTTTTTTTTTTTTTTTTTTTTTTTTTTTTTTTTTTTGTTGTTGAAAAATTTCCAAATTAAAAAAAGGTTTGGATTTGAGTTGTGGTTGTGCTTAAAAAAAATTCAGATTTGTGGTTGTATTTAAGTTTGGGTTGTGGTTGGTTTTATGAATGGTGGGATTGTGTTTGGGTTTGGGTTTTGTTGAAAAAAAAATTATGATTTTTTCGGATTTGATCTTTTTCAAACTAATTTTCCATATTTCATTTTGTTTAAACACACTAAGCCATGGATTAAACATACCAGGCAAACGAATTAAACACACCAGGGAAAAAACAATTAAACACACCAGGGTAAAACAAATTAAACACACCAGGCAACGAATTAAACACACCAAGCAAAACGAATTAAACACACCAGGGGAAATCGAATTAAACACACCAGGGCAAACGAATTAAACACACCAGGGTAAAACGAATTAAACACACCAGGGCAAACGAATTAAACACATCAGGGCAAATGAATTAAACACACCAGGGTAAAACGAATTAAACACACTAGGCAAAATGAATTAAATATACTAGACCATCAATTAAACACACTTGGTCACCAATTAAACACACTATGCAAACCAGGGGAAAACGAATTAAACACACCAGGGCAAAACGAATTAAACATACTAGGGCAAACGAATTAAACACACCAGGGCAAACGAATTAAACACACCAGGGTAAAACGAATTAAACACACCAGGCAAAACGAATTAAATATATCAGACCATCAATTAAACACACTTGGTCACCAATTAAACACACCATGCAAACCAGGGGAAAACGAATTAAACACACCAGGGCAAACGAATTAAACACACCAGGGCAAATGAATTAAACACGCCAGGGTAAAACGAATTAAACACACCAGGCAAAACAAATTAAACACACCAGGCAAAACAAATTAAACACATTAGACCATCAATTAAACACACTTGGTCACCAATTAAACACACCATGCAAAACTCATTAAAAACACCAAGGAAAAAACAATTAAACACACCAGGGAAAAACGAATTAAACACATCAGGCTATCAATTAAACACACCGAGTGTTTAATTCATTTTGCCTGGTGTGTTTAATTCATATTTTCCCTGGTGTGTTTAATTGTTTTTGCCTTGGTGTGTTTAATTCGTTTTTGTCTTATGTGTTTAATTGGTGGCCTAGTGTGTTTAATTGGTGGTCTGGTGTGTTAATTCGTTTTGCCTGGTGTGTTTAATTGGTGACCAAGTGTGTTTAATTGATGGTCTGGTGTGTTTAATTCGTTTTGCCTGGTGTGTTTAATTTGTTATACCCTGGTGTGTTTAATTGTTTTTTCCCTGGTGTGTTTAATTCGTTTGCCTGGTGTTTTTAATTTGTGGTTTGGTGTGTTTAAACAAAATAAAATCTGAAATTTTTTCTTTGATAAAAATCAAATCTGAAAAAATTTGAAATTTTTTTTTCAACAAAACTTAAACTCAAACACAACTCCCACCATTCATAAAAACAACCACAACTCAAACTTAAACAGAACCACAAATTTGAAAATTTTCAAAATAAAAATCTGAATTTTTTCAAATCTGAAAATTAAAAAAAAAAAAAAGTGTAAGTGAAAGAGAAAGAGAAAGAGAAAAGAGGAGAGAAAGAGAAGAGGAAGAAGGAGAGAAGGCGTGAGAGAGAAAAGGAGAAGAGTGGAAGGTGTGAAAAAGAAAGAGAAGAGAGGAGAAAGAAGAAGAAGATGAACGTGAGAGAGAAGGGGAGAGAGAGAGAGAGAGAGAGAGAGAGAGAGAGAGAGAGAGAGAGAGAGAGATTCTATGAAAAGGAAAGAGAAGAAGAAAAAGAAAAAAAAAAGAATTTTTTTTTTACAAACAAGGGCAATCTTGTCCAAAAAGTGGATATGCTGACAAAAACGATAAAAATGATAATTTTGGACAAAAACAATAAACCCACTAATTTTTTAGCTAGTTTTAAAGTTCTCCCATATATATATATACACACACACACACATTGGGAGATTATAATCTTAATTCTAACTAAAAAATGTGCATGTGTAGGAATAAATATGCGATCCAAAATTTATTTATTTATTTTAAAAAAAAAGCATAAGAATTTTCATGTGTTAGCGACCAAAAGTCACTATACGCGCAGAAGCGTTGCCGGATAAAACACAAACTAACACAATAACAAAGAAAAGATAAGATGCAGAGAAGTAATCAAATCTAATCACACACACCACAAAAATTTATGTGGAAACTCAAATCAAGGAAAAAACCATGGCCTTCAGGACGACAAGAGAAAGTTCCAATATGTGGTAAATTGTTACACCCACACACCACTCAGGATTCTCTCTCTAAAAATACCCCAAACCCGATTACACCAAATGCTCACTTTGAGATCTCTCTAGTATTTGCTATTTTGCTCCATACCTAATAACCTAGCTACTATAATCTATTTATATGAATTACAAAGAGTTTAAACTAATAAGAAAATCTATCTCCTAGTCGTACAATATTTACTTGTTTCACATAAATATTATTTTCTCTTGGTGATAAGTCTTCTTCTAAGGAGAAATCATTTTTCCTATAATCATTAGAACTTATAGAAACAACATATTCTCTTTTCCATGAATATTTTCTTATTCAACACATGCTTGTCATTGACTACGATTCAAGTTGCGGCTAGCCACCCGCTTCCTAAATCGTATTGAACTTGATCACTCAGAAAATCGTGATCCATGCGCCATGTCACCAAGATTGCTATCACCACGACTGCTATCGGTACCGCTGTGCGTTGCACAGTGCAAGGCACATCAGTATGCATTGGAATTGGAATGCTGTCAGTTGCCGCTGTGGAAACCCACAGCAATGACCACCACTGTCATTACCGTTGTCAAAGCCACAGCGGTTTACACTGTTCTTCACGTCCTCAAGCCTCCCTCAAATGTAACCTCATACTCTCAAATGTTCTCACGTCTCCAGGAAATCTCTGCATTGGTTGTATCTCGTTTGGTAACCATTGGTAATTCAAGCTATATCCAACATCATGAACTTTTAACTTTGGAGATATAATCTTAATTCTAACTAAAAAAAAATGTGCATGTGTAGAAAGTCCATATAGTAGATAAGGATTTTCATGAACTTTTGACTTTGTGGGGGATTGAATGGTTGAATCTTATTCTAACTAATTAGCAAGGGTAAAAGAGGAAAAAAAATGTTGTAAAAGGCTAAATTATTTATTTTATTTTTATAAAAAAAAGGCAGAAGAGGGAGAGAAGGAAGAGAAAGAGTCAAAATATAGGAAAGAAAAAGTGGAAGACATAAGATAATTGAAGTAATTTCATAGAAAAAAGAAGCGGGGGTTGGTTTAGGTGAGAATAAGACAAGTTTGTAATGTAGTAGGTGTAGGACTCCTTTATCTTGTTTTATACTTTTATTTAATAATTCATCAACCACACTCGCACTCACACTTACCAGTCCCTATGATAAATGATAAATCATTCATGGGGCCGATTGCCCAAGCCGACGTCAAAAGTCCAAATGCTCCAGTCCAACCACTTCCTAGTTCCTTTCTACAAACTCCTAAGTTGAAAATTGTCTAGATCATATCAAATATTTTATTAAATTTTGGAATCATACATCATCTCAATGTAATTAAGGGCATTTTCGGGTACGAAATGAGATTAATTTGGTGTTTTGCCATTTACATCTACACCATAAAATTGTAGGTTCTAGTATATCCTTCTTCTCTAAAAATCCGAATTATTACACTATGAAGTTGTAGTGTGTTATAACCAGTGGCGGACCCACCTTAAGGCCAGGTGGGGCCCGTGCCCTACCTGAAATTTTGAAAAAAAAATGATTCTGTTTATTTATATAATATATAAATATTAATTAACATTTACCATACAATGGTATGTCTTAGCTCCACTGGTGGAGTTCTTACCAATTATGTTGTTGGACTGGGTTCAAATCCTTGTAATTTTTTTTTTTTTACCGTGTTTTTAGCTTTTCTAGGATTTTGTGTTTTTTTTTTTTTTTTTTTTTTTTTTTTTGGATAACATGGATTTTGTGTCTTATCAACCTCATATATGATATATTTCATTTTATATATTTATATTTGGTTTTAGTTTTTATATATATATTTTACCATCTTTTACAATTTCTCAAATTTTCATATTCTTTTGAAACAAAACAATTTACTTTCTCTTTTCCGTCATTGTCAACTTTTAACTATCCTCATTTTATGGTTTACATAATTCAATTTTATTTTATGTTAAATTATCTATTATAATTTTAAACTTTTGTTATATCTAATAGTTCTGGTTTGAAATACCTAAACACATCCATTCAATAAACCTTAAAATCTCAAATTTTAATTTATTTTATTGAAATAGACATATATTATTATGATTCATTTTCTTTTATCCTTATTATTTTTCTTTATTTTATAGTTTTAATTTATTTTGAATTAATAAATTAATAATTTATAAAAAAGTAGAAGAATAAAAATTCAAAAACATGTCTAGTAATATTTATTAATCAATTATTTTAATATAAATTTAAATTGAATTAATTATAAATACAAAATAAAATTTCTTATTATAAAATTATATTGTAATTTATTATTTTAAAAATAAATATTGTAATTTTTTATTGTTTATGTTGTTTTTCTTGTTATTATTTATTTTTTTAATATTGTGTTATTTTTAATGTAAGATTATTTAGTTTATCTTGAATAAGTGTTTTATTTATTTTATTTTATCTAAACTTCATTATACCATCGATTTTTCTTAATATAAAAAAAACTCATTTTTGTTATAAAAAAAATAAATTCATTTTACTATGATCTTATTTTTTCAGTTATTTTTTATATATATAATTGTTATTTTGTTCAAGTGCCTACCTGGTTAAAATTCCTGGGTCCGCCACTGTGCACTGCCCAGGCAATGCCCCCAAGCGATACTATTGTCGGTGCTGCTTAAGCTTAAAGGGCCTTCTTCAAGAGATGCCCTTCCAAGCGACGTAGTTGCAAGGCCATGCATGTCGCGCCAGCTAAGGTGGGAGAGAGAGATGAGAGGGATGAAGGTCAGAATAGAGATTAGAGAGAGTTTTGATAGTGTTTTTAAATGAAGGTATATTGGTAATTTCTCAAAACATGTGGTTATTGACAATTAAATTTTTGCATACGGTTAAAAAAGGAAGTCTAATATTTTGAGGAGCTATTTTTTATTTTCTCACTTTTACTTTTTTGGGTGGTTGTAAAATATGATCAATTGTGAAAATAAGTTTGTTACAGCAACTCCAACCCTGCGGCAAATCGCCAATTTGCACCAAATCATGCGCCAAACCTTGCGCAATCTTTGCTCCAATGAACAGTGTCACGCAATATATTGCGTGACACTGTTCACTTGGCACAACTATTGCGCAACCTTTCCTATTTTTTTTATTTTTTTATTTTAATTGCAAAGTGGGTTTTGATTGGTTGGAAAGAGTATTTGTTGATAAATAATAATAATAGAAAAAAAGGGAATAGGGTAAGATTTGATGCAATGGGTTGGAGATGGAATAGTGAAATAGTGTGAAAGTTGCACTATCTTAATGTAAAAGTTGTACCAAAAACACTATTTGGGTTGGAGTTGGTCTTCGGTTATCAAATTGGCTCAAAGTTAAAGATCAAGCTCTTAGTTGTGCTTGTATTGATTGAAAATGGATATTTGTTGAGTTAAGACCAAACTCTTAGCTTTGTTATATTGATTGAGAATGGATCCTTGCTTAGTAGTAGGGATGGGCGTGGGGGCCCAATGGGGCGGGGGAGGGTACCCCCACCCCACCCCCATTCCCATTCCTCAAACCTCCCCCCACCACCTCCCCCAAAATCCATTTGGGGGGACCAATGGGGGGATGTTTTGGGGGGAGGTTCCCCCACCCCCACCCCTAAAACCCATTTCCCTCATTTCATTTCCTTTTCAATTCTAAATTTCAATTTTTCAATCCGAAAAATAATAAAAACATAATAAAAATACAATATAAAATAATTGCATAATATATATATATATATTATTTTGGGGGTTAATTATACCTTATAAATGAACAACCATAACATTTAATTTTAATAATTTAATATTATAGTTTTTAATTTTTTTTAATTGTTAAATTTTTTATATATAAATAAAAATAAAAATAAAAATAAAAATAATATATATATATTGTTTTGGGGGGCCCAATGGGGTTTTGGGTTTGGGGGGAGGTACCCCCACCACCTCCCCCAAAATATGTTTGGGGGCAAACTTTGCCCCCACCCCCACCCCCACCCCCAAAATCCATTTGGGGGCAAAATTTGCCCCCAAAACCCCATGGGGGCCAGTGGGGGATGGGGCCCCATGGGGAAATGCCCATCCCTACTTAGTAGTCTTGTAGGATTCTTGTGGTGTAAGATATCCTTATGGTGTTGCTTAATTTTAAACATTTTTTTGGTACCTTTTCTGAATTAATTTTTTATTTTTTATTTATTTAGTTCGTACCGCAAAGAAAAAACATATTCCATCTTTCAATAAATAAATAAAAATTGAAGGTTTGTTTTTATAGTTGATGTATTTATTTAGAAATATACATTTTGAACGTTAAATCTACCTTCATTATATATAGTTTTATTTATCAATTAATAAAATTTCAATGCGGGTTGAGGTTTAAGAAAATTTATTCTAGTGCTTTTTTTTTTTTTTTTTTTTTTTTTTTTTTTTTTTTTTTTTTTTTTGATAAATAACCAAGCATTACAAAGGAACATGGCAATCCGCCGAAATAAACGAAACAACACAGGAAGGATATTCTTCCAGCCAAAACATATCCTCAACAATAGAGAGGGCGTTTTTAGCTAACACATGGGCTACTTGATTAGCCAATCTAGGGACGAAACTAATAGACAAACAACGAGCCTGTATGAGCTGTACTAAGATATCAGAAATAATACACCCAATATCAGCTTTGATAGACTTACCACAATTGATCCAGTCAACTACCACCTTAGCATCGGATTCAGCAACACACGGTTGTAAACCAGTATCACACGCCAATTTGAGCCCATAAACAAATTGCTGAAGCGATTGCTATTCTAGTGCTTTCAATCCTGGTTACTTACTTGCTTGACAGTTGACACATTAAAACAAATGTAAATTACTAAAAACTCAATAAATCAATTTTAAATATTTGAAGATTAAATTAAATCCTTCAAACACTATATTAAATTTATCAATAGCGTTAAACAACCCAAAAATACTAGCTAAATACAAATGACGCATCAAATCATTTATATTTATTATATCACTCACTACATCAATTATATGGTAATGACAAAAAACTTGTCATATCTTTTGAGTTGATTTTTAAAATAGTATTTACTCTAAATATATACCGAATCTTAAAAATGTAAATAGATTGAATAAACAGATTATAATAATAATAATATAATTTACTCATATTATAATACAAATCTTGCACCACTCCTAGATCTAACCCATGTAATTTCACCCAAAAATAAATTAAGAAAAAAATTGTAATGTTGAATATATATATTTTTAAATTACAATATTTCGGAATTGAGGGAAATGAATGACTCAAACCCACAACCTCTTGGATGTAGTTGTGAGAGATTTACCATTGAGCCAACATCATTTTGTCATCGTATTCAAGGGTGTAGCTAAGAGAAGAGTGGACCCTAGACCAAAATTTTGAAAAAAAAAATCTATTCTTTCAAAAAATAAATATATTTTATAAATTAAATTAAATTATAATGTTGGCTTAGTGGTAAACCCGTCCTCACACTTGAATCATGTGATTGCAGATTTGAGTCATGCCTCTTCCCAATCCTGAAATATTATAATAGTTTTCTTTAAAAAAAAAAAAGTTTATAATTATGGATTTTAAAATATTGAGTCTAAACATTTGATAATTAAATCAGTTAAGTAAGTCCATTAGACCGATTAAACCCAATTAGATTTATTTATAATATCATTGATTCAAATATGATAATTTATGAATTTTATGTTGTGAGCCATATGAAACCACTCAAATGCAATAGTGAATGCACTTGTAGGTTATTTTCTTGGTATAGATAGATGGATAGATAGATATTGTCAAAAAAAATCTTGTTATTTACTTACGAAATATATGTTTTTTTTTAGTAGAAATAGTGGGAAATAGCACTCTTTTGATGTGGGAAAAAAAATACCCTCATCTCCTTCTTTTACTACATTTTTGCCATTTTTAGGGTTTTTTTTTTTTTTTTTTTCAAAAACCTGGAGGTTGATGAAGAAGATGAACCAATTTTTTTATATAAAAAAAATAATAAATCATTTTTATCCAATAAGTATCAAAAATTATAAATATACCTAATAAATCTTAGAAATTACAAAATAAGTCTCGGAAATTACAAAATAAGTCTCCGAAAAAACAGCGTGAGCCTTATTTTTTGTGAGTGTATTTTAAGGATATTTTGTAAGATCCGAACTTTAGGTGCTATTACAACTTATGAGCTTAAGTTATTAAGTTTGTAATAGTCTTAAAACCCATTCTGTAAAGAGTACTATTAAATTTTCAAGCAATTTTTTTTTATAGCATATGCATTTTCAAATGTAAGGCTCACATCCTCGGTTCCCTAATTAGGTAATCTTTTTATATTACTAAAACTGTTTTGATCATCAAACTTCTTGTTGTTGTTGAAATATTACATTAAATTCGGGATTTGGGCAAGAGACCGGCTAAGCCACTGGTAATATTGAAGTTGAAACTCTAACAAAATCATACAGTACCAACAAAATCCAAGTTGGAGATCAAATCAGTTTCATTAGCTACAAACCTAAAACTCATTGATGTAAACATTAATTAGGCAATGTTTCATTTTCTATATTTTCGTGCTTTATAATTGGACCCGTTTTTTGGCTCCATGCCATCTTATTCAATGTTGACTGCAGGCCCTGCCTCTCGAAGTTGCAAATCAAAACCAACTTTGAGCCACTTGATATATTTTTTTGAACCAATTTGCTTTTTAAAATTAAATAAATAAAAAGCTCGTGTTTTAAACGAGATAATATATGAATTTCTGACCGATGGATTGAGAAAAATATATAAAAGTTTATAGTATTTCAAGTTGTATTAATAACTATCCTATCATGACATGAATAATTGATTATGTGATGTGAGGTCATTTAATATTTTAATTCATCTTTTGATTAGAGTATTGCTTTAGCATGAATAGCGATAGTCTGCTCGCAATCACTTTGCATGGTTGTTGAGGTTTATTAATTATTATTGGATTGTGTTATTTAGATACATTGTTAAGGATTTAAAAATTAATAAAATGTTTTTTTTATATATATAAAAAAAATTAAAACAGATATATATGTATAATATTAATGTATGAAAGGATAAATCTAATTTTTTTAATTTATTATGATATTTGTAAAGAGGATTATCTATGATTTTATTTATTTATTTTTATTTATTTATTTTTAACACAACACAAAAATCAACATTCAGACAAGCAAATTCGCAAGTGGGTTTCTATCAATCCATCACAAATTCACCAAATTGATTTTTCTCACAAATTCAACAATCCTATCACAGATCTCCATCGATGAGAACCAACTCCATAAACCACCACCATCCCACAACCCAATAACACCCAAACCTCTGTCAAAGGAAAGCAAATGGAGAAGAGAAGGAGAAAAAAAAAAAGACGATCGGCGGCAAGAGGAGATCGATCGAACGCCGCTCTCCTTGTTTGGAAGGAGAGTGCCGATCTCCGTGTCCAAGTGGAGATCGAACGCCGATCTTCTCGTTTGGATGATGATCCGCGGTCGTAGGGTGGCATATGAGTGCTAATCAGTCGAAGAACAAGAGAAAGGGAGAGTAGGTGAGACAGGACGTGTGAGAAACAGGAAGGAAGGAAGAGAAATGGACTAAAAGCTAAAATAGTCAAAGAGTTTACAATTTTAGGAAGAGTGTGCAATTTTTGTTTTAAAAAAGACTGTCATGGCGGCCCATTGATGGAGACCATGAACTTGGGGGTGGTAATACTAACCATGCACTTCAATCAGTCTGATTCATTAAATTCATTCAAATATCAATCATTGGATTAAAAACAAATGAGTGATTGAGATGTTGAAATCAAAATTTTAAGTTGATTTAGCTTGACACTATATATATTCATAAAAAGAAAATTCAATATATGTTATATTATTTATTTTTATTTAGGATGTTATTTTCAATTATTTCTAACAATGCATTTTTAGCTTTTTCATTTTAAAAATATTGTTTTCAATTATTTCTAATAGACATATTTTCAGTATTCTCAACTTTTGAAAAAATAAAAAAAATCAATTTCTTGTTTTTAAATTGATTTTTATAAAACAGAAAATGAAAATTGAAAACATTACTCATTACTGAACAACCTTTCCTTTTTTTTGTCATTTTGTCTTACTTATATTATTATACATAAATTAAATTATATTATAATTAAGGAACATTTGCAAAAGTAGTTAAATCAGGAAATGAATTATTGTTTTTAACCAAATTCTAATTTTTATTGTTTGTAATGAATCATCATAATACATTATTATTTTTAACTAACAAATTACAAAATAACCCTTTTTTCATATAGTATGTCACATTTCATAAGTGGGTTATTTCATATTCACGTTTAACGTGACACATCGTCTGATATTGTGAAATCATGTATTTTTGAAGAAAATGAGATATTTCATGTCTAACATGACATATATAAGATATCTCATGCCCAACATGGCATATATAGGAAATTTTATACCAAACATGATATATATGAATCTTACATGAAGTACTACTTATAGTGGATATTTCATACCTAACGTGACATGCATGAGATATTTCATGTTATACATGACATACATAAGACATTTCATGTCTTACATGAAATACTGCATACATAAGATATTTCATACCCAACATGACATACGTAGGATATTTTATATCCAACATGATATACATGGGATATATCATGCCCAACATTACATACATGAGATATTTCATACATTACATACATGGGATATTTCATACATTACATGAAATATTGTGTGCATGAGATATTTCATGTCTAATATGATATGCATTTGATATTTCATACCCAACATAATATACATGAGATATTTCATGCCCAATATGACATATATGAGATATTTTATGTCCAATATAACATACATGAGATATTTCATACCCAACATGACATACATGGGATATTTCATACCAAATATGACATACATGAGATATTTCATGCCTTACATGAGATATTTCATGTCTTACATGAGATACTGCATACACGAGATATTTCATACCCAACATAACATATATGGGATATTTCATGCCCAACATGACATATATAAGATATTTTATGCCCAACATGACATATATAAGATATTTTATGCCCAACATGACATATAAAAGATATCTCATGCCCAACATGACATATATAAGATATTTTATACCTAACATGATATATATGAGTTTTACATGAAATACTGCTTATAATGGATATTTTATACCTGACGTGACATACATGAAATATTTCATTACCAACATGACATACATGAGATATTTCATGTTATACATGGCATATATAAAATATTTCATGCCTTATATAAAATACTACATACATGAGATATTCTATACCCAACATAACATACGTGGGATATTTCATGTCCAACATGATATACATGAGATATATCATGCCCAACATTACATACATGAGATATTTCATGCATTATATGAAATATTGCATGCATGGGATATTTAATGTCCAACATGATATGCATTGGATATTTCATACCCAACATGATATACATAAGATATTTCATGCCCTGCAATATGACATACATGGGATATTTCATGTCCAATATTATATACATGGGATATTTCATACCAAAGATGACATATATGAGATATTTCATACCCAACATAATATATATGAGATATTTCATGTCCAACATGATATACATGAGATATATCTTGCCCGATATGACATACATGAGATATATCTTGCCCGACATGACATACATGAGATATTTTATGCCTAACATGAGATATTTTATGCCTAACATGAAATACTGCATACATGGGATATTTCATGTCTAACATGACATATATGAGATGTTTCATTTTCAACATGACATACATAAGATATTTCATACCCAATATGATATACATGAGATATTTCATGTTTTACATTAAATACTGCATACATGGATATTTTATGCCCAACATGATATACCATCATCTCCTTTTTAAAAACGTAGTAAAATTAGATAGTTTGGGTTAATTATATTCTTGAATCTTGATTGTCATTCGATTTCCAGAATATGACTACTGCTATAATTCCTCAAACCTCATTATAAAATAAATAAATAAATAAATAAAAATTGTTTTCTATAATGTTTTTCATCTGGGTTTTTACTCAAGTGGATCCACCTTCTTTCTTCATCTGAATCTCATCTGGGTTATTCACAAACTCAGTTTTTCTTCATCTATTTCTCTTTGCAATCAGCACCCAGCGTCAACAACCAAACTAAATACAAAAATCAACATTCAGATTTGCAAGAACCCATCACAAATAACAGATCTAAATACAAAAATCAACATTCAGACAAGCAAATTCACAAGTGGGTTTCTATCAATCCATCACAAATTCACCAAATTGATTTTTCTCACAAATTCAACAATCCTATCACAGATCTCCATCGATGAGAACCAACTCCATAAACCACCACCATCCCACAACCCAATAACACCCAAACCTCTGTCAAAGGAAAGCAAATGGAGAAGAGAAGGAGGAAAAAAAAAAGACGATCGGCGGCAAGAGGAGATCGATCGAACGCCGCTCTCCTTGTTTGGAAGGAGAGTGCCGATCTCCGTGTCCAGGTGGAGATCGAACGCCGATCTTCTCATTTGGATGATGATCCGCGGTCGTAGGGTGGCATATGAGTGCTAATCAGTTGAAGAACAAGAGAAAAGGAGAGTAGGTGAGACAAGACGTGTGAGAAACAGGAAGGAAGAGAAATGGACTAAAAGTCTAAAATAGTCAAAGAGTTTACAATTTTAGGAAGAGTGTGCAATTTTTGTTTTAAAAAAGACTGTCATGGCGGCCCATTGATGGAGACCATGAACTTGGGGGTGGTGATACTAACCATGCACTTCAATCAGACTGATTCATTAAATTCATTCAAATATCAATCATTGGATTAAAAACAAATGAGTGATTGAGATGTTGAAATCAAAATTTTAAGTTGATTTAGCTTGACACTATATATATTCATAAAAAGAAAATTCAATATATGTTATATTATTTATTTTTATTTAGGATGTTATTTTCAATTATTTCTAACAATGCATTTTTAGCTTTTTCATTTTAAAAATATTGTTTTCAATTATTTCTAATAGACATATTTTCAGTATTCTCAACTTTTGAAAAAATAAAAAAAATCAATTTCTTGTTTTTAAATTGATTTTTATAAAACAGAAAATGAAAATTGAAAACATTACTCATTACTGAACAACCTTTCCTTTTTTTTGTCATTTTGTCTTACTTATATTATTATACATAAATTAAATTATATTATAATTAAGGAACATTTGCAAAAGTAGTTAAATCAGGAAATGAATTATTGTTTTTAACCAAATTCTAATTTTTATTGTTTGTAATGAATCATCATAATACATTATTATTTTTAACTAACAAATTACAAAATAACCCTTTTTTCATATAGTATGTCACATTTCATAAGTGGGTTATTTCATGTTCACGTTTAACGTGACACATCGTCTGATATTGTGAAATCATGTATTTTTTGAAGAAAATGAGATATTTCATACCTAATATGACATATATAAGATATCTCATGCCCAACATGGCATATATAGGAAATTTTATACCAAACATGATATATATGAATCTTACATGAAGTACTACTTATAGTGGATATTTCATACCTAACGTGACATGCATGAGATATTTCATGTTATACATGACATACATAAGACATTTCATGTCTTACATGAAATACTGCATACATAAGATATTTCATACCCAACATGACATACGTAGGATATTTTATGTCCAACATGATATACATGGGATATATCATGCCCAACATTACATACATGAGATATTTCATACATTACATACATGGGATATTTCATACATTACATGAAATATTGTGTGCATGAGATATTTCATGTCTAATATGATATGCATTTGATATTTCATACCCAACATAATATACATGAGATGTTTCATGCCCAATATGACATATATGAGATATTTTATGTCCAATATAACATACATGAGATATTTCATACCCAACATGACATACATGAGATATTTCATGCCTTACATGAGATATTTCATACCTTACATGAGATATTTCATGTCTTACATGAGATACTGCATACACGAGATATTTCATACCCAACATAACATATATGGGATATTTCATGTCCAACATGACATATAAAAGATATCTCATGCCCAACATGACATATAAAAGATATCTCATGCCCAACATGACATATATAAGATATTTTATACCTAACATGATATATATGAGTTTTACATGAAATACTGCTTATAGTGGATATTTTATACCTGACGTGACATACATGAAATATTTCATTACCAACATGACATACATGAGATATTTCATGTTATACATGGCATATATAAAATATTTCATGTCTTATATAAAATACTACATACATGAGATATTCTATACCCAACATAACATACGTAGGATATTTCATGTCCAACATGATATACATGAGATATATCATGCCCAACATTACATACATGAGATATTTCATGCATTATATGAAATATTGCATGCATGGGATATTTAATGTCCAACATGATATGCATTGGATATTTCATACCCAACATGATATACATAAGATATTCCATGCCCTGCAATATGACATACATGATATGACATACATGGGATATTTCATGTCCAATATTATATACATGGGATATTTCATACCAAAGATGACATATATGAGATATTTCATACCCAACATAATATATATGAGATATTTCATGTCCAACATGATATACATGAGATATATCTTGCCCGATATGACATACATGAGATATATCTTGCCCGACATGACATACATGAGATATTTTATGCCTAACATGAGATATTTTATGCCTAACATGAAATACTGCATACATGGGATATTTCATGTCTAACATGACATATATGAGATATTTCATTTTCAACATGACATACATAAGATATTTCATACCCAATATGATATACATGAGATATTTCATGTTTTACATTAAATACTGCATACATGGATATTTTATGCCCAACATGATATACCATCATCTCCTTTTTAAAAACGTAGTAAAATTAGATAGTTTGGGTTAATTATATTCTTGAATCTTGATTGTCATTCGATTTCCAGAATATGACTACTGCTATAATTCCTCAAACCTCATTATAAAATAAATAAATAAATAAATAAAAATTGTTTTCTATAATGTTTTTCATCTGGGTTTTTACTCAAGTGGATCCACCTTCTTTCTTCATCTGAATCTCATCTGGGTTTTTACTCAAGTGGATCCACCTTCTTTCTTCATCTGAATCTCATCTGGGTTATTCACAAACTCAGTTTTTCTTCATCTATTTCTCTTTGCAATCAGCACCCAGCGTCAACAACCAAACTAAATACAAAAATCAACATTCAGATTTGCAAGAACCCATCACAAATAACAGATCTAAATACAAAAATCAACATTCAGACAAGCAAATTCACAAGTGGGTTTCTATCAATCCATCACAAATTCACCAAATTGATTTTTCTCACAAATTCAACAATCCTATCATAGATCTCCATCGATGAGAACCAACTCCATAAACCACCACCATCCCACAACCCAATAACACCCAAACCTCTGTCAAAGGAAAGCAAATGGAGAAGAGAAGGAGGAAAAAAAAAAGACGATCGGCGGCAAGAGGAGATCGATCGAACGCCGCTCTCCTTGTTTGGAAGGAGAGTGCCGATCTCCGTGTCCAGGTGGAGATCGAACGCCGATCTTCTCATTTGGATGATGATCCGCGGTCGTAGGGTGGCATATGAGTGCTAATCAGTCGAAGAACAAGAGAAAGAGAGAGTAGGTGAGACAGGACGTGTAAGAAACATGAAGGAAGAGAAATGGACTAAAAGTCTAAAATAGTCAAAGAGTTTACAATTTTAGGAAGAGTGTGCAATTTTTGTTTTAAAAAAGACTGTCATGGCGGCCCATTGATGGAGACCATGAACTTGGGGGTAGTGATACTAACCATGCACTTCAATCAGACTGATTCATTAAATTCATTCAAATATCAATCATTGGATTAAAAACAAATGAGTGATTGAGATGTTGAAATCAAAATTTTAAGTTGATTTAGCTTGACACTATATATATTCATAAAAAGAAAATTCAATATATGTTATATTATTTATTTTTATTTAGGATGTTATTTTCAATTATTTCTAACAATGCATTTTTAGCTTTTTCATTTTAAAAATATTGTTTTCAATTATTTCTAATAGACATATTTTCAGTATTCTCAACTTTTGAAAACATAAAAAAAATCCATTTCTTGTTTTTAAATTGATTTTTATAAAACAGAAAATGAAAATTGAAAACATTACTCATTACTGAACAACCTTTCCTATTTTTTGTCTCTTATTTTTTGTCATTTTGTCTTACTTATATTATTATACATAAATTAAATTATATTATAATTAAGGAACATTTGCAAAAGTAGTTAAATCAGGAAATGAATTATTGTTTTTAACCAAATTCTAATTTTTATTGTTTGTAATGAATCATCATAATACATTATTATTTTTAACTAACAAATTACAAAATAACCCTTTTTTCATATAGTATGTCACATTTCATAAGTGGGTTATTTCATGTTCACGTTTAACGTGACACATCGTCTGATATTGTGAAATCATGTATTTTTGAAGAAAATGAGATATTTCATGCCTAACATGACATATATAAGATATCTCATGCCCAACATGGCATATATAGGAAATTTTATACCAAACATGATATATATGAATCTTACATGAAGTACTACTTATAGTGGATATTTCATACCTAACGTGACATGCATGAGATATTTCATGTTATAAATGACATACATAAGACATTTCATGTCTTACATGAAATACTGCATACATAAGATATTTCATACCCAACATGACATGCGTAGGATATTTTATGTCCAACATGATATACATGGGATATATCATGCCCAACATTACATACATGAGATATTTCATACATTACATACATGGGATATTTCATACATTACATGAAATATTGTGTGCATGAGATATTTCATGTCTAATATGATATGCATTTGATATTTCATACCCAACATAATATACATGAGATATTTCATGCCCAATATGACATATATGAGATATTTTATGTCCAATATAACATACATGAGATATTTCATACCCAACATGACATACATGGGATATTTCATACCAAATATGACATACATGAGATATTTCATGCCTTACATGAGATATTTCATGTCTTACATGAGATATTTCATGTTTTACATGAGCATACACGAGATATTTCATACCCAACATGACATATATGGGATATTTCATGTCCAACATGATATACATGAGATATATCTTGCTCGACATGACATACATGAGATATTTTATGCCTTACATGAGATATTTTATGCCTTATATGAAATATTACATACATGAGATATTTCATGTCTAACATGACATATATGAGATATTTCATTTTCAACATGACATACATGAGATATTTCATTCCCAATATGATATAAATGAGATATTTCATGTTTTACAATATATACTGCATACAGGGATATTTTATGTCCAACATGATATACATGGAATATTTTATGTTACTATAAAAAGTTTTAGGCTAGCAATCAATTACAAAGGTCGATGAGACGCTTTAGATTATGTGGATGGGGAACTTATTAGGGAGCGGGTGGAAAACAAGTTGTCAAACAATGACTTGGTAGAGAACATGTTAGTTCTTGCATTGTACATCCGCCTGAAGGGAGAAGAACATCGGGCAAGCCAAAAAAATTTAGGATACATTCTTCCTCAGAAGTGTCTCATTTAAAGGTTTGTACCAATTGTGGAGGATTTGGACCAATTGTGCTGGATATAATATTCAAACATGTTCAAACATGGAAACAAAATCATGACCTACCTTAACGTTACAACTTTTAACGAGTGTTGGTTGTTAACGGTTGAAAATTTCATTTTATATTGGTCGTTGAAGGTGCGTTTGGCACAGACATGGGACAGGACAAGGTGGGATGGGACGAGATAGGATAGGACAGGACAGGACAGGACAGTTTGTTCCATATTGTATTTGGAATGCCTGGGACAGAACTGTGGACTATACTATTATGTGTTTGGTATGGCTGGGACAGAACGGGACACGATATTCAAATGACCAAAATGCCCCTCCTGTCATTTCCAATGTTTATAACAATTTTATTAAGTTTGATTTTTTTTTTTTGAAAAATATCAAATATTATTGAATTAAAATTCATACAAAATTAATATTTTCTTTCATTTTCTCACTGCACAAACACCATAAATTTTTCTTCAATCAAATTCCACAAACAAAAACAACAAATCAATTCCACAAAATTCATCCAGTGCCATCATCATCATCATCGGTGAACACCAAAACCAAACCACAAATCATCATCATCATCAATGCCAAACCAAACCAAACCAAACTACCATTCACAACCAAACAAAAAAAATCGAAATCAAATCAAAAAACCCCCCACCACCGATGACGATGAAATCGAAATCGAAATCGAAACCGAGCCTCACCGCCGATGACGCAATCCTTTTCGATTTTATATTCCGATCACTGTGGATCAAAAGCCCCAAATCGAAACCCTAAATCGAATACTTAAAATCAAAATCAACAAAAGCTACCACCTCGAAGATCGAAAGAGGTCCTCACCGACGGCCAAAGAAGAGAGAATGAAGAGAGAGAGAGAGAGAGAGAGAGAGAGAGAGAGCGTGAGAATGAAGAAAGAGAGAGAGTGTGAAGCATGAGAATGACTGATTGTGGTTGAGTTTTTATTTTATATTTGTAATTTTTGGAATATTTGAGGGCAAAAATGTCTTTTCTCAACCTATTTGGGTGGGACAAGTTTTTGGGTTTTTTGTCCCACCTTTTCCCGTCTCGTCCCATGCTAATAGCGCACCAAACGCGGGACAAGAGAAAGTTGTCCCGTCTTGTCTAGCGTACCAAACGCACCCTGAATGTTATTTACAGTCTTAGTTTGTGTTGATCGTTTAAAAATTTTGGGCTGTTAACAAGTTTTTCTCTATTTACAGATACTTTATTTTTTGATTTTAATGTTTGGTTAATAACTTTTGACTAAAAACAGCTGCAGAACAGAAATTTCTGCAAAGTTTATTATGTTTGTTGAAATTACCAAAAAAATTGATTACATGCATTAATCACAATATCAAATCTCAGTAACATAATACAACATTGTATTACAAAATAATATTGCTCTACCCACTAGAGAGCCTCGATTAATTAGTTCTAATTAGAAATAATATCTTTAATGTCTAGATAACATCCATCTAATGTCATTGACATGGCAACGAAGCTTGAAAAAACAATTCTGCAATTTCACTTCTGATGTCTTCATATCATTCATTGTGAAGTCCATTTTATAATATTTATCTTGAACAATATTATCCATGTGCTTCATGATGAACACATTGTAACTCCTCCTGCATTTACCAATAATAATTATCAATGTCGATAAGTGGAAATAGTAATAAATTTTTGAAAACAAACAAACATTAAAAATGTTTTTCGAATGCCTCACTTTCACAGAGTTGTTCAATGGGTACTCTAAGCTTGAACAATCCTTCAAGAACCAGAAACCCAGCTCTTCATCATCACAAAGCCATCTCCAAAACATATTCCTTCACTAGACCAACCAAAATTTCATTCAATTTCTCAACAAAAACCCCACCAAAACTCCACTATTTTCGACCAAAAAAATATATAAAATTTAATGAAGAAAAGGAAAATTAAATAAATAATATTTTTCTTTTAAAATAATTTAAAAGGCCAATGTTTGGAAGATTTGGGAACCCATATCTCCCAATATATTTTTAAAATTTATTAAAAAAAATAGAAAATTATTGAAGAAAATGAAAATGAACCCAGATCTCCCAATTATTCTTTCTCGGGAGAAAAAAACATAGAAAAAACCATGAAAACAACAAAATTAATCAATTTAAACGAATCAATATAATACAAAGGAAAAAAAACCCGAATTGTAGAAAGAAAGAAAAAGAACAAAACAGAAAATAAAAACTTTTTTTTTTTCTTTGGGCAAAGAATCAAAGAAAAAAAGGCAAAAACAACTTCAAAAACCAACCTTTAAGACTTAGATACTGGAAAATTGTTCTTTTTTCTCCAGAAAGCTAGCAGCTGTAGCTTGATCATCAAACTTCTCTCACTTTCACCAACTTATCAGTACCTCTTAAATCTTACAAAATATAAACGCATGTTAACATAATATCAAGAAATTAATAACCAAAAAACCATTACAAACCAACCCCACATAAAAAAAATTAAAAATTAAAAATTAAAAAAAAAAGAAGAAAAAAAAAAGACATAAATAGATCAACAACCAACCTAAAAACAAAAAGCTAGTCAATCAAAGACAAAAGAGAATTCAAATTCAAAGACCAATCAACATAAAATGTTAGGAGTGAATAAAACAGGAAATAGAAAACAATAAAAAACAAAGAGACAAACAGTGGACAAGACCCAAGAACAAAACCAACCGATTGCAAAGAAGAAAGTGAAGATAGAAACTGGTATGGTTTATAAATCCTAGTTTCTATGCTCATCTCCAAGAAAGTTTCCACCAACAATAACAAGAAAAGAAGTAAAATAGTAAATACATACATGCAATAGCGGAAGCGGCGACAGAAGAGGTGATGGCGGTTGACAGAGCTACAACAATGAATTGTAGTCGACGGAAGCAAAATGAGGGATTGAGAGAGTGAGTGAGGTTAGACACGTTATAGGATTTAGGGTTAGATTTGAAAGTTAAAAAGTAGTATATATACTTAGTAAAATAGAAACAAATTGGGTTTTTTATTTTTATTTTTGGTATACAAGGATATATTAGACAATGTAATTTACACTTGGTTAAAAACAATAACTTAAATATGTTTGATTAAAAACAATAATCCATTATGTGGCTAGGTTATTTTTTTACAATTTTCACTATAATTAATGTGAATCAAGATATTAGTTTTTATTTTTATTTTTAAAAACAATTTATACAGACGACGGCCGATATAAATTGATTTGTTACATTAAATTGATATCCTACTGTAAATTCCTCAAGTTTGATTGACTTATTTCGGTTACAAGCCACATTTGGGGTTTGATGTAAGGGTAGCTTAGGCATTTTATTGTTGGTGCTCATGTACAACAAAGACCCTCTCAAGTCCTCAAGAGAAAAAACACATCAAAGGTAAAATTACTTATGCTTACTTGCAATTGAAGAGATTTAGTTACACACACACAAAACTCATGCATATCTATACTTATTTGTATGTTGTGTGTTTTATTTGTGTGCATTCATGATCTTGATTTCTCTTTTTGCATATTTTATTGATTGCATCTTATATGTTAAATTCCATATCATGTTAGGCTTAGGATGCAAATTTTATGAGGGAGGTGCTGTTCAAAAGCACTATTCGAATAGTGCCCATCTGAGACTTGATGGTCTTTGGGCAAAGCATTGTACAGACCTTAAACATTTTATTTGTTCATTGTACAGTCACTGTACAAAGCGTTGTACATACATCGCTTTGTACAACAACACTCTGTTTCCCGAGAAGAACAGAGATTTGTCTATGTTAGATCACTCCACAGAAGCGCTGTTAGTAGAGCGACAATGAAGAATGTTCTTCATTATAGTGCTTTGTATAGCGACACTCTGTTTTTCGAGAAGAACAGAGATTTAGCGATGTTGGATCGGTCTATAGAAGCGCTGTTAGTAGAGCGACAATGAAGAATATTCTTCATTTTCCCAGGTAGACGCTGTACAAGTCGCTCTACGTACAGCGACCAAGGCAAATTTGTGTCAACTTATCAAAACGCAGTAGTTTCATCTTGACACCCTATATATATGCCTCTATGTCTTTAGGTCGAGTTTATGAGTCAAAAATCATATTTTTCACTTAGAACATTTTTCAAGTGAGAAAAATTCACAAGAACTCTCCTTTTATCACTCAAAGTCATTTTCATGTGCATCTAAGTTCATCTAGCATCTTCTATGACTATATAGGATGCATCCATGCATGGGTTTACTACAGCACATATTGCTTGGTAAGTTTTTCACTAATTTCATCTAAACTTAGTGTTTTACTTAACATGAAATCTCTTTAATTACTTGTATGTTCTTAGATTATATTATATTATACAAGAAAGAGATTATTGTGTTGTCTTGATTGAGTGTTATATTGTGATAACTATACCTAGGATTGCTTTATTTTATTTAGCTATGCTTTATGCCATAACATATAGCAATTGATATCTATGATTGATTTAATTGTCATCTTTTAATCCTAAATAAGCATTTAATGTAACCTATCATTAAATTGCATATTGGATATCATGCATATTCACTTAGGTTGATTTATTTCTTCATTGAGAAGTAAGACTTGGGGCTACGTTGCTTAGTCCACAAGCAAATTGATCTAGTTCACTTTTAAAGCCTTGCAGGTAGTAGTGGTGGGTTATAGACCGTGTAGGGTTTGACGTGGTCAATCTAGGTTGTAAACACCATTACAATTAGTGGATTCAAGGATCATGTATGGCGCACATAACAGCCCGTGGTTTTTCCTCGTTGAAGGTTTTCACGTAAAAATCAAATGTCATTTATATTCCACACTATACATTTGATTTATTGATTAGGCTAGAATGAGGTATTTTCGTAAAATTGACTAATCACGAAAATTTGGTAATAACTGGATTGAAATCTATTCACCGCCCTCTAGATAATATTAGAACACGCCATATTTGTTTCACCTACAAATCGATATATGCATCTAATTATAATTAAAATTGGGATAGGTTATTAAAAGAGAAAAAAAACACATGGCAATCGAACAAGTTTTCTCACATGAGAATACAACTTTGAGCACATCTTGAGCATACTAATACACATCACCACACTTTTGCCATGTATAATATGGTAAAAGTGTGATAATATGTACTAGTATGTTCAAGATGTGCTCAAAGTTGTATATTTATAATAGAAAAATTAGGCAATCAAAGGCTATAAATAGTAAGCTAAAGAGTTTGAAACGTGTCAATTTTAAAGTATTCAAATAATACTTTACAAAAAAAAAAAAAAAAAAGCACCTACTTATACTGGATTTTTTTTTAATTTCTTTTTATACCATGCACAGTGTGGAGACTCGAACCATGTTGGCCTGTGATGTAGAACAAGTGGCTAATGCGTACATGATGAAGAGGGAACATCCTAAATTCAAGGGCAATCGAATTCCAGTAGTCCTGGCGTCGAAGTCGGAATGATGCGAAATTGGCACAATTGATGCGTTTTGGCGTGGGAAGAGATAATCAATAGCTTTGCTATTGTAGCATACCCTTTTAAAGCCAAATTCCGTCGTTTATGTCCCGAAATTACCGTTTTTGCTATTTTAGGAAAGTTTCGTTTTAACCATAACTTTTGTTTTCCAAGTTCGAATCGACTTCCATCAATTCTAGATTGCTTAGGATTCCTAGTAGTTTTTATTTCCGTAATTATCTCAATTTTGCTATTTTTGGTATTTTTTTGTAATTAGTCCCGTTTCTTGTCCAACAAGGATTAGGGTTAGGGTTAGGGTTTTCGCTTTAAATATGCTTGTAAGCCTTTTTGGCCAAATAATTCAATTATTCAATAATATTTCAGAATTTTCTTTGAGAGTTTCTCTCGTTTTCTGGTGGGTTCCAGAGTTTATCAAAAATATTGACGTTGGTCGTATTTTTTTATTATTTCTGCTGCGTCAGCCTGTAAACAAAGTGTTCGATAGTATTTGTTTAATATATATATATATATATCCCAAGTGGTGGTGACAACATATCAGGAGAGTTTGGTAGTTTATATATATATATAGAGTAATTATCTAGTGATGTATACCTTACTTTAAGTTTGTTAAGGACATTGATAAAATCATATCGATTTTTAAGAATTTTGATATAAATTTACTTATGAATGATAAATTTAGTGAAATCTACCCTACGAATAAAAAATGAGAATTTTTCAAGTACCGAAACTATTTATCCTGATTTTTTTAAATATAAAGGCATCGGAAAAATAAGATAAATATAATAAAATTCAAAACAATAGTTCTAGTATTTGAAAAATTCTCAAATTTTATTTATATGTAGATTTCAATAAATTTATCATCTACAATAATTAAAAAAAAAAAATCATATCAAAATTAATAAAAATGGATGTGATTTCATCAATGTCCTTATCGAAATTAAAGTAAGGTATACCTCACTTGATAATTATCATATATATATATATATTAACTTTCAAGTGATGAATTCCTTATTTTAATTTCGGAAAAACCTTTGATGAAATCACATCAATTTTTATGAATTTAGATCTGAATTTTTTTTATGGATAATAAATTCATTGAAATCTACCAATGAATAAAAGTTAAGAATTTTTTAAGTACTAAAAACTAATTTTTTGAATTTTCCTATATTTCTCCCATTTTTTCGATGTATTTATATTTAACAAAATCAAAATCAAAGCTGAATGAATCCTTCTACCAGTCTACTACCAACCTTGGCAGCCCATATATATATATATATATATATATTTATATATGTGGATAATGGTAAACATCAAGTCCATCATTCACATCCAACTTGATGTGGTAAAAAAAATTATATTCCTTAAATTTAGTATTTTAATATAAAAAAAAAATATGATTATATTGTGATATAACAGCTGACAAGAAAATGTCATATCAACTGCCACATCAAGTTGGATGTAAATGATAGATAAAATTGTTAGATATCTACCGTTATCTATTATCCAATATCCTATATCCTATATCCTCTATCCTCTATATATATATATATATATATATGTTAGTTAAGTTGTGGACCGGTCATTTGCGTGAGGTTAATAAATAATTGGCCCATTTAAACTTCTTGGTCTATGTCATATCATTAGATAGAATCATAGAAGATAGTCAAACAAGAAAGCGTCTGAGATTCCTTTTATTACTGTCAATAAAATTATATAATATGAATCAAACTGAAAAGGTCGGATATATGAATCTATGATTATATAATATGAATGTAAAATAGTTAAAATTAAATGGGATATGATTGGACTAAAATTAGTTTCATTATATGTTCGGTGTTGTATGGAATTAGATTAAAATAGTCTCTTCTCTTGTTTGGTGTGATATGAGATTGGATAAAAATATAATTTTATCATATATTTAATATATTGTGAAATTGATTAATATAAAATTAAATTAAATAATTTTTAAATTTATTAATTATTTAGAAATATTTAAAATTAATATTAATGAAAATAACATTTTTTTTAATTAATATTTTTAAAATATTATAATAAGATATATTAAATAAATATAAAATTTTATAATTAAATTAAAAAATATAAGAAGAAGAATTTTTTTAAAAAATATGGGACTAAATGTCTAAATAGCCCCACCTCACCTATATAAAATGGCTGTATAAAATTGGACTGGTTAAAATAATTATTTAAATTAAATTTTAAAAATAATTAAAATATTTAAAACCAATTTTAAACAAAATAATATTTCTTTTTATTTGTTAAAAATGAAAATTATTATTTTTTAAATGTTTAAAATAAAATATTTTTTTAATCACATAAAAAATTTAAAAAAAAAACAAAAAATGAGTATAAAGTGGTGGGACCGTGGGACTACTATTAGTCTATTAGTCTTACCATTTGTTATGGGACTAATTAGTTTCATATTGGTGGGATAAATTGATTGCATGGGATAAAATAATCTCATTGGAGATGAGACTAAAATTAATCATATCTCATCTTATCCCATGCACAAAACATGCCCTAAAAGTTTTGTGTGGAAGCATGGGCAAAGCCAAGGTTTTGGCTTTGGGGGGTCAATACAAAAACAAATATTCAAGTTGACGGAATATGAATATACTAATATTTTAAAAAATCAAATGTAATAATATATAGTCTCATATGTAAATTGTAATAGTAGAGAAAATAAATTAATAAATAAAATAGACATAACTTTATGAATCAAAATGGAACCCAAGAGCCCTTTTAAATTTATAAAATCGTCTATGATCAAAGAGTTTGTAAGAAATTCATCTTCCATCTTATTACGAAACATAATCTTAACAATACGCATAGCTGGATGTAAGTAGTTGTAGTTGAAAACGTTTAAATAACGAACTATATAATAAATGTAGCAAAATCATATTAATAGCCTAAGATATTTATTATTTTGTAATCTAGTACCATAAATTATTTGGATAGAGAATAAGAAGAATTTAGTTACAACGGTAAGAATAAAATTGCTTAAGTGAAAAACATAATTAATTTACAATTCCCAACTTAAAATCTTGAAGAGTGATAAAGATAATGTGTAAGGTTAAATTGAATAATTACCTAACACACAGAGCAGCTGAGGTGTCACTTGGTGAGTGAACATATGTTAATCGGTACTTATCTCTCTTACCCATGTATTCATTCACCAATTAATGTTTGTCCACTCATCAAGTGACACCTCAACTGCCACGTATGTTAGAATTAAAATAGTGGAATTATAGGTGGGATGTATAGTTTTACTGAATAAATATATATAGCAATTTCATTGGTTTGGGGGATCATAGCCCCTATGGGCCCCCTCTAATTTCGCTCCTGTG
This sequence comes from Acer campestre, assembly GCA_954870605.1. NCBI lineage: Eukaryota > Viridiplantae > Streptophyta > Magnoliopsida > Sapindales > Sapindaceae > Acer > Acer campestre. The sequence goes on along the minus strand of OX940802.1, from coordinate 13,201,789 downwards.
TGGAAGTATCTTTAGATTTTATTTTTAATTGTTTATTAAGTTTAGTTCAAGATACAATTATCATTAATGAAAAAAAAAAATGGAATGCCAATAAATATGTGGTAAATTGTCAATATCATTGCTTAAAACATTTAAAAATAACGATTATAGGAGATTTTCTTGCAAGCCGTGTGATGTATTCTTGCTGGTACCGTGTGATGTATTCTTGTCGGTAAAATATTGACTCGTATTTTCAAGTGAACCAAACGAATTAAATTAATGTTTAAGTAAAGTCTGATTGATGTGATTCAAGTGCTGGAAAGAAGAGATGAAGGGGAACACAACAGAGAAAATATGGTTGAAAAAGGCAGATTGTGTCTGCACGCTCCGTCGGAAGGCAACAGGTCAACGAGTGTGTGCAGATGCGTGAGAGCGCATGGAGGACCGGCACGTGGAGACGCATAACACGTGCGTGTACCCAATGTTGCTCGCATTAAGAGTTACTTCAGGTTTTCCTTTTCTTTATGAGTGATTAAGAAAACTCAATCTATAAATATACAATGATGTAAAATATCCTATCTAAAATCCCACATTTTTTATCCCACCATATGTGGTATGTGAGGTGTCAAATTGTGAGTGGATACACATTAATGATGATTTATCTCGCCTACCTTATATATCCACTCAATATTTGACACATCACATGTCATATGTGGTGGGATGAAAAATGTGGGATTTTAGATGATATACGTAGCATTACTAATAAATATAAGGCTTATTCTTTGGCTCAATCTAAAAATATTAAGCTTACTCTTTAGTTAGACACGTATTCTTGAGAGATACTTTATGGTTGTAACAATTTTTTACATTGTGATATATTTTTTCCCTTGTCATTGTGGTTTATCATTGTTTTCTTTTTGAGATTTTCATTATTTTGGAGTCTCCACCTAAAAAAATAAAAAAAATTGTATTGTGTTATTGAATTCTCTCTACTTATTTCCTATTAGATATCATAAATTATTTGTTTTTTTGTTTTTTTTGTTCTAACTTTTCCCGACAATTCTTCACTTCCTAAACTTTAAATGTATCTACTTAATTGATAACAACAAATTAGAAAATATCATATAATATATATATATATATATAGTTAAAAAAATATTTACAAATACTTTGACAACACTCAAACATGGCACCAAAAAAGATTAGGAGAGTATTATGGCAAAATCTATCACCGTTAAGCATAAGCGTAGGATTTTAAAAAGCCACCAACCAAACCTTGACAATACTTATATAATTATATTTGAATCAACCACACTATATAAAATCCAAATTGTTTATTTGACAGCTAGTCTGTCTCTAACCATAAGCTTAACCAAGAAGCGACAATGAATAATAATTCTACATATTTCTTTTTTCTTTTTTTTTAATTAAAAAAAAGAAATAATTCCGAACAAGCTATGAATCTATTGATCGAGATATACTGAAATTAAACAATATATTAATGGTTTAGATACCTACTCTTAAAAACGGGAGATAACTTTACCACCACAAGTGAGGAATAACTGTATATATTTCACTATCGTTTTATTGAACACAAAAAGATAGAAAATAATTTATTTTTAAAAGTAAAAAGAATTGAAGAAAGTATATATATATATAAAATGGCATGATTGGGTATAAAAATGAGTTGATTTGCCGGCGAAGGATGTCGAAAATGATTTGTGCAATCTCGATTCCTTGCGTGGGGGTTTTGATATTTGATATTTGGTTTTGAGGTAGCTAATGTGTGTGTATGTGTGAGAGAGAGATTTCATTGATTACATTCTTTGAAATGATTGTGAAGCAACTGTTTTATAATTATTGATACTTTCTTAAGGCATCGATAATTGGCCCACGATCCATTTCTTTTTTCTTTATTTTCTTACGAAAATAATAATAATAATATGTACTTAGCTAGTAGGGACTTGTGACTTGTGATTTATGTTTTGCTTTAATCGATTAGTGCCATCTAAATATCTCAATCATAAACACTTGAGGGTTATCTATACACTTTGGAATTATAACTTTTGGGTTATGACTATGAGTGGATTATAATCATAAATTAAATATCACTATGCTTAATAATGTAAACTTATAGGCTCTACCTTTGAAATTTATTGAAATTATAAATAAGTATGATTATATTAATCCAACATATCCATGTATGATTTTTCTTCTTCAAAAAATAGTTATATATATATATACTAACTACATGTGGTGATGCGATTCAAACCAATCCATACTTAATAACTATAAAATATAGTTAATTCAAACCATTGATTTGAGAATCATTTATCAAAACCTAAACTCGTCCTTTATCAGCCGAAATACGTCTCTGTTGACAACTGCTTACTAAGTCATGTTAACCACACAAAGTCCATGAATAAAGATATTTTTGTTTTGTTACATTTTGTATGCAAATACAAGTCCAAAAAGGGCACGTGCTTCATTGTTGAACATCTTAAAATAGAACCAAATGGTATGAGCCGCCTCCGAGACTCTTGACCATAGAATTGAAGTTTATCTATCTCCACACATAAGTTTGTTATCTCTTCCATTGATTAAGTTTTTTTTAGTCTAATACTAGTACGATCATAGTTTATCCGAAAATTATCTAGATCAATCGTATTATTAAGAGAGTCCTTTCAAAAATAATAAAATAAATTGAATTAAGAGTGGATATGATACTATTTATAAAGTTAAAAAACAAAATTTAAAAACAGGACTAACATGGCAAAAATTGAGAAACCAGTTCTGGTTGAAGCGGTTGAGTAACTGTGAGTTGATGTACACTTCCTCTCTTTCTCTCTGCTCTATTCTTCTGTACATGTCTCTTTGTCTTCTGTGAGAATCTCTCTGAATTATTCTGCTCTGCTTCTTCTGGACCTTTTGGATATCTTTCTCTCTCTCTCTGTGAAAACATCATCTTCTCCAGATTGGATGCTACAGGTATGTCCGTTGATAAAAACCTTTCATGTTCATATGTTTTATTGTATTTCACTTCATGGGTTGCAGGTGTTTTTGCTTTCTTTTCTGATTCCAAAAACCAACTTCTGATTTTGTTTCTTGTTCCATTGATTCACTGATATTGCTTCAAAAATGGGTTTTTAAAAATTTGTATATCTTGTTTTAGACACCAACAAGTTGTTTAGTTTTCGTTTCTCTTGTTAGATGCCATTCTTTTCTCTAACTTGCATCAATTTAATGTCTTTGCACTCAAGTTAGCCGTTTGTTCTCCATCTTTTCTCTGTTTTCCCTCTGATATATTACCAAGAAATTCGCCAAACTGTTCAATTCCTGGGATTGGTTGTATTTTATCTGCTAATTTTTCTCAATTCGTGTCTTAATCTTCACGTTTGCAGAGAAAACAGAGAGAATTATGTACTATAACTAGAGCAAGATAAGGAAAACAGAATGCTCTGTTCTCCTCCTCTGTTTTCAGTCAAGGTAAAGTTACAAGCTTTTCGCTTTTCTAACAATATAATCTAATCTGGGTTGATTAGAATTCTAAATTGGTTTCGATCTTGGTAGGTTTTCTGATCATTTGGATATATGGAGAAGAAGGATAAGGAGGATTCATATTCACCTGTTGGAGTTCTTGAGGACTACTTCAGGAGTGAAGACTCAGAAGAAACTTCTTCTTCCAAAGATTCCGAATCGAAACCGAACACGAAAACCTCTTCTCGCTGGCATGGATTTGCTGAGTTATTGAGAACCAAAACCAGAAAACAATTAGTCACATTGTATCCTTTCAGTGTCCTGAAGCTCACAACAAATAGGAGCAGCAGCATGAGAGAGATGCCAATTCTTGTAAATTCTTCTGCTCCATACAATTCAAAGTCTCCCCAGAGAATTTTCTCTCTACACGAGCTTCAAGCCGCCACGAACAATTTCAGCTTTGGTAAGCAAATTTAGCTATTCAATTGTGCATGTTTTGATTATGCCATGAAATGATTGTTCATACTTTTGAATTTTTTGTGTAGAAAATCTGATCGGAAAAGGCGGTTATGCTGAAGTTTACAAGGGGAGTTTGCTGGATGGACAATTCGTAGCAATCAAACGGCTAACGCGAGGCACAGCTGATGAGATAATAGGTGGTTTCCTTGCAGAGCTTGGGATTATGGCTCATGTCAATCATCCGAATACTGTCAAGCTAATCGGATATGGTGTCGAAGGAGGGATGCATCTTGTTCTTGAATGGTTTCCAAATGGCAGCTTGGCTTCTATGCTTTATGGTAATAGTTATTTAGTCCCAATTACTAATATACCGATTTCAATGAGTTTAATTTTCTCATCGAATTTGTAAAAATCGTATGTATTTGTGTAGGTTCGAAGGAGAAACTGAAATGGAGTGTTAGACATAAGATTGCATTAGGTACTGCAAAGGGTTTGGTATATCTTCATCAGAACTGTCAAAGGAGAATCATACACAGAGATATCAAAGCTGCCAATATTTTGCTCACCGAAAACTTCGAGCCTCAGGTACTTCAAACATATATAGCAGGTTTATCTTTTCACTATAAATTTCCTGGGGTTTTGTGACTTGAAATTGTAACCGACTGTAATTCAGATTTGTGATTTTGGACTGGCGAAATGGCTACCGGAGAAATGGACTCACCACATCATCTCTAAAGTTGAAGGAACATTTGGGTTAGTTAAGCTAAACATTTTTATCATCATCTAATATCCCATTAAAGATGTTAGTTTGTAAATGGATTCATTGGTTTTTTTTCTTTGTGAAATTGCAGCTATCTTGCTCCGGAATTCTTAATGCATGGGATAGTAGATGAAAAGACCGATGTTTTTGCCTACGGTGTGCTGCTGTTGGAACTAGTCACTGGACGCCGAGCTCTAGATTACTCACAGCAAAGCCTTGTCTTATGGGTACGTGTTAATTTTTTATTTTTTTCCTGCTTCCACACAGATGGATTATGGATGGCTGTTAATGATTCATTTTCATTTTCCTTTTTCAGGCAAAGCCCTTGCTAAAGAAGAATGACATTAGAGAGCTAGTTGATCCGTCTCTTTCCCAGGACTACGATACACGACAGATGAATCTTGTGCTATTGACAGCTTCTTTATGTATACGGCAGTCTTCAATTCGCCGGCCCCAGATGAGTCAGGTATGTGTTGTTTTCTGATGAAAATGTCTTACAAATAGGGTCACAATGATAAATTTAGCATAAATTTTGATAGATTTTGGTCGGTTTGGTAATGTATAACATGACTTGCAGGTAGTACAACTTCTGAATGGCAATCTTAGCTGCTTGAATTATATGAAAAAATGCCGATCCCCATTGATACGAAAAACTCTTCGCGAAGAGCTATTACATGCATAAGAGAGCAATACACAATTCAACCAAGATGAAAAGGGTTGCTGCTTCAGAACCCTGTAACATATGTTTCATTTCATTTTCATCACAGCAAATTATTGACGTCCTCGACTTCAAGTTTTGCTCAACATTGGCCGAAATGCATGTTAGTATTTAAAATCATGCACAGAAAAACAGCTACAGTATCTTTCTACATTAGAAGAGTAGAGTGTAGAACAAGGGAATGAAAAAGGTCTCTCAATTCTTAGCCATGTACTTGTATATATAGAAATTAAAGTGTAGGGAAAAAAATGAAAATAATGTAAGAAGAAGGACCTAGGAATAATAAGACAAAAGAATTAAAGAAGCAAGACAAGAGAAATCAAGTGTTTCACCAGAGTTAATTTATTTTTACGTTAGTTGAGGCGCGCGTGAAGAAGTGGCGCTGTCAAGTTAGGATTCCGACTCCATCGCCACGGCACGCAATCCTACGCCCACGGCGTAGTTTGTTCGATATAAAGTGGTGATCTTTTCGGCATCAAATTCAAGAGAAAAACTTACGTGGGACAGTTTCACGGTCAAGTGGTGAGACCGTCCAATGATATTAAGTCACATTAACATACTTTGTATTGGAAACATAAACATTTTAATTATGGTTCAATTTCATTGGATCAATCTAACTACATAACGGTGAGACCGTCCCATTTACGTTTTTCTCCTAACTCAAATATTCCATCGATCAATTCTATATTGTCCTTTTTTGTTGGAACTTTCAAGGGACATAATTATTATTTTAATTTTTTTTTAAGATGACACAATGTTTTATAACTATCGAAAAATAAAATAGATAAAAATAAAATAATTACATTTATTAATTTAAGATAATCAGATATAATAAATTGTTAGTGGTCATGTTTGCCTAGCTTTTCACCGCTAATTCGAATTCAATCATACATATAACTTGGAGGAAATTTGATACGTTTGAGCAGGAGAGAAATTGGAGGAATAAAAGAATAACAGAGGGAAGAGTGATTTTTGTTGTATAATTCTTGATATGTATTCAGTTTCGTCCAAGTCTTTAAATAGACCATCCATTACAACAATTATCTGGAATTCAAATAACAACAATGCAAAAAGTAAAGAAGAGTGGTGCCACTCATGCACACATCATGGGGGGAGGCGCCCGCCCAGGGCTTGCGATAATTAGGAACCCAAAATTTATTCGTTAAGCACTTAAGTTATTATGTGTTAAGTTGTAAAAAAAAAAAGTCCAAAATATAAAATGGTCCCATTATTTATTTTAAATAGAAAAACTCAAATATTACCTAAAAAAAAATTTAACACTAGACCCAATTCGTTTTATTCGGTACAAAACCCAAATATGTAAATTTATTGTTAATGGATATTTCGGTGAATTTTTCCTATACTATATAATGTGAAAATCAAAACCCTAAACCTAAATTTTACCTTTTCACCACCACAGCCGTTTCAATCCTTTAAAACACACACACACACACACACACACACACACTCTCTCTCTCTCTCTCTCTCTCTCTCTCTCTCTCTCTCTCTCTCTCTCTCTCTCTCAAATGTAAGTCGTATGCTCTTCTTCTTCTTCTCCTCGTTGTTTTTCCCCTTCAAGGTCGATTTAGGGTTCGTTTTATTCATAATATTTTAAAATTAATTCATAATCTTATTATTTTGGATTCATAACATTGTTATTCATAATCTGGTTTTGCTTTGGTTGGATTATTATTCAACTTTTGTATGTAATATTAACAAATTTTGCTTTTGTTGGTATTTATAGTCCATATATAGCCATATAGGTGTTTTTTTATAAAAAAAAAATAGTGTTGGTTCCGATTCGATAGCAGTGTGAGTTGATATCGCTTGTTTTTTTACTAGGGTTTATTGTAATTGGAATAAGTTGTTATTTTTCTATTTTTATTTGATTAGTTTATTGGTTTCTTATATTTACGACTGAAAATATGGTCATAGTAAGTTTAAGAATTGATATATATATATATATATATTAATTATCAAGTGAGATATACCTTACTATAATTTCGTTAACGACCTTGATGAAATCACATTGATTTTTCTAAATTTTGATCTAAATTTTTTTGTGGATGATAAGTTTAAAGAAATTTAAACTATGAATAAAATTTGAGAATTTTTCAAGTATTGAATCTATTTATCCCAATTTTGTAAAATATAAAGGTATCAGAAAAATGAGATAAATATATGACAATTCAAAAAAATAGTTCTAGTACTTGACAAATTCTCAAATTTTATTCATAAGTAGATTTCAATATTAACTTATTATCTACAAAAAAATTTAGATCAAAATTCATAAAAATAGATGTGATTCATCAAGGTTCTTACCGAAATTAAAGTAAGGTCCACCTCACTCGATAATTACTAATATATATATAATTTTTCTATTATCAGTTCGTCCTGATATAAAATACATTAGGACGAAGAATGTGGACCATTAGATTTACATACTTTGACTCAAAGTGTATATACACTTGTCAAAATTTCTCCATAATCTATGATCCACATTCTTCGTCTTGATATATTTTATATCAGGATGAACTGACAGTAGAAAGACTGATATATTCCGTTTACATCAATGCGTATTGATGTAACTACATCAATACCAATGCATGTAAACCACTGATTATAGAGAAGTTTTGACACGTGCATACACTTTGAGTCAAAATATGTAAATCTAATGGTCCACATTCAACACGCTGATGAAGTTATATCAGTCCGTACTGACTTGAACATTTATATATATATATATATATCGGGAGGGATCGAGAGACACAATTTTTGACACAAGATTTGACACGATTTATTAGCCATTGGATATTTGAGATTTGGATGGCTTAGATTTAGTAAGTTGATTTCTTTTTTATTTCCTACTCAATTATCTAACATTTATTTCTTTTTCTTTTCAATCTCCTTTCTCATATATTCACTTTCCTGAATAAAATCTAACTAATATTTCCTCTACCTCTCTCTTACGGTTTTTTCCCCTCCCCCCTATTAATTTTCATTTTCTTTTATTTATTTATTTTTTATTTTTTTTGATATAAAAAGACCAGTAAGATTACAAGAACAATAACATTACAAAGAACTAAAATCCAACCTTGCAAATTCCCTACTAGAATAAAAAGCTGCAAATGCTAACTTAAGAGTAAAGGAATTTCTAGATTTAGAAATCGCTAAACACTTAATTACGCCAACATCGGAAAGCAACACTTTAACATCATTCACAGTGAATTTAGATTCACCCATAAGAGGGACATAATCGTTAAGAAAAGCAACCATCAAAGAAGAAACCACATCAACGAAATCAACTCTCAAATCGTAAAAAAGGGCCAGCTGAAGACCTTCCCGCAGAGCCAACAATTCACCAATTTCAGAAGAAAACATACCTGGCAGCTAGTTACATCTAGCAGCAACTACCAAACCCTTATCATCGCTTATAACTGATCCAATACCAACCGTACTCCCATGTTTACGAATAGCAACTGCCGTGTTTAGCTTAAGACGACCTAGAGGAGGAGCCAACCATTCAGGATACCTGCTGGTCTGGACTGAGGAAACCTGAACCGAAACGGCTCGCTGAGACTTCAAAAATTCTGCCAAACCATCCACAGCTCCAGAAATAACCAAATCCGGAGGTTTACATTTCCCTTCAAAAATAAACTTGTTCCTATTATCCCATATAGCATAAGTTATCATACAAAAATTACTCAATTCCTCAACAGAAATAACAGAAGAAACAAACATAAAAACATAAAGCTGATAACAGATGCAGCCCTTCTAACAGCCCAGCAAAATTAGAACACCACCAACTTTTCCTAGTCACTTTGCACCAGAAAATGGCATGCTCAAAGGATCCAGCAGAGGAATTACATCTATTACACCTATAAGAATCCATAACATTTCGTTGCCATAAATTCTGAAGAGACGGAAAGGCATTCCAACAAGCACACCAAACAAAAACTTTAACTTTAGGAGGAATATTTAATCTCCACATAATATTCCACCATCTCTGAGACTGAACTGAAGAGGAAGAAAAATCACTAACCTTCTGTGCAATGGCCATATTATAACAGCTACGAACAGAAAAAACTCCACTTTTGTCAAAATGCCAAGCTAGAAAATCATCTCCTCCTTGCCAACTTAGAGGAATTGACAACACCAGCTCCTTATCCCCTGCTAAAAGATATCTATCCAGCTTCTCCATATCCCACCAGTGATGATTCCTACATATCAGATCAGTCACTGAAAGATCGAACCTAGGGTCAGGCGTAATATTCTTAAAAGAACTAGGACGGGGAATCCACTTATCCTTAAATACACTAATGCTATTACCATTCCCAACTATCCACTTCGGACCTTGAGTAAGCAAATCTTTCCCCCACAAAACATGGCATATCTTCGGTATGCTTTTGTTTTGCCAATTTTTTCTTGTTCCTAAGATTCTTGCATTGTAACTTAATTCCTAATTAGCTAAAAGCAAGAGTATTTGACTTGTTAATCATGTCCGCGCTTCTGGAAGAGCATTGTAAGCAATATTAAAAAGGCTGCCGGGACATAGTCACTACTCACTATATATCTTTGAATCTTCTATACATCTTTAATGTTATTTGTACGGTTAATGTGCTTCGGATTTCAGGTAATGGGTATATTTATTTGTAAATGTAAATTTAATAATGAGCCGAAGCTATAATCAGAATACCAGTACAACATCCGCAATTATATGTATTTCAATCGTCACCGTATATTCATATATTCTGGTATAGCCATACAGCCATACAGGCACTGATCATTAGATAATAAGCTGGGCAACTTAAATGAATTAAAATGGATTTTAAATCGATATAATTTGAAAGAATTGCAATTTCCAACATTCACTCAATACGGTAAACTCCATATCACACAAATTACATTTGGATGCTTTCCAACTCCCATTTCACCTTAATGGTTAAGGGTTTGAGTCTTATCATATATATATATATATATTTTTACAAATATGTGTGAAGAGTTTTATTTCCGGTGTTATGGTAGTATACATGTTCGGTGTCAGATTTCAAATGCAGAAAGTTTTCTACTTGGTGTTGTGGGAGCAGAAATCCAGGTTGTAGTGTTGCACACGTAGTGTTTGATTTCGGAAGGTCTAGATAAACCCCTAAACCATTCGATGTCAGATTTCAAATGTGACTAGTTTTCTCCCTAATGTTGTTGGGAGTAGATATGTGAACCACGCTTGTAGTGTTTAATTTTGGCAGGTCCAGAGACATAGAAAGTCAGTTCAATTTAAGACATACAAATAACCATAGCCACAATGGGCCTTACATTCCTTTCGAGTCCAGCCCAGCTCAGCCTAGGTCCATAAACACTGACACTTTTCTACAGAAAAAGAATGCATTAATGTCGCTGTAATTAGTAATATAAAATAATAAATAGAAAGTAATTAGAGATAATATTATAATTAAAAAAAAATGATAATAATTAGCGTTGTTGTAATCCACACCCAAAAATACATTGAAATGAACCCCACAGTTTTCCTTAATCCTCGGCATTTCTCTATTTAAAAAGATAGTTACATTTAAAGAAACAAAGTAAAAGAATCAACGACAGAGACGAAGAAAGCATACAGACACCGCTGTAAATTTCAAAACACTCAAATTTTACTTGCGAGTTGCGAGAGTCACATTTACACCGTCCAAACTCCAAACAACAGGAGGCGGAGGAGTCTTGGTGAGGAAGCGCACACACAGAGACAGAGAGAGAGAAAGCGAAAGAAGAAAAGAAAAAAAAAAAAAAAAAAAACAATAAAACAAGTGAAGAAAAAGCTGAGAGAGAGAGAGAGAGAGAGAGGTTCTTCAAGTGGTTTCGAAGTCAAAGCTTAGTTTAACAAGTTTATTTTTTCTGGTTGGAAGAGAAAAAAACAAAAAAATAAATAAAATAAAAAAACTAGAAAAAGGAAGCGATTACGGTTGAAGAAGAGATTTGTTTTGATCGGGGAGATAAACGGATGATATATCCGATCGTGAGCGATCGGAGGAGATGCTCGTCTCTGACGGCTGTGGCGGTGGAGGGAGGAGGTGGTGGTGAGGAGGAGGTGGTGGAGGAGGAGAGGAGGTTGTTAGGTGGAGGATGAAGAAAGGCAAGGGGAGGAACAATGGCTTGTTGCCGAATTCGTTGAGGATTATATCGTCTTGTTTGAAGACTGTTTCTACGAATGCTAGCACTGTTGCTTCTACTGTTCGCTCTGCTGGTGCATCCGTCGCTGCTTCTATTTCTACTTCTTCCGAAGATCACAAAGATCAAGTAATTTATTTCTCTATTGTTCAGTTTCGATGAAGTTCACTGTCTTAATTTGAAAGAAAACAAAAATGATTAAAACTGGACTTGATTGTACGGTTTCTATAACTCATTTCTCAGTTTTGTGAAAACTGTATGTTTGAGCTTAGTTTTGCGTACTGGCGAGACTGTGAAATTGGATGAACTTACAAATTATATATGTACATATTAGGAAAAACAGAATTTAAACCTCATTAAATACCACTTGATTCTAGCTAATTTATTTGATCTAGGGGTTACTCTTTTCACTTATGATAAACTGGAGTTGATGGATGGAGTGTTTTTTTCATCTTGGCATTAGGCAATCCATATATCGAGTAGAATTTAGTAAAATTTTACTTTGATGAGCTTTAGCATGCATATATCAACTCACTATCTTTCACATTTTGTTTTCAATTATGAAATTAATTAGTTTTTCATGGTTTGGTTCTATTGACCTTGATGTTGATTTACAAGTAAATGGAAATTAAAAGAGATGTACTCTAATGAAGAAACCTTCACATTTCATATAAAACAGAAGGTTCGGTAATAAGGTTCACATATGACCACACCTCAATGGGGAACTTAATGAGTTTGCGTTGTAGAGATGTTTCAAGGGGGGATGACACGCTGTTGACTGGATATGTCCAGACATTTTTTCATGTTATCTTGTTGCTGAATTGGTATTGTTGTTATTTTCAGAAATTGTGCCTAAATGTAGGAACATGTATTCTAGTCACTTTATTCGGGAACTTGGCATGACACCAACTCATTATGCATATGGAAGTGATGAGTTTGTAAATTAAATTAAAGTGTTATTAATTATACGAGCTATAAGCTTAAATTCGTGAGCAAGACTCTCTCTGAGAGTCTGAGTACTTTTGTTGCATTAATTTCTATTTCATATTTTTATCTAGAATTATGTGCTGATCGCAATGTTCTTGACTTCTATTTTTGTGCAGATATTTATTTTTTTTGGTTCCTTTTACCTTTCAATTTGTAGATAATGTTCACTTGAAATTGACTTGATGTGTGTTCTTTCCCCTTGATGTGGACTTGGTAAATTCTCAATCAAATTTTTTATTCTGTTAAGACTTCTATTATCCCGTAACCTGCAGGGTTAGATTGCTAATCCTTTTGTTATTCATCCGCTACCATTTATATTTTTGGACATCATGTTTAATGTACTGGACTTTAACTTTTATTGATGACAGGTAACATGGGCAGGTTTTGACCATCTGGAGCTTGTTCCATCTGTATTCAAACTTGTTCTCTTACTTGGATATCAAAATGGCTTTCAAGTCCTTGATGTGGAGGATGCCTCTAACTTCAGTGAACTTGTTTCGAAGCGTGATGGTCCAGTATCATTCTTACAGATGCTGCCCTTCCCTGTGAAGTCTGATGGTCATGAAGGATTCAGAACATTACATCCCTTCCTACTGGTTGTTTCTGGGGAAGACAACAATAGTTCAAGCCTGGGTCAAAATCGTGGCCATCTGGGTGGGGTCAGAGATGGTAACTTAGAGACTCAGTCAGGAAGCTGTGTCAATTCTCCTACAGCTGTTCGGTTCTATTCCTTTAAGTCTCACTGTTATGAGCATGTGCTGAGATTCCGCTCATCTGTGTGCATGGTTAGGTGCAGTCCAAGGATTGTAGCTGTGGGTCTTGCCACACAGGTTAGTGTCAGCCTCAGTGTATCATATTTAGAATGGGATAAAACTTCAGATATTAACGCATGTTGATATTTGAATGTGCATAGGCAAAGGTGGGAGGTAGAGATCATTAAAATTGATGTTGAATTTCCTTGACGTAGGCTTATCAATTTATATTGCTCATCCTATGGATTTTATTTGGAAGTCCAAGTTTCAATGTAGATCATTCTGTCAGCAAGAGGCCCTTTTCTAATAATTTTGTAGATCTATTGACTTGAATAATAACTAAACAAGTAGTTCGTATCTATGTTAGTTGTGGCACTATCATGGTACATACCTATAGAAGGCCATGCCATTTATTGCAAGGCAATTATGTGCTTTTCATGAGAATAAGTTCACTGGTGGTGTTCTGAATTTCTTCACTGATATGCTTGTATATGGTTGCAGATATACTGTTTTGACGCTCTCACTCTCGAGAATAAATTCAGTGTTCTCACCTATCCTGTTCCCCAGTTAGCAGGACAAGGAGCCGTTGGGGTTAATGTTGGTTATGGTCCATTGGCTGTGGGTCCTAGGTGGTTAGCTTATGCTTCCAACAACCCAGTGTTGTCAAACTCAGGACGCTTAAGCCCACAAAACCTTACACCTCCAGTTGTTAGTCCATCAACGTCACCAGGTGGCAGTAGTTTGGTAGCTCGGTATGCAATGGAGTCTAGTAAACAGTTAGCTGCTGGCCTAATGAACCTAGGGGACATGGGATATAAAACTTTGTCAAAGTACTGTCAAGAGCTGCTTCCTGATGGATCTAATTCTCCAGTATCACCAAACTCATCCTGGAAAGTTGGTAGACATACTGGAGCAGATATGGACAACGCAGGAATGGTTAGTTTTGCCCTCAGTTTGAAATTTTATTACTCTGTTTTATTTTGATTATTGAAGTGGAACTGTTGAAACGGAAAACACAAATAACATAAAAAGAAATAAAGAAATAAAGAAATGAGATACTTATGGGCTAAAAGATTTTGTACTGTATGTGAGTAAGATTTTATTGTATTGATTTATTGATTGTTGTCATTTAAACTGGTTATTGTAGGTTGTTGTCAAAGATTTTGTTTCCCGAGCTGTTATATCGCAATTTAAAGCTCATACCAGCCCATTATCTGCTTTATGTTTTGACCCTAGTGGGACACTTTTGGTTACTGCCTCTGTGTATGGGAACAACATCAACATCTTCCGGATAATGCCATCTTGCACGCGAAGTGGATCAGGCAATCAAAGTTATAACTGGAGTTCTTCTCATGTGCATCTTTACAAGTTGCATCGTGGAATAACATCAGCTGTTAGTATATATCTAGTTTGAAAACATTTCATCCTTTTTTTTTTTTTTTTTTTTTCCTTTTCCCTTTTAAGGACTGAATTCACTCATGTTTGCATGTTTGTTTACTTGACAGATGATCCAGGACATTTGCTTTAGTCATTACAGCCAATGGGTTGCGATTGTTTCATCTAAGGGCACTTGCCATGTTTTTGTTTTATCACCTTTTGGTGGCGATTCTGGGTTTCAGGCTTCTAATTCTCATGGTGAAGAGCCATTCCTATTTCCAGTTTTGTCACAACCTTGGTGGTCTACCTCATCTGGCATCATTGATCAGCAATGTTTGCCACCCCCACCACCTGTTGCCCTCTCTGTGGTG
Source organism: Acer campestre (assembly GCA_954870605.1). Classification (NCBI taxonomy): domain Eukaryota; kingdom Viridiplantae; phylum Streptophyta; class Magnoliopsida; order Sapindales; family Sapindaceae; genus Acer; species Acer campestre. The sequence continues at coordinate 13,186,747 of OX940802.1, read as the reverse complement.
AGCAGGATAAAATATAGTAGTTTTGGATGGCTTAACACAGTAAGCAATGCTGCTGCACCTTCTACAGGGAAGGTTTTTGTGCCTTCTGGTGCTGTTGCTGCTGTTTTCCATAATACTATATCTCACCGTCTTCAGCATGTTAACCCAAGAGCCAATTCCTTGGAGCATCTTTTGGTTTATACTCCATCAGGTCATGTGGTTCAGCATGAACTTCTGCCTTCAATTGGTATGGAACTGAGTGACAGCAGTTCAAGAATTCGGACAGCTTCTTTGGCTCACATACAGGAGGATGACTTACGAGTAAGAGTTGAGCCTGTACAATGGTGGGATGTATGTAGGCGATCAGATTGGCCAGAAAGAGAAGAATCTTATTCTGAGGCCACTTGTAACGGACAAGATGCTGCTGAAACAGTTCAAAATAAATCAGATTGTGAGGATAATTATGGAATGGGTTTTCTGGACATTAATGACTGTGTGGGGGGAAAAGCAACTTTAAAGACTTACTCTGTCAAGCCCCATGATAGATTCCACTGGTACTTATCCAATGCAGAGGTGCAGGTCATCTCTGGGAGGTTACCAATTTGGCAAAAATCTAAGGTATTTATTGTGTTGAAGTTGCAATGCCTACTATTCTGTGCTATATATTTGCTTTGATTTATTCCTTTCATTTTTCTAGATTTCTTTCTTTATGATGGATTCTCCAAGAGTTAATAATTGTGCTGGTGGAGAGTTTGAGATTGAAGAGGTCCCCATTCAAGAGGTTGAAATCAGACGGAAGGAATTGTTGCCAGTATTTGATCATTTTCATAGCATCAAATCAAGCTGGAATAACAGGTGATCAGCAGTTTATTTATGTTTCCTGCTATGATCTTGTATATATTACTACTACTACTGTCATGAGATGTTGATATCTGTTTCTTGGAAGATTTTCTGGTTAAGATTGATTGGAGCTTGTAGTGTTGCTGTAAAATTTTACTGGAAATTGGTCAATCTTGCCGGACTTGCAAGTAGCCCTTTCAATAAGCATTAAGCATTATTAAGCTTCAATTTATTTGAGACTTTATTTGCTGGGGAGTTAAAGTATCATTTGTTGTTATTGTTGCACAAATGGTTAGGAAAGGATATTTGTTTTTGTGGTATTGGAGAATTATTTTTTTTATTTTGTTACAGTTTCTGAAACTATAGTAGAGTCCACTTTAGGAAGCATGGTTTTATTACAAATTTGAGGAAAAGAATATTTAATACTCTGTCATATGGTTTATGAAACTATTTTTATTTGGGTCAACTTGGATTCTTCTTTATGTAACTATCTAATCCGCTGGCAAAGCATTGATTCAATGCTTTATTGAGTCAAATTCTTCTGATGTTACAGCTTCAGGATACTTCGACGTGAGATATAATTTACAGGTCTACGTCTCCGATGTTGTGCATGCAACTTATGGCTACAAGAGTTCGTTTAATGGCTTTTGGTTGTGCTAACTTTAAAATGACTTATTGCTGAGACGAAGCAGCTCATTATATCTCTGACACATGAATAATAAACGTATTATTATTCATAATCCTAATAACTTTTTTCAATTTGGGGTGAATGCATGCACACTCATTTTCTTACATGCTTGCCTGCACATTTTTTCTCTGCTTTGCTTAATTTTTCTAGTGTCTTTTTGGTATTTTGCTTTAGGGGTCTTGCTGGGGAGAAGTGTTCTCATCCTTTGTCTCCCGAACCTTATCAAGCTGAAGACAAGATCACACAAGAGACTATCATTTGTCACTCAAAGCCAGCATCACTTAGCTCTACTGAAAGTTCTGAAGGGGTAAGTCCATTAGATGTATAAATTTTCATCTGTCTACCTTCTAAAGACAATATGCTCTGGAGTTATATTTCAGAAGAAGAGAATTTAGAATATGATATATTGATATTAGAGCCCCTTGTCATTTTTTTCCTCATGCTGCAAAAGATTAGCATTAACTGCTGATATAGTATATATGCTAATTGGTTTATGCAATCATTTGTTACTATGACAATTTGTTTCTGTGTATTTGCTGTGAGTTGTGACAATTTGAGTCCACATGATTTTGGGCTATTTAAGTTGATGTGGTGATATATTTTTTCTGGGTCATGATCATGGTGAAATTGTTTTAATATGGGACTGATTTTATGTTTAAAATTTCCATCAGGTTCCTCAAGGAGAATTGAGAATCTGCTTGATTTGGAACAAGTGAGTAATGAGAAGTCATATGTACCCTCTAGCCACGCTCTGAATGAGATTTACCTTGGAAGACGTGAGAGTACCATGATCGAACCATCCTCACTGAATAAAAAATCCTTAGACTTTGTATCTTCTCCATCTAAACAATCAAAAAATGTTATTTCTCGTGTTAACAACAGCATTCCAAAGGGTTGTCCCCTTTTAGAGTGTAACTCACCTTCTTCAGGAAGGAACACTTGTGGGGTTGATGATATGCCATTGAGTAATGGCCATTACGATTCACGTATGGACATTCTTGTGGACGGGCCAGCCCTCCCTTCAGTAGAGAAGCCTGTAAATTTCAGGCTGTTTTTGCAAGAGGAGCATTGTAAAGTATCGGAGCATGAAGAGTGTCGCAAGTCAACTGAAGTTGTAAATGATGATGTTGACAGTAGCAGTAGCCACTGTGAGAGGGCAAAACTTGAAGAGGATGAGGAAAATGATGAAATGTTTGGTGGCATATTTCCCTTTTCCGAAGAAGGTAAAGTCCTGAAAATTAAGCTGCGGCAATCCCTCGTTTTCTGTTAACCCTTAGCATGCGGTTCTGTTTTTGGCAGGTTGATCCCTGGAGACTGTTTGAGATTTGGCGTTTTAAGGAGTAATCAATCACCTTACAAAATGTTGTAGAAAACCTGGTTCCAGGTCATTGTAAGCAGTGCTGAGATATACTCTGTGGACGATCAAATTGCAGTGCATTGTGTGAATAAGAGTGGGTGTCGTGTGGATTGGCAATTGAAGCCAGCAGAGTATGTGACATCTCTCTCTCTCTCTCTCTCTCTCTCTCTCTCTCTCTCTCTCTCTCTCTCTCTTGTACATTTTGTAGATGGAAAATTATAAATTCATGGATGGTGCTAGTTTTGGGACAAGTTGGTAGAAGTCAGATTTGGGTCTGCATTCCCTGGTCTTGAACCTTCTATCTCAAGCTTGTCTGTATAGTGTTGAATTATGTGTGAACTAGTTCTCTACAAGCTGTATAACAATATTCGTTTTCTCATAAGGTGAGGGTGTCAAAGAAATGGAAAAGAAAAAAAAAAAGATGAATTGATATTTTGTTTATTCGATGCTTTTCCCTGGTTGCTGTTGCTTGATTTGCTTATTTCGTGTTTTCTCTTCCTTTATGGTTGATCATGGATTTGAGTGAGATCAATCGAGGTCTATTCTTTACCAATTATTATTACTTTTTTAAATCCAACACCAAACAAGTCAGGGTCTTTTGGGTTCAAGATGACTCAAACATTTACTTTCATAATCCTGAGGTATCTACTCCCACCTAATTGAGAGGGGGTTTCCCCATGCTTTACGATTTTATAGGCAAAAGCGTGATAATATAAGGGGTGTGCAGCGAAACAATCTATTAGATTTGACATGATTTAAGATCCGATCCGATATTACAATCCAATCCAATTTTAGAGCAGAATCTGATTTGATCATGTCCTCAAATCGCATCCAATCCCAATAGATATTATCGGATCAAATAAGGTCGGATCTTGCACTCTTAAATAATATATTAGTGTTTGAACCCGATGGTGGAGCTCCGATTTGAAGACTCCAACTACCAAGTCAAATGATCCTGGCCTATTCTTTACAAATTAATTGATGCCCACTTTTTTGCGTATACAAGTTACTTTGTGGAGTGCTAGTCCCTAAAGGAGGGCCTTGTTTTATTTCTTGTTTATGATTCAAAGGATAGGGTGAGATTGAGATTGGGACTTGGGAGTAATCCTCGGGTTTCTTATATTAGTAAACAATTGATGAGATGCTAATCAATCCATAACACTATGTTTGGTAAGAGGGAGGGAGAGTACGAGCGAGGGATGGATGGATTAAGAGGGAGGGAGAGTAGGAGGGATGAAGAGGATAACATCAATCCTCCATGTTGTTTGGTATTGAAAGGAGAATTGAATGGATGGATTGATATTTAATTTGTAAAATTTCTTTATTACCTTTAAAAAATTGGAAGTTAGTTTAAAAAGGGAGGGCATTTTGGGTCTTTGCACCCCCCCCCCCCCCCCCCCCCCCCCCCCCCCCCCCAATCACTCTCCCTCCATTGATCCGCCCATCATTGGGTGGATCCAATTTTGTGGGGCCCAAAGGGATTTCTTCTCCCTCCTCTCATCCTCTCCCTTCACTTCTCCTCTCCCTCCCTCCCTTCTTCCCTCATACCAAACACAGCCTAAAGCAAGTGAGGTCAGAGGTGTGGGGCATTTGTGACATTGTGGTGTTAAATAAAAGAGCTTTAATTTAAAAATAAAATAAAAATTTAAATTTAAATGTGGTTTATATGGTGAACAGTGGACAGGATTCCAATCATATCAATTATCAAAACTCCTCGTCAACTTATAACCGTTTTGATTGATTGTTTGGTTGGTTAGTTGGTTGGTTCCACCACTACAAATAACATCTGGCATTTATGTGGTATTGTGGTTGCTATAATTTCCCCAGATCATTGTCCTTTTTGTTTCTTTCTCACTTTTTTTTCTCCTTTAAAGCATGTACCATCCACCAAGACCACTTTTTATTGATTTTTTTTTTTTGATGGACACTTTTTATTGATTTGATTTGCGCCTATCACTTATTCACTCACTAGTTAACTTTATTTTCTTTTTTAAAAAGAGCATCGTCATGCTACTATTTTAAGGATTGATTCACCCGGAAACAAATCTTATTATTAATCTGTTGATTCGAGTATAGATATCAGAAAAATAGGTTTTAAATTCGTTGACTCTCGTAAATGTACGAAAATAGATAAAAAGATATGCTCTCTCTACAATTTTATTAATCATCAAAAACTAAAATCCCTATTAAGGTATATTGTCTTTAAATAGGAAAATAAAAACCTAAAAGAAACCTAAAAAATAACTAGTAAAGTAATAAAATTATCAATTTCCCTATAAAACAGATGATTGAGATAACAAAGGAAATTAAAAATACTAGAATTCTAAAACATTAAAAACCTATCAAATAAGGAAATAAGACATAAAATATTTAACTACCTAACTAAATATACAATAAAAAGAAACATAATATATATATTAATTAGAAGACTATTTTTAAATAAAAAACCTTTAAAAAAAAATCTTTAATAATATCTCCTGCATCATGTACTATAATTTTATACCAAATAAATATTCAAACATTATTTTTCACTCCAATTCCATTACATTACTTTTATCTCTTAAGATTTTAATATTTCTTTATGTAATTGGATAATATTATCAATTAATTTCACTACACCTTCATTGCTGAATGTAAAAGTTACTTATTGAGTTATTGATAAGAATCCAAATAGTATAATATTTAAACTTTCAATAGTCTAAAATCACATCCACTATTAGTAAGGTTGTGCATTTCTCTCTCATTTATTTTAGGTAGATTTTTAATAAGGAAATTATCATTTCCCCTTTGAGGTTTGCCATATTAGATAAACTAGTCCATATAGTTTCAATAATAACTGGTCAACCCCATGAAATTCAGACTATTAGTCATTTTACCTCTTATGTTAAGTTTTCTATACAAAATTAGTTTGACCGTTAACAAAAAGGTTTAAACTACAAGCCTTAACCAACGAAGCTACTCAAACTCTTTGTTAAAGGTTTATTGATTTAAATGTATATATATACAGTTATATAAGTTGTTTAAAATAATTTAAATATGTTTATATAATTTAAAATAAACTTATATTTAATAATAATACATAAAATCAGATTTATGAAAAAGAAAAAGGAAACGAAAAAGGAAATAAGAAAATAAAAGAAACCTAGAAAATCTAGAAAATCCAGAAAATCAAAGCCATTAATTTTTTTTAATTGAATTTTTTCCTTTTCAAAAAATATATTATTTGAATTTGATTAAAAAAAAAAAAAACCCCAGAAAATTAAAGCCAATAAATTGAAAAGGGAAAAATTCAAAAAAGAAAAAGAAAAAGAAAAATAATAATAATAAATTTTCCTTTTTTTTTGTTTTTATTTTCCTTTTATTTTCTTATTTCCTTTTTCTTTTTCTTTTTCTTTTTCTTTTTCTTTTTCATAAATCTGATTTTATGTATTATTATTAAATATGAGTTTACTTTAAATTATATAAACAGATTTAAATTATTTTAAACAACATATATAACTATATATATAAATTAATAAACCTACAACAAAGAGCTTGAGTAGCTTAGTTGGTTAAAGCTTATGATTTTAACCTCAAGGTTTAAGGTTTGAACCCTAATTTTTAATTAACGGTCAAACTGATTTTGGATGGAAAACTTGACAGAATGGGTAAAATGATTAATAGTTTGGGTTTCAGTGGATTTTTTTTTTGAATAGAAACACAAAGCAATTACACAGCAGAGAAACTAAGACTAAGGCTGGGATCCAACCACACAAGCTCCTTACCAGAGGAGAAGGCTAACGAAGCTAGGTTATGCGCCAAGGAGTTCCTCTTTTTGGAGGAGGCTTGACACTTACAAATCCTAACCAACGAAAATAAAGCCTTAATATCATTAAAAATGAAATGAGAATCACCTAAATTCGGACTCGAACTATTGAGAGAAAGGACGACAGAAGGGGACGAGATTTCAGCAACCTCCACCGAGAGATTGAGGCACTGGGCCATGAGGAGTCCTTCCCGCAGTGCCAGGGAATGCCCCATTTCTGAGGAAAACATTCCTTTCATCCTGGAAAAAGACAGAGCGAGCACTTTCCCTAGAAGGACTAGTTTATCTAATATGCCAAACCTTAGGGCCGAGGGAGGAAAATTGATAATTTCTCTTTTTAATATGATTAGTATTGGATTTTTATTATATTCTTATTATAAATAAAATAAAAAGTATCAATCATTTTTTGAATAAAAAATGAATGTCCTTTGGGTTAGTCCAAATGGCAGAGGAATCAAAGAATCAAAATCAACCGCCCATGGCCATATTATATATAAATAAAAGGGAATATTTCACAAATACCCTTGATATTTGACCTAATGGCACTGTAATATAACTTTTACTCATAATTGTACGTGCATCTCCTACCTGACTATCTTATCTAGGGGTCGACTAAAAAGCCCAAAACCGCTGAACCAGACCAAATCAAACCAACCCGTTTGGTTTGGTCTACTTTTTAAAAAAAAACCGTACAGTTTTTAATAATAAACCCATATGGTCCGGTCTGGTTTATGGTTCAAGCATATCAAACCCGGATCAAACCGTAAACCGAATAGTTTTAGCATACATTTTTATTTTATTATATATCACACTCAAAACTTTAAAACTAAAAGTTAAAAGTGAAAACCCTAATTTATTATTTCATATTTGTTTTATTAAAACCACCAATATTCTATTCTTTTTATTCTTATTTGGTCTGAAAAGATATTTGAATTTGAATTTTTATATTTGAATATATTTAATTTAATTTATATTATATATATGAATTGGTCAATAACTCATCATACCATATATTTCTTTTAAATGATGGACCATTTGATATAAATTTTAAATTGCATAAAAATTAAAAAAAAAAATTTCAAGTCAAAAACCGTTAGACTGAACCAGACCGAACCGATCCAATGTAATTTGGTCTGGTCAGGTCTAAAAAGGAGATTGGTTCAAACTGGTCTTGTTTTTAAATAAAATTGAAATTTTTGGTTTGGTCTGGTTCCAGTTGAAACCGAACCAAACTGGACTGTACCCAGCCCTAATCTTATCCATGTACAGGGGCGAACCCACGTGTGGACCAGGTAGGGCCCGTGCCCTACCTCATTTAAAAAAAAAAAAATGATTATGTATATTATATATGTAGATATTTGTTAAAGATTGTTGATAGCTTATTGCTGTTAGTACAGCTGGTAGTGGTTCGGTATTTTTAGACTTAAGTGCATGGTTCAAGTCACATCTCTAGCAAATAGGTAATTCTTTAATTCAATTTTTTCTTCTAAATTTTTATATGCCTTTTTTAATTCAATTTTATTTTCTAATTTTTTATATCTTATTTATTTTACCATCATTTCTAATTCATTTTCTCTATTCCGTCGTTGTCAATTTCATAACTACCTTTAAATTGTGTTTACTTAATTCAATTTTATTTTATATTAAATTATATATTATTATTTTGGATTTTTATTATTTATAATAGTTTTAATTTGACATACCTAACACGTCCAATCAATAAACCATAAAATCTCATATTTTACTTTATTGGATTAAAATAGTCAATCTATTATTATGATTCATTTTATTTTATCCTTAGTATTTTTCTTTATTTTATAGTTTTAATTTATTTAGAATCAATAAATCAATAATTTAACAATAATTTGAAGAATAAAAAAAAAAAAAAAACGTGTCTAGTAATAGTTATTAAGAAACTATTTTTGTATAAATTTAAATTGAATTCATTTTAAATGCAAAACAAAAATTTCTTATTATAAAATTAGATGGTAATTTATTATTTTAAATTTTTTTTTCATTATTTATGTTGTTTTTCTTGTTATTATTATTATTTTTAATGTTTTTTCTTGTTTTTATTTATTTTTGAATGTAAAATTATTTAATTCATTTGAGTAAGTATTCTATTTATTTTATTTTATCTAAAAAAAAACTATTTTACTTTGATCTTAATTTTTCAATATTTTTTTAAATAACTATGATTTTAATTTATTCAAGTGCCCTACTTGATTAAAATTCCTGGGTCCGCCACTGTCCATGTAAAAAGTTCAAAATGTCCTAAGTATATATTTTATTATTTTTATCTATTTTAATTGATGGAGGAAATCCATTATTTTTTTAATAAATAATTTATCATATTAATAGATAAAAATATGTTTTTGCCTTTCGCCCGTTATTTTTTTAAAAAAATATTATAATAATTCGGGATTTGGGGAGTGAGACATATTCTAGCTTGAAACCTCATAGTGTAAATGTAAAGGGCAAACCACTGAGCCAACCTCATATTGTCTTCATTCGTTAAAATTTAACAATGCACTAGCGACTAGTGTTATCAAACTAGCCCGACTCGACGAGTCAACCTTGAAAACCGATGATCCAGTCCCTTAACCGGGTGGGTTTGATAATTGGACCGTTTATCAATTAACCCGTTCAAACCTGGTCAACCCAAATGGATTGATTGATAAACCAACCGGGCGGGTCTATAACAAACCCAAATGGGTTAAAACTTTTAAAAAATAAAAATAAATTTATTACTATATTTAATCATAGTCATTCAATTTAAATAAGTAACTATAAAACTGCTTCTTCATATGAATGGTTGAAAAGTGGAAGTTGAAATCTTGAAGACTACCTTTTGCAGTTCTGCATCTTATATCTAATCTCTAAAGGTATTTTTTCTATTTTCTTCTTTCATATCTTGCTTTTGTTTTGCAGTTATTGCCAATATTTAGTGATTACAAGGAGCAACAATACACGGGAGGAGATGATGAAGACCAACAAGTAAAAATGTCTGATTGTGGGCGAAAAAAAAAAACTGGCTCTTACTTTATGCCTAGATCTACTCCACGTTCTCAGTCTACTATTAAAAGTGTGCTACAAACTAAAGAAACAAAAGAAAAATGTGATCTTGCAGCTTCAAAGTGGATGATTAATGCTGCAATTCCATTTAATGCTGCCAATTCAATGTTTTTTTCAACCAATGCTTGATGCAATTGCTACTTATGGTGGTGGTTATAAAGGCCTAGGGTTCCATGATCTTCGTGGATATTTGTTGAATAAAAATGTTGCGGAAGTTAAAAATTTTGTCAATAGTTTTCGCACTTCATGGAAAGAATATGGTTGTACAATCATGGCTGATGTATAGACAGATCAATATAAGAAAACTCTTATAAAAATTTTGGTTTATTGTCCTAGAGGTACTGTGTTTTTAAAGTTTGTTGATGTTCCAATGCATCTAAAACAACAAAGATGTTATACAAATTATTTTGAGAGATGGTCTTATTTGTTGGTCCAGAATATGTGGTTCACATGGTAAGCGATAATGCTACAAATTATGTTGCTGCAAGAAGGTTATTAGAGTAAGAGTTCGCACACTATATTGGTCACCATGTGCAGCTCATTGATTGAATTTGATGTTGCAAGATATTGGAAAGTTAGATGAAGTTGTTGAAATTGTGTTACATGCTTCCAAGATCACAAAACATATATATAATCATTGCTTCCCATTGTATCTAATGAGAAAGCACACCGGTGGAAGAGAAATACTTCGCTTTCGCTCTACACGATTTGCAACTAATTTTATTGCATTACGAAGTATTTTGGCCCAAAAGGATGCTTTACGAGCCATGGTGACATCAAGGGAGTGGACTTTATCAGCATAATCTAAGGAAAACAAGGCAAAAAAATTTGTTGATAACATGTTGAATTTTATTTTGGAAGGAATGCACCATCATTGTTCAACTCACTGAACCAATTGTTAGAGTGTTAAGGATTATTGATAGTGACAATAGGCCATCGATGGGTTATTTGTATGATGCTATACTTAAAGCTAGGGAAGAGTTGATAAAAAGATTTCAAAGAATGAAGAAAAGGGTAGATAGTTACTTGAAAATTAATGATTGTTGTTGGGATAGGCAATTTCACAAAAATCTACATGTTGTTGGTTATTGGCTAAACCCTAGTAAGCAATATTATATTGTTGAAATGGAAAAGCAAAAGCACACCATTTCCAGGCTCTTAGATGTCATTGAAAGATATGCTAATGAAAATTCCAACTTGAGAAGTAGCTTGACTAAGGAGATGAAGATATTCAGAAATGCAGAAAGGGACTTTAGGCAAATATCCGTTATAAGTGACTACCATGCAATGCTTTCAGGTATAAAAAATTATTTTCAACTAATTAAATTCCCTACTTGATTAAACTTTCAATTTATAATTCAAATGTAATTTGTTTGATATAGATGAATGGTGGTCATGCTATGGAAGTTCTGTCCCAAATTTACAGAAATTAGCAATCCGTGTCATAAGTCAAACATGTAGTGCTTCAGGTTGTGAGCGGAATTGGGGTCTGTTTGAGCACATTCACACCAAAAAAAGAAACCGATTAGAGCACCAAAGGCATAATGACCTTGCTTATGTTCATTTTTTTTTAAGTATTACACTATTACATAAATTCAGAGATTTTTAGGAAGAGGGATGACTCGAACCCACAATCCTGTGGTGCAGGTGTAAAGGGTTTACCACCGAACCAACCTCATCTCGTCACCTTGTTTATGTTTGTTATAATTTAATATTGCAGCGAAGGTATAAAATAAGAACTGCTATTATATTACTGTTTTCTAAATAATTTATTGATCAATTGACATATAATGATGCAAATTTATGGATGGCAATGGATTGGGTTCGGGTTGAGTCCTACTAGACTCAGATCTAGACCCACCAAACATTTTGGGATCCAAACCCAAACTAAGACCTAAAAATATTTACGGGTTCGGGTTCGAGTCTAGCCCCGCCCAATGAATCCGTCAATCAAATTTTTGCATTTAGTAGTTAATTCAATGGGTCCTATTCAACCCAATGCATACTATAGAACCAAACAAAACACATGCTAGGAAATCTTGCATCTTTGACTTACACAGACTTCATTTGGCTAAGGTCTTAAATTGAAATTCGATTTGAATTTGGAATTGAGATTTTTTTTGAATTGGGTTTGTGTTGAGAGGCGTGGATTTGAATTAATGAGATATGGGTTCAATTTTGATAATCCGATGATTTTGGATGCATAATTTTTATTTCTTTATTGATGGGTTTTTGATTTTTTTGATTTCTTCTGTAATTGTTTGTTTTAGTTGCATGCAATTCCTGTTTAAATAGGAGAAGAAATTTTGTTGTGCTCATCTGAACAAATTTAATCAAATCAAGAGAGGAGAGAGAGAGAGAGTCTCTACTGCTTTCTTTGCCGAAAACGCTTCTCTCGGCCTGATTCCTGATTGAATATATGCAAATATCATATTTCCTTGGCCCTTGGTTGGCTTCGGCATATTTGCTTGGCTTACAAACCTAATATGACTATGATTATCAAAATCTTGTTATGCCTCTTCGGTTGCTTAATTAAAGAACGTTGTATTGCCACTTACCTTTTTGCTCGTTGGGTTTGTGATACCAAACGAAGATGGTGGGAATGAAACTCAAGATCTTCTGATTTGATCCTTAAGCCAACTCACGAGAGAGAGAGAGAGAGAGAGAGAGAGAGAGATGGGTTACGACTTACACAATTATTCGTTAAGAATAAAGCAAAAGAGGAAGGGTGGATCTTGAGACTGAGAACTAAGAACTGAGAATCACTCGTACTTGAAGAGAAGTGGGACTAAGAATGATTGAAGAGAATAAGGGAAGTAATGAATTAGACTATGTGTTTTTAACCTATTCGGGTATACGGATTCGGGTCTAGGTTCTTTACTGGACCCGGACTCGATGTGGTTTTCTAATCTCTGCCCAAACCCAACCCACAACCCGAATATTGAGACCTAGACCCGATCCATGCGGTTCAGGTTCGGTTCGGTTCGGTACTCACGAGTTCAGATGAAATTGTCATCCCTAGATGCAATGTTATAATGATGTAATGCATAAGTTACATGAAGTGTAGAAATTATGATGAAGATTTTGCAAATGACACTTGGGTCTTAGAAGATGAACCATTAACTTTATCCGTCGAAGAATTGGAAAGTTTTCGCCAAGAAGTGGAAGCATGCAATATCTTTGCTATTTTTTTTAAGTATTACATTATTACATAAATTCAGGGTTTTTTTGGGAGGGGGGAATACTTAAACCCGCAACCTCATAGTGTAGATGTGAGGGGTTTACCACAAGACCAACCTTATCTCGTCAATATTTCTACTAACTTAAATGGTAATGACAATATTTTCAAATTTTTACTATAAATATTTTTCCTAAATTATGATTAATTTTAATAAGTTATAATTTATTTGGATGTTATGTAGATGAAATTTTGAATTTACCTTAGGGAATGTTTATATAATTATGAGCAAAAGTTTCATACACATTTCATACACATGACATAGGTCAAATATAAAGGATGTTTATGCAATATGCCCTAAATAAAAATAAATGGATTTTGGAGGATGGTTCTAGAACAATAACAGTAAAGTCTCTTGTAAATGTCTATATTTAAAAAAAAAAAAAATATGTAAATGTCTCATAGATTGGTTGGTCAATTCATCGAGATTCTTTTCTCGGGGCAACATTTAGGGGGGTGTATTGGATTGAGATTTTAATAGACAATTTTAGGAAATAAAAGTCTGGTGGTATTGGATTGAGACTTTTTAATAAGTTAGATAAGTCTGGTGGTATTTGATTAGGACTTTTAAGATTTTTTTAAAAAGGTCCATAATATCTTGTGGTATTGGATCCAGACTATTAAGATTTTTTTTTTAAAAGTCTATAATATCTTGTGGTATTGAATCCAGACTTTTAAAAGGTAACAAATTGTCTAGTGGTATTGGATTGAGATTCAGATTTGTAGGATTTCATGACAATATGAATTATTTAGACTTTTTAGTGATAAATATAAATACCAAGACCCCAAAATTGTCTTGCCTTTTCACATCAGACTTTTTATGCTCGCTCAAGACTTTTCAGAAAATAGCAACAATGTTGTGAAGAAACTCTAACAACAAACCAGGTTCAGGTAACCTTTTTCTTGTGTGCCCGTGTACGTAGCTGGTTTGCTTCTGCTTTGTATGTTGATTTTCGTGTTTTGCTGTTGCTAATACGTTCAAATTCTTGCTTCTGCTTGAACTGCTAACACCAACAGAAGCCGTTCAAATATATATATATATATATATATTTCTTACAAATTCTTTTCAATTAAAATCACAGACTTTTGAATATATATATACCAATAGAAGTCGTTCAAATAAAAGTCTGTGATTATACATTTTAACACTAATAGCTACTTTATCTTTTATCTTTTTAGCTTCACCTTTTTTTTCCCTTGTAAATACGTTTAGCACTTGAAATCTTGAACATGTTACACGTGATCTGCATAGGTTGGGCGGAGTTTCAGCTTGTTAATTTTTAGTTTCTCCTATTTATTATTTATTTTATAATTACGTTTGATTATTTATTATTATTTTTTTAATTTGAATAGAAGTAATTACATTTGATCAATTATTTTTAAAAAATTATTTTCAAACATAACCATTTTTTTTCTATATCAAAAAAAAAAAAAAAAAAAAATTATAGGTCCTCTATCATCAGCTTTTTTTATCGCTAACTACTTGATTGATTTTGAGCTCATCATCTTCAAACTCACAACTCACAATATGTAAGTTATTTTTTTTTTTATTTTTTTTATTTTTTTTATTTTTTTTGAAACTGTTTTGTTTATTAATTTAGTTTTTTAATTTATAGATTTTTTTTTTGGTTTGTGATTGTATTTGGAATTTATGTGTAGAAATATATATGGTTTGTGATTGGTTTGTTATAGAAGTATTGGAAAACATCATAAATTCCATAGATAATTTAGCTGTCTAATCCATAGCTAAATAATGTAGTTATTTTGGATTTTGTTTATTATAGTACTAGTTGAGATGAAAATTGGGGATTCACAAAATGGAAATGGCAAAGAAAAAGGGAAAACCGATACCTATCAACAGTGGACCATGGATGATAGCAATTTGCTGTTAGGGTTGTTGGTTAAAGCTATGAAAAATGGGTTGCATGATGCGAATGGATCTTTAAGCAAGCTGAATGTAGAAAACTTCATACTTCCTCGTCTTAATGCGAAAACTAGGTTTCCAAAAACCTATAGTAATTACTTGAGCCGAATCAAATGGTTCAAGAATCAATATAACAAGATTAATAAGTTGATGCGTAACAACTTCGGTTTTGGTTGGGACCCAATTGGAAAGAAAGTCACGACTAGTGATGAAGTGTGGGAAGAATACTTGAAGGTGAGCTTAGTTCATGATTTTCAATAATTTTGGCACCATGTAGTTACTATAACATTTTATGTATGGCTAATATATTAACAAGATGTATGTTTTCTTTTCTAGTCCCACCCAAGCCACAAGAAACTTCGGACAGAATGTAGTGTTGATTATGACAATTTGCAACTAGTTGTTAGGGTTGGAACTTCTACTGGGAATGACTCAATGACATTAGGTGTTGATGATACTAATGTAAGTATATTAGAGAATGAAGAAAATACAATTTCTGGGATGGAAAAGTTTCCATATGATGCTACCAACAATGCTTTCATAGCACCACACAATAATACATTTGACAAGTCCTTCCAACCTCAATCACTCCTCCAACCATCTTCTCAATTTGAGGCCCCCTTAGGCTCAATGTTTAATAAAGAAAAGACAGGTCAAAGAAAACGAAGCAGATCTGAGTATGAAGGGAGTTCAGGCTCTAACGGGACCAACAATCATGCAAAAGTTCTAGATAATCTATCTATAGGCACTGATTCAATTTCTACCAATTTTAAAAGGATCTACAATCTGATAGAGAAAAGAAAGAGAGACAGAGAGATTGAGAAAGGGACTACAATATGGGATGTTTTAAATGATATACCAGATTTGGACGACACTACTCGTTTCAGGGTTGTCGAGTTGCTTAACACGAAAATAAAGAAGGATATGTTTATTAAGATGACACCAAAAGAAAGATCAGTTTGGATACTCTTTAACTTGAAGTTGGCAGCATAATGTTTTTTGAAAGTTTGTTTCAGTTAATTTGGATTTTTTAAGTTTGAGTTTCAGTTCGAATATACGATTTTATAATTAAAAACTACTATATGGAATTTATATTTTCCATTTTTTTTTTCTGATGTAATAAAAAAAAGTTATTATTATTACTTTTCTTGTTGTGATACTTATATACATTCATGCTAAAATTGTTTTCTTTTTTATGTTTATTCTTTTTCAACATTTGATTATATTATACTAACATGTGTAAGTCCTCGATCTGCTTTGATAATTTTTTTTACTTATATTTTTGCTGATATGAATGTTATTTAGAATTTTCTACAATTTAGTTGAACTAGTTATCTTGGTTTGATATATTAATGGATTCGATTTTTCTTTTAAACGGATGTATAGAGGTAATGATTTAGAGGATGAAAAAATAAATGATGATGAAATGAGTGAAGAAGAAGATAAACAACGTCAAAAATATTTTTAAATAATATTTAGTTATTTAAGCAAAATAATTTATAATATAAAAACAAAACAGTCAAGATGAATGGTTTAAAAAATAAATAAATAAATAAACCTTTATTCCCTAAAAAAAAAACTTTATCACCCATAAGTTGAAGTCTAACATAGTAACATTATTGTGGTATTTGCTTTTTAGAGTTTAACTTCTTATTTATTAAACTTAGAAGAACAATCACTTATGCCGGCTCCTTTGTATTTGTTTATGTACACTACCTAGTTTGGGTTTCTCAACTTGGATATGTGTGTTAGCTATAATAAAAAAATAAAAAAATAAAAATCTAAAAAATCTTTAAATAAAGTATAGATAATCCTAATAGTCTATAAATAAAGTCCATAGACTCTTTTTAAAAAAATTCCAAAATCCTAAAAGTCTAATCCATATAATCCTAATTATCTTTAAAATCCGTAAAATCCTACCCCCAAAAAATTATCTATTAAAATCATAAGGGCAAATTGCACTGAACCCCTTGAGGTTTGGACAAGTTACACTTAGATGGAAAAGTTTTGTTATTATACACTAAAACCCCAAAAACTTAAATTTGACTTTTAAAATGTCTAAAATGCCCCTAGTTATATTATTTTATACTTTATTTTTTTTACCTTTTAACCAAAAACTTTATAAACTTTAATAAAATAAAAAAATTAAATAAAATATATGATTCATTAAATTAATTAATTAATAAATACTTTTAAAAAATAAAAAAATAAAAAATTTTAAAAAATCAAATAAATAAATAGTTTTAAAAAAATTAAATAAATAAAGGGTTTAAAAAAATAAATGAAAAAAAAAATTAAAAACATTAATTTTTTTTTTTCTTTAAAGATATCTATTAATAGGGACAAAAAAAAACTCTAAATATCCAAACTTTTACGGTAAGGATGATGGTGAGAGAAGCTTCAAGGTTCCCAACACTGGGAGTCTTCTTGCCTTCTTCAACCACTCCATTTAGTGTTGGGAACCTTAAACCTTCTCTCACCATCATCCTTACCGTAAAAGTTTGGATATTTAGAGTTTTTTTTGTCTCTATTAATGGATATCCTTAAAAAAATAATTAATGTTTTCAATTTTTTCATTTATTTATTTATTTAAAATATTTATTTATTTGATTTCTTAAAACTATTTATTTATTTAACTTTTTAAAAACTATTTATTTATTTTATTTTTTAAAATATATATTTTTAAACTATTTATTTATTTAATGAATCATATCTTTTATTTAATTTTTTTATTTTATTAAAGTTTATAAAGTTTTTAGTTAAAAGGTAAAAAAAAAAAAAAAAAGTATAAAATAATATAACTAGGGGCATTTTAGGCATTTTTAAATTCAAATTTAAGTTTTAGGGGTGTTAGTGTATAATAACAAAACTTTTCCATCTAAGTGTAACTTGTCCAAACCTCAAGGGGGTCAGTGCAATTTGCCCAAATCATAATCCAATAAACCCCCCTTAACTTTTTCCGAAAATTCACGTTTTGCGAGCTCATATCCTGGTTCTCTTCTCAGTCTAGTCCAAAAAAACAAATCAAAATAGACCCAGTCTTGAATTGTCTACTGCTTTAAGATCTGTCGTTTTCACTTTTCAGTCGTCTGAGGAACTGAGAGAGAGAGACAGAGAGAGCAACCATGGATGTCGTGGGTCAGTTGCAGAGACAGTTCATTGATTACACTGCATCTCTTTATCGAGAGGTCAGTGGTTTTTTTTTTTTTTTTTTTTTCTGGTAAAATTTTACTTCTAATTCAATTCTTCTTAATGGGTTTGTTCATTTGGAGTTTCAGTTCTTTCTGTTGAAATTATTATGAATAATTCTGTTATTATGTAATTGTTTCCATGATGGGTATTTTGTTTTTTGTGGTTAGGGATATGTGGATGATCAGTTTACCTAGTTGCAGAAACTTCAAGATGAGAGCAGTCCTGATTTTGTGGTAGAGGTTATCACTCTCTTCTTTGATGACTGTGAGAAGCTTATCAACAACATGGCCAAAGCTATGTGAGTACTCTCTCTCTCTCTCTCTCTCTCTCTCTCTCTCTCTCTCCCCCCTTGTTCTACCTTATCAATTTCTTGTTTCTGTAGTTATTGAGTAGTTAATTTGTTGGAGGAATATCTAATTGGGTTTTTGTTTTTTGTTTTTTTTTGGTGGTTAGGGAACAACAGGTGGTAGATTTTAAACAGGTAGATTCACATGTTCATCAATTGAAGGGTAGCAGTTCCAGGTATTTGCAGATTTGATATTTTTAGTGTTTCTCGTAGTTGACTGAATTGCTTTATTTGATGTGTGCTTCTGAGATCGCTTTTATAGCATTTATGATTGCTTCACTGATGTTACTAATTTGATGCTAAAAAAATTATAAATTTTTATCTAATTGTGGTCTAAAACTATGATTACATCATGTAAGGATATATATATATTTTTTGTTTTTATTTCTTAAAGAGTTGTATTAAGCCATTGTCTTCTTTTCTTGGTAAACAGTGTAGGTGCAATGAGAGTTAAAAATACATGTGTTGCCTTCAGAACTTTTTGTGAGGCTCAAAACCTTGAAGGGTGAGTTTACAGAACACTTATATTTTGTGATATGTTATTTGTTTGTTATGACATGAAATTCATGTTTTTTTTTTTTTTATCCAATTTACCCAAGAAAGTTTTTGTCGAAAACAATTGTGATATTTATACTGTACTTGTGCGTGTGCTGCCATCTTTTATTTTCAAAATTTAACAGATGAGGCTGTGGCTTTTTAACTTTCGGTTTTGACCTTAATTGTTTATCTTCTATGAATAAGGAACTTTCCAGTCTCAGCTGATGTATACTGTATTGAAGGGCGATTTTTTTTTTTTTTTTTTTCGGTTGCTTTTTTTGACTTTAGTCATTTTATGAAATTGTGACAAGTATTGTTCTTGTCTAGACCTTGGAATTGCTAGCGTTTGATGGAAGTCGATAATTTAAACATTTCTGGAAATTTTGGATACCATATTAATTAAAAACAACTTTTATGTGTTTTCATGAGTCGACATGTTCCAACAGTAAGTTGTTTGCTTTGCCTCAGTTAATTTTAAAAGTGGAATTAAATAACTAAATATTCTAAAAGCTTGATTAAAGTTAAAAAATAAAATAAAAAATACTAGGTGTCCTTACGATAGTCATTCTATCACAGATTCATTCCCATTTGATTCAAAGAAAAGATGGTCTCATACTCTCATGTTTAAGTCATGATGGATATGAAATTGTACTAATTTTGTGCTTTTATCTGAACCTAAAAGTGATGGAGTGGCGAACATAATGGTTTAACCTGAGTCTGATCAACTCAAGAATGTTTGGTGCAGGTGTTTGAGATGCCTCCAACAAGTGAATCATGACTATTCTCTGTTGAAGAACAAGCTTCAAACTCTATTTAGGGTAAGTGTAAAGAAAATTTAACAGCTGTCTGTTCATATGGTATTTCAAATCATCCAAGGAAGAACCTTCATGTGTATATTGCTTGTACTAGAGGGAAAAAAAAATTATATGCTCAATGTAACACTGAAAACAAAAGGTTGCCCTTATGAAACTTAATTTTCTCTATTTGCCACTTCCTTTTCGAATGAAACCCACCTTTTGGTCATTGAAATGTTTCAGCCCCCTATCAACTCACCCTCATTTTACTCATGACTCAAAGAAGAGAGGAAGTTCATTTCAATTTGTTCTACCACTGGATGTTCAGAAATAGTTGTGAACTGTTATGTTCATCATATCCATCGTTTTAGTTTACTTTATGTCTCAATTTGGGTTTTTAACCCTTTTTTATTTTTTTTATTTTTTTTACCTTTTTCCTGTTTTGTCACTGTAGCTGGAGCAACAGATTCTTGCTGCTGGTGGATCAATTCCTATGGTGAAATAACTGAAATTGCTGTTATCTCCTATTGGTAAAACACACAGAGTGAACTGATATTATTACAATTACTTTTTATGAGCTTTTGTAGTTATGAATTCCAGCTTGATGAAGGATTTTATTTGATATATGTCTAAAGCCTGAATGAGAGAGGATGCTAGTGTGAATAAACATTTCTACTCTTATACTAAAAGCTAATATTTTTCTTTCCCATTCGGTCTATAGTTTCAGATCAATCTGACCTGAAGGCTAATGCTAAGTTTTCCTATTGTCTTTTGGCCACATATCTCTTAACCTAATTCAATAACGTGGTACCTGTTACTTGCATATGGATGATGTTTTGTGTTTAAATGATGTTTGTAGTCTTGCTAGTAGTGTACCTGTTCTATTCAATATATGGATTTGGGATCAGGAGCTTTGTCGAGTATGTCCAAGTTTATGATAATCGGTCCAGGGAGATTGTCAATCTGCATTCTCTAGCTGAGTTGTTTTATTGGTTGATTTCCCTCAATTGGATTTATGTTGAGAATGCTTGGTTGAATGAGACATTTACCGCTTAGTCAAATCATTCTTCCTTTGTTGGGGTTTTGTCCAGGCTATATCAATGTTAGGTTATGTAGGAAATCTAGTTGTGTTTGGAAACAGAGCCTCAGTCACTTGACAGAATTGAATTGCGATGCAGCGGTCAAGGATGACAATCACGGAATTTTATTAAGGTATGTGAACAAAACATGTATGATCATTTGTGAAAGCTATAATCTTGAGGTTGTCAATGGCTTTAAGTAGTTACAGCCTGGTCAACCAACATTTAAAGGGAAATGTTTCTCTGGTGATCTAAACTAAATTCATTTTCCGATCACTTTCCGATCACAAGAAGTTCCAGTAAATGAACCCCATAGTAGTCATGACCCCAGTCCTGTTCGGTTCCAGGTTCTGACCGGTTCGGTTATATATATATTTTTTAAAACCCAGTCACAGCCCATAGACCCAATGGTAGAATGGGAACCAACTGTTCCCAAAATTGTACAGAATCATTTTATTTAGAGTTTTATGGATCTCTCCATTGCATTGTCCCCGTAATCCATTGTTTTTGAGTCAAATACAGATTGACCTGGGGTTTGCAAATTTATTGATCGTCTCCTTTGAATTTTTTAAGCTTGTCGGAAACGTATAAATCTTTTCAAGAACTTGTATTAGAACTTGTCAAATTTTGTTCAATACTTGAACCTGTAGGAAATCAATTGGGTTTGTTTGCATTTAACTAAAAAATCTAGAGAATTGAGATATTTTCACTTTGGAAATCAGATGTGATGTCTAGTGTGTAGCCTGGTGCCTCTGTTTATGGATAAGTGCACCTTGGTCTTTGCCTGCTTGCTGGTTTTGGGCACAGCCTGTACATGTGGGAATTGGGTGGCACAATTACTGCACATTCAGTTTATAGTAAAGGAAGCAGCCATGCCAAATTGGATTCGATATGAAATGATGATATGAGGGTAAGTGTCACCTATATGCATGTCCACCTCCAACCGCGTGACTCGCAATGACGTGTTTGTTGGTTGTTTTGGAGTAAGATAAATAAAAAACCTTGGTCCACACCCCTGGGCCCACAAGGATGGAAACGGGTAAATCATTAATCGCCCTTGCCTAGGTAGGATTCAAATTGCTGACTTGGGAGTCATCTAAGTCTCAAGCTTGTCCTTTCACCCTAGGGCTGGCCCCAAGAATTTAACACTAGAGAAAATCGAACTTATGACAACGCGTCTAACCACACATCACATGCTCGTCTTTACCACTAGGGCAACCCAATAGGTTACCCCTTTTGATCTCAGTTTCTACCTATTCATTTTGTGTAGAAGACAAGTCGTTTTAGATCCTATTAGACTAAACACTAGTTAGTAGTAGTGTGGTAAATCGATAATCAAACCAACAATGACTTCATTGGTGGGCAGGTAATCAGTATAGTTGTGTAGAGAAGCTATCACATTTATTCCATATAATGTAATTATATGTAGATGGGATGAGAATTGAGAATGACATCTAAATTTGGATTTCTTTACAGGATTTATGCTCCTTGTCCGAATCCATTCTTCAAAGTTATATTTGCAAAACGTGGCGTATCAGTACAGTGATAGAATTGAATTGAAGAAAGGGAAGGGATGAAGGACATTGACAAAAACAAGAGTTTGTTAGGAAAATGAAAATGTGTAGCTGGATGATAAAGAGAGCACAGCAAGGATATTATTAATAGGGAGGGGTGAGGGGTCAGTGGGTCATTCCTCCAATCCAAAAAGGCCTCAACTCTATAGTTAAAAGCCAAGTATCATATATGTGCAATATGGATATATGATGGAGAGATATTATTCTGGTTGTTGGGGGTTTGGTGCATTAACCTACACTCAATCTCAATAATACTTCACATTATTTTGTTGGGACCATTTTGATTTTTTTAGTGAGATGAGTGGGGGAGGACCAAGGAGGGAAGGTGGTTCATTGCTCTTCCCATCTATCTATCTACCTATCTATCTATCTATGCTTGCTAGTTACTACAAGTCACAAAACTTTTACATGTAATTGATTTAGAGCATCTCTAATGGTAACGTGGGTTGTGAAAAAATTAGATGTCACGTAGGATGAATAGCCACTTTATTAAAAAATTCATCTTCAATGTAACCTCTTTAGTACAACTTCAAGCTGATTACAGCGAGAAAAATACATAGGGAAATTACTGTAAGAAACACCAAAAAAAAAAAAAAAAAACCTTAAAATATGTAAGTGATTGATGCAATTTGAAGTCCGAAAATAAGTCGAATTATGTTGAAAAAACTTTATAAATATATAGTTTTTCTATTGTCGTTCGAATTTATCTGTCGGTCATTGGATTTAAAAGATACTTTAATCCAAAAGTATACAATCTACATATAAGTCGTATATATCTAACGCATTTTGTAAAAATTACTATGGAGTCCTCATTTCGGTCAAGCATGAATTTATTACATAAAAGCGTGTAGCATTCTCCCTTTGCCTTGACGTTCAAGAAAGGATTACAACTGTAGGGACAAAAATGCTATGAAAAATATCAATGTGTTTTGACTCACTTTTTCATTTTGCTATATCTAACTGCTACTGCTTATACTTTTCAAGAAAAAATTAAAAATTAAAATTAAACAATCTGCTTGTTTAACGAGCTGCTGATTTGTCTAGTAAAAAAAACATTAAAAACCACACCAGGGACAACAAGTCACGGCTGGCAAGCCACATCATCAAGAGTAAAAGCCTGGTAACAGGTTCTTACAAGAAGTGCTTACGTGGCAAGTTAAAGCTGTCAGTGAAAGTGAAAGAAGGTCACCACTCACTGACTCTCACCTCTGTTTTAACCCAAAAGCCTTAAAAACTTAGTGGTGGGTGGGTGGGTGGGTTTAAAACTAACGGGTCACGTGATCCCCGCCCGAAACACCGCAAATTACACCCGATGACCTGTCACCCGAACCTTAGGCTCGTAGTTCCATGTAGGTTCGGACAACCGTTTGTTTGGCCCTGGAACCAATTCCCAATAAAGTAAAATAAAAAACAATTTAATAAAAAAATATTATTGGATTAATCAATAATCATCAGAGCTTGTGTAGTAGCCACTAGCCAGTACAACAAGACGACACACAAACAAAAGAAGAAAACAGAGTCTCCATTTTTTCCATTTTTCCATTTTCAACTTCTCTCAGAAGAAGCCTGAGAGTCGTCTAGAATAAGATTGAAGAAGACCTCTCTGTTATTGCTTCTCTCCCAAGCCACCCCTTTTTTGATGTTGATAGTTTCGCTATTAAAGCTCTCACGCCATTTCCCACGAGAAATCGGTAGACTTCTTTCACGGATAAACCTTTATTTGATCTCTAAAAAGCTTTCTCTCTTCACTCTATATATATACTACTACATATCACTCATTTTCGACTCAACTAGATTGCTTTCAATGGCCAGGTCAAAGCAGAGACTGTCTCTCTCACTCTCACACTCTGTGTTCTTGCTCTTTCTTGTACAATGTAGATTCATTAATGTTTTTGCCATTTTAGACCCAGTTGATTTCTTAGCTTTGCAAGCCATTCGAAAATCTCTCGACGACATGCCCGGTTCTAACTTTTTTGCTTCCTGGGACTTCACTGCCGATCCCTGTAACTTCGGCGGAGTTTACTGCGACGGCGATAAGGTTATTGCTCTCAATCTCGGAGATCCTCGTGCCGGGTCACCCGGTCTCACGGGTCGGATCGACCCGGCTATAGGCAAACTCTCTGCTCTCGCCGAGTTATCCATTGTACCGGGTCGGATCATCGGGGCACTGCCGCAGTCTTTGTCGCAGTTGAAGAACTTGCGGTTTCTCGCGGCAAGCAGGAACTTCATCTCCGGCGGTATTCCGGCGACACTCGGCCAGTTACGTGGCCTCAGAACTCTCGATCTCAGCTACAACCAGTTCACCGGAGACATCCCTCGCTCCATCGGAACCCTACCTGAGTTATCGAACGTCATTCTCTGCCACAACAAGCTCTCGGGTCCGGTTCCTCCGTTTCTCTCTCAAACATTGACCCGACTCGACTTGAAAAACAATGAGCTCTCCGGTTCGCTATCTCCGTACTCGCTGCCTCCTTCACTGCAATACCTCTCTCTGTCTTGGAACCGGCTCAGTGGACCGGTCGATCGGCTACTGAACCGGTTGGATCAGTTAAATTACTTGGACCTTAGTATAAACCAGTTCTCCGGTCCAATTCCGGGTCGGATCTTCACATTTCCAATCACAAATCTCCAGCTACAGAGGAACCAGTTTTCCGGTCCGGTTCAACCGGCTGATCAGGTGACGATCGGGAGCGTGGATTTGAGCTACAACAGGCTGTCGGGTCAAGTCTCTCCGTTGTTCTCGACCGTACAGAATTTATACCTGAACAATAACCGGTTCACGGGTCAGGTTCCGGGTAGTTTCGTGGATCGGTTATTGAATGCAAATATACAGATATTATATCTACAGCACAATTACTTGACTGGGATTCAGATCAATCCGACGGCTGAGATTCCTTCGAGTAGTTCACTGTGTCTACAGTATAACTGTATGGTCCCGCCCTTACAGACGCCGTGCCCGTTGAAGTCTGGCAAGCAGAAGACTAGGCCTTCTACTCAGTGCAGTGAATGGAAAGGGTAGAATTGGAATTTTTTTTGTTAAGTGAGGGGCAATTTGGGAAGAGAAAATACAAATAGATTGCAAAATTTTATTTTTGTGGGTGGTATTTTAATTTGATTAAATTATTATTTTTGTGACAGGTGCATCAGATGCATGTTTAGTAAATGATGATAAAATAAAGGATGTTTTTGTATTATAGTTTTGGGGGACAATCGTGAAGTGTAATCGTAGCTTCATGTTTTTTGTTTTTTTTATGGATATTATATATATGGTCATTTTGGGAAATATATACAATTGGTTTTTGTAACGTCTTTTACTCATTATTATTATTATTATTATTGACAATATCTATTAATTCGGCACCAGGTATATTTTTGAAAACTTTTATCATCGGTAGGATTCGAACCGTTGACCTAAGAACCATTCGCCAAAGCCCCAAGTTCATCCATCTACCCGCTAAACTACGCCCCTATTGGCTTTTACTCATTAATATTTTGCTATTTAGTTATGGTGCATTTTGCTGTTATCTTTGTTATTATGTGTATTGAATTTGGTCTGAACTCTGAACTCTGAGAAATGTTAAATGTGTATTGAATTTTTGAAGCAGATTGCATATAATTAATGTCCTGTGTCTTGTGTAAAAATAATTAATGTCCTGTGTCTTGTGTACATTACCACAGTTTTCTTAAGAATCTAAAAGCCTATTTAATTGACAATTCAATTAGAAACTAAACAAAAATGTACAAGAGGATCGTATTAAAAAACAATCGGTTATATGTACTTTCCGTTTCACATTAGAAGTTAGGGTTTTGAGTCTCATTATATGAATTTTACAAACATATATAAAGAGTATATATCTCCTGATTATGGGATTAGCCGGGATATTGTTATAGAAAACTTCATCTATTTATTTTAAGTAGGAGGGTTAAACGGCAACTTAACCTTAATCTATTCAAATTCCAATATCATTTGACATTTGAGTTACAAAACACCATTGAGTTTTTACTGTGTAGTTTGTACAAAATTACCAGTCTACTTTTTCAGCTTTTCATTGCACGGGCCTGTAAATGGAAAAATCTATCATGGAAACCAGCTAGCTATTTTAACTAACGTTCATCAGACATCACACGCTTGGAGGTGGTCTCTTCTTCCATTCCACTTAATGGTCTCACATGTATACAACCGTTAACAGCATTAAAACACAAACCCCGTTACTTGAATTTGTCTATAAACTAGTAATCTCAAGACAGTCTTCTGTATCGTTACAAAAGGATTGTCCTACATGCTGACTGAGAAAAAAACTGTGTATACGTGATTTTCGAAAGTAGTTAGAGATTCATGTTGATTTTGTTCAAAAGTGGGTCAAATACAATGTGAAAAGTCTAGATGGTGTCACTCAATCTCTTTGTTAGAGATTTCCCAGATTTGTGATGTTAAAGTGTAAGCAAGGACATGTGAAAAGAAAAAAAAAATGAGATTAGGTGAGGAAAAGCACATGGATTCAGGAGGAGCATTAAGAAATCAAATACAAAAACCAAAGAGTTAGCAGAGAAGGTGAATCTAATTAGACCTTTTTTGAAGTCTCTTTTTGTCTTGGTTTAGTTGGGGATTGGGCATTTAGCAACTTGGAGTTCAACTTTTTTTTTTTTCTTATATATATATTCTCTCATGTTTCATGACAGATTAATTATTTTATTTAAGTTGTTGTTAGTTGTTACCATCGGGTAATGTGTTTCTAAACTACCGGTCTAGTTTCATCTAATTTTAACATTATATAACTTCTGTAAACTAATAATTATTAGTTGGGATTATACAGTATATAATTTATTAATTAATGGATAAATTTCTGATATTTAATGTATATATTGATAATATCACTGAAAATTTTCTCAATAACGAAGTTGATAATGATACAACTTTGGAACACGTTAGTATGTTACACATGCAAGAAAGCACTTAAAATATCGATAAAATTAAATGATTTCTTCTTACAATACGATGAGAATTCAACCCGATAACTCTTACGTGGATTATGAAAAAGAAGTTGTTTGTAGAAGAAGATAGTGCAATCAAACCACACTTTTAAGTCAAGAGTTGTTATGCTTTTGGTGGGATAATTTACTTAAATCCAAACAAACACACACTAATATCATTGACCAACTTTTGTGGGATATAATTAGTGATTATTCTCTTTCATGCACAACATGCCTAATCTTATATATTAATCAATATTCTTAAAGCTTCTTCTTTGATTGAGAATAATTTTTTATTTATTTTTTATAAAAAATAAAATAAATAAAAAATAAAAAAGTGGGGGATTTTGATAATTATATTCCAAAAAGGGTTGTTACTTGTGGTAATTTTAAGATGCCTTCAAAGGCAAATGAACATTGATTATGCTATTATTCTATGTGGGGTTTTTCTTTTTAATTTAATCCCAAAGTAGGGGTCCTCATTGTTTATGTTCCCTCATCACTCATCATATATGCTCCCCTAAATGATTATTCTATTCCCAAACATGGACTCTTCATGACCTTCTTCATTGAAAGCATATAATTTATCAGCAAGGCATGGCTTGGTTTTCAGTTCAGAAGTTGTTCCTTGGCCATTTACAAATGATTGTTAAATATTTTGGACAAGGGGTATCCCAGTTGCAATTCTAGCCGTTTTATTTTGTTTGGTTGGGCTCTCTTGTACATTCGAAAGTCCCACCACAAACTCTAGAAACTTGATGAAGATCAAGTTATGGGAGAATTGCATAAATCATAGTGTTGACAACAATGTATTGACAACAATTTGATTTATGCAATTTCATCGGTCACTTATGATTAGGGATGGCAATGGGCGGGTCAGGGCGGGTTAAGGCCATCCCAAACCCGAAACCTGGTTTTCAATGGTTGCCCCAAACCCGACCCGTGATCCGAACGGGTTTTCAATTTCCACCCCAAACCCGATCTATTTGGGTCAAGGGTGCCCCAAACCCGACCCGAATGACCCAATTCATTTACGTAAATTTAAATTTAATATAGCACAATAACTAAGTTTAACGAACATTAAATTCATCCGTAAAGTATAAAATACAAATCCCAAAATGACTTGAACAAAAATACAAAATATATACAACATTTTCAGTATCAATAAAATCCATTCAACATCTTCACCAAAATAGTTTAAACATAAAAAATTTTAATAACAAAATACATCCAACGTCTTTACCATCACTCTGTCTTCTTGAAAACAAGCATATATTTAAAATATATATATCTCGAGTTTATATCTAAATATATATATATATATATATCACTTTGTTTCTTTCAAATTATTTTCTTTTCGGCCAACATAGGATTTCTTTCTTTCTTTTCCTTTTATATTTAATATATATATATATTTTAAAAATATATATATTCCGGGTCAAACGAGGCGGGTCAGGTCAAAAGGGACCGCCCCATACCCAACCCAGTAACCCGGCTGGGTCAAGAAATGTGCCACAAACCCGTCCCGTTACCCGTTTTTACTGCCCCAAACCCGCCCCAAACGGACAGGGCCCCACAGGTTTGGGGCGGGTCTGAGATTTTTGCCGTCCCTACCTATGATGAAGGAAATTGCTTAATTTATATGATTTGACCAATCATAGAGATGATGGAGGTATATTGTTTAGTGATTGAGATTGTGATTTTATTCGTTTCCTTTTATGTAATTTTCCTACTCCTATACATTGGAGCATTGTAGCCATTTGATGGCAGAGTTGAGTTGATTAATAAAATTTCAGTTTTGAAATTTCTTGTTTGCTCTCTCAGTATTCATGTGAATCAACGGGTTAACAATGTGTTCATAGTCCTGGATATTCCCAGAATCAACAGGGCTTGATCACCTTCCGACGCTGCATCAAACCTACATGTAAACTGCAGTAGCAAGCAATGCAGGATCCACATGGCTACAAATTTAGAGAGAGAGAGAGAGAGAGAGAGCAAACAGAAAAGGTGATTTATATAGGATAATGCAATACAATATTTATTCAGGAAATCAATACAATATGCCAACACCATTGTCTTCACATCAGTGTTTCTTTCTGTACAGCTCAGCTTTGTGATTATGATAAAGGAGTAGTTTTTTTCATCTTGGGCATGCTTCTTAATTTCTTATACTTCATTATATCATATAAAGCAACTGTAAAAATATGTTCACCGCATTATATTACGAATAACTTACGTAGCCTTCAATAGAAGTGTCTTCTTCGGATTCTCTTCTTGCTCATAGGGATTGGAGTTTTTCCGTTTTCTGGAAATTCCCATCTGACAACATCTCCCTCCCAGGAAGAGCTCACAAGCATTGGGTAATTCGGGTGCCAACTACAATCTCTTACAGGTGAATTATGGTGTTTGAGTACAGCTACTTGGGCTCCACTCACCTATAATTATAAAGACCACAATCAACAAACAGAACACGTAAAAGGAAACAATAAGAACGATTATTCATGCATGATGCATCATAAACACCATAAAAAAGTACGTAAGATGACGACTGTCATATTAGCACTATCTTTATATTGGTCAAGCTTGAAACTACCATCCGTGAATAGCATTTCATCTAATGACAATCCATAGTTTTTTTCTGGATGAGCAAGAGCAATTAGTAGTATAACCATCCAATGAATGTTCAATTCTACAAATGTTCTACATAAATCCGAAAATATGTGTTTTTCAATCTCCTTTCATATGCATTAAAGAGGATTGCATCCTCCGGTTTACCCATCCAGATGCATCTCTAGTTTGCAACTACAAAAATGGCTTAAAGAACACAGATAATGTGTAAGAAGCATATGATTAGATTACTCACCAGATCGTAGATATAAACACAGGAATCATGAGATCCAGTGTAGATATACTTTTGCCCAGTGCTGCAGAAAGTGAATTAAGAAAATGTAAATATCGTAATTCAGGGTACACAATTTTTTTCCAGGTGAAACCATGATCAAACTTAAAGCATGGCTAAAGAGTAAAGCCTGTTGAAATATCATTTCAAAAACCCGAGTCTATTGGCGAGTGATGTGAACACATCATACAACTTCCAAACTTCCAAATCATTGTGAAAGTTTACATGAAGACGAAAATATAGTGATACTTGCCTATATTCAGGGGAAAAGTAGCAACGAATAAGAGTACGCAAGACAGAATGGCCTGTATACGTAGCAACCGACTGATCACATGGGTGTTTCAAATCTCTTGCCTGAGGTGGGTAGTCCATCCATCTGTAATCCCATTCATAAGGTCTACGCTCTACATCGCTGGAATGAACAAAGACTGTAGTTAGCATTTTTCATGTACATTGTTTCGATGGCGCTCAATTTGAGCAATATTTTAGTCAATTACGAAACCATCCATTAACACAAATTTAGAAGCGATTGAAAGAACACAGGTGATTTGTCTGGTTGATAATGCTAAGGTGATACACATAAATCAATGGGAAGAAAACACAGGATATGCATCATATATGATCTGAATCCGTATAACCAAATAACTGTTTCTTAAAGCACCATAAAAAGCCAGAGTGTAAACATACCAGGAAGCATTAGAGGACATTTTCCGAATATCCCACAGTTTGATGGCCTGATCTTTACCATTTGAGATTAAATAACGACCATCTCCACGGCTGTCAAGAAATGTAATGCCTTCTAGGTGTCCCGTCAGGATCCCTGCTGCCTTCTCCTTTGCAGTCAAACAGCGTCTATCCCACACCTGTAGAAAGTTTAACATTATCCTCTATTCCTTGACCCCAAAAGAATAAACATATCCATTTCCTTTTCCTTTTCCTTCCTTGCGAATCCAATAATTTGCTTCTAGAGACAAATTTATAATGGAAAGCGTCCAAACATAAATTCTAATTACAAGTTCAAAAGGATAATATCCAAGTTATTAAATAACAGAATCTGACAAATTCAGCATATTATAATGTGTCATTTGTTAATTTGTTATGGATCTCAATCACCAATTCACCATTATCACCACCATCCGTAAACACTTCTAGTCGGCTGTTATATTCCAACCTATCCAGAAAAACAACCTTATCAAAGTTAAGCTAATCAAACCACAGCATTTCCTTTATTTCCCTTCTTTGATAGCTTTCTAACAGCACCA
This sequence comes from Acer campestre, assembly GCA_954870605.1. Classification (NCBI taxonomy): domain Eukaryota; kingdom Viridiplantae; phylum Streptophyta; class Magnoliopsida; order Sapindales; family Sapindaceae; genus Acer; species Acer campestre. The sequence goes on along the minus strand of OX940802.1, from coordinate 13,155,187 downwards.
GCAGTTTCATTTGAAGAGGTTTGGTAGTGGCCTTTGCAAAGTAAGTTAGATAACACCCCTGATCACAAAGCCAACTGGAGGCCACACTAAAGCTTCCATTTTCATATAAAGCTAACTTCCCCTAGAAAACCAAACAATTAACGACCTGTAGTATGTCCCTGTCATTAGTTGCATAAATATTAGCTTTTTAAATAATTTTTCATTTGCTTCTAAACATGTGCAAAGGTACTACACGTTATTTTTATGACATATTTGAATTGGCATATTCCATCATTTTCTATGGCTAACTACTGTCTCCTGCCTGTCCTTCTGACATATGCTGACATACCTACAATGAGTTGAACAGGCAAAAAGATGAAATATGATAGGAGACATTCCCCATCTGAATCACTCAGCAGCACATCTATCCATTCCGCGCCGTCTCCCCACCCTGCCTGGTTTCTTAGCCTATCTAACCCCTCCAGCTGCTAGTAGTTCCATGAGTAAAAGGTTCCAAACATTTATGGCCTATATCGCATGTTTTCATCCCTTACAGGCTTTGTAGCACTGCTTTCAAATGCAATTAATGGGTGTGATATCAGAGATGAGAAAGAATCCTAACAACAAACTCGTTTCAACTCAGCCGAATCCAATACCAATAAAATTACAGCTACATATGAATAGAACAAAGTTGAGTGCTACAGTTGCGTCACAATTTTTTGTCACCTATGCTGTTGTGAACATTATTCAAACAACCAAGAGGAAACTATTAGTTAAGACTTGATGGCTAATGATAAGAAATATAATGCTTAAAGATGTCAATTATATTCATGGAAACTCACAAGCATAACTACTTACTATGCATAACATCACCAAAACATCTAGTTGAAAACAGAATTGAATTTACCTTACAAAGATTATCATCACTCCCAGAATAGATTAGATGGCCACTTTCATCGGCAAAACATACAGTGTTGACATCTGACTGCAACAAAAAACACATATAGAACTTTAGAACCTAGACAAATCTGCATCCCCTAGCCCTACTCAAAGAGAGTTCTGCACATAGTAATAAAGCTTTATTCATCACTAAAATAGGAAAAAAAATAGAAAATATAAATTCACTGTTAGAACGCCTACTAATAACTTCATTTTCTCAAGTTTTCTATTTGAAACATAACCTCAATTTAAATGTCGCAATCATATTCAATTCAAGGCCTTTAATCACATATCAACATGACATCCGTTTGAAACTCCGGTGACTTAGCATAATTTTTTTTTTTTCTTTCGATAAATACTTGGCATAATTTTAACTATGGCAGAAATATATCAAAAGTATATAATCAAATGGAGAAGCATACGGCATAAATAGAAGATTAGATACAGGATATGAGGATCACTATAACTATCTTTACCAAGTGTGCCGGAATTCTAAGAGAAAGCTTGTTCGCTTCTAGATCATAAACATATATAGAATCATCACTACTTCCAGCAACAAGTTCTTTTCCATCAGTTGAAAATTTCACAGAGAAGATACCAAAAGAATAACTCCCGTCACCAGCAGCAGAAAGGTCCAATCCATCATGAAGCTCCTGCATAGCATGGGAAACCAATGTATCAACCAATTTTAACATTGAAATTGCTTCAATAATAATAATTATAATAAATAAAACATGATATGCTTCAATTACTCATCAACACAAAGAGGTTTAACAGTTATAATTTAATGAGCAGAACTTTACAACAAAAAGAAGTCTCAAAAACCATATATCCTTCTTAAAAAATATATAGTATCTATTGTGAATAGGACAGGAAACATGAATGATATTGTAAAATACTGCAATAAGAAAACCAAACAAACAACAACCTGCTAGCATCATCATCCATCAACAGGCTCAAGGACTATATGGTTATGAAAGGAGCTTCACAGCACAAAGAATCTCAAAAACCATGTATCCTTTCTTCTTTTCCCTATTTTTTTTTTTTAATACCCAGAAATCAAACCATGCATCGCCTAATAGAAAATATGTCATCTGAAGTGTAAAGTATGCACAGGAAGAATGGCCACGATTTTAGTACATATGGATGATGGTTGTAATAGTATCACCAGTAAGTTCCATGGCTTCCATCATCTGTGGCAAAGCAATGTGCCACAGTGCCACATTAAACACGACTCTAGTTGCCATGCTTTTTATCATCTGAAAAACCTTTTGACATTTGGATAGGGGACAACTAAAGACGTTGTCATCCAGCTAGTAGGTTTCCTGATCTAGCTACCACAACTCCCTAGACACCCATTATGATGATGTGCATGTGCATCCACATGCACCAATCACTTCCATCAGTACATTTACACTGCATGTAAACCTTCACGCTGATCAATACTATAATGGCTCATCAGGTTACAGTCTAAAAACCTTACTGCTAAAAAGTCAGGATAAAACAATTGGGTTGGGCTAAATATCAACTGATGACAAAATATCACAGTAAGCAGGTGAGATTTCATCTCATTCTATATAATGAACAAGCTTTTCTGCAGAAAAATTGTACCGTAATATTTGCAACAGACTCTGTAGCCGCAGAACCAACATTAACTATATGGACAATTGGGGACATGCTCGCGTAAACCTGCAAAAGACAGAGACATACCTTAAAAGATTTAGGAGAAACACACATATTTCAGGCCTCAGGCCATTTGGGAAAGCATTTTAATATCATCAGAAAAACTGAATCATTATGGGGAGGTAAAAAAGAAAATATAACAACAAAAACTAAAATAGCCTTGATAATTACAATATATTATCAATCAAAATGGACAAAGGCATCATCCTATACCTGAAGTTGCAAGAAAGAGACCAACTTTATATTGCTGATTCAGTGTCTTTAAGATTTTCAAATTTTGTTTCTTCAGGTGACCATTTTTTTTTTTTTTTGTTTAATATGAGTTTTGGTCTACTTTTGCTTATGAGTTTTTAATGTACCACATGATGACATCTTATAAGTTTATATGATAAAAGTTTTAGGTGGTCATAGGAAAACTGGGCAGTCCAAGTTAACTCAAGCTTTCAACATTTCATATAATTGTCAGCCACAACTTTAACTTTGTAGCTTGTGTATACATCATTTGGCTCTGAACTGGTGTCATTGGACCTGCAACCTACAATTACATTTTCTTGGGTGGAGGAAGTGATACCCTTCCACAGTTCCACCAGTTAGTAAGTACATGATAGTTCATTCAATCCTCCCCCTCGTACATTCTCTTATATTGCAATTTGCTAGTAGAAGTTAGCAATAAGAACCATGATTTTATCCACTTAAAAATTAATTTGTAGTGGTTCAAACCCTCCATTTCATTTTTTGTTGCATGTATATGCATGATATGTCATGGTGAGTTTCCAGTGGCAACCAAACATAACAAGACAACACAAGTTTAGTTAAAAGGCATGAGTTTTCAAATCATAAGGGCATCTCTTATAGGCAAACTTGTATTAATCAGATACTCGAACTCACAAGATGACATTGATCTGGGGAAAGAGACGTATCGGTAATCGTCCAACGCAGACTTTTGGCATAGATATTCTTCTGTACTTTCCACCCTCTTTCCACATTGTATATTTTGATTTGGCTTCCCTGAAATAAATATTGAAAGAATTAAATAAAAATATGAAATTTTACTGCAGAAACACTAATCACCCTCCGTTGCCTTTGTGTTACCGAGGCCCATGTAGGAAAATAACACATTTAATGGAACCAAAAAACCTCCTTAACATATGCCTGCTTCAACCATTTGATACATTTGAATAAGTATCCAAATTCAAATAGAGCAATAGACATAATACCTGAAATCCAGCGAAAAATAGAGACCCATCAGCTGAAAACTGAGAGACATATGCTCGGCTAGGCATCTGGTCAACAAGCCAAGGTCCATTGACAGGTAAATATCTACTTAGGACATGACAACGATCTGCGGATGAGAACTTTCCTCTTCCTGAATAATTGCATTCTCTACCTGCCAACATCTTCACCAGGGAAACAGGCAAGTCCCGTTTCCCACCGGGAATTGCTTTACTCAGCTGCTGATGTGGTTCTGATCTCAGCTTTGTTAGCTGGGCAATCTCATGGTCTAAATCCAATGGTCTCTTGGATTTACCATGACTGTTACTAGCTTCATTAATGGCACTGCCTTCATCGTAAAATTCTTCTATCTCCAGCCTACTCAACGCATAACCCATTTCATCAATGGAAACTCCAGAAGGCCTTACAAACATGTCAGCTCAAAACCACAAGCAATAGTCAGTATTGGTTAAGCATTTACAACTATGCCGAGCCTTCATATCACCCTTTTATACAAGTTCATACAAATATGTGCACCCTACAAAATCAAAATCATCTTCTTAACAACAAAATAGTTTGAACATAAACACAATGAAATCTAGTTGCTACTCCTGTGAAAGATGGAGCACAATCACTATGCAGAGTTAATTTGTTAAAAATAATCTTCTTCACCAATAATTTATCACACAATCAGCCATCTTTTTTTGTTTTTTTGTTTTTTTTTTATTTTTTTTATTTTTTTTATTTTTATCAGCAATGGCGCCATCTTTAACAGACTGAACTAGAACAAAGTTACAGAATCCCTCTCTTGTTCTTAATATGCACTATAAAAGACTAATTTTTTACTTCACCTGTAAAGCGATTGTGTTGAAAACAGAAGAGAACATCAACAAAAATTAACCGAATTAAAAGACAAAAACAGATCCTTCCATTCCATAATCGAATAAAAGTCGAACAGAACAGAACAAGAATCTCATGTTGAAAGCACGAAAGGTCTCACCTTTTACACAGACCGGAGTTGTTGACCTCGTATTTGTGTGTTGTTGGATCCAACAGTTTTGTTGGTTTTGTTATGTGAATTGAACGGAATGGATAAATAACATAACATTAATCAGAGCAGATACTTCTTATGATTCCAATTTTTTTATTTTTGAGTGCCACCGATTCTGGTTACAGGATGTGGGTCTCCTGATGACACGTGTTTGTTTCCAGATCATTTTCGTAATTTCATTACTGAGCTGGCCGCTTTAGGACTTAGGAGAAACAAAAGTACAAAATACAAGAGTTGCTTGTTTGTTGTTTCTGACCGTTGGTTGCATAGATGAGTGTACGTCTTCGTGGTTAATTTCACTTACCTACCCTGTTGTATGCAATAAATACACATAAATCTAGAGGTTTAATAAATCAACAGATACCCCCCTGCCTCTGACTTTATCTCGTTTTGTTCGATTTTAACGATGAACGTAAATCTTTTGATTAAACGATCTCACATCACTGCACCAATCTGAAAAATTAAAGGAGTGCAAATGTGCAATACAGGAAATAGCAAGTGAGGGACCCACTTACTGTAAAGTGAATGAGAAGAAAAGCCGTAAAAATAACACAGTTAATTAGAATTCATTACAGGTCACAGTTCACAGTGAAGTCTGAAACTAAAAAGTGTAAAGATATATTCCTTTTAATAGACCTTTAGAGAGATATTTATGTATTAGTACATAAAGTTGAATGGGGTAGGTTCATGTTATAAATAAATAAATAAATAAAAGAAAGATTCTCCATACACTTCACAAAGGAAATTGCTTGGGTACTGACCGTCAGTACCCAAGCTATACTGACCACACCAAATCATTCAATGGGGTGTTACCACGTGGCAAAACTCTTTTGCTTTTTCTATATTTCTCCTTGCTTTGGGTTACGTGGCAAGCAATGAGTGGTGTGGTCAGCACCTTGGGTACTTTATCCCTTCACAAATTATCTATTTATACCTCATTTTATTTTATTTTTATTAATGGCAATATTAACCTGAATTAGTATTATTAAACAAGACAAAAAAAAATTCTAAAGGTACTTCAAACTAAATGGAGATTCAAAGTGTCCAATAAAATAAAAATAAAAAATTAATCTTGGAAAGATTAAAAAATAAAAAATGACAAAACAGGTGGTGGCGGAAAGCAATGAAATGGAACCTGATGAAAATGACAAATTCATCTGGAGATGAAATGGAACCCGATCTCCTCCAAAGGGAGGATAACGGATCTCGCCATGGAGAGAGATAAAGAGAATGGTGTTGGCGGCGGAGGCGCAAGGAGGAGGGCAGTAGTTGTAGAACCAAAAAATCCTACGGTTAAAATTCGGTCAAAATCGTAAAGTTCAGGGCACTGGCAATATATAAATAGTGTTTTGTCGAATGTTTTGGATTCCCTGTAGAATAAAACTAAAGAAAGGGGTATCTTGTAGGAGTCTACTCGACACCCAAGTTAGATAATTTATGGACAAATTGATAATTCAAATTAAAAAATAAACAATGTAGATTCTAAAGCAAATCGTAGATAAGATTTGTCGAGCCCTGGGTGATGTCATTCAAATAGGCTTATTTTCGCTTGGGCTAAGCCTATAGGGTTCCAATGACCAAAATAATGGATTGAGAGAGTGATAATTTATCAAGTGAATTTTCTTAAGTTGGGAATGATGAGAAGAATTCTCCTCCTTCTCTTGGAGAGAAGGTTGCCATTTATAGTGTTCTAGTCTAAACCCTCAAGTGGAGTCTCTCTAGTCGGTTACATACAATTACTTTCCATGATTCTTTCCTGATTTTATGGGATTCCATAAATGTCATTTAGAGCCAATTTGAATTGGCAGTTAGAATTTAGAGCCAATTTGAATTGGCAGTTAGAATTGCTTTATAACTGAAAGATTTGGTCAACTAGCAATCAAGTCAGCTAGTGACTTGAGTTTGGGTCATGTGTCAGACCCTTGGGCTTGGGCTTTTGTATTGGGCCTAGAGCCTATTTTAATTATGTTATTTTTGGCTACCACAATAGTGATGAGTTTCATGGGTGGATATCTCCTATAATGGAGATTTAAGTTTATGTTTGTGATTTTTTTTTTTGTTTGTTTGGTTTGTTAGAGAATATGAAGAAGAAAGGGTTGATGTTGATGATTGAGAAGAAAAAAAAATGGCGTGTTGAAGAATATTGAAGAAGGAAAAAAGGAGATATGGATTCTCAAAAAAAAAAAAAAAACAAAAAAAAAAAACTTTAATTTTCTTTCTTTAACTAGTAACTAATTATGATGATTTGTGAGAAAAAAAAAAATTGATGCTTTTGATATTGAATAAGAAGAAGATCATCGGGATCTAGACTCTAGACCCACATCTCTAAACAAAAAAATACCTTTATTTTATTCTTTAATTTTTTTCCCTTTATTGATGTTGTTGATGATGCTTGAAGAGTTAAAGAGAAGAAAATGGAGATCTTCTCCCAAACGATTTTTTTTTTTTTAATAATTTCTTTAAAATGTTGTGAAAGAAGATTGCCACATGAGTCAAAAATTGAAATTAAAATTAAAATTAAAATTAAAAAATAATAATTGGTAATATTAAAATAAAATTGGGTGTCTTTAGAAATTTTATTTTTAAGAATGTAGTGTCTTTAGAATATGAGTGTCCAACAATAAAAAAAGATAATTTTGGAACAAAATGAAGTATCTTTAGAAAAAAAAAATTAATTTAATTTTTTAGAATAGAGTGTCTTTAGAAAAGAAGTGTAAATAGAAAAAATTGATTATTAAAAGAAACTCTCTAAATAAAATTCTAACTATCCTCGTAAATGTATTCTTTTGAAATCATATTTAAAGAAAAAAATGTCAAAATTAACCATATAAAACTATTGGTTTTTGTTTTGAATAGTATACACTTTTTCATGTTTTTAATCAAGCATGAAAATTTCATTACATTCCAAAACTAGACAATTACTTTAATACCCATGATCTAGAGAAAATATTGCAAGCATCTGTCTCACACTATCAGTTATGAGACGGTTCAATTAATAAATGTCACGTGCCACAAAAGCGGATTTATTCTTTTTTTTTTTTTTACATAATTGTATTATGCAACGTGTCATTAAAAAAACCGAGAAAGAAGAGGGAAGAGGCAACATAGAGAGAGAGAGAGAGAGAGAGAGAGAGAGAGAGAGAGAGAGAGAGAGCTTTTCTGATGGGAAGGAGATAGAAGAGAGAAGAAGAATAAGAGAGAAGAGAGAAAAAACGAAAGAGAAAGTGAGAGAAAAGACTTCATTAATGCAAAACACAAATTTGTGTTTACATTGGTGATGTTCACCAAAGTGAAACAACTCTTCTCCAACTTATATATGTTCCCTCTTTATTCTTCGGCTGAAACCATTCTTCTTCTTCTCCCACGTCGACCACCTCTTCCAGGGTCAGAGGCATGTGAGGACGAGAGGGGGCTAGTGCCCCCCTATAGTTTTACAAATTTTTAAATTTATCCCTTAAGTTTTCAGAGTTTTATGTTTTTACCCTTATTTCATATTCCTTGAAGTTTTACAGGTTTATTAATTAATCCACTAAACTTTCAAATTTTTATGTTCTTACCCTAATTTGATATTTAGACTTTCTAATTCTTTTATAAATTAAGTGTTAATAATTTTCTTGTAATCACGTAGAAAATATATTTGATTCTAAACATGTTATTATTATTTCTTTATATCTCAAATATAAATCAAATCACAACATATGTATTTTGTTACGTGAATTGTAATTTTTTCTTATCAAAATTACACTTACTCAATTCTATCAAAATTAAGTGTTAATAATTTTCTCATAATTATGCAGAAAATATATTTGATTCTAAACATATTATTATTATTTCTTTATATATCAAATATAAATCAAATCGCAACATATGTATTTTGTTATGTCAATTGTAATTTTTTCTTATCAAAATTACACTTACTCAATTATATAATTTTATTATAACCTTAAAATATTTTCTCTCTCCAAATCTTACTTATCTCACACTAGTATCATAATACTTTTGATAAGTTATTTATATTGATTTTGCTTCTTTATTATTATTATTTTTTTGTTGATTCATATAATTAAAACATGTCAAGTAAACATAGTCGTATATTTATGTTTAATTATTAAGAAATTTTATCAAGCAAACTTTTATAATTTTTAACAATTAAAATAATTTTTAGATATTAGAAAAATACTAGGATAATTTTTAACAATAAAATTTCATAATCTTATTTTTCATAAATGCACAAATTAAGATAATTTATCTCAATAAAATATTATTATTCATTTAAAATAATTAATGAAAAAAAAGTTATGTTTTAAAATATAAACAACATTTAAAAAAAAAAAAAATTACCCTTTAAATTATATGTCGATTTAACTCATTATTTTATGGTGCCCCCCTAAAACATAATCATAGATCCGTCCCTGACCTCTTTCCCTTCATCGGTATCTCTCATTTCTTACTCTTCTCCTTTTCCCTCCATCATTGGTCTGCCATCCTTCCTCATCTCTCTTCTCTTATTCTCATTTCTCTTATCTTCTGATCTTTTCCAGCAGCATGCAACTTTTTATTTTCTTTAAAAAAAAAGCCATGAAACTTTTTTCTTTGCTATCAACGAGAAACAACAAATGAAATCTTTATGATTTTGACTTTTTTTATGAGAAAATTGTCTAAATAGTCATTTAAAATTATTAATTATTGTTTTTAACTACATATATTGTTTTTTATGTTCTAATCACATATGAAAGTTTCATTTCACACCATAGCAATACAATTACATCTTTTCAAAAAAAATAAAAAAACACAATTACATTAATATTATGTGATTTGGAGAAAATATTGTACAAACCCCTATTTCACGTTAGGCCTAACGTGGCCTAACGTGAAATAGGTCCAACATGAAATGAGACTCATTTCACGTTGGGCCTAACCCCAACTTGAAATAAGTTCAATCTTTTTTTTTTTTTTATATATATATATATATATATATGTACTTTTGTTTTTGATAGAGCATATTTTACTAACTTATTTCACGTCGGTCCATAACCAACATGAAATAAAACCAACTTTTTTCTTTTCTCTCATCTCTCTCACTTGTTCATTTCTCTCTTTTTCTTTGCTCTCTCTCCAATTCTACTACAGCATTGAAACTGTTGTCGTCCAACAACGACTCCTCCTTATAGTGCTCCATCTTTTTCTCCATTGATTATGCATTTTATCTATCTCTCTCTCTCCCTTTCTTAGCTGGAAATGATCTTCTTCTTCTCCAACACTTATCACTTCTTCCTCATTGCTAGCGTCTCTCTTTTCTCTTCTTTCTTTAAGGTTGAGTGTTTCACATTAATGTTGAGGTGGGTAGGAGATTGGTGTGTTTTCACAAAGGTATTTGGACATCGAATATTTCATAGGATTAAATACATTAAAAACAATCCACATGTCACATATATTAAAAACATTTTTTAATAGTTGTATTTAGTTAATTTTGCAAATACCTTTTTGTTTATATATAGGGATATTTTGAGCACATTACACATTTCATGCGGTTAAAAATATGAAAAACAATGCATGGGGTTTAAATCAATTTTCAATAGTTTTATATGGTTAATTTTGCAAATTTCCATTCAATCACATAATTAAACAATTTTTAGGGTTAAACAGACTATTCAATACTTATATGAATCGATTGATTTGTCCCTCACGCATACACCATAAGATTGTGGAATTGTGGGTTCAAGACTTCGAGTCTGTAGTCAATCGGATCTACAATTAATTCTGATCATCGAGGTGGGCACTAACAACCTGTAAAACAACAAATAAATGAAGTAGTGGTGAACCACAAGAGGGGGTGTTCCCTTTGGAGGACTCTCTGACGCTTAAGTCAGTATATTGTTCGATGTATGTAAAAATAAAGGTTAGAGTAACAAATTGTGCTTGCTCAATATAGTCGAATTGAGCAGATTGATCAAGTATTTGGTCGATGTATCCAGTCGAGCAATTCAGTGCCTCGATGGATTTGATGAAGCCCTTTGTTCGACTATTGTCGATGGGGGGTTGAGATCGTCTTTGTTCGACATTGATAATCTCTGGTCGACAAGGTGTTGTACTCACAATTAATGTTGTTGGAGCACCACGCAATTAATACAAAGAGTAGGAATTGATTTGAGAGAGTTTCAGAGCTTTCGCTTGGTAGTCAGAATTTTGGACCACTTTCATTAAGAAGGGGCCTCTTATTTATAGTGAAGACCATGGGTCTCCAACGTCTCGACCTTTTAAGTGGAAGTGTGGATCAAGAGCTTTAATTACCCGTTATGGTTCGTTTGAACATGAAAATTATTTCAGACGTTGGGATGCGTGTAATGTCCTTTCAAGATTGTCTGATTTTATGATTTTGATTTTGACCACGTGTCCTAACTTTGAGGGCCATTTTTGGGCTTTAGGGCCCATTTCTGATGGGTTCTATAAAATATTCAACCCTTTTGACAATGGGCCTGCTTAGTTGGGCCAAAGACCCAATTTTAACCACTATAGTTTGCCCCTCACTCTTCAAGCTCGGGTTTCTTGAGTTGGAGAGTTGTTGAGAATCGAGGCAAGCATTTTGCGAGTTCATCTGTGATTTTATTTGACCAATACGAGGTGCAACTCGCGATTCGATCATTTGATTTTGATATGTATCGAGAAATATCGAGATGGTATTTCATTTTGGATTTTGTGCGATGGTTGATATCGAATAAATCTCATTTGGTCGATATCAGGCATGGCCTACTTGCTTTTGATTTTCGTGTGTGTCGTACAAATTCGATGGGTACTTATTTTTGTTTTAGGATTTGGTCGACAGTCGAATGTGGAGTGATTATGGAAGGTGTCGAACAACGTGTTTGGTGATGTGTGATTGGGTTTCCTTTTTATGGTTTCAAGATCTTCTCTTGGCTCTTGGGATTCCGCGAGGGCTGACGTGGTGATTTTTCTGATGGGTGTGTTTATCAAAGCAAAGGAATTCGAAATGGCGCCTTTTAGGTTTTCAAGGTCTGCAAATGTCTTTTTGAATGATGTCGGTTGAAGAGACGTGTCCTTTCATCTCATGACATGTGTTCATTGAGTCTTGTATAAGTCTTTCTTCTTCTCACTTTAAGCCAGAGCCCTTCTTTCTCCTCTTTCGTTCACCGATGTTTCCAAGCGTGGTGTTTGAGTTTTTTCAAGCTTTTTCGACCATTTTTCGTCTTCTTTTTCAGTTTCCCTATTCATTTTCGGTAAGTATTTTGCTTTTCGCTTTTTTTTACTACTTTTGATTTCAGTAGATTGCGTTTGCTTAACTTTCTGGAAAATTTACATTGTTTTTGCTTGTTTTTGTTTTGAGCTTCAAACTTTTTTTAAGCTTTCCAACCATTTTCCAGTGTCTTTTTCAGTTTCCCTATTCATTTTTGGTAAGCCTTTTGCTTTTCGCTTTTGTTTACTACTTTTGATTTTAGTAGATTGCGTTTGCTTAACTTTCTGGAAAATTTGCATTGTGTTTTGCTTGTTTTTGTTTTGAGCTTCAAACTTTTTTTTTTTTGAACTTTTTGACGTTTGATTTGTATTTTTCTTGGCTTAGCCTGGTAGACTTGTTTGTGATACTTTTGAATAGGAAATAGAGCCTTTGTATTTCAAAGATCGGACTCTAGAGCCTAGATATTTGATTCGATTATCGTGCCCAGGTTTTGCTTCGCTAGGTTTATGATTTAGGTGGATCGACCATTAAAATAGTTTGATTGACTTCCCTAAGTAATCATGGTCGAGCAGATCGCTTTCATAGTAGTAATCGCCTTGTTTAATATAGTTCGATCTCTTCTCGCTAAAAAATGGGTTTTTCTTTTTTTTTTGACAGCGTTTGGAGCTATGTCGAGTCGAAACGATGACTCCTCGAACCCATTGTTAGAGAAGATGATCGACGACTATCGAGGCGAGTCGAGCGAGGTTGAGCTTGATGATTTTGATTCATCGTCTGAATCGAGCCACCATGATGGGGTGTCCGTTGCTAGAGCCCCTGCTAACATTGGTGTTGGCGAGGTTAGAGTCAACCTGCTAAGTACTATAGTTGTAGGTCATTTGGCGACACCTGGCAAGCTAAACATGGAGCCTCCAACGACCTCTGAGAGCGAGGCGGGATGTTTTCTAATGGAAAATCCTACCTTGAGGATGTCGTAACAAGATGTAAAGAATTTGAAATTCGAACTGGGGGTTCTAAATTCAGTGAGGTTACGAGCTGCGACGCCGTTCAAGTGTGCTGATTGGTTGATCAAAGGTTGGACGTGTTTTTATCATATACCTTTCAAGATAGGTCTTAGGTTTCCAATTCTATCGCTAGCTCGACAGTTGCTCAACTTTCTTGAGATCGCTCCGGGCCAGTTGATGCCTAATGGGTGGAGGATTCTTCTAGCGCTCGAAGTTTTGATCGAGAGGAGAAATTTGAATTTTACTTTTGAGAACTTCTTATATACGTATCAGTTAAAGGAGCATGATACTGACTGTGGGAGGTACATGATCACAGCTAGACATAGGGGTGACTCGGTTCCGGTTCGAACTAGAGGAACCGGTCGGAACCGAAACCGGAACCAGAACTGAAACCGGGAAAACTTTCCGGTTCCAATTTTTCCAGAACCGACCGGTTCGAACCCGATTGGTTCGAACCCGATTCCGGTTCCGGTTCTAAACCGGTCGGTTTTTTTTTTTTTTTTTTTTTATAACCGTTGGAGTGCAACGGTCAGCTGACGTCAGCCGACCGTTGCCCCCCAATGGTCTACGGGGGCTCCAACGGCTGCTTTTAAATTTTTTTTCTTTTTTTATTATAAATACCCCACCCCGCCCCGCTTTCATTTTTTTCTCACAATTCTCTCTCAAGTCTCAATTCTCCATCTCTCCTCCAAGTTTCCAAATATTGTCAATTACTAAGTTTTTAATATTTATTTTATTTGCAATTAATTTTATTTCCAATTTATTTTATTTCTAATTTCTCTCTCTATTCTCCAACTCTCCAAGTTTCCAATTCATTGTCAATTACTAAGTTTTTAATATTTATTTTATTTGCAATATATTTTATTTCCAATATATTTTATTTGCAATTAATTTTATTTCCAATTTATTTTATTTCCAATTGTAAATTTCTAATTTCTCTCTCTATTCTCCAACTCTCCAAGTTTCCAATTCATTGTCAATTACTAAGTTTTTAATATTTATTTCATTTGCAATATATTTTATTTCCAATTTATTTTATTTGCAATTTTCCATTTAATTTTATTTGCAATTAATTTTATTTCCAATTTATTTTACAATTCAATTTTTAAATGGCAAGTGGAAGTGGAAGTGGAAGGGGTCACGGTCGTGACGGTCCTAGGCGTTCAATTTCGATGAGAGGTAAGAGTCCTATGATCGATAATCTCGATCGTGAAGACACCGCCTATCACGAGTATTTGCAACGCCGGACCTATGCTGAAGACCTAGGTCTAAACTCTCCTACTCCCCCTCTAATAATTTCAGAACCCGATCCCGATGACCACACCCCCCCCGGGGCCCCAATTTGACAAGTCAGTCAGATAATATGCCTTATATTGATACACCTACAGATTTTAGATTTGATCCACAGGAAGTTCAGGAACCAGGAGAGCAAGAAGATCTGATACAGAGGCAGAGCAAATCTGATCTCTTCACAAAACATATGAAGAAAATTAGGCAAGAAGATGGGAGCTTTGTAGTGGCTTGCAATTACTGCAGCAAAGTATATATAAGTGGCATAAATCTGGAGGACATGGCACTTATCGGAAACATATTTTAGCTAAACATCCAGAAGCAGAGACCAGATCGAGGTCACAAACACAAATTCCCAGGTACGCTACTCCTAACCAACAATTATTTCGTTATACTGATGAACAAAATAGAGAAGAATTAGCAAGAATGGTAGCAGTAGAACACCTATCATTCAGTTTTGGTGAAAGGGTTGGTTTTGTTAATTATTGTCGAAAAGCATTAAACCCTGCTGCATGCCGTGTTCCTAGAACCACGCTCACATCAACACTTGAAAAGATTTATTTAAAAGAAAAAAAGAAGTTAGAAAGATTTGTTGATAAATATATCGGTCGTGTTTCCGTATGTGCCGACATATGGACTGACCATTGGAAATCGCATTCATACTTGGGTGTCACTTGCCATTTTATGGATGATACATGGACTATTCAAAAAAGAATTCTTGCATTTAGAGTTTTTGATGATACACACACTGCTCATAATATTTTTAGACAGCTTAGAATTATTTTTGCAGAGTATAAAATTGAAAGCAAAATTTTTGCAATTGGTTTTGATAATGCTTCTGCCAATACCGCTGCTATTCCATCTTTACTTGATTTATGCAAACCTTATCTTGGTGGTACATTTTTTCATCAAAGATGTGCATGCCATGTTTTAAATTTATGTGTTCAAAAAGGATTAGAAACTCTTGAACATTTTATTCTACCTATTAAAAAAGCTCTAATGTTTTTGTGAAAACATTCTTCTACAATGAATGCATGGGTAAAATATTGTAAACAAAATGGTAGACGTGTCGTTAGATTTTCTCGTGACCTTCCAACACGTTGGAATTCTACTTATAAATTGGTTGCTCAAAGTTATGAATATAGAGATTCATTAGTTTCTTTTATTCAATTTCATGTTACCCACCTTCAACTTTATCAATCACATTGGGATGCTTGTTACAACGTTTTCAATTTGTTATCCCTCTTTAATAATGCTACACAAAATTTATCTGGTGTTTATTATCCTACAACTCATTTATTTATTTTTGAAAGTATTAATATTGCTGGTGTATTTTGTCATTGTGAATCCGACATATCAATAGGGGAAGCCGTTCATGCTATGAAGCTAAAATGGTTGAATTATTATGCAGAGATTCCAAATATTTATTTGATTGCCATGATTTTTGATCCACGTTGTAAATTAGAGAGTATGTCTTATTATTTAAAAGGTTATTATGGAGTCGAAGGTTTAAAAATGAAATATGATATTGAAGCATGTTGTGCTAGAGTTAAGAAATTATTGTATGATTTATATGATGAATATTTTACAATTTATGGATCGTCACTGAACTTAGATGTTACACATACACAAACTACATCTCAGGCCCCAAAATCCTCCTCCTCCGGATTTATAGAGTTAGGGTATAGTATGTTATCCAAAAAATCCAAAAAACCTAGATGTGCTTCTTCATCAAACACCGATAAGTATTCCGAGCTGGAATCTTATCTAAATACTCCTTATGAGTTTATAGAAGATACGCCAGGGAAAAAATTTGAAATCTTACAATATTGGAAAGAACACGCAGTGTACTATCCAATCATGGCTATGATAGCCAAAAATATTTTTTCAACACCAGTTTTTACAGTGGCAGTGGAACAAGAGTTCAGCGCTGGAGGAAATATTCTAGATGAACAGCGTTCTT
Organism: Acer campestre; assembly: GCA_954870605.1. Lineage (NCBI taxonomy): Eukaryota > Viridiplantae > Streptophyta > Magnoliopsida > Sapindales > Sapindaceae > Acer > Acer campestre. The sequence goes on along the minus strand of OX940802.1, from coordinate 13,138,874 downwards.
GCTTAACTCCAAAATCACTACAAATGCAAGTTTGTGTAGATGATTGGACAAAAACACAATACAGACAGCAAGAACTTCAACAAGACCCAACATACGACTTCTTCAAAGATGACGAACCTGATACAGGAGCAGCGGGGCCGAAATAGCAGATTTACAGTACAGACTACAGAGTACAAAGTCTACAGACTACAGAATACAGAATACAGATGGTGTCAAACATGCAATAAAAGGTAAGAGAACTACGTGGCCTTTAATTCCTCTAAATCCCCCAAGAGGATACGTAGGCAACTTAATTGTGGTAAAAATTAAGTGCAAGGCTAATAACTTTACATTTATTTTTAGTTTTATTTTAATTTAATTTTGTAATTTGTCATTTATTTATTATCGAATTTCGGGTGACCTAATTCCCAAATACCCAATGAAATGTAATTTATAATTTATCATTTTGTTTATTTTTATTTTTATTTAATATTGTAATTTTTCATTTTGTTTATTTTTATTTTAATTTAATTTTGTAATTTGTCATTTTGTTTATTTTCATTTTAATATTTTATTTACAACTACAACTTACAATACAACTATACATTTATACAAGTCTAAATTATTATTTTTTATTAACAAAGGGAAAAAAAATCCGGTTCAGAACCGCCGGTTCCACCCATCCGAGGAACCGAAACCACCGGTTCAGAATCGGAACCGGAACCGAACCGAAACCGCGTCACCCTTAGCTAGACACCATCGAGGTCATCTGATCATTGACCTCACATCTAGGGATCCGGACTGGAAGCCAAAATATTTCTTCGCTTAGGGGGATCTAGTCGAGGGTTTTAGATCGACCTGGAACAATGCTGATGGGTATCCCGGTAAATTTCCTGCGTTTGTATTATGATATTTCTAACTTTTTCTTTCTTTTCAGTGGGTATTGATGGGAAGGCAAAGTCGATTTAGGGAGTGGACGATGTTGTGAGGGTTCAGAGGATCCTTTCTATCAATCCAAAAGAGAAGAGTTAGAAAAAACTGCTCGACGAAGACAATTTGAGAAGAAGCTCTTTGTGGAATCATACGACATATGCTTGATCAGGTAACCCTTATCCTCGTGTTGAAGATTTGGTTAAATACGCTTGGATAGGCACAGGTTCGAGATTCTATGTGGTACTCACTTTCTTGAGCCCATTATTGACGTCAAGAGGGTTTTCGTTGCAGCAACGATGTCGAACATGAAACTCCTTTCTACTGAAGAAGCTTTGAAAAGGAAAATGGAGAGAATAGAGAAGAAGAAAGGGAAGAAAGCTGCCACCGTCCCTATCTTGAATGAGGTTGAACAAGTTGAGAAGATTGCACCCATCGAGCCTCTTGCTCCATTGAAGAAAACAATGAATCATCTTCGTTCTGATGATGAGAGTTCAGACGATGGTCTGATTATCAAGTTTCCTTTTGACATATCAATCTATTCAGATCCAGGTCCCATGTTAAAGCAGTCTGACTTGCTTTTGTTCCTCGAAGATGAGACTCGCATGTCGGAGATTAGGGCTTCTCGAGCCATCGACTAGGGTGTGGCAAGAGCTTACTAGTTAGGATTTGAGTACCTGTGCGAGATTTATTGTTTTAAGTTTGTTTTGACATCGAATGATTCTCTTGTAGGCATTATATGCTCAGCTTTTTCTAAGGAAAGACGTGAAAAGTCTTTCTAAGAATGTGAGTTGTTTGACTTCGTCAAATGCCAAGATAAGGAAGGATCCTAATGAGGTGAAATCTGCTGAAGCTAGTGCCAAAGAGGCGATGAAGGTGGCGGTCAAAAAGGTCGTGAGTCTCGAAGAGGAGAATGCCCGACTTAGAGCCTCTCTAAAATCGACTGAAGCGAAGCTATCCAAAACTGATGAGTCTCTAGCTAATGCTTTAGAGAGGCTCAATAAGTTACTGATGAGGTTGTGATCGAGACCAGGGGCAAGCTTCTGCAAGAATATCTGTTAGGCCAAAATGACTTCTAGGATGTTGAGAATGAGATCAATTTATAGGAGCAGTGCAAGAAGCTGAAGGCTCTTCATGCTGAAGATAAATGTGATGATAGGGAAGAGGATGTTGAGCCAAAGGAGCAGATTGAATCAGTTGAGGAGAAAGTGAATGAGGATAATGCCAAAATTGATCCGTCAATTCTTCTGTAACTAGATTTCCTTCACATCATTTATTTGTCTATATTTTTCTTCTTTTCGTTTTTGGTTTGGAGGGGTGAACAATATATTGCCCCCTTTGACTTTTTGTAATATTTTTTCATGATCCCAGAACTTATCTTTAGTCTTGTATGAATTTATGATATCGACTTTAGTTGGCTTCTGACTTTGCTCGATGTTTGGATAATTTTCTCACACTGCTCGATTTATTTCTAACAATTGCTCGACTTAGAGTTATGATAGTTGCTATTTTGATTCCACGAACACTAAAAATAATCGAACAATATTTTGAACAACTCGACTTCTTGGGTAAACAATATAGTTGACTCGAACAACTTCATTTGATCGAATAACGGGTAGATTGAAATAAAAAGTCGAACAATCTCAAAATAGCAATTGTAGCCGAATTAATTTATGCGAATCTAATAAAATAATCCAAGTCAGTAATTGATTTAAAGGATTTCAAAATTGCATTAGCTTGACATAGATCTTTTTACAGGAATTTCGAAGATTCATTAGCTCGACATAGAGCTTTGTTACTTCGATCGTTTGTTGGTTAGTTGTCCATCTGTCCCCTAGTGCAAGTGTGCTTGACTCTGGTCGAGGGGGCTTGTACTTAGGACATCGAATCGAGTGATCGTTGAATGCATGATAGCTATGTTGAGTCGATCTGAAACATATGTAGATGAAAATTTCCAACACTATTGTCTACAAGTCGCTTGAGCTTTTTGTAATCGACAACTTTAGTGAGGATTTCGTTACAATTTTGTTGAGCTTAGATCACACTTATTTGTGCTCAGTTATCATCAAAGCTCTTGTAAATGATTGTTAGTTGGAATACGAACAAAACGAGTCAAGCAAATAAATAGGAGAATCTAGATATGGTACATCTTAAGGTGTATTGCGTTCCAACCGTTGTTTATATCTCGTCCATCTTGCGTTCGAATTTTATAATCCCCTCAGCCGAGTGACTTTGTTATCTGATTGGAACCTTCCCAAGTCGAGCCAAACTTCCCAGTGCTAAGTTCCTTTGTATTTTGGAACTCTCAGTGCCAAGTTCTTTTGTATTTTGGAACACCCTTTTTTAGGACCCAATCACCTTCTATAAAAACTCGAGTTCGAACATCTTTATTGTAATGTCGAGGTACTCGTTTATTCTGCTAACCTGAGTAAGGCCTTGTCCTTCTTTTCATCTAGTAAATCGAGTTCTAGATGTAGTAAAGAGTTGTTTTGATCTTCATCTAAAGTGTTTACTATTTGCTCGATTGGTATTACTACCCTTGCTCCGAAAGTGAGTGAAAAGGGTGTTGCTCCTGTCGAGTTTTGAGTTGTTGTCTGATATGACTGGAGTACTTCTTGCAATTTATCTGCCCAGAATCCTTTAACAGCTTCGAGCTTCTTTTTTAAGATGCCCATGATAGTCTTGTTCGCTGATTTAGCTTGGCCATTTGACTGCAGGTATCGAAGAGTGGAAAAATATATATTGATCCCCCATTCATCGTAGAAACTGTAGAAATCGAATGAAATAAACTAGGAGCCGTTGTCGGTCATGATCTCCTTTGGCACTCCATACCTGCATATGATATTTTTTTCAAAGAAATTTTTTTACCTAGCTATCTTTGATACTTTTGTACGATTCTATTTCGACCCATTTCATGAAGTAGTCTATCATCACTAGAACATAGACTTTACCGCATGTGGTCGAAGTTGGAAGTTTTCCCACAATATCCATCCCTCATTTCATGAATGGCCATGGGGATATTATCGAGTTAAGCTTCTTCGGATGTAAATATGATATCTATGTGTGTCACTGACACTTGTCATATTTTCTCACAAGATCAAACGCATCAGATCTCATGGTTGGCTAGTAATACCTTACTGTAATTGCTCGATGTGCCAAGCTTCTCAACCTAGAGTGGTTTCCGCATCTCCTAGCGTGCAAATCGTCTAATATCGACTTGGACTCCAAAACATTTATGTATGGCAAATATGGTATTGTGATAAGGGTCTCATATTCAGCTTTGTTATTGGTTGCCTTGAATCTGTAGCTTATCACTTACTCGACTATAACCTCCTCTGGAGATCGGAGGACGATTCCAAGTCTGCTTCCCCTAATGTTGCTTAATCCATCAACCATAAGTTCTTATGTTCCCGGGGAATTCTGTTCAACCATATGTATCGTCTCCCTTTCGACATGTTCTAATAAGTTAGCAGAAAAGTCATTTACAAAATCAGCTAATACTTAGGCCTTTATATACGAGATGTCGTGTTCGCTTAACTCTACTGCCCATTTGGTCAACCGACCGGACAACTCTAGCTTGTGGAGGATGCTCTTGAGTGGATATGACGTGAAGACCATTATCGAATGACATTGAAAGTAAGGTTTAAGCTTCCTTACTGCTACGATAAGTGCGAGTGCCAATTTTTCCAGCTAGCTGTATCGACTTTCAACGTCGAGTAGGGACCTGCTTGCATAATAGACAGGGAGTTGTTTACCTCCCTCTTCCCTTACAAGCACCACGCTAATAGCTATTTGCGACATGTCTAAGTACACGTATAGTGTCTTTTTATCGACCAGTTTGGAAAGCAAAGGGGGAGTGGTGAGGTAGACTTTTAACTTTTATAACGTATTCTCGCATTCTTCTATCCATTCGAATTTTTTATTCTTTTTCAATGTTTCGAAGAAACCGTAGCATCTCTTGAAGGACTTAGAGATAACTCTGCCCAAGGCCGTTATGCATCCTGTTAACTTTTATACGTCTTTGATGCATTTGAGTTACTCGATCCCCATAATCAATTGGATTTGTTGTTGATTCACTTCGATCCCTCTCTGTGTCACCAGATATCCTAGGAACTTCCTTGATGAAACACCAAAACACTTTTAGTGGGATAAGTTTCATGTGTTACATGTCGTGTACTTCAAAGGATTGCCTCAAATGTTTGAGGTGTTGATCCGCTACAAGCGACTTGACTAACATATCATCGACATACACCTCTATCGTATCTCCCAGCATTTCTGAGAACATTTTGTTTACCAATCGCTGATATGTCTCACCTGTATTTTTAAGATCGAATGGCATTAGCTTGTAGCAAAATATATCTCACTCCGATATAAACGCTGTTTTCTCTTGGTCATCTAGGTGCATGAGAATCTGGTTGTAGCCTAAGAAAGCATCCATGAAACTCAATAACCCATGACCCGTTATGGCGTCGACCAGTATATCTATGTGAGGTAAAGGGAAAGAGTCATTCAGGTATGCCTCGCTTAAATCGGTGAAGTCAATGCAGACTCTCCACTTCCCATTTTTCTTCTTCACCACAACCACATTAGCTAGTCAGTCGGGATAACTGACCTCCCTCACTGACCCTATGTCGATCATATTTTAGATTTTGTCATTGATAACCTTGTTTCGCTCGGAGGTGAATTTCCTTCTTTTTTTGCTTCACCGGTCGACGTTCTGGGTCGACTTAGAGTCGATGAACCATAACATCGGGGTCGATTCCAACCATGTCGGCATGTGACCATACAAATGAATCGTGATGTTGCTTTAGGAATTCGATCAGCTTTCCTCTAATTATAGGTTCGAGCCTTGAACCTATTTAGACCTTGTGCTCTAAGATGTTGAGATTTATCTAGATCTCATCGAGTTCTTCTACTTAGGGTTTGTCTAGATCGAGCTCATGTCTTGGCTTCTATAACTGCTATAACTCGTGCATTTTCTCTTTGAGATTCATTTGACAACATTCTTTGGACGTCTTCTATTCTCCTCTGGTTTCTAGAACACCTGACTTTATGGGAAATCGTATTGTTTAGTGGAGGTTCAATGGTACGGCTCATAGCTCATGAATCCACAGTCAGTCTATTATCATGTTGTAAGCTGAAGGACAGTTGAGCACCAAGAACTTTGTTTGCACATTCACACCCTCCGCGTACACCAGTAGTACAATTTCTCCTATCGTGCTTTTGGCTTCTCCACTAAAACCTATCAAAGTGGTTGAATGTCGAGTAATCCCCGATTCATCGATCTGCATTCTCTCAAAGCACTTAAGAAGAGAATATTAATTGAACTGCCGTTGTCGACTAGATAACGTTTAATCAAATAGTTGGCGATATATAGTGAGATGACAAGTGCATCATGGTGTGGTGAGAATAAATTGGAGCTATCAATTGTATTAAACAAAATTACCATATCGATAAAAGGATCATCTTTATGGAAAGGTCTCACCTCCGTGTTTGATACCTATCGAGTGTGTTTTCTAGTGGAAGAGTGTGAATTCCTCTCACTTCGAATCTGTCGGATCTACCCGATATGCAGATGATAGTTCGTTCGGGACAAAAAGGAGCTATTGGAGAGTTCTTTCCCTTTTCCTTCAGTCGTTCGTCTCGTTGCATAAATGTAGCTTTTCCTTTGTCGCTCAGGAATTCTTTGAGCCATCCCTATTTCAATAGTTCACCCACTTCAAGTTTTAACGCGATGTAATTATCTGTTCGATGCCCATGATTGCCATGGAACTCGCACCATCTATTCAAATCATGATTTTTCGGGAGGAAGGTCATCTTCGATGGCCACCTCACCGAACTTCACATACCTCTAAGAATGTTCACCGCCTACTTAGGGTGTACTCAGGTACTCATGTCCTCTGTCTACCTTCGACTTGTCTGTTGTCGACTTGAGGTGGTCTTTCGTATGGTCGTCTTCTTTCGTCCATCCTCCCCGCATCATTGACATTTCGTCGATCATCTAATCATCGTTTAATTTGGTGGTCAAGCCTATGATCCCTTTGTGGTTGATTCGGAGGTCGAGAGTTCACTTGATCTTCATCCAATTTAATCTGGGCCCAAGCTTTGGCTAGCACGTCTTCCATCGTGCGACAAGAGTACTTGGTTAACTCCTTATAGAGGTCTAAATCGTGGTATAGCCCTTTCCTGAAAGCAAAAATCGCAATAGCAGGGTTACAATTAGGGATTGATACATTTTCTCTATTGAACCTTCCTACATATTCTCGAAGGCGCTCTCCTCTCCGTTGGGTTACTGTGTAAAGATCGTCGGATAACTTCTCCAACTTTCTGCTACTCGCAAATTGTTCGATGAACGTGTCTGTTAGTTGTGCAAACGAGTTGATCGACATGTTTGGGAAATTTGTATACCATTGGAGAGCTGGTTCGGTAAGACTCGATTCGAACCCTTTGCACATGCACGACTCCCTTTGATCTCTTGAGATTGCAGCTATGAACATGTGTTGCTTGTACTACGCGATATGGTCATCCGGATTCGTCGTCCCATCGTACTGTTTCATGTTCAAAAAATTGAACTTCTTTGGCATTTACATAAGCGCGATCTCATCAACGAATAGAGAATCTGTGAAGCTATTTGCTGCGTTTCATTTGATTGGAGCTAGCATTCCTAGGATCATTTATATCATTGCCTATATCTCGGCGAACCTGCGAGCAACTTCAGGGTCAGAATAGAGCAAGTTTAATCTTACCATATCGTTGTTTTGTTGGTTCGAATCCCTTTATGTCCCAATCGAGGTCGACGGATTAGCTGGTATGGCATTTGTATCCATCGCCAAAGTGGGTTCGTTGAGATCGATTAACGGGGGATCCAGTTGTAGTCTAGGGGATCGCATTCCTTACCACCTCATGCTATTTTCTGGATCGCCCGTTTGTTCCTACGATCGATTATTGATCGGGAGTTATTGCAAAGTCGACTGTGCATTGCTTGATAATAAATCAAGCTTTCCTTGCAGCTCCACATTCTTAGCTCGAACTTCAGCATTCTACTTTTCGAGGTTCTGCAAACGTGTCGCACTCTCTGTCATTTGGGCCACCAGGAGGTTGAATCGTTCCTCAATATCGCTTGATTCCATCATCCTTCGTGATTTGGATCAGATGGAGATATTGTATTAGGGAAATTGTCAAGGCCCCACGGTGGGCACCAAACTGTAGTCGATCGGATCTACAATTAATTCTGATCGTCGAGGTGGGCACTGACAACCTGTAAAACAACAAATAAATGAAGCAGTGGCGAACCACAGGAAAGGATGTTCCCTTTGAGGGACTCTCCGACGCTCAAGTCAGTATACTGTTCGATGTATGTAAAAATAAAGGTTATAGTAACAAACCGTGTTTGCTCTATATATTCGAATGGAGCAGATCAATCAAGTATTTGGTCGATGTGTCCAGTCGAGCAATTTAGTGCCTCGATCGATTTGATGAAGCCCTTTGTTCGACTATTTTCAATGGGGGGTTAAGATCGTCTTTGTTCGACATTGATAATCTCCAGTCGACAAGGTGTTGTACTCACCAATTAATGTCGTTGGAGCACCACCACAATGAATGCAAAGAGTAGGAATTGATTTGAGAGAGTTTCAGAGCTTTCGCTTGGTAGTCAGAATTCTTAGACCACTTTCATTGAGAAGGGGCCTCTTATTTATAGTGAAGGCCATGGGTCTCCAACGTCTCGACTCTTTAAGTGAGAGCGTGAATCAAGGGCTTTAATTGCTTGTTATGGTTTGTTTGAACCTGTCAATATTTCAGACGTTGGGATGTGTGTAATATCCCTTCATGATTGTCTGATTTTATGACTTTGATTTTAACCACGTGTCTTGACTTTGCGGGCCACTTTTGGGCTTTGGGGCCCATTTCTGATGGGTTCTATAAAATATTCAACCTTTTGATAGTGAGCCTGTTTAGTCGGGCAGAGACCCAAATTTGACCACTACAGAGTCTATTTCATTTCTCAAATCCCAAACTATTGTAATATATATATATATATGAGGGATCGGGGGACATAAGATTTGACACGATTTTTCAACCATTAGATTTATGAGATTTGGATGGCTTAGATTTATTACATTGATTTTATTTTATTTCCTTCTCATTTATCTTTTCATTAATTTATTTTCTTTTCTCTCTCCTCCCTCCTTTTTCATAGATCTAGTTTCCTAAATAATATCTGAGTAATATTTCCTATTCAAATTTTTATTTCATCTTCCAGTCTTGCGTTTTTTTTTTTTTTTTTTTTACTCTTCAATGTTAATTTCTCTTCTTTCTCAATAAGTCTAACTTGTGTTAAAAAATAAATAAATAAATAAATAACATCTAACTAGCTTATGTAAATCAGTGAAAGCAATTTTTTTTTTAAAACACAAACATTTTAGAATTCATGATCATGAGGCCTGAACTTATTCATTTGAAAAGATAAAAAGGCAAAGTGAACTATAAATTCCACCAATGCGTCCATAAACAATCACAGCAAGAGCTTATAGTAGAAACTCAGCTTATGCAAATTCAACCGAGTCATAACATTAACAATTCATTAAACGAAAACATTAAAAACAAAAAACAAAAAACAAAAAAAAACAAGCAAAAGGGCAATAATGTGAATTACAGAGAAAATCAAGTGAGAAAATCCCTCTGTTTGGCCTGTTGAAGCAATTCTTCTCCCACTCTCCTAATCTCCGCTTCCTTTTGCAATATCTCCGTCTTTTCGTCTTGATGGAGGGCGATCCAGACATGGACTTTGTCCATGGACTGCCAAAATACGAAGGCAACCAATGTCATTGCAAAGTAGGTTGCCACTTTCACCATATTTTTTTTCACTTCCTCTTCTTCTTCCTCTTTTATGCCTGTTGAGTCTCACGATTGTCAAGTTATCGATCTATCGAAATTTCGAGAGTAAATCAATGAAAGCATGAGAGAGAAGAATCATTAAAAATTACTAATACTACACCAAAATGATTACTTTCAGCTATAGATTTGTGACAAACAAAAAATGAGTTTGATGAGACTATCTTGATTAATGCACGTAATGAATGAATATTGATACTAACTCATGTATTCTCTAACTTTGTCATCCTTAAAAAAAAATATTACATTAGATTATCTTCTAACAAAAAGAAATAAATAATTAAGTATAATTTCAATTAAAGCTCACTTCAATAGTTGTTAGGACTTTCCATGTCCTGGTCAATCTCTTGTGTCTCCTCATTTTCTAAAGTTTAGAGAAAAAATAATAATAATATTAGCTTATTTAAACAGAGTTCAAAACAATATAATTTCAAAAAAAAAAAAAAAAAACAATATGATATATTTAAAAGTTTTAGTTCAGTACTTACCTTCACTAGTTGATTCCATTTTTTTCTCTTCGGATTTAAGGAATAGTTCCGTTTGTTGTGTCCAAACTTATTGCATAATCTGCATGTTCTCTTCTTCTTATTTAAGACTACCTCAATACTACTTTTTATTCTTCTTGAGCTTTCAACATCCCTTTTTCTGCCCTTAGTTTGTGAAATATTAGGATCTAAAAGCAAAGGCTAGGGAATATTGACGTTCGTACATGAATCATCATTCATTTGGGAAATTTTTATTGAATGATCTGGCTAAGTCTTAATGCCTCTGATTCTTCTTTGTCCCCATTGTTCACTAAATCTTCTGAATCCATGATCCTAAATTTATTTGCTTCTTGTCTCCATCTTGGAAGAACAAAATGGTTACGTATCGTGTCAATATCGAGTCGAACAAACACTTTCAAAAAATGTCTGCAAAGTATTCCAAGAAATTCAAAGGTTTGGCATTCACATGTACCTTCGTAAGTTTGAAAATTCAACTTCACAACAAACTCTTCGGGCTCACCTAGTTTTGTTTTCACTATATATGTGTGATAAGCATTGTCATTTTCTTTTTCTTCAACTTTATATCTATTCACATGATGCCATTCATCCTTGAATTTATTAAAAACTCTCCTAGTATATAACTGTGCTGCATGTTTCAAAAGAAATTCTCCATCTTCAACAATGCGACATTCGTGTTCTGACTCAAAATCCTCATAACTTTCTTTTTCAATAATTTTCTTCAATGCCTGCTTGTATTTAATAACAAACTCTCAAAGATTTGTTTTCAATGTAACAAAACCATCAAAAAAAGGAATTTATACCCTCACTACGTCCAGTGGTATTCATTCCAGCTAAAAACGTGCTACAGTTATATGCAGGTACCCATGAAGCATGTATTTCGTGGAGATGATTTAGCCATTCATTATTTTCTAATCCATTTTCCATAACCAAGGTCTTCCACTTTTTTTCAAACTCATCTACTTTGTATGAAAAAAATGCATTTTTTTCATTTCAACTTTGAATTTTGACTTATTAAAGTATACATGTGATAGCTTCTCAACAAACTTCTTCTTTATGTGCCAAAGGCATAAACGAAGGTGGGAGTTAGGAAGTACCTTTGCAATTGCCCCTTTCATTGCCAAGTCTTGGTCAGTTATTATAGAAATTAGATGATGTCCTCCCATTGCTTCAAGCCATGTCTCAAAAAGCCACAAAAATGTTGCTTATGTCTCATCTTGTAAATGTGCACATCCATATTGTATTGATTGTAAATGGTGGTTTACTCATGTGAACGGTGCAAATGGCAGGTTGTATTTGTTCATTCTATAAGTTGTATCAAATGTGATAACATCTCAAAAATAGTGATACGTTATGCGTGAGCGAGAGTGAGAGTCTACCCAAAAAAAATTAGTTGCCCTCCCATTTTCATCACATTGAACTGCATAAAAAAAGTTAGGGTTTTGAGCTTGCTTTTTTCTAAAGTAAGTGAGAACTAATTGAGCATCCCCTCCATCTAATTGTCGGTGTCATACATTCCTCAAGTGATTGTAACAATCTCTACTATCAAAACCAATATTTGAGCCATCTAAAACCGAGCAAACTTTGCCTATTTGCATATTTTCTCTTTGAAATGTTTCAGTCAAAGTTTTTGCAGCTTCAGGCATGTGTTTGTTCAACTTCATTTTCATTCTTTTGGCTGGAGACACTATTTTATGATTGTGAATGTCCTTAAAGACTGAAATTTTCCATTTGTTAGACCACTTGTCAAGTACAATTCGTATACTAGCTTCACAACAACATTTAACAGTTGAACAATTTTTTTATTTTTTTATATCTTCATTCTCTGTTATCTCTTTATCATCTTTTTCTTCTTCAACCAACTCTCGTGATCTCTTATACTTCCCTTAATGAGCACATACAAATTTTATGCTAGTCATGTCATTTGAACCTAATCTAGTCTTGGGTGAAGATCGAACACGAATCCAAAATCCGTCTTGCCGACCATAATTTTCATAATAGTTTTTAGCTTGTTCCATTGTTTCAAAAAGCATCCCAACATGTGGCGCCATCAGTTGTTTCACATTCGTTTTTGGACTGTTTGTTTCACCAATCTTCTCCCAAGTTGTATCAACCACCTAAATAAAATTCAATGTATATGTATATTAATTGAATAACTCACAAGGAAAATAAATTCAATATATATGTATATTAAATCATAATCATTGTTTAATTGAAGAACTCACAAGAAAAAAAAAAATTGAATTTTATATCTGTAAATATTTTTGTTTTTGGCTCTATAAAACAACTAGCATTACATACTTTAAAGTTGTGCCTTTAACACTATTAAGGAAGATGTTTACGAAAGAAAAGTTTATTAGGGGTACAAATATGTTTAAGCTAAAAATATGATTTTCTTTAGTGCACTTTAAAGAGTTATTTATGTTGAAATAAAGATTAATTTATTTTTTCAAACAAATTACACAGGGTGAATGTTATATTTTTGATATCTGATTTTTTTTTTTTTTATGCACAGTTAGGGACGGCAAAAATCCCCGACCCGACCCGCCCCAAACCCACGGTGCCCCGGTCCGTTTGGGTCGGGTTTGGGGCAGTAAAAACGGGTAACGGGACGGGTTTGGGGCACATTTCTTGACCCGGTCGGGTTACCGGGTCGGGTATGGGGCAACCCTTTTGACCCGACCCGCCCCGTTTGACTCAGAATATACATATATTTAAAATATATATATTTTAAATATAAAAGGAAAAGAAAGAAGGAAACCCTATGTTGGCCGAAAAGAAAACAATTTGAAAGAAACAAAGTGATATATATATATTTCGAGTTTAAACCCAAGAAGACAATATATATATATTTAGATATAAACTCGAGATATATATTTTTTAAATATATGCTTGTTTTCAAGAAGACAAAGTGATGGTGAAGATATTTGATGGATTTTGTTATTGAAATTTTTTTAAGTTTAAACTATTTTGGTGAAGATGTTGAATGGATTTTACTGATACCGAAAATGTTGTATGTATTTTATATTTTTGTTCAAGTCATTTTGGGATTTGTATTTTGTACTTTACATATGAATTTAATGTTCATTAAACTTAGTTATTGTGCTATATTAAATTTAAATTTACGTAAATGAATCGGGTTATTCGGGTCGGGTTTGGGGCACTCTTGACCCAAACAGATCGGGTTTGGGGCGAAAATTGAAAACCCGTTTGGGTCACGGGTCGAGTTTGGGGCAACTGTTGAAAACTGGGTTTCGGGTTTGGGGTGGCCTTGACCCGCCCCGACCCGCCCCATTGCCATCCCTATGCACAGTAGATGAACTTAAAAAGAAAATAAAAACAACCGGAGAAGAAAGAGTTAATTGACAGTATATACCCAAGAATTGAAATTGTTGCATTACATAATAGAAATTAAACAAAAAAGAATAAACAAAAAATTGACAATAAAAGAATATATGCATACTAGAGATGTACCACGTGAATTCACTGGAGACGTGCCTTGTGAAATTGATGCTTGGAGAAGATTTTTTTTTTTTTTTTTATGTGAGTATTTAAAAAGAAGAGACATACGTATAGGGATAGCAATGGGGCGGGTTCGGGGCAGGGTGGCCTTCCCCGCACCCCACCCCGTTTATTTTTTAAAAACTCATCTCCTCATAAAACCCCACCAAAGATAGAGCGGGTTGGGGCGGGGCGGGGTACAACGGGGAGTGCTTTCCCCATCCCCACCCATTTACCCCATTTATATATATATTTTTATTAAATAATAAATATATAACCATTGAATATGATATAATATATAAAGTAGCAAATAATTTCAAGAAACTATTAAAAAAGCATCTCATAAACATAATTCTCACAAATAATTTAATCATTTTCAAACATAAACATAAAGTATGAAATCAAAATGTTCAAAAATCATAACGCTAATCATATGCATTTATTTCTCTAGTTCTCTCTTCATACGATCAACTCCATTTGGGTTTTTTTAATAGTATTTTGTTTTATCACTTTATGTTAAATAACAGTGAAGAGATATAAAGTTAGGGTTGATGTGTATATATATATATTTATTTAGTTATTTTCTTTGAAACTACGTAGTTTAACTAAGTATTATTTTAAGCGGAGCGGGGCGGGACGGGGAGTATAAAACCCATCCCCACCTCATACCCATTGCGGGTTATACAATCTATCCCTATCCCCGCCCCATCCCCACCCCAAAAGTGCGGGTCCTCGCGGGGCCCCGTCCCCACGGGGAATTTTGCCATCCCTACATACGTATTGAGAAAGATGAGAAAGAAGAGAAATTAACATTGAAAAGTAAAAATAAAAAAACACAAGATTGGAAAAGGAAATATAAATTTAAATAGGAAATATTAATTAGATATTATTTAGGAAAGTGAATCTATGAAAAAAGAGGGAGGGGAGAGAAAATAAAATAAATTAATAAAAAGATAAATGAGAAGGAAATAAAATAAAATCAATGTAATAAATCTAAGCCATCCAAATCTCATAAATATAATGGTTGAAAAATCGTGTCAAATCTTGTGTCAAAAATTGTATCCCCCGATCCATCCCCATATATATATTAAATACAGGGATATTATCTCTATGTTTTTTTTTTGAATTATTTAGTTTTTACTCACTTATTCATTTTTCACTGGATTGGTCCATATGTTTTCAAAAACCACTCAATTTGATCCCTCTAACTAGAATTTTGACGGTCAACCGTCATAGAAAATACAAAATGATATTTTTACCCTTGATTTTAAAATCAAAATAGAATAAAAAGTAAAATTTTATTTTCTTAATTTTATTTATAATTATATATTAATTTTAAAAAAAAAAGGTAAAGAAATTTAAATTGAAAAAATTCAACATCATCTTCATGTTCAATTCATCATCATCGACCTCCAACTAAAAAAATTGAAAAGAAAAAAAAAAATATCCTCCATCTCAAACCACCATCAAATAATCATCAAAACCACCATCAAATCATCTTTTCTTTTCTTTTCTTTTTTTGAAACACGAAACAATACAAATTTGTATAGGAAAAAAAAGTAGAAATAAAAACTAAAATTACAAAAATAATAATAAATAAATAAATAAATAAATAAACAAAGATCGGGTAATGATACTAGATCTCCTCTCATCTGATCTTTAAAGAAAATGGATGCAATCCCCCAACACTCCACTATCACAGATCACCAAATCCACAACACCCAGCCACGCCAATCCTCCACTGATTTCCAGCCACCATCACTCTAACATCACCCACACAACCAAACCCAGATTCTGACCACCATCACCACCACCACCACTGATTTCGCGGCGGCAGGCGGGAGATGGATTCAAGTAGCTTCTTCTAGGTTTTCATGAAGGTCAAAGAGAGACCGAGAAAGGAGAGAGAGATCAAGAGAGGAGAGAGAGAGAGAGAGAGAGAGAGAGAGAGAGAGAGAGAAAGACAGATAGAGAGTGAGAGAGATGGATTTTGAATGATTTTGGTTTTTGCTTTTAGTTTGAGAGAGAGAGAGAGAGATGTGGTTTGGTGTTTGAGTGGTGGTGGTTGACAGTAGGGGTGGATGGGTTTAGATCGGACGGTGATGGGATTTTATGAAGAAGATGAAGTTTGGTCTATAAGATGAAGAAGATTAAGTTTATTTATTTTTTTGATTAGGTGGAGATCAATTTGAATCTATACCTAATCAAATTTTTTTCTTTAAATTTAATTATTATTTTAAAAAAAAAAATTATTAGGTGGAGATCCAGATTCCATTGAATAAGATGGACGGTGGAGATCCAATCTGGATATCCACATTTAAATTTAAATTTTATTATATATATATTTATTTGTGTGTTAACATGTGGCATATCATTGTTTAAAGATAAAAATACCCTTAGAACCGTTTAATTTGATTAACGGTTGACTCACAAAATGACGAAATTGAGTGGTTTTTGAAAACATTGGGATCAATCCAGTGAAAGATGAATAAGTAAAAAAGAGATAATTCAAACAAACATAGGGACTCAAATGATAATATCCCTAAAAATACTGCAGTAATAGGAATCTTAAGGCTAATTTCGTCTGAAAATAACTAGACTTCAATCGACCGTCCAATTTACCGAACCTATTTATCAACATTAGCAGAGCAGACAAGCTGATTATTATGTAGTGTAGGCAGCCACCACCCATCGCGTCGAATCCCACAAAACCACTGCAATGTCCGCCACCTCAATCGCCAAACAATGAAGCGCGTGTGGAGAATCTCAGACGCAGCCCAAGCCGAGCTGCTAAATCTCCACAGACACACCTCTTCAAAACCCAAAACCCCACCACCACCATTGCTTCTTCCCTTTCTCGCCGCCACAAACTCCTCATCAAATCACGCATTCAATCGCAACATCTGTGCCCACACCCCCCAAATCGACAGATTCTCGAGGATTATTGGACTGTTCAGCGAATTCATTGCTTCTCCCTACGCGAGGGTCAGAGAGGATCTCACCCAAAAGTTGTTGCCTTTGACAAACGAGTTGCTGCAAAACGTTGACGATTTGGGTAGCGTTTTTAGGGTTTTGGATGAAAAGGGTTTGACTTTGTTCAGAAGTCATAGGAATGGAATTGCTTTTGTTGAGCTCTTGCATCAGTTGGGTTCTTCCTCGCCTCACTTTGCACTGCAGGTGTTTCTCTTTTTTCTTTTTTTTTTTCTTTTTTTTTTTTAATAGCTATGTGTATTGTTTTACTCTCGGTGTTTTTCTTTCTAATGGTAGTTTACTTTTTCTTGCTATGCAATTAGTGTTTTTGCTAACTAGTTATGTGGTAATGGTTTATTTTGCTTATTATTGATCCGTGGACTTGTGGTCTGATTCGTTTTTCGTTGAGATATTTCGACTGAATTTGTTTTGTTTCTGGTAACATGTAAAATGGGTTTACTTGTTGCTTGGATGGAGTCTCAGATGAATCAAAATGTTTGATGTTTTATAATTTGTGATCATAGTCTTATTGCGTTGTTTTATGATTGATGATTCTAAACATGTCCTTACTGTTGAATATTCAATACCTTTTAGTTTGTGGCAATTATTTTTGTACAATAACAATATTGATGATGCTATAAAACATCAGGAAAATCTCAAACTGATGGTTTCAAAATCATCCCATCCTCCCAAAAGAGTATATATATATATAATTCTGGGTTTCTATATTTGATTATTTGCTTTCAGGTCCTTAATTGGAGGAGAAATCAAGCAGAGTGTGGTACTCCTATGACAACAGAAGAGTATGCTAAGGGAATTAGAATTGCTGGTAGGAGTAAGAATGTAGATCTTGCAGTTGAGCTGTTTGTCGAGGCTACTAATAAGCGCCTTAAGACAGTCTCTATCTATAATGCTTTAATGGGTGCTTATATGTGCAATGGTCATGCCGATAAATGTCAGTCACTGTTTCAGGACTTGAAAAATGAAGCAAATATTAGTCCTTCAATTGTAACATACAACATTCTTATATCAGTCCTTGGTCGCTTGGCACTGGTAGATCCCATGGAGGCAGCATTTCAAGAGATGAAGGATTTAAATCTCTCCCCAAACGTGACCACATATAATAATTTAATTGAAGGATACGTTACTGGGTGGATATGGGATAGTATGGAAAGAACTTTTCAGATGATGAAGGCAGGCCCAGTAAAGCCAGATATCAACACGTACTTGAAAATGCTTCGGGGGTATGCATATTCAGGGAATTTTGATCAGATGGAACAGATATATGAATTGATAAAGCATCATGTTGATAATAATGAGATTCGTCTGATCAGAGCCATGATATGTGCATACTGTAAGATTTCTGTCACAGATAGAGTTAGTAAGATTGTGGCGCTGCTGAAGCTTATACCAGAAAAGGAGTATCGACCTTGGTTGAATGTGATGTTGATTAGGGTTTATGCTGAAGAAAATCAGTTGGAGGAAATGGAAAAATCAATAAACGAGGCATTTGAGCATAATACAACTGTAATAACAAATAAAGTGATGCGGTCCATTGTTTCAAGCTATTTTCGAAGCAATGCAGTGGATAAGCTTGCAGAATTTATAAGGCGTGCTGAATGTGCCGGGTGGAGGATCTGCCGTTCTCTTTACCACTGCAAAATGGTAATGTATGCATCACAAAAGCGCCTGGAAGAGATGGAGAGTGTCCTTAATGAGCTGTCGAATCACAACATGAATCGTACTAAAAAGACACTTTTTATAATGTATAGAGCCTACTCAACGTATGGTCAAAGACGGAAGGTTGAATTAATAATGGGGTTGATGTGCAAGTATGGTTATGAGATGCCTTTGGAAGCACTTCCTTCATAGTGTATCAGTTCATGCATCAACATATTACATGCAAAAAGTTGCAGAAACATTCAAGTTATGATGGTGCATGGTTCATAAAATCTGTAAGATGGATTTGAAATTCCAAAAGTTGAATAGGTACACATCTTTTCTCATGTTTGGTGTTTATTTAATTACTTTTTTAACCTTATTGACTGTCTGAGCCCTTTGGTAGTGGTTAGTGAATCGTGATGTATATCATTCATTGTGACTCTCGGCTGAGACTTGTTAGTAGGCAGGATTCAAGAAATCCATTTGATTATTTTGAAGTTTAAACCTATGTAACTAAGCATGCAAAAAAAAATGAGGTACAGAGTCTGTTTATAGATAACTTTGTTAATATTTAGGCTACTTTACTACTGATCTCTTAATTTGGGAGAGATAAATATACTAAAATACATCATGTATTTGTAGACTTCATATTATCTCAATATAACTACAATTCTTGAAACAAGAGAATTAGGAACCATAATTGGCTGAACTAACATAGAAACCAAAGAAATAACATAACTCATCTTGAAGTAAACTATTCTACCAATATACTCTTTGAGTTTGTTTAGCTTTTAGAAGCCAACTTTTGGCTTTTTAGATCAAAATGTAGCTTTTAGAGGTATATTTAGTTGAACCTTATAAAGGGCTTAAGGATTTTTTGAACCAATTCCAAGAGAAGAATGATTAGCTTCTCTTCGAAGAGCTTCTAAGAAAACAAGGTATGGCATTTTTCTTTTTTAATGAAACTTTTGTATTTACTCGATTTCCTTTTTATTAATGAATAATTAAACGAAAATTCCACATTGGAATAGAAGTAGAAGTTTAGGCTTTTCAGTTGCTACTTGTATAGCGGATTTTAGAAGAGCATCTGTACTGTTATAAAAGGGATTTTTATGAAAATTTTGCTTTGTTATTCATCAATAAAAGGATAAAGGTGTAAATACAAAGTTTCATTATTCATTAAAGAGGAAAACCGACTCCTTTGTTTTCTTACAAGCTATTTTCTCTTTTGAATGAGCTTCCAAAAACTAAAAGCCCTTTTCAAGGATCAATAAAATCCTCCGAAAGTCACATTTATGTCCAAATTGCTGAAAGCTTGTTTCTAAAAGCCATGCCAAACAGGCCTAATATGTATGAATTACATAAATTATAGTTATATATGCATACAAACTTATTGTCCATGACTCCAAACTAACAATTAATTTAAGAATTAACAACTTAGATTAGAGTTGGGAAATGGAGAGAGAACCCTTTTTGGGAAGATAGTTGGCTTGGAAACTCCTCCTTTCATGAAATATTCTCATGCATATAGAAACTTTCTCAACCCACAATGCCCCTATCTTTTCATTTAATAGGCTGGAGTTTGAATTTTTACTTTAGAAGGAATTTGAATGAGAGGGAAACTCATGATCTTACAGCACCATCGGTTATGTTGGATAATTTATCTTTTAATTAATTGACTGAGGACCAAACTCTTGTAAAACTTTCTTCTTACAGTTAATATAAGATAAATCCCTTAATGATTTTAGACCAGCCCGCTAGATTTGGAAAGCAAAAGCCTCCACAAAGGTTCAAATTACTGTACAGGCAGCAACACATGGCAGACTCCATACTTGCTGTAATGCACGTTATCCCCTTCTTGGTGTCATTTGTGTAAGAGAACTGAGGAGACTGGATTATCTCCTTAATCACTGTAAAGTTTGTGGGCAGAGCTAATCCTGGCAACTAAGTATCGTTGGGTATGTACTACCTCATTCAGTTCCCTGCTGGAGGGTTGATTTTCCAGACTCTTGAAAGGAAGAGAAAGCTTAAGCTCTTTGAAGATGTGCGGGTCTGTCAGTTTATTGGGTTAGTTGGCAAGAAAGGAAAGAGAGTTTGTTAAAGACAAGGGAAAAAGAGTGAACCTCTTTATGTTATTGAGTGTTATTTTTAGCATTGTTATGAGTTGTGGGCTTCCATCTCAAAAGAATTTTAAAATAATTCATCCTTTTCTTCTACTTCAACGATGGAGTTATATATTAATCTTGTAGCTCATGTCGGTTTTTGATAAAGGAAAAATATCTTTTAATGCTAGAGAGAGAGAGATATTCTTGATATATTTTTTAAGCTTTTAAGACTCCTTTGTTCAGGTTGTGATTTTTCTTGGAGTTTTCTGGTTCAGAGGACTGCTTATTCACTTTCCCAAATAAAACCCTACAATTTCATAATTAGTAAAAAAGCCACTTTCCCATGCCTGCATTCTCTTGCTTCTACAATGGATGGACTGTTGGCATGTAACTTAGAATGAGTGGAAAATTAGATATATTGCTAAATTTATTCATTATAGTTTCCTTGCATGATTAACATTACTTTTGCTGAAAACCTAGAAGATGGTCACTTATGAACTGACAAATGATTTTTGTGAATCATATTGTGACATCTGATGTCGTCACAAATGAATGGGAAGGATAATATCTAGGTAAGGTAATGGAAAGTGGCTATTAGTCTTGGCAGGAGATTTATTGTAAAAGCCTAAATATAAAGACAAGTAACAGTGATACTGATATGAGTGCTAATATTCTCTAAATACTGGTGATGGAAAGTGTATGAAACTGATTTTGTTTGTTTGTCTAATGTCGCAAATATGCTAGAAGAGAAATTGTCTTTGTGAATTGGTGGTGATTGTACTTTAATCCCCTTAAGATCAAATATTCAGTTGCACATTCTAATTTGACAACCTCATCATTAATCATACAACTTGAGCACTGGTTATAGCTTATGTGTGTTAGGTGTAATCATAACTCTTAAATTTGATTCTGTCTTTATCATAGGATTAGGGGACTTGGGTATGCTTATCTTGTGGTATTGAATAAAAATTCATCCCTATCAGGCGGCAACTAATTGAAAATTTGATACCATCAAACATTAATTTTTTCTGGGGATAAAGATATTGGCCAGAATTCATAATGAACATCTTAACATATCCTTATAAACATGGAATTTCAGGAAAAGAAATCAATACTAGTATATATATATATATTCGTGATGTTTCCTTTTTAACTGCATCATATGAATCCTTTTTCCTGAAACTATATTCAGTTGCTACCTGTGTTAGTTCTCTTTGTAGCACCTATTAACGATTTTAATATTTTACTGCAGAAAGGTAACAGACATTGTTGAATCATTGAATGGACCAAGACTACCATAATGCAGAATCCTGCAGAATTGAGATAAAATTCACCAACCATGCAGGATGGTGTGTTTTGCTGCACAGACGGCCAATACAAACCCCTATATTTTGACAATTGACTTGAATAAATTTTGTAGAATAGTGAAGGAGAGAGGAGAAAGACAGTTTTGCTGCCTTTGCAAGAGCTTTGTGATTTGTCGCCGTCTGTTGTGAGGAAGCAAAGCCTTACTCTGAAGGGCAGAAGTTGACCAGTAAGTTTACACGGAAGTTGCATTGTAATCTGCAACAAATTGGTTGATCTTCTCAATCCTGGAACCATTTTTTACAGGCCAAGGCGTAAAGTAGTGTCATATACATAAGGTAGTTGGAACTGATTTTTGTGATTCAAATTCAACATTTCTCTTCTAACCGTGTGAGAGTAATTATTAAAGTGACCTCACAAGCCAGAATTATGCATATTTATATTTTAAATAGAAATTGTAATTCTGCAACATCATTTTTTATGAGTCTTAGTTAGGGCTGGCTGTACTCTCACCTTTTGTCTTTCTGATTTCACTTTAGCAATGATTCAATCTTCTCTGTAGATGTTACAATCATCTTCTCTTATCATGTGGTGATGGCATGCCTTTGATTGAAATTGTGAGGTCAATAAATTTTGTAGAGGTTACTCTCATTAAATCAATCTTGTTGTCCACAAATATAACTTGTTTTTCATATTCTTTTTCTTTTTCTGTCAAAGTATTCTATTCTTCTTCATATTTTAGGTGCTCGAAACTTCACTGAATGAAGCCTACTTTGTTAATCAAGTGAACTGCCTCATAACTTTGATTGGAGACTTTGGAGTGTGAGACTCGAACTCGTAGGGAAGAAAATAGATTTATAGATGGAATCAAATATCCGGTATTTAAATACAAAAGTATTCAGTTATTGGGGAAAAATCAATATACTTCTAATGTCGAATCAGGATCAACTATGACAGAAATAAAGCATTGGTTTGAACTCTTCTTTGGTGTCAAGTAATTGCTATGGATAGTCATTAACTCCTCCAAAAGGGTAGAAGAATGGGACCCGTTATGGGACATATAAGATGTCTCTGTGTCATAGTACTAAAAATATTATTATAACTTGTAGTCGTTATTCGTTATATATATATATATATATAATCCATTTTGTGGATAAGGTTGTATCAATTTAAAATTTCGACTTGAATTTGTGATTTCTGGTTCATTTTCATTTAATCCAATGGTAGAAATATATCATTTCTTGGTAAGCCTCACATTTGCTTCCTAGGAATACAAAACTTAACAAATCTCTTTAATCATGTGACTAAAAGTGATTAACAACACATGCTAATCAATAATTAATACCACAGACGTCTTAGCTTAAAGTTGCAGAAAATCCATTAACAACACTTTGTAAAGGAAGGTTTTTGATAAGTTTGATTTGATCCCCTAATGAATTTTCAGAAAAAAGTTGGATATATTTAATACTTTTTAATGTTTTGGCAAAAAGAATACACAAGTTGGTGAGTCGTTGCTTTTAAATTTAGAGAAGTTATATATGGCAAGGTCGGTGGGGGGATTCTAGGTTGTCAGAACCTCCACCTCCTCCATTTGAAGTTTGAACACCAGAGTACCACTGACTGCCTTTGAAGTTTGACCTAAACTACAAACTTGTTTATTGAAGCTCTTGTCTGGAGTGGATTGTATTAATTTGACCAAATTGAAATAAAAAAATATAAAAAAAAAACTATAATTTGTGTACCATTATTCTTTGATGGTTACAATTAACATATATATATAAGTTTGTTTTATTATGATGGTATAGTTTTTGAAGTAATTAAGTGAGCAGTTTTTCTATTGTCAGTTCATCCTGACATAAAATATATCAGGAAGGATGAAGAATATAGACCATAGATTATGGAGAAGTTTTGACAAATACATACATTTTGAGTCAAAATATGTAAATCTAATGGTCCACATTCTTCGTCCCGATATGTAATTGACAATAGAAAAATTGATTAAGTGAGTTTCAATTAATTAATCACCGTCCTATGCATGTATTTATTTCTTGTTTTCATTGTACAGAGAGTAGAGTGGAGACAGCCATTGTTGTACTTTTCTCTCGTTGTTTTATTAATGTTACTGTCTCCTCTCCACGACTCCACATTTGCCCATCACTTTCTAATATTCTTTCTTTCTTTCTTTCTTTTAATATGATTATCATTTCTTCCTCGAAATTTCTACTCAATACACCCTCCTTCTCTTTTTCTTTTTCTTTTTCTTTTTTTATAATAATAAGGGTTTTAAGTAAAAATGCCTTATTTTAGGAGCTTAATAGCAAATCTACCCTAAAATCAAATTAAATTGCAAGACTACCCTATTCTTCCCAATGCCCTTACTCATCACTTGCAATTTTTATTATATATCCTTATTTATTACTTTTACCAACCAACTTATCAAACAAATAAACTAAACACTATCTAATAATTTAATAATAAATATTGTTGGTAAAAGTAATAAATAAGGATAATAAATATGGTGAGTGATGAGTGAGGGCATTTTGGGAGGAATATGTTAGTTTTACAATTTAATTCGATTTTAGGGTAGATTTGCTATTAAACCCTTAAAATAGGACATTTTTACTAAAAACCCTAATAATAATTAATAGTGTTTTATTCCATTAATAATATTCAATCAAGATTGTTTAAGTGGATGTGTAACCATGAAAGTTAAGAACAATAGACAAATCCATTTTATTTTGTGTTCTCTAAAGAGTAAAGACATGTGTTAAGCGATGACGTAACATTACATAATGCAACAAAACAAAATTATAGGCTTCTAAATTTGAGAAACAAAAAAAGGTTTCCGATTATACAACTACAAAAATACAATAAAAGAAAAATATTAATTGTAGATATTGTCTCAATCAATGCAATAAATATATTTTTATAATAAATGTTTTCCTCTTTTAGTATTTTTGTAGTTGTTAACATGTGTCCTAAAGGCACAGGGCACTGGTTAACACTATCATATAACGTTATATGGCTAGTATGACTAGTTATGTAGCTTGATATTGTCATTGGTGTTAGGATTTGACTTGTATTCCCATGTGAACCAAACGTATTAATGATGCGAAAGTGGTCCAAATAGATTCGAATGATTGCAATTCATGTGGCATTGGAAAGAAGAGTCTAAGACGAAGCCAAGGGTGAATACTGCACTGGAATCTGGTCTTAGGCACGCCGGCACGAGCCACCAGAAGATTGTTGTGCAACACTTGCGAGTTGCTACGCGCCAGGAGTGTTGGGGCCCTTTTTTGGGTTATAGAAAGAATATTGGAATTGTGTAATTATAAAAATTTTCTACATTGTTCTATTTTTTCTCTTGTCGACTTGATGGCCGTAGGTTTTCTCTATTTTGGATTTTCCATGTAAAATCATGTGCTATGTGATTGGATTATCTCGTTTTATTTTTCAACTAATAGAAATTATTTGTTATGGGTTGAATATTAGTCATGTGCTTCTGTTTTACTTTTCCCAACGGTCAAACGTTCACTAATTTCTATTTTCGAAAAAGCTCGATGACATTAAGAGAAATTTTGTATCCTAATAATTCATAAAGTTAAAATTTGCTTATGAGATCATCGAAGAGATTGCTTTTGGAAACAAGAAAAGCCAAAACAGAAATTGAACATTTGACAACCCCTAGAAACAAATTATTTAGAATGAACGGTGCATTGACTTTATAGGCTAAATGGCTAATTAATAAAAATGGGCCTTGACAATTGACATGGTCTTTTTTGAGTAACTCAATTATAGTTAATTATCCTCTGAAAAAATATAATTAATTATTCTCTTTATTTATTTATTTATTTTTACAATATCTATTAATCCTGGACCATATATTTTTTAAAAACTTTCACCATTAGTAGGATTTAAGCCACTAACCTAAGAGTCATTTGTCCAAAACCTAAACCCGTCTATCTATCAGCTGAGCTACGTCCAGATTTACCTCTTTGAATTATTACAAGTTGCATAGCTAAGAGTTAAGACTTGAGGAGAAAAGAAAAACATAACACTGTAAGACGTCAAAATTTTATTACTGTGAATGAAAGGGGATTATTATTATTAATAATTAATGTAATAATAATAAAATAAAATAATAAATAATAAATAAATAAAAAGACAAAAAGCGATACCGTGTGAACAAGCAGAAAGCTCAAGTGAATGATTAATTAAAAACAAATTGAGGATTTTGTCGATAATGGTGGGAATTAACAAAAAGATATGTTGACAATGACTCCACTTTGTCCTTTTTTAAAGAATATTTTCAAATGCTCAAACAGCTATGTAATTCATAAACGACATGTCAAAATACGACAACCCACCAAAAACAAAACATCATTATCTAATCTAATCTAATCTAATCCTTATTAATTATTCTAATCTATATATAATTAATTAATTAATAAATTGAAAGACAGATGCAAACTATTTTTTTTTTTTTTTTTTTTGATAAACAAACCAAGCAACCAGACTACACAGGCAGATCAAGACAGATGCAAACTATGTGTACTACTATTAAGCATATATTCTAATTTGTAAATTCTAAGCAAGCAAAAGAAAGTCAATTAAAGACAGAAGAGTTGTATCTTCAATGTCTTTGTACTACTTCCTACCACTTACTCTCCATTAATTCTCTTTATCGAGAAAATTTTACATGGAACTGCCACATGATGAAACCGTCTAATGGGATTGTACCATTTATCTTGAGAACATAAAAATAAATTATAAAATTCTAATTCGATACATTGGACGGTCTCAAAGTCTCACCACGTGGTAATCCCATGTAAGATTTTCTCCTTTTAACCATTTCCCACCAACACCTTCTTCTTCTTCTTTTCATTTTTTTTTTTAAAAATTTTTATAGAATTTTCAAAGTGGTCCCTGAAAATACTTCCAAAATTCCCAACCACTAGTACTTGAGTTTCCCGTAATCAAAACATGTCCAAATTCCTGCATTTGCTGTTTTCCCACACTCCAAACTTCTATCTCCAATCATGACTTGACCACAGTTAATCCAAATAACCACGTCGAATGATGCTGAAACCCGCGATTTAGACATTTTTTTCTCCCTAATCATATATATTTTTATCATTCGGAAGAGAATTGGTATAGTCCGACACACCCACAGACACGCTACAAGGGAAAGTTAGCGTGAGTTTATTTATTTTTTTGAATTAATTTTTTGGATCGTATAACACATCAACAACAGAGATAAATTAAAAATGCTTGAGTGGAGAGAAAGAAGAGAGAGTTTTATAAACTACAAACAAAAATCTTTATATAATTCTAGAACACAAGTATAACATACAATCCATATCAAGATGGATGGATATATAAAATTATAAATATATATAATAAATATAAATATTTATATATATTTATATATATAATATCATGTTTTGAAATTAGTGCTTACAAATTACCAACTTTACTAAAACCAATTGATTAACCACCAAACGTTTAACCCCCCCAAGTTAACAGGGGTAGTCTCTAAATCTGATGATTCCACCGGAATCCATCCGATAAACAAGTTCCGATCAACCCACCACCGCCCACCACCGAAACAGGCATTTCTGAGATAGATTGCCTATTCATCCATCTAAAACACAAAGGGAGCAAGCAATCCCTCCCAAGGATGCCCACAAATGGTAACCAACATAGTAAAAAGTAACACAAATCTTTATAAACTACACACCATCACTGATAAAAAGGCAAAAAAAAAAAAAAATTAAAAATTAAAAAAAAAAAAATTACCCGAGTGGAATTGTCAAAGCTTCTGTTATGTATTGGCTGCCTGTAGTTAAGGTTAAGTACTTAAGAGATAGATTATTAACAGTTAGGATTCACGAAGTTGTTCATTTCCTCCATGAGGTTGTAGAAGTGATCGTTATTTGGCAAGAAGTAGAATCCGATAGTCGCCTCTTTCAGGTAAAGGAGTTTCACATTCTGATCGGCGTTCTTGAGGCCTTCAACATAACCCAATTGCCAGTCTTGAATGAGGTCCAAACCAGCCACAACGACGAGACTTTTTGGAAACTTAAGGCCTTCGAGACTTTTGCCCCGAGGACCAAATGGATTACACGCCGGATGGTCTCTATCTTCCCCCTCGGGAAGGAAAGCTCTCCAATACCAGTTGCGATCCTGTATTGTAACGAAGTATTTCCCATCCAATCTACTCTCCGATTCAGTTCTCTTTTCCCCACCAAACATTGGATGGAGAAGTATGTTTCCCAACACTTCAATGTCTTCTTCGGCTGCCCTCATCGCAACATGGTGAGCTATGTTACCACCGGAACTATCTCCAGCCAAGTAAACATAAACATTTGAATCTTTACCACTTTGAAGCCAAGTTCTGGATTTAACCCACTTAAGAGCAGTCCAACCATCATCATATGCACAAGGGTATCTGTATTCAGGTGATCGACGATAATTTACAGACACCACAACAGCTTTGCAAACACTAACAAGGCGGCGACAGAAGGTGTCATAAATAGCACTATTGGCTGAAGAATGTGTGAAACTTCCACCATGGAAGAAGATTATAACCGGGACAATTTCAGTGGTACTCAAAGGCTTCTCAAGCTCTACAATGCCCCATTGAGTCTGGTTTCGCGGGGCAGGCTGGTAAATCCGGTTAAGCAGACCTGTGGCTCGATCAACATGATCGAAAGAGAAAACCCCATCAACTGGAATGGTATTGGCTGGCACTTTCCGGTCAAGGAACTCTGCCAAGTCACGATTAAAGGTTCCATCAGATCGTCGAAGGAGATTGTAAGCTAGCTTGAAATTGGAAATGAGAACCCATGTATTAAGTGGAACAACCCTCTGCAAAACAAGATAAAAAGAGTAAGAGTTCCATCAAATTTTGTAACAATTTACAAAGCTTTAGCCACAAGTCAATAACCTAGATTATTCAGAGCAGATTGATCTCAATCTCATACATCTGAAAGTTTAAGGAAATCATACTTCAATCTCAGACCGAATGTTAACTGTGTTCCGATCATAACCCCACATAAATATGATAGAAATCGTTGGATTAAAGGATGCACACACAAGAAAGAAAAAAAAGGGACAAACAGAGTGGGCCTAAATATTTCAAATCGGTGTATATATACAACTAAACTTTTGCTCAATATCAAACCAGACATAAGCAAAGTTGGAGTTTTCTAAAACTATAAAACTGAAAATCCCATGTAAAGAGAAGGAAAAAATCTTAAAATCAAATGAACCTGTGAAGCATACCTTCATTTGAAATCATAATTAATAACAAATAGAGGAGGACTATAGAAATTCAAATGAAGAAGCCAAATTAGTGGAGCAAGCAAATCAAAATCCTTGGAATCAAACAAGTAAAAAAAGAAAAGAATTAGCATCATTTTGCTCCAAATCCAAGACAAACTAAATTTTGCCTTAACCAAAAGCCATTGTTAGTACATAAGATAATGAAATCAAAGGAACCCATTAAAGCAAATCAACATTTGGAGCTGTAAATCAAGGCAAAAATAGAAAGGAAGAGAGAAAACTACCTTAGATTCATTGAGGTTGACTTCATTACTACCAGCCATGCCTCAAAATAAAACAGCCAAGGAACCAAAAAAAAAGACCTTTAAGAAAACCCAGCAGAGAATGTGATCTTCAGAGAAGCAGCCTCATAATTTCAAGAAAATATAAAAACACTTGTAAGAAGAAGAAGAAGAAGAAAAAGAAAGAAAGAAGCCCTCCCTGTCCCTCCCCACCACCACCTCGACCTCCGTACAGATTTCTCTGATTGATTCCTCGTTAAGAGTTTCTGAACAAGAAAAGACACTTGTTTTCTAATGAAACAAAGAAAGAAAACACACACACACACTCACTCACAGAAGACACAACCACGAAAGAAAAATTATATTTATGATCACCCTCTCTCTCCCTCTCTCTCTCTCTATATATATATATATATATATCTATATGTGTATGATGTATCTACGTTACACACATATAGACAGGTGAAAGTACAGTCCAAAGAGATAGAATTAAAAGAGAGAAATAGAGAGAGCTCTTAACGGAGGACAACGGAGACGACAAAGCGGGGCGGCCGAACTAAACTGTTTATGTTGGGTCCCACCTACTCTCCTCAGTCCTCCCCGTTTTCGTTTCTTTTTTTTTTTAATTAATTAACACACATTTTCCTATTTTTGCTATTTCTTCTGCTAAACAAACTCCTCTATTTATTTCTCTACAGTGTTGTGTGTTCTGATTTGTGAAACGACAAAAGTTTTTTTAAGACTTTAACAGATTGGCTACTGCCACTCCTGTCTCTTCCCTCCTTTTCACTATTGTCACTCTCAAACTCCCACGCTTTTCTTATTTCTTTTTCAATTATTATATTGTATTTTAAATGTGCAACTCTCCATCAGCCATTTATAACTATCAAAATTGTACATTATTAATTAGGGAAATTATTTTATTTTTTTTAAGGAAAAAAAAAATGTGTTGACTAATTAATAAAATAGAGTCATTAGGTAATTAAAAATGTTAAGTAGTGGAAATAGCGAAAAGTAGAAGGTTCTTGCAATAGGTGGACACATTAGAAATTTGTCTTGTAAAGAAAACAAATAGAAAGAAAAGAAAGCAGACAGAGTTTCCTGCGTGCGGCCGACGCCAAGGCACGTGGCGACAAAGGGTTCCGTCTCGACCTCTTTTGCCAAACTCTCCGATTGTCAATTTCCCAAAACGCCCTCACCCCCTACCAAACCAAACTGCCATTCACCAAGACACGTCTTTTGTCCGCTAGCGGAAAGCGCGTGACGGCATGTTTTTTGTCAGAACCTGGTTGAGATAGAGAGGACTGAAGGGTCTTTCTCTCTTTTCTTTTTTTTTCTTTTTTTTCTTTTTTTTTCCTTCTTCTGTGGGGTCACCTCTTATGTGGGCTTTGGATTTTGTCGTATTCTGTGGAGCGTGTAAATCTAATCAATCACGAATACGGACACGTGTCGATCTCTTAATGCTTCAATTATGTGATGGGTCCCGTCTCAAGACCACTTCTCTCTCTCTCTCTCTCTACACTATAAAAAAAAAAATCCATTTTATCTTAAAACAACTTGATACGATGATAAACTCTCTACAGCGGGACCCTCTTTATTATAAAGCGCTCTGGAATCGCCACGTGGTTTTTATTCAGCTTTGCTTTTGGGACCGTGATTGATAGGTTTTTTCTTCTTCTTGTGAAACACTACTGAAACACATCATGCGGGGCCCACACTGATGGATGGTGGTAGATCTCTCGCCGTTTATTCGCTTGATCAAAAGATTGAAGCCAATCAGCCATCATGTTGTAAGGGAAAAAAATAATAAACAAATTCAAGGAAACTGCTGGGTACTCCATTGGGGACTCTTCAAATGTGTACTTGAAAGCAATCAGAACCGTCGATTCTTCCTCTGATGGGAAAGTTCATACAAATATATTATTCTTAAGATTCATTGGATATGAAAATCTTTTATCGAAGTTCCTCCCAAAAAAAAAAAAAAAAAAAAAATCAAATCTCTGATCAAAGTGGAGGAGAACGTTCTATAGATTACCAATTTTTATTTTTATTTTACATTTTCCATTTTCAATATTATTTATAGTATTGAATGTATGATGTAAAAAGGGGTTGGACACATTTGGATTATTTACAAATCAAGAAAGTATAAGTCAATTTTATGGTGTATGTTATGATTTGTCATTATTATTTTTTTTCGTTTTGTGAATTTGGATTGATTGAGCATTTGAGCTTGAATTTAGAAAAGGACAAGAATTCAACCAAAATATTTGTTTCTATTTATAATGAAATTGATTGATTCATCTGTTGAGTGTTGAGTGTTGATTCACAATTTTACATGCCAAAAATAAATGCAAAGTGGAAATACAACAGAATCAAAAGTTAAAAAAATAAGGAAATGGAAAGTTCAAGTGACAAATTAATTATTCTTGTAATATTCAACATTAAAATTATACAAATATATATATATATATATATATATATATCATATTTAAGTCCTGACAAACAAATCATATAAACAAAAAATCATTGTAATTTAATAAAGTCACATATTTAAGTTGTAATATTGTAAATGATATATAAACGGAATAGGTTTAGCTAAGTTACTGTTATCAGCAATGTTAAAGAACAGTTATGTAAAAGAGAGTTGGTTTATTTTTTTTTTTTAAATTCTTAAATCTTTAACTGTCTAATAAAATTGTTGTTAAACAGTAATTTAACTAAACCCGTTAAAATAATAACAAAGCTATAAGTTTTGAGACCTAATTGTTTATTTATTTCATAATATTTAAAAATATATATATATATATTCATTAAGAGATGTGGTACAAAATCATCTCAAGCGTCAATTATTTATAAAAATTTATTTGGGTTCAAATGTATCTTTCTTCCTAACCGATACCGAACAAGGTTTAATAAAATAATAATAATAATAATAATAAATAAATAAAAAGGTTGTAAATAACTTTGAAAGAGAGAAAAAGAAAAAGAGCACGCTGCCCAGGCATGAAATGAAAATTTGGACGGATACGTTGTCGTATATGGAGGTGGTAAGCACGTGGCACACACGTCACACGATAACACTAAAAACATACATATTTGCCGTGTCGCTTCACACCTTCTTTTTTTTTCTTTTTCATTTTTTAAATCTATCGTATTGTCATGCAATTTCTAATTCTAAGTTTCTAACCAATATTTTTGTATTTTCTTTAATAATAATAATAAAATAAAATAAAAAGAAAAGGAGGTGGGGGCCACAGTAGGGGGTTTTGTCTTGTAGTACGTTAGGTCAACAACTAGAAAGAGGTTTTGTCATGTTGTGCGTTTGGGAGGGGGCGTTGTTGGGTCAAGAGAGAAAAGAAGCCTTTGATATCTGTGTTCTTTCTTTCATTACAATTTTTACGAGTCTCGTTTTCAACCACACACTCAACACTTCCATCATTATTTTTCCATTTTTATATTTATAATGTCTCGTATCTCAATTTGTATCCCTACTAATGGGATGTCGATCGATAAGTCGATATGAGATACCAATTGACAATTTACTAAATTGAGATAAATTACTATTTATCACAATTTGTATCCCGACTAATGGGATGTCAATCGGTTATTTATAATCCAAAATTCAATCAAAATGATATGTCAATTGGTAAATCGATAATCGATATCGCTGATTTATCTAACTTACTACATGTTTTTGCTCACAGAATTAACACTTCATTGATTTGAATGAAAGTATAGCTTTATTGGTATCAATAAATAGAGTAATACTATATAATCCAAAAAAATTAACCTAAAATTCAATCAAAATGATATGGTAAATGGGTTGTCATCACTATACAAATTATGAGACGATGTGGTGAATGATATAACAATAATAAATCATTTGCTACATCATTTGGATTGATTTTTAAACTAAATTTTTGGATTGCACTCCTTTTTCTTTTTCTTTTTCTTTTTCTTTTTCTTTTTTTTTTGGTTGGCTTTCTCTTTCTGTACGTACCCTTGTGGCCTCCTTACTCTCAACTTGTAAATTGTATTTTTGTTCATAGAAAATTTGAGATTGGGATTGCTCTACAAGCTGTTGTTTTAGTTGCACAATTTGAATTTTTGAACAACCCGATCATGTGACCTAACTAGTGTACAAATAGACTAATAGAGTGCCACGTCCATGCCTCAGCAACCACTATTTATTCATTTTCTCTTCAAATTTCAGTATTACAAGCCATCTTAAACAAACAAAGACAAAAAAGCTTTCTAGTCACTTGTCGTGTTTCTCTTAAACTATTATAATATAAGATTTAAAAAATTGAGACATGAGTTGAATTACTAACTTTTATTGACATTGACATAAGAGTATATCACTTAGTTAAATCCATGTTGTCTATAATTTCTTGGATGTATATCAAAATTCAAAATATGATTTCTACATCTAAATACTCCCGTGGGCGAAGGGTCGGTTAGGGAGTGTAGCTCGACCTAGTTTTGAGGGAAAAACAAATAATGTGTACAAAAATACGGTAATAATTTTAATTAATTGTCGTACCTTATCTCTTAATATGTGTGGTAGTGTCTTCTCACATTACTTGCGGTGATATATCTGTTTTACAAATTTATATGAAATGTTCCTAAACATCTAACCAATTAACCATTAACACCCCATTCGATAACGTACACTCCTCTCTCTTTTCCTTTTTGTCTATTTTGTCATAGATATATTAAAAACTATCCATTAAATTAGTTCGTCTTGAGGAGAGAAAAACTATATATATATACACATATACATGGTTCCATTGTAACTATATCAGTATCAATACATGTGAACCACTGATTATGAAGAAGTTTTGACAAGTGCATACAATTTGAGTTAAAGTATGTAAATTTAATAATTCACATCTAACGCATTGATGAAGGTATATCAGCACGTATTGACTTAAACATTTATATATATATATATAGTTCTCTTCACCTACAATCCCCGGATATAAAGGTATATACAAACAAAAAAATTTATACATTTTGATCAAAATCCAAAGACCGTTATGTATTCCATCTCCTAGCCCACCACTTGTATAACAAGCTTTAGAGTTTGATCAAAAGGCATACAAAACTGGTTTGTACATTCCCTTTGTCAGAGGGTTTATAGGTGAGAAGTTTTGTATATATATTAACTGAATGAGCATCATTTACTGTCGAGTGTCGAGTCATATTACTTAAATTATTGATACACCAAATTTATTAAATAACATATTTTATTGTCAGAATAATGACAAGTAAATAAAAGGTTGCTGACCAACAAGTGTTTGTAAATAGGCTTATGAGGTGTAGAAATTTCCATTAAAAAGCCCTAATAAATTATTATCACCGACAATTGACAAACAACAAATTAGAATCTAATAACTCCAAAAAAATAAAAAATAAAAAATAAAAATAAAAAGACTCGAATAATCGAAGAAAGTTAAGGCTTGATCAACTTGTCAACAATCGATTTATTCCATGCAAGAAAAATGTAGAAAAAAGCCAAGAAGTTGAATTTGGATAAAATACAAAGATATCAAACAGTGAATCTACTGGAAAGTTTATCACTTTATCTGTGTTGGAGACTTGGAGTTGGTGTGGTGGTAGAAAAACAAAATGGTGTATTGCCCAAGGAATCCAAAAACATTTATTGTTAGATACATCAGCCATCAGTCATCACCCAATTAACAACGAGTTCAATTGACCTAGGGCTTGCTATGGTTAATGGGTGTAGATTCTATTTTTTTATTTATTTTCAATCTCATTATTTTGTCTTTATTAGTCATTTTCTTCCCACATGATTTTTTTTTTTTTTTTTTTAAAAAAAACATTTTAGAAAACACTTATCGTAAATAAAAATTAGAAAATTTTAACATGTATATTTACAGCCCGTGTTAAGACTTACAAGACTAAAAAGTTGAATAAAAAAGTTATGTTTAGCCCGTTTTAAGACTTATGGTTTATTCAAATTTCTGGTTTTAGGCTGTGTTCTCACCATAGTCTCGCTCGCGTGGGATTGTATATATAGAATCATTATCAAATGAGGTATACCAATAGCGAAAGCTTTAAAAAAAAAAACAAAAATACATAGTCCATGATTAATAGATATTATCAAGTAAGATATACCTTACTTTAATATCAGTAAAGACTTTGATAAAATCATATCGAATTTTATGAATTTTAATCTGAATTTGTTTACGAATGATAATTTTAATGAAATCTACCTATGAGTAAAATTTAAAAAAATTTCAAACACTAGAAATATTTATTCTGATTTTATTAAATGTAAAGGCATCGGAAAAATTAGAGAAATATAGGAAAATTCAAAAAAAAAAAAAAATAGTTTATCTTGCTACAGGTGAAAAAAAATACCATCAGAATTCGGAAGCAATTAAGGTAACTATAGGGTTTTTTTTTTTTTTAAGAAAAAAAAAATTGTTTCAAATCTAATATTATATTAAAATAATAGGATAGAGAGTTTAGCTAGGATTGTTGACTCTCCACATTTAACTTGTGTCATTTAAATTCTCTAAAATAGTTAATAATGTAAGGAGTTGTTGGAGTAAATGATAAATGAAAAAAAAATAGAATGATATCGTTAGCTACTTTGCCTAAAGAGCATATATAGTCAGTATGGTTGGTGATGCTTGCACATGGTAACACCTAGAAAATAAAGAAAATATTTGTTGTCTTATTTCTACCTTACGGCGATCGAGTTGAATAACTTTTTTCTTTTATACTTATTTTTTAGGTTAATATTAAGAAAAAGAAAAAAAAAATAGTTTTTTTGGTCTAAATTCAATAAATATTTTTCATATTTTGGTTTTTTTAAGTCAAATTTCTAGATGATACAAGAAAAATCATATATCAAAACCTTTAACCTTTTTGTAACAAATGCATGCACTGTTAATGATCCATTATGGATTTATATATTAAAAGGAAGATAAATACAAAAGGACTCTTCTAGATGTAAATCTAACTAACACTATTGACAATAATAGATTTTTATACACAAAACCAACAACTTTAATGATTCAAAAATACCTTTCACTCAAATATAAAATAATTTGCAGGAAAATCTGTTGTCTTTTTGGCCTCCTTTGATTAACTCCACTTCTTGTCTTCTTTTTTTTCTTTTGTTGGGTATCAAATAACACAGCTATGTACAATGAATGTCAAGTCTTTGGATGAGTATGTTCTTCTTATCTTAACTAAACCCTAGTTAACACTTTTATCTACATCGAATAGCTTCTTTGTTTGAATGGATTCATACATCACATGGATGACTAAATCACATACAACTCTCGAATACCTTTTTTAAAATCAAAATCAAAATCTATTATCGCCAAAATTTTGTCGGTTTACGAGCGAGACCACCACCCATAAAGTATCTCCCGCTTTAACTTATTGAATCTTACAGTTTTATCCTTAAAAAGACTATTATGGATTTAAAACTAGCCTTATTTATTATTCCACTTACATCACCTGCGCCCCTAACAGAAAAAAGCAAATCAATAGTCTATATTATTTTTATTAATTTTTATATCTTTACTTTATCAAAAGATAAAATCAATCAAAACTATGGATTTAGGTGGAAAGAAGGTGACGTGAGGAGGGAATCCAAATCCGTGGTGGAAACCCTCCGATAACAATAACTATCATATTTTTTTAAGCAAAAACCTTTTGAAAACTTTTTAAACCTTTTAATTTATATATATATATATATATAACTAGCTTAGAGATAATATAAAATTAAAATTTCTAAATTATGGTGATATTTAAAATTTTATATTTATTTTTGACATAGACTCAAAAGGCCGTATATAAATAGAATAAATATGAATTATTTATTTAATTCGTGGGTTTGCTAACATAATAACATGTGTCCCACTACCCAAAAAATGAAGTGCAAGGAAAAAATCTTTTCAATCATGTCTATAGTTATTTGAATCATGTTTATAGTGTCTGAATCTACAAAATTCTAAACAAAAACTTAACCAAATATTATTTCTAAAATAACAATTAATTTGAATCAAATAATATATATATATATATTAGTTAAAACGTTTTCTTAATTTAAGATGTATTATTCAAACTTAATTATTTTTAGTGATTTGATTATATTTTATCTTGATAAGTGAGGGCCTTGGGGGTGCTTAATGAATGTGATTAGTTTAATAAATAAAGGAAATAAATGTTTAAAGTTTTGTTTTGTGAATGGTCAAGCCGTTTTAATTAGTTTGTCATATACATTGTTTCTTGGAAAATAAAAAAATTAAATTATTAAGAAAATATTGATTGTGGTCAATGATTCAATTTGATGTGATTACCAATCATGCCTCAAAATGGTCGACCAGAAAGCAATGGTTTTTGGTTATATTTAACTTCCTATTTATGGTTTGATTATGCATTCACTTTAATAAAACATTATCATATGATGATTATCTCTTCATTTTTTTTATTTTTTTTTATTTTTTTTTTTTATCTTCCCGTTTGGTACTAATTTTCATCAATATAATGAGAGTTATGAGTCCGAGTCTATCATCTTTTCTAAAATCTTAAATTATTGTAATATTTAAGAAAAAAATATTATCGTCTAATTAAAAAAAAAAAAAAATACAATGATTAAGAATAAGTATTTTATGATCACTTACAAAAAATCTCAACCACTAATTTTCAATTTATATAAAATAATTTTATTAAAATATATGAAATTTGAAACCACTGTAAAGTGTACAAAGTAACTGACATTAAAAAATGTTTGTTCAATCTAATAATATTATAAGGACTCAAATCAGCTGTCCAAAAATAGTGTCATAATTTATATATAACCAATCAAATTGGAATATGTGTCTATATTTATTTATTTTTTTTTTTAAAAAAAATTCTTATATAAATATAGACACATATCCCAATTTAATTGACATCATTTTTGGACAACTCATTTGAGTCCATATTATAAAATAGATAGTGTTAACTCGTGCCTTAAAGGTACAAGATAACAATTACTTTATTTCTATAAAAGTAAATAAAAATACAGTTTAATTAAACTGTGTTTTTATTTACTTTCATGTAAATAATGTAGTTTTTAATCTATGCCCTAAGACATATGTTTACGCTACTCTTATAAAATTTACCTGCAACATTTCAGCTTCCCTGAGCTAAATTAAAAATAAAAATAAAAAAATAAAAAATTGTTACTTTATATGAATGTCATAATTGTAACTTGGAATTTTTACAAACTTTAGCGGAATCCGTGGGCATATTCTGTCATGTGTTGAATGTTGATTGGAGAAGAGACTCGACATCAAGTCTTTTTAAAATGTAACAATTAAACTATGCCAAATTCAAAGAATCAATATATAAATCACAAAGTCAATGTCACAATATACCAATTATTATTATTATTTTGGATTATGTGGTTTTATATTAATATTATATTTTTCATTAATCCAAGAAAGCAACACCATTTTTTATTTTTTATTTTTTTTATAAAACAATCATGTGGTTGTTGTAGTTACAAAAATAGAATAATTTAGTTCTAATTAAAATCAAAAACCTCACCTGACCTTTCAACTATTATTAAATATGTAGAGTTGTATGATTTTATTCAACAACCTCTCTTAAAATTTAACACCTTTTCGGTTGACTTTAGTTTGACCAATAAAAAGACTATTACACCCTTTCAATTTTATTTTTTTTATCTCTTTTTTACTTTTTAAAAAATATCATTTAAACAAATTAATAAAAATGTATAAATAATTATAAAAAAGTAAAAATCAAAATAAAAGAAAAAATTAAAACATAAATTAAAAAAGTTATACACTTTGTAAAAATAAAAATTTAATTTTGTAATCTTTGCTTTGATTTTGATTATTACTGTTTTTTTAATAATTTTATAAAGTTGTATTATTTCTGTTTCTTTTTTATCTTACCGTCAAGTTTTTTTTATTAATTTGTTTGAAGGATAAATCTTTTTGAAAAGTTAAAAAAAAAAAATTTTAAAAAATTGAAAGGGCATAGTAGTCTTTTTATTGGTCAAACTAAAGTCAAACAAACATAATTATAATGATATTAAATTTATAGGGATGATGTTGAAAAAAAAAACATACTTCTCAACACATCCGATAATAGTTGAAAGGTTAGATTTTTAATTTTAACCCATTTAGATATTGGCAAACGGGAGGTCAAGAAACCCTAACAATTACAAGATAATTTTAAAAATTATGTTAACATTTATCATAAGAGCACACATTAAACTATTACAGAACGTGAAAACAGTGTTATATGGTTGTAATTTTATTTTTTCTCAAAGCTAAGAGTAATTTTTATTTTTATTTTTTATTTTTTTTTATTTTTTTTTAACAATATGTAACGTTATATAACTATTTATATAACAATATATAATCACTTAACGTGTGCCCGTAATGAGATCCGGTTTAAAAATCACTTGGGGATAAGCACTTTTGAAAAGGCAGGCAATGGGTTGGATCATCACAAATGTAACATGGGCATGTCGCCATGCCATCAATACTCGTATTCCAAGGCTTAAAAATGAGCTAGGTGTCAATTTTCTGAAATAAAAATACTTATCTGGTGTGTTTGTGTGTTGAAATCTTGAAATGGATAATGGATTTGAGTCAGAATGCATGTTGGTGTTATAAAGTTGTAATTTTTGATAATTATAATTCGATTCTATTTGATTTATCAATCGAGAGAGAAAAAGGTGATGAAAGCGATGACGAATTATGAAGAGAAAATAACAGAGAAAGTGACAATCTCTAAAAAAACATTACGTGGTTCCCTTTTCCCATATCACTGTTTACTGTACCTTTCTAATATCTCTACAAATGTTCATAGACTCAATTTTTGCCTTTTGCTTATTTAACAGATCAATGTTTCATGTTTGAATCGCTAGATTGCAGGTGGTTTATTAAAAGGGTGTGGATATTGACATCCATAAAACTTATTAGTACATCCATGTCTAAAATTTAAAAAATAAATATTACTATAAACACCCATCATAATGTCAACA
This sequence comes from Acer campestre, assembly GCA_954870605.1. Classification (NCBI taxonomy): domain Eukaryota; kingdom Viridiplantae; phylum Streptophyta; class Magnoliopsida; order Sapindales; family Sapindaceae; genus Acer; species Acer campestre. The sequence continues at coordinate 13,098,409 of OX940802.1, read as the reverse complement.
ATACCCTCATTGAAATAAATATATTCATTTTAATACATATTATTTATAAAAACTCTTAAATTATTATCACACCCAATTTATATATAAAAACAAAATCATATTATTTTTAGAATCGAATCCTCTTTTAATGATGGTCTAATTTACTTTTGGAAATATCTTGAATGTAGGAGCCTTATAAAAGGGAATATATGGAACCGTATATGAGGTCAAGAGATTTTCAATTTAGAATTCTCTTATTTATACAACTATCTTAAAATAAAAAATTGATTGATATATACTGCTATCTTAAAAAAAAAAAAAAATTGTTGATATTTACGTCTATCGTTAAAAAATATATTTTGTTTATTGATAGAGTTCATAACTATGCATAAAAGAAAGATAAAAACAATATAATAATCATGTGATGATGAGAAAGTATGATACTTGAAATAAAATTAGAGTTTAATTAGGGTTTATCATAAAAAAATAATTTCATAAAGAAATATAGTTGATGATATGTGTGTAATTAATGAATTTATATAGTATTTGGTTTATTTTTAATTAAAGTAATTTGTCTTTATTGGTAAATTTCTATTGAGATATTTTTATAATTAAAATTTTTAATAAAATATGGGTGTACTAATTAGTTTTATGAGTGTCAATATAGTCACCCATAATAATAATAATAATAATAATAAATAGTACAAACTTTCAAGTTCCATGAGTTGTAAGAACAATTTTTTATTTCACACTTAAGTCTTTCGATATAACATTTTTTTTTTAAAGGACTAGGTTTTGGAGCATGTGCTCAAATCAGTATTTGAGTTTTATATTTGTAAATATACATATCCTTACAAAATAAAAAATGTTAATATAACACATAGTTTTAGTTCACGTAAATGTTATTACATTGATATAACACCTTGAGGAAGTCTTAAACTCATGGGTTTGGTAAGAAGCTTCTATACATTTGCCTCAAAAGAGATCCTTCTCACGATGATTTAACAATTGTCTGCAACTTTTATTGAACATCTTAACAATTCAAATTCAATAACTAAATTATTATTTTTACATCCAAAAGTTCTCTTCGACTAAATTGCATAAATTTTGATGAAATGATCACTCAAATCTTCAATAACAGATATCCATCACATCTTCAAAACTTCATAATATTCACTAATTTATAGTTATTCTATCAACCACTTATAGCAATTAGTATCCGAATTGAAAATCCCTACCATATATATAACCACATTATTTCATTGGCGATGCTAATTGTTGAAGTAAAGTTCACGTCTCTACAAACTCCATTAATGGTATCCACTGCATGATATATCACTGACAACAATACCATCAATCTAACACTGCCTATGATATTTTTATTAAGTAATTCTACAGACTCGAAGACTTATATAGTTGTATTTGTCATTTGACTTTTTTTTTTTTTTTTTTTAAAGGATGCTATAACTAAAATATTACTAAAAGCTATCTATCAAGTAATTATATAAAGTTTAAGGGTTGTATTTGTAATTTTAATTTTAAAGAAATTTTTTTTAAAAAAAAAGTCAAAGAAATTAAAAGAAAAAAAAAAGGGCTATAATTCCACGAGTAATACTAGACATTCCAAAAAAATTTTTCCCAAAATCTCTCTCAAACGATGTGGCACGTGAGTTATCAACATCCTATAAATCATAAGATTATGTGGGGAGTGTTGTGATGTTAACAACTCATGTGCAATATCATTTGGAAGAGATTATGGGAAAAAAAAATTGGAATGTCTAGTATTATTTATAATTCCACTGACCACTTCACACTTTTATATATAATATCGGATATGTAATTATGTATATCATTTTAATACACCGTATATATTTGTTTTTTTTTTTTTTGGAAATATTATAATGATTTGGGATTTGATGGAGAGAGGGGACAAATCACTGAGCCAACGTCTTATCGATTTATAAATAATAATATAAAAAAAAATACCATACAAAGCCTTCCTTAATAAATTCAAATGGCAAATTCACCTAGGGGCTGTTTGCTTTTTTGTCTAAAGTCTTCTAAGACCTTAATTTATTAGATATATGGATAAGTCTTATAAATTAAGATATTATGATATGTTTGTTTTTTTCATTTTAGATGACTTATTACAAATATAAAATTGATTAGGTTGTGTTAGGGTTTCTTCAAAATTGGGAATTTTTGGAAAATTAATTTTTAGTATTTTATTATGTACGGATAAAATCATAAATGTATGAATTGTTATAAGATATTTTTGGAAATTTATTAAAAAAACTCTACTATATCACTTTTTGAATAAGATAAAAGTCAAAAAATTTTACTTTTTCTAAAAGACATATATATCTTAAAATAAGATATAAGTTGAAAAAACAAACAAACTGATTTATCTTAATTTAAGATATAAGAGGTAATAAGTCTTATTGGGAAAAAAACAAACAGCCCCCTAGTTTTTTTTTTAAAAATAAAATAAATAAATAACCTTGACGGGCCTCAAATTAGTTACGGATCCACTGGCCCCCAATGATTTTATCTTAACAACCATTTCATTTTTTCGACTTAAAATCTAACTACCGGTAACAACATCGGTAATTATACAAAACTTGTATATTAACGTGATCAAATAGCTAAATATCAATAATATTTTACAAATATCTACATTATTTTCTATATTTTTGGGGGATTGATATCAAATAAATTCCTTTAGAGTAATGCTAGAGTCTAAACATCCCAATTTGTGAGGAGTCGATTGGTAAGTATGATAATTTATCTCACTTAGACACTTACCAATTACCGCATCATTTGTTGTAACGGAGGTGACATACAAATGTGGTATGTCTAGTATTACTCATTATTGAATATCCCGAATATTTTGAAGACGATGGTGATATTTCTGATATTTCCATAAATTTGTACCTGATATTTTCATCAAGACATCAACTCAATTGATTCCCTCTAGATGGCCAAAGTATGACTGTCACCTAGTCATCCATGCTTGATATGAGTTCTCGAGAGAATCACAGTGAAATTTCAAATTTCCAACAAAAAAAAAAGATTCTGGGTAATAACTTGTAAACTTTGGAATAATCAGAGCATTACAGAAATTAATCAAAGACGGATGATGGTTCACATTGAGGCGTGTATTTCTTCAAGAGTCTTTCCCTTTGTTTCTGGCACAATCTTTGCCACAAACAGGACAGTAGCCGCACATACACTTGAAAATAAGTAAAAAGTTCCTGAAAAAAAAAAAAAAAAAACAAGTCATTTGTTTTTCTTCTTTTTCATGTCTTAATATGATTTCTACCGAGCCTAAAATCTCATTTACCTGAAGAGCTCCATTGCATTAAAAAGTTGAAAGCGTAAGAAACTGCCCAGGAACCTGACCAATGTGCTAGATTCACCAAACTTCCAGCTGCTCCCTTTACATTTATGGGAAATATCTGTGAAAACATAAGGTTCGGTATATCATATGTATCATCCTCATATGGTGTAAAGTAATTGATTGATTATGAGACTCTTGACGGGTAAATTGGTTTGCTGTGCAGACAACATACCTCGGACATTATAACCCAAGGAATCGCTCCCATTCCGATCGAGAATGAACCCACGTAAATCTGATTGGATTTAAGAATCAAAGTTCAGAAATAGCACAAACACAGTGGAGCATAAGATCACATATGATATGATGATGATAACTTATGTGAGCTCAATTGGGTTAAAGAATTTTTTTACCAGCAATCCAGCTAGGACAAGTGTTGGAATCCATCCTTTTAACAAGTTGTGGTCCTGTGTCACATATAGACAACTTATCATATTAAAAGAAACAAGATTGTTAAGAAGACTTAACAATTCATGCAAATTCGTGTAGTATGATTACCTGCAGAAGAAAGGATGTCCCTGCTACAAAGCTTCCCAGGAATGTGCCTGAAGCAGAAATCTGTAACACAAGTTATCTTAGCTTACATAGGGATTCTGAAATTACTGACTATCAATGGTAAGTGACATTGTAAAACTCACAATTAGAAGAGGTTTTCTTCCATAGTTATCCACCAAGAATGCACCCAAGGCAGTTACAGGGATCTGCAAATATATCTATGGCTAAATTGATTTGGAATAATATATCCTTGAAATTAAGTTAAGATGAGAGAAATTGAACCTGAAGGCAGGCAAGAGCTATTATTCCGGTTTCTCCTGAAGGAAAACCTGATATGGTGAAAATGACACTGTGAAAATCACTATAGTAACAGTAAATGAAACATAAAGCAATTAAAGCAAGTTCATACCAGCTGAAACAAAAGTTTCACTTGCGTAAAAAGAAATTCCGTTCACCCCTCCAAATTGTTGAAGTATAAAGAGTCCAACACCAATCTGAGCAATAACAGTGTTAAGAGCCAAAGATAGGAAGGAGTGGAAAATTAAAATTCAATAATGCTTCTTGTAAGGTGTTTTCTGTTTCAGATGGAGTAAAAATGGTGCTCACAGTGAGTGAAGACCAATATCTTTTTTGAAACAAATCCAGCATCCCGGCTTTGGGTTGGTGCTGCAGATTTTCTAGATAATCCTGAAAAGAAAGTAGACAGTTAGTTCTATCCTTGACATCAACCTAGTTTCAAAATCCTTTATCAAAGTCTAGAGGTAAAAGTTAAAACTTGGATTTCGGCTGCTTCTTCAGAAATATCAGCATTGTCTCCCCGAAGCTTTCTCAGTGCATCACCAAACTCTTCCTGATATCCAGCTTTTGCCTGAAATCATACATTAATTTCACTTTTAATAAGATATGAAGGATAAGTTGTTTGCAGATGGCAGTTTATAGTTTACCAGCCATCTGGGAGACTCTGGGATGAAAAAAAGGCCAAGGAGTTGAACCAGACATGGGATAATACCTTCAAAGAAAAGAAAATAAAAAAAAATAAAAATTAGTTCACTTGATTTTAAATTGATTGTTAAGTTAGTTTACATTTCATGAATGCCACATCCTACCAGTTAGAGCTAGCAGTCGCCATGTCAGCATAGTCCCTGCTACAAAAGAAACAGATGCTCCAATAACAATCATGAGCTGCAGAGAAATAAATCTTCGGGGGTAAATGTCTCATTCACAGTTTCATTTTTAGTAGTGTATATGCTTTTCAACATTTGCCTCAGAATTATCAACCTGATTCAGTGTTGCCAGCCCACCACGGAGATCCTTTGGTGCTATTTCAGCTATGTATATGGGTACCTGCTTATCGTTTTGAATTAGATGTATTACCATGAATAATATATGGTGGCAGAGTAAAGAAAACCTGTTGAGTACAAACCACGTAAGAGAAAACTCCAATGCCACATCCAGTGAGAAACCTTCCTGCATTAAGTAGCAATGCTCCCTTAATAATAACATGACCAAACAACAGAAAATAGAACACAATGGTTAGATAATTTTGCTTGGTAATGGGCTAATCTTCAACTCTACCGGTCATTAAGAGAGATGCTTTAAGTACAAACCTCAGTGAAGTATATGGCACTCCATCCTATAATGCTGAAACCAGCAGACATTCTCATTGCCTACTCGGTTAACATACCACAGGGTCAGAGTCAGAAGCTCACTCATTGAAGATAAAAAGAAAAAGAAAAATGAAAAACAGAGAAGTCATCTCTCACAATATGTTATTGCTTGGAATTAAATCCAATTGATACATTAGCTTAAAAAATTTATTTACCCCTTTACGACCCATGAAGTCTGCTATGTGCCCACTTGTGATTGCTCCAATCATTGCACCAATATTAAGTAGTGAGCCAAAAAATGAAAACTGCACACTCAAACATCAACGTCAAACATATTAATGGGTTATATTGTTTGCATCATTTGTGGCTTACGAAACTAAAAATCATTCAACATGATAATTCTTTAAAATACCTAACGAAACCCAACATCAATAATTTGAGCTATCAATGTTACAAAACACAGTTATCAGGAAACTAGAAATGTAATTTTGCCTGCTTATTATGTTTGACCATTATTGCGCCTCTCATATAAGAACTATCAAAATCATACATTATTCAAAATCGATAATTTCTTCTAGGACTACCAAATGCTTATTGCATTCCGATTAGTTTGTACAATCCTTCTCCCCCTTTTTACTTCTCTGTATCTTTATCTCTTGAGATTTTATCTTTAGTAATCTAGAATCTCCTCACATTGTAATTTGGTCATGTTTATTTCATTGACAGTATGTAGCACTAAGAAGCCAATGAATTATAGTTAGGAACATGAAGAAAAGGTAAATTATCAATAATCCTGATAACTGCATAATATAAGATTTATGGATAAAGGATCTGAAAACACTTTTAGGTAAAGTGTGATTATTATGGAATGATGATGGAAGAGAATTTGTGAGGTAAATAAATCACACTTGAGATTGCCTTAATGAAGTGCTAACAGTCTTATTAAGGTAGAATATGTAGGTCCTAAACTTTTCATTTTGTATAAGTTATGTAACATAATTGCATTCAGACTTTGGCTTCTTGTCAACCTCTGAGAAGGAATCACATGCCATAGAATCAGAAGGGATGGCAGAATTAAAAGGGCAGGAAATCTTTCCAACCATTGTTTTCCCTAGGCCTAGAAGAAAGTGGTCAGGTTGGTTTTTGGATTTTGGGAAGGAGGGTTGGTAACCGAATGAATGAGCTTAGTAATCATGCTGTAAAGTAACTTTATAAATTCCAAACTAAGGTTGAAAATTCATGTTATCATGCTTGTTTGATCTATTTTCTGCCACATAAGGGTGAACAAAATGACCTTTAGCAAGTGATCTAATTGGTCATGTTTAAAATGCAACATTTATTAATTACTTATAGAATTAGAAAATTACACATCTGAATTTGTTAAATTTAACAAGCTTATGTGGAATTATCAGCAGGTTACTATCATCAGCATGCCTGAGAATCACATATTTTTCACTTAATAGAATGGAATTAATGATCTAAACACCAAACAAGTGATCTAAACATTCACATCTTGTGGAACCCTAAGAAATCATGGAAAAACTCCATATATGGCATTTAATTATAAAAATCATTTATAATTGATCAAAACTAACCTCCGCTAAAGATAAGCCAAGATCCTCTCTGATAGCAGACTGAATAGGGGCTGAATATCCTACCTGAAAAGTGAACAATCCCTCTCAAAAAAACATAACTTCTCCATATTCAATGACTCATTAACTGAGTAAAGATAACCTAAATGTATTATTTAATGTCGACATGATTAGCAGTCTCACAGGAATAATTTCCAACTCAGTTATATTGCTTATTCAAGTTACTATTAAGTTTAATGGGTATTCAAAATGTGAAGGAGATTACTTTCTATAGCATTACTGCAGAAGAAATTAAGAGTGTCAAATACTGTTATCCAAGTATCTCATTTTTATTGAAGAGGTAAAGTTAGGTGACTTACACAGGAGCCAAATGCGTACGAGCCCAAAACTGCCACAGAAGTGCTTAGCAGAACAATTGCTATTGATCCTTTGTTGCTACTTTTCCTCTGAAATCCATCATCTCCTTTATTCATCTGCTTAATAAATGGCTCTCTCATCTCAGCTTTCGCTTTGTTTGCACCATTTTCGACATCTTGGTCGATTGCCATAACTGTCTACTTCAGTAAACAAGAAGCACAAGTACAAATAACTAGAGATGAAACTAGGTCAGCTTCCTTCACTCAGTTAGGCTCATTACCTACATACATATGTGAGTGTGCAATACTTTCTTCCGATAATTTAAATTACTATATGGAAGAGGTACGGTGATAGTATGTCCCAATCTTCGTCCCAAAAGAATTAATTAATGAAAGAGACAGGGAGAGAGATCAGATCACATGGATTTGCAAGCTATCTCTGACAGTATATTATTGAGGACAAATTTAATATAAACAAAGAGTCTAAATTGCAGAGAATCATTACATAAAAACAAGGGTGTCCAATCTCCAAAAAAAATTAGTGGATTAAATAATTCTAATGAAGATCTAAATGCAGTGATGTAAAATGCACTGCTTATTGAAGTTCATGTCATCGAACTTATAATACTTAATGCATAAGAGGTCACCAATGTTGGAGAGATCAAACCTCATGACCCTGTTAAAGTAATTAAGTCATTATGTTTCTCTACACATCCTAGATAGGCTACCCTGCATTTTTCTGCCTAATTACTCATTAGATCTCATGGAAATCCCTTCATTCAAAATTCCCTTCCTTGATCATGTATCTCTACTATTATTTTCATGGAGTGAATGATTGCAGAACTCCTATGAAGAAGGCACAAAATAAATTGCTGAACAAAAAAAGTTGTAACAGATTTACTAGCTTTTTTCCAGCTCAATGTTAAGCCAAGAAAACCAAATAACATATATCAGACAAATGCTAAGATAAGCATGGAATTGAATCATACAGGGTGTCATTATTCTTTTGATTTTTGATTTTTGATTATTATTATTATTTATTTTTATTTTTTTTATGGTGACAGTTTTTTGGAACCACTACTCCATTGCAAAGTAGGCATTTATAAGTCATGTTGAGCATAATGGCAACAAATGTATGAATGTTTCTCACCACATTTATGTTAGCCTCACCATAAACTATTCTAAAACAAAAGAAGGGTTCCTTTTAGGATTTGATATTTCTATTAAAGGTTTGATGTGATTCACCTAATCTTTAAATTTTCTTGTGCTAGATCTGAGCGATCTGTAATTTTGGACCATCTTTAGATTAATTGGTTAGTTTAACATTTTGCCACCACAAGTCACAGGTGAAGTAAGTTCATCCTTGGACTATTTTCAAGTCTTTCCATCAAAGAAAAAACTTGATTAACTTCTATACAGTGCGCCACATCTTTGTCCATGTGAATCCAACCTTTTCAATTAAGTCAACAAAAGAAACAAATATCCAGAAGTGTGTCCGGTTGTTTTGGCAAGATTCAAGATTCATGAATTATATATTCTTATTGCTGGATTTTGAATAGATGGGTGAATATATTCTTAAGCATATAATTGAATTGAGCCTTCAGACTAATGACACCTGAGATGCTTTATACTCTCAGAGTCTCAGACAAAAAACAATCAATATACTATATAACAAATCTAGTATTTATGGAGGAGTTTTATTGCATGAACACCAATGACAGAAACTAAGACTCTGATAAGCAGATGCATATATCAGCTTAATTATAACAACAAAAATTATATATTCTAATTGTTATCATTTATAGTTAGTTAGTTACTGACTATATGCATAACATTTTAATATGCGTGATTTTAATACAAAAAACGTACATACTTAATTGTGAGTAATAGAAAAAGAAGTTAATCAAATATTCAAAGCAAATCTCTATCTTTTTTTCCCCAATTACTTGTTAATCCATTGAGAACATATTGGTATTGTGTGTGTGTAATCAAACAGCAACAATAGAAACACGCAACTTTGATAGAATTTATCAATGCGATAAGATGGAAGCAACTAAATTAATTGGTTTTAAGTAATTGCCAGAAGTAATGCTCAATAAACAAATGCAGAGGGGGTGTCTTTCAGGGCTACAAAAGAACAAGAAATGGCCCCATGACAAATGACAATATGGACTCATTCGAATTATAATATTCAGATGAAGCCGCAACCACAGACATTATGCATTAAACAAATAGCAAGTGGTTGTCATGTGTGACAATTGACCTTACATAAAATGTAGATTGTCTCTGTGAGATCGACTTAATAGTAAAGTAAATATCATGTATTAAGCAAGCATCTGAGAAATCATTGGCCTAATCAATAGAATAGTCTGAATCTGGATTCCAGCATCATTTGGGACCTCAGTGATCTATAAATTTAGTAAAATACTAGGCTCTGACAATGTTTACATATAAGAATGCTGCTTGGCAAATGACTGACTGAGCTCAACAAAGCACATCATGCTGAATTGATTGGTTTAGAAATTTAAACAAAAGCCATGTCTTTGGTCTACCGTTGAAAGTATCCCTAGTATTTTATCTAATGTCCAGGATACATGCTTCACTAATAACAACATATACAGATAAGAAATTAAAGTGTTCAAAAGTCAAGCAATTTGGTATAAAGAAAACGGTTATCATAATAACAATCCACCAATGCTTTTCTATAGCAAGAAAAATATATTGTAGCAACAGATCTGTACAACCACAACGATTGTGGATTGTTGTGCTTGACAACCTGTTGGCATACCAGATTGTTGTTACTTCTGCCCTTATTAGACAGGCATATAATATAAAAAGATCATGTGCCATTAAGAATTCTCATAAATGCTCCAAATTTAGCCCAATATATGTATGTAAATCTAAGTAATATTCTCATATAATTCATCGTAAAATATTTCTGCTGTATATAATGAGATATGAATTATGTCACACAAAAGGCATACTACTGGTATATTTTTTTTTATAAGAAATAGAAAGCATATCACTGAGCATCAGTAGCTGATTTCATAATAGTCCAGCTTATGATATGCTTAATTAAAATAATCTCACCTCTAAAATATGTTCAAAATGGCCCCCACCATGAAGCTTCAAAGGAATTGTAGTAGTAGTTGAGCTTTCATCAATCAAACAACCACTAAAAGTGGTTTTTTGTCTTCTTCTTTGAGAAGTACTGCCCTATACTCAAAAGGAATAAGGATCCAACATTGACTGGTTCTACACCCTCTCATTGTCAAAGTCCCCACCTCCCCTCCTCAGCCAAACCTAAACCAACAATTCAACAATTAACTTTAAAAAAGCTAAAATAGAATAGAAAACATCAACTCACTATCTTCATCTTTTTTAATTTCATCCACTTTCCTTTCCATTGAAACAACCCCAGTTTCAGAGAAAACAAGGGGTACCACCATGGACAGATTGGTGAAAGCAGATGTGAAAGAAGTGGAAATAGCCTTCAAGAGAGGCCAAAAGTGCACCACAACTTTTCGTTTAACCAATTTGATGCACACCATGTCTGTTGCAGTTTCTTTCACCACAACAAACCCATCTCTCTTCTCTTTCAATCAACTTTTTTCCATACTTCCACCGCTATCATCTTCATCATACACTTTGATCCTCTCTCAGCCGTCCGATAAACCCCCTCTCTCCAGTCCCCTAGACGCCATCACCGTTAATTCCTCTATGCTCCCGACCGGCAAAGCCAATCAGGACGATCTCCGCCGTCTGTTCTCCAGACCCGGGCCCCACATATTCAAAGACGCCAGGATCCCTATCTCCTTCGTGGGTCCTCACGTGATCGAATTCCTCATCTCTCAACAACCCCAAATACCAGAAATCAGTTCCTGCTTCGACAAAGCAGTTTCTGGGTGCAGTAGAGATCAGCTCTATATGTTACTCAAATCCGCAGTCGTTTTAGGAAATGAATACTTGGTTACAAGCTTGATCGATAACGGTGCCGATGTGAACAGCAAGGATTCTGATGGACGGTCCATGGTTTGTTTAGCTGTCAAAGCTGGGAATATCAATGTTGTCAAAGTCTTGATCGCTTCTGGCTGCAAAAACGATGATTCGATCGATCGCGTATTACACGAAGCAGCGTCAGTCAACAGAGTTGACTTGATGGAGCTTCTGACCACTACTTATAAGAATTCCATCGATTTCAATTGGGTCGATTCAAACGGCAGAACTCCAATTCATGTCGCGGCGAGTAAAGGCCACGCGCAAGTGATCCAATTCTGTGTGTCTTTCGGCGGAGCTAGAACCGACGTTTTCGATAAAAACGGATCAAGTCCACTTCATTTGGCAGCTAAAAAGGGTCATCTGGAAGCCGTTAAATTGCTGTTGGATTGTTCAGAATACATCAAAGAGGCAGTCAACGGAAAAGGCGAGACTGCTTTCACGCTCGCTGTCGAAAACGGCCACGCCCACCTCTACGATCTGCTCCACTTAGGCGACGCGTTGCAACGCGCGGCGAGGTTGGACGACGTTCACGGTTTGAAGAGCTGCCTTGTGGAAGGGGCTAGGGTTAACGGGAGGGACCAGAACGGGTGGACAGCTTTGCACAGAGCGGCGTTCAAGGGCAAAATCGAGAGCGTAAAAGTGTTGATCAATCACGGAGCCAAAGTCGACGCGGAGGACGACGCCGGATACACGCCGCTGCAGTGCGCTGTGATGGCGGGGCATGTTGATGTTGCTCTGTTGTTGATCGGTGAGGGAGCTAAAGCCAATTCGAAGAATCTGAAACAGTTGAGTCCTTCGAAATTGGATTGCTTCAAGAATCAATTTTCGTTACCGGTTCATCCTATAAATTCCGAGAAAGAACAAGCATGAGATGAAGATCATGGTTGTATATAAGATTTTGAGACATTCAGAGATAGTTGTCGTATAATCTCTAAAGGGGGTAAAGAGGAGTGTTGAGTAAATCTTCAATTACTCTCTCGTGTACATTTTCAGGATCAATGTTGGATTAGATTGTCAAATGAAATTGAAATTTTGGTTGCTGTTTGATTTGTAACTAATCAATTATCTCATAATTTTTCTCTCTTTGGTGTTGCATTGAACCCAGAATGTGACTAGTGTATGGTAATTGCTTGCAAAATAGACGATTTGCATATAGTTCGATGTTATATGATCTTAATTGCTCTCTGTTTCAAAGGTGATGTGGAGGTGGAAACAGTGCCCGGAGAAAACCTGTGCCCAGTGGTGGTAGAATCTACACTCTAAAATGTGGAGAAAATCTTCAATGGCTTTTGAGTGATGCACATCGGAGATTGGATATGTTGTTGACGAAATTTGATAAGGATTGAGAATGATGGATTTGAGAATTACTTTCATTAAACTGTTATTTGCCCCCACTCAGAAGTTTGCTTACAGGTTCAAATACATGTTATCTCCAAGGTACAATAAATTCACAAAAACAAAATTCAATAAATAACAATTTTAGTACATCACCGGCACATCCCTTCCATGTAAGTGGTTTGAGTTTCAAATCCCACCATGCGCATTTTACATATATGGGGAGTTTTCATCCCTTGTTGTAGGAGTAGTTATCACCCGTTATGTGAATAGTTATCCGAGCTATATATATTGCTTGATTTCAACAGGTCCCGATAGTCCTATTGTAATACTTATAAAAAAAAAAAAAAAAAACAATAATAATAATAATAATAATAACAATTTTATAGAATTTCCCAAAACACTTTTTGAAACTGAAAAATAAAACTATATTTTTTTCATTTGGATATTTCTAAACATATTTAAAGACAAACTTAATAATACATGAAATTGCACCTTTCCATACACATCAAATAGACACATGATAAATTGTAATTATTGAATAGTTACAAAAATATTACGATCTCTATATCAATTGTTGTGTATATGAAGGTGATTTTCTGAATTAAGAAACTCTCCTAAGAATGCCGTCTAAGATTTCTCACTAATGATATTAATTGTAAAATAAATGAGGAGAAAAAGTAAGACAAATATTTTATGTTGATTGGTCATAAAGTAGATACGTGTTATTCTTTAGATAATTATATTGAAAATGAGAATGTGTTATGTATTTATTTATTTATCAAATTGGATATATATTAAAGAAAAATACTTATGTGTCACCAAGGATGCTCTTATGGGTGCGTTTAGTACGCAGATGGGACAGGACAAGGTGGGACGGGACGGGACGGGACAGGACAAGTTGTTCTGTATTGTGTTTGGAAGGTCTGGGACAGAACTGTTAACTGTATTGTTATGCGTTTGGTATGACTAGGACAGGACGGGACAAGAGGTTCAAATGACTAGAGTGCCCATTTTATATATACTATAATTATAATATACATTGTAATATATAATGATATTATAATATATATTATTATGTATAAATATTATATATTATGATATATATTATTATATTAATATATTAATAATATGTATTATTATATATAATAATATATTATATATTATTGTATAATATATAATATTATAAAATATATTATAAATATATATATATTATAATATATATGTTAATATTTATAATAATATATATTATTAATATATATAAATACATATTATATTAATATATATATATAATATTTATATATTATATATTATTATATTTTTATATATAATATATTATATTATTTTAATATATATAATAATATATAATATTATAATCTATATATCATAATATTATATATATATATATTAAAATAATATATATCATAATATTATGATATATATATAATATATATCATAATAATATAGGCTATAATATTATATATATTTATATATGTTATATATTATAATTTATTATATTTTTTTATATAATATATTATATTATTTTAGTATATATAATAATATATAATATATAACTATATATAATATAGATTATATAATATTATGATCTTTATTACAATAATATATTATATATAATATGTATTTACTATTATATTATTGTTATTATATATAATGATATAATGATATATAATATAATATAACATAATATATATATTATATATAGGATATAATATAATATAATATATTATATATTATTATATATAATAATATAATATAATATATTATATAAAAAATATAATAATATATATAATATATAGTATATATATAATATTATATTCTATATTATTATGATATATATATATTATAATATATATATATTATAATAATATATATAGTAGTATATATTATTATTAAACATGTTTATAATTTTTTTGAAAATTTAAAGGGTAAAATAGTCTTTTGTACTTGTCCCATGTCATGGGACAACCTTGTCCTAGGGTTTTGGGTGGGACAAAATTTGGTGGTTTTTGTCCCACCTTGTCCCGTCCTGTCCCATGCTAATAGCGCGCCAAACGTGGGACAATAAAAAGTTGTCCCGTCCTGTCCCGCGTACCAAACGCACCCTATGGGTGCGTTTGGTACGCGAACGGGACAGGACGGGACAGGACAGGACGGGACGGGACGGGACGGGACAGGACAGGACGGGACGGGACGGGACAGGACGTATTGTTCTGTATTATGTTTGGAATGCTTGGAACGTTTGGGACAGAACAGTGGACTGTACTGTTATACGTTTGGTATGGCTGGGACAGGACGGGACAAGGGATTCAAATGACCAAAGTGTCCCTATTTGTTTCATTTTATTGAATAAATATATTTATATATCATATTAAAAAGAAAAAAATTGTTATTGAAAAATATTAATTGAATCAACATCACTCATCCAACATCCACCATCCCCATTACCACCAAATTAAATTCCACAAATAAGAAAAACAAATCGAATGAACAAAAAAAAAAAAAACACACACAAATCTCATCCAATAATCCATGTTTTTCAATCAAAATTTAAAAAAATAAATAAATTCTGGAACATATCAAAGCAAAAGAAAAGATGATACAGGTTTTTAAATTCGTTTTTTTTTTTTTTTTTTTTTTTTTTTTTAATGGATGGCAGATCTGCCATCTGAATATTTTTTTTTGCTTCACTTCGCCTCCATCCTCCATCGTCGTCTCCATCATCGATGAACTCACCGTCGCCTACCTCCATCATCGACGAAGAAACCGTCGCCGACCTCCATCACTGACGAACCAACCGTCGCCGACCTCCATCACCATCAACAAAAACAATAATCAAGTACACAACTGCAAATCCAACTTAAAACCACTCCAAATCCAACCAAGAAAGAAGAGAAAATGAAAGAGAAGGGAATGGACAAAATGGACCCAGAAAATTTTGATCCAGTAGAAAATGAAGAAGAAGAGAGAAAATGAAAAAAATAAATAAATATATTTTAATTAAATCTGGATCCAGTTGGAAATTTTTTGTGTGTGTTGATGAAGGTGTTGAGGATGTTGGATGGAGATGATGGAGATGTGATAATGTGATGAAGGTGTTGAAGATGAAGTTGGGTTGTGGAGAGAGGGATTCGATGATGAATTAATGGAGAGAGATGGATTCAAGTGAGGACATGCTTGTAATATTTGAAAATTTTAAAGGGTATAAAAGTCATTTTCACACTTGTCCCATGGCATGGGACAACTTGGCCGAGGGTCAAGCGTGGGACAGATTTTTGAGATTTTTGTCCCACCTTGTCCCACTCTGTCCCACACTATGGTCGCGCCAAACATGGGACAAGAACAACCTGTTCCACGTTGTCCTGTCCCGTCCCGCATACCAAACGCACCCTATATGACTTTGATGGCACATGAGTGATAGCAAATATGACAAACTTGCGTCTTTGTTGGCATCTAGATTGTCGTGGGTTGGGCTTGTTTGTGTAGGCGGCCACTCGTTAATTGGGCTATGTCATGTCATTTAAGGGTATGTTTGGCGCATGGGATGGAATAGGATAAGGCTAATTTTAGTCTCATCTCTCATACTTGTTGGTTCCATAGGATGATATTAAAATAATCTCATATAACCAACTTATCCCACGTTGGTAGGACTAATTTTAGTCTCACCGCTTTATATATATATATTTTTCTCTTTACAATTTATTTTATTTTTTATGTAATTAAAATATAATTATATTCTAACAATTTTTAATATTAACAAATAAAAATAGATATTATTTTGTTTTAAATTGGTTTTAAATATTTACATTATTTTTAAATAAATATTTTTAATTTTTTAATTTTTTTTTCAAAATTTAATTTAAATAATTATTTTAATTAGTCCAATTTTATACAACCATTTTATCCAAGTGAGGTGGAATTATTTAGTCCCATGTTTTTTATATAAAAAAAAAATTATTCTTCTTTTAATTTTTTTAATTTAATTATAAAATTTTATATTTATTTAATATATCTTATTATAATATTTAAAAATATTTTTAAAGTATTAAATATTAATTAAAAATGATATTTTCTTTAATATTAATTTTAAAATTTTTATTTATTTAAAAATTATTTAATTTAATTTTATACTAATAAATTTCACATTGTATCAAATATATGATAAAATCATTTTTTTTATCAAATCTCATACCATACCTAACAGGAGACATGATTATTTTAATCCAATCTCATACAGCACTAAATTTAGTCCAGTCATATCCCATTCAATCCAATCCCATAAAAATAATCATATCGCCCCTTTAGGTGCATGGGATTAGATTGGTTTATTTTATGGGATTGAATTGGAATGATATAAGTCTAGGATTAGATGGGATTATACTAAATTGGACTGAACTAAATTAATATTATGTTGTGTTTAGGGAAACATGAGACTAGACTGAATTAATACAATGTTTTGTTTGGTGAAACATGAGATTGAACTAATTATAATAATATTTTTAATTTGATAATATTTAAAAATTGAATAATAAATTATTGAAATATGTATTTGAAGAATAAATGTTTTAATTTATATATTATTCAAGTAAAAATATCCAAAAGTATTTTTAAAATATAGATATATTTATTATTTTTAAAGGTATCAACAAAGGTTAGAAGGTAAAAAAGTCCCATTCAAAAAAAAAAAAAAAAAAAAAAAAAAAAGGTAAAAAAAAGGGAAAAAAGTTTTGCTTAAAATGGCTCTTCCAAATAGCCATAGAAACTAAGGGAAAACATGGAATAACTAAAGATGGAGTAATGGGAAATTAAATAAACATTGTACATCTAGCTAACAATTTTTCCACTTCTATTGTCTACCGTTATTAAAAACTTTCTCAAGAGTCTAACAATAACAAGGGTATAAGAACATATGTTATGTATTGCCATAATCTTTCCAACCTACAAGCATCAAAATATTGCTATATATTAAAAAGAGTTCAATACAATATGTAGAAAATATAATATTGCATCATCATCATCATCATAGTTAAAACTAAAAACATATATCCATGGTTACCAACTAGCTATACGGTAACCCATATGCAAAAAAAGATTTGATAAGATTAACCAAGAAGCTAGTACAATCAACTAGTCATGGTTAACTATATACAGAGAAAAAAAAAAGTATGACTACACCTACTAAATACTTTCGCAATCGGAGGCCATTTGACATAGTAAACTAGTCCAAAAAAAAAATAGGTAGACTTCAATCTTGTGCTTCAAAATAGTCCAAAAAGTAACTACCATAACATACACATCAATCATCAAATTCACCTGCAAGAATTTCCATGACAAATTGGTAATTATCTTCATTATTATCTAAAGCCTTAAAGATTCATACAATTTCATCATCATCATTCATATATAAATAAAAGTGAAGAAAAATACAAGAATACATCCCCACTAAGCATACATTAATTTCCTTCCCAAACCCCTAACCATAAGAATCAATTTGGTCAGCGAAAATAACCAAATTTCCTTTCCTCTTCACACTCCCTAAGTACACATTAATTTCTATGTCCAAACTCATAAACATAAGATTCAATCCAGTCATGAAAAATAACACAATAGAGAGAAAACACGAATTCTTAATTTTGGTTGCTTTTTATTCAGTAAGTGACTACATTGTTTATCTTATAAATTTAAGCAATAAACAACATCGGTCAATTGCATAATATTTGGTACTAGATTCATCTTCATCATAACAAAATCAAAACCAATCAAAGAAATATTTTTTCTAAAACAAAGTAGCTATCTCTATATAACTAAGTAAGCTAATAAACAGATTTGAGACGGAAACGAAAAGCGAAAAAAAAAAAAACACAGAACTAAGACTTGAGTAAATCAAATTAGTCAAGCATTCATTGACTACAAAGTCAACGAAATTTGAATTCAATTGAAAACAAGTGTATTTTAGAAGGAGATACTTTTATTCTCAATTTGTTTTTAAGAATTCCCATTTTTTTGAAAAAAAATTGATAGACACAATGAAAGAAATAGCTTTCATACCTTCGATTGAGAGTTTGAAATAGAGATTTACCCAGGCTTGAGAGGTTTCATTGATGCAAAACAAAGAAAGAGGGGTTTACTGAGATTTTATAAAAAAGAAAGTGATGAGAGATGAGACTTCTTGAGATGTGATGAAAGAGACTGTGGGTTGGTGGGGTTGGTGAGATGAACTAAATGGGTGGAGTCCACATGTAAGATATTCATGGGATAAACAAAGATGAGATCGGAGGTGTGTTTATTTTATCGAGAGAAAACCATAAATAGCCATTTTAATTATTAAACTTTTGTTACTAACCACTTTTGAAATTTTAATTGTTAATAACCACTTTTTAAAAAAAATTTCAGTATATGTCCGTAAATTACAAGAGTACCCCTGAAATTAGTTTTTTTTTTTTTTAAATCTCAAACTTGAAATCATGGTTAAAACTTGAATGGTAAAACTTGAAATCATGACTAAAATGAAATTTCAAACTTGAAATCATGCCTAAGATGCAATATGTGAAACTTGAAATCATGCATAAAATGCAAATATGTGAAACTTGAAACCTTTCTTCCCCAAAGTCCCAAAATTCACAAGTTAGGTTTTTTTTGTTCCCCATTTTTGCAGATCACGTCGCCGGCGGAGGGGGCTCCGACAAGCGTGAATCTCAGGTGAACGACACATGAAATCCAATCCCAGGTGAACGGCGGTGAAATCAGGCGAACAGGGCACACTTCGCGCAGCAGCAGCGTGACAGCGCCACCCTTCGTTGGCGCAGCAGCACCGCGACAGCTCGTCGTCGTTGGCGACGAGGTCCGGCGATTCCATGACGAATTCCGACGGTGTTTGACGGCGTTGGCGCGACGATTTCCAAGGAAAAGAGAGAGAGATCGGTGAAAGAGAGAGGGAGATCGGGGAGAGAGAGTAGAGGAGAGAGAAAAGAAAGAGTGGAAAAGAGAGAGAGGGGGTTGGGGGTGGTTTTTATATGAGGGTTTTTCAGTAATTTCTCGAAAATGTGGTTATAAACAATTAAAATTTCATTTATGGTTAAAAACAAATTTTCCCTAATATATGTGGTCATTTTGAGTAATTTCCACTATTTTATCCCACTAACATGAGACTATTTTGCTTTTACAACTAATAATCTCATGTTCTAAAACATCACCGAACATGGGATAAGGACTAAAATAGTCCAATCCCAAGCCAATCCTAGGTGCCAAACATGACCTAGGAGATTTACTCTATGGTGTTCACCACCCATCCCTTAAGCCAAACCAAGCTTTAAAAAATTGCAGTCGGTCCATTTGAAATGTCTTGATGTTATAAGCATTGAGAAATTTCTTCAATAGGCCGTGGCCCATGGGATTTTTGGTTGGACTAACCGTGTCTTGTAGGCTTGTAGCCATGGCTATAGGAATGGCAACAGGTAAGGTTTTGCTCGACAAGAACCCGAAGCTGAGAAATTTTGTTTGACCCGAAATCGAATAATTTCGAGGTCATGGGTTCGGATCTCTTCCCTTCCTCTAAAATCCAGAATTACTGTAATATTTAAAAAGTAAATAAAAAAAGTCATAAAAAAAACAAAAAAAAAAAAAAACAGAAAAACAAAAAAACAACAACAACACCCCTAAGATTACACAAACCTTTCCTTTTGTTAGTGGGTGGAGAGCTGATTTTGGCGTTTTGCTATGCCTATATGTAGGAGATATTTTGAAAGATCTCATTGCTAAAATAGGGAAGTTAGATAAATGGGATAGATTAAAGAGAGATGAAAACTTCCATGCAACTTTATGGCATGGAAGTGGGGGAGTTTGGCTAAGTTTACATTGTAACTTTTTTTTTTTTTAACACTTTTAAGCCCAACCCAATTATTTTTAAAATAGATATTTGTACTCCTTTTGTAATTTTCTTTTTAAAAATATATTATAATTTGTATTAAATCCTCTTATATATCACGACTACATATTTTCTTTTAGCATTTAGTTAAAAAATTCCTAAATAATTAAAAATAAATTAAATTAAAAGAATGGGAAGAGCAGTGGTGCAAAATTCATAATCAATTTCATGGAATTTTATGCAACAACTCACACATAGTCAATATATATATATATATATATATTGGCATGTATCTTTTAGGGTTAATTGCACAAACATACCCTGAGTTTTTACATTTAAGAAATTTTTTTGAAAGATACATGATATTAATACAAATATACCCTATTGTTAATTCCACACTGTCAGTTCTTAACATTATAAGGGTAGTTTCGTCTTTTTCGGTTGAAGTAATAGAAATTAATAAATAAATGAGACGTACTCATACCTTTTAAATTAAAAATAATAAATTTAAGGAATGTAGTCAAACAAACAAGTCTTTCACACTCATGAGTCATCAATATACCCATTCAATTAGAATCAATTTTAAGAGGTTTACAGTGAGAGAGAAAATTAGTGAAACAAACCTCTCTTGATTATCATCTCATCAGACGAAGCTAGAACAATGAACGACGGTGAAGATAATCAAGGTATGCATCATATCATGTGTGTTGTTTTGCCTATTTGTTGGTTTGTATCTGCGAGAACTATTTGTCTATTTGCATGTTAAGAAAATAATGATTTCATGAACTCTAATGTTGATTTTGTTTGGATTTGTAACTGGTATATGTATTTTGATAAGTTGGTGTTTTGAGGGGAATTTATGATGAAAAAAGAAATAAATAAAATGATGTTTAGATGACTATAAAGTTGATTTTGTTAGGATATGTTTGAAGTATTAGGTGATTTGATAGGAATTTTATTATGAAAAAAAGATTGTTTTATTATAAATAAATTGATTTGATTAACTAAAATAAAAGTTCTTTGTTAAAGGTTAGCGAATTAAATTCGGTTAAGGGGAAATGGGTTGAATTTTTTTTTGGGGTTCTTCACTTGGGTGTTTTCTGGGTAAATTATTCATGGAAAATTAAATTGAGATGTTTTTAAAGTGATATATTGTCAAAATATAAAATGATCAAGTGATTCAAGTAAATAAAGGTTTTTTATTTTTTTTTATTTTTTATTTGTGGCTATTTGAATGGGGATTTTCAATGAGTAACATGTGTTTGTTTGGTGATAGTTTTGGTTAGGACATGTTATGGTTTATGACAATAACTTGGGTTGATTAGAGTTAGGACATTTAATTGTTTATTGTTTATTGTTTACGATGGTTGGTGTAAGAATTAAAAAAAAAAAAAAAAAATAGTTATTGTCTTCGCTTTTTTTTTTTTAGTTTACACCATCCGGTTTCCGGGTGGGGAGGATCCACCATACGGTGCAATCAGCCCAGACCACACCCCGATTAATCCGGACTCGCACCGGGTCGGCCCACTAAGAGGTAAAGTACTCCCAATATGTGTAGCTCCGTTCACAAGGAGAGTTGAACCCACGACCTTGCTTAAGGGATAAAAGCGCTGAACCACTCACACCAACACATAATTGGTATTGTCTTCGCTTTTTTGATGTCGGGGTAATAAATATAGATTGTATACTGTGGTGTGTGTTTGATGATCTCATGAAAAAACTTATTAATTTGATGACTATTTAAAAATAAATAAATTATTTGTTATCTTTGTTTGGTTGATGACATGTTTTGGGTAGTAAACATAGGTCATATACATTTGTGTTTGAGGAAACGTTTGGATTTCATGGTAGCAAATGAAATATGAATAACTAACTTGCCAATCACTGCTAGGGTGCATTTTGCTTAGGCAATTTTTTTATTTTTTATTTTTAACTGTTGCAAACCAACGATCCAAATTAGTTTAAGAGAAAATATAATTATTTAAGAAAACCAAGGGTGAATATGGCATGGGAATGTGATTTATATTAAATTATTGTCTTCGTCATGTCAGGTCACATCACTTGGAAACTTGACTATGATATTTTTGTACATTTAGGGCTCGTTTGGTGCGCCGCACTGTATTGTATTAGGAGTTTAAAATGTATTAGAATAATACAATACAATGTTTGGTTTATTTTGCACTGTTTACTGTATTGTATTAGCTAATACATTTTAATTGGTTTAATACGGTGGATATTGTATTATCTAATACAGAATATAAGGTTGTATTAGTTAATACAACATAATACAATCTAATACAAAATATCACCAAACACATGATTGTATAAGAATAATACAGTCCAATACAATACAATCCAATTCAATACAGTCCAATACAATCCAATACAATACAATACAGCGTACCAAACGAGCCCTTATACTCCAACTACATTGAACCGTTAGAGTTGACAGTGTGGGGTTAATGGTAGGGTGTGTTTGTGTTAATTTCTAGCATGTTTCAAAAATGTTGTGAAAAGGAATAAATTCAGGGTATATTTGTGCAATAAACCCTATCTTTTAAGATTTAAGGCTCACTCTTTTAACAAATGTTAAGACTTTGGATTTCAATGATTTTGGGATTTATTTATTTATTTCATTTTACTATTGATTTCAATAATTGCAAACGAGAGAAGCGTAGATGAAGAGATATAAACAAATTGTGAGATTGAGAGAGTTTAAAATGGATGAAGATAGAGCCACAAACCGGGGAACCAATGTAGTAGAATATAATATTTATGGGGAACAAGTAGAATTTTATAAAATTTAATATTAAATATATATTTAAAAAAATCACAATATTAATTACTATTTCATAGAAACTTTATGAGCTTTAACCATTAAAAAATTACATAAGCAACTGCAATCTCATGTAATAGTAAGATTACATAGATTTGATATGTGTAATATTTTCAAATTTGATAATAAAGCATAATCAATTTGGAATTTGTCGTCCTACTTTTCTGAAACCTCGATGCTCGAAAATCCCATGAAGAATAAGCCAAACTGGAAATGCATTTGACAAGAAGATTTTGGTTGGTTTATATCAAAAAAAAAAAAAAAAAAAAAAAAAACTCAATACGTTACACATATTCTTTCAAATTATAAGGAAATTTTTGAAACTGCAAACGTTGAGACTCTAATCTATTTGGTTTTTGGTGCAATAACATGCAAGTCAATTTGTTCATAGACCAAACTTGAATTCAACTTACTTTTACCCTATATTTCATTGTAAAGATTGCTTTGTGACTTCACTAACTTGTGAGTTGTGAATCCACTGAATACGCTCAAAATAGAACTAATTACAATTTCGGATTTTGGGTTGTGATATAGATTATAGCATTATTATACTGGCAATTTTTTTTTTTGGTTTACACCATCCGGTTTCTGGGTGGAGCGGATCCACCATACGGAGCAATCTGCCCAGACCACACCCTGACTAATCCGGACTCGCACCGGGTCAGCCCACTAAGGGGTAAAGTGCTCCCAATATGTGTAGCTTCGTTCACAAGGGGAGTTGAACTCACGACCTTGCTTAAGGGATGAGAGCGCCGAACCACTCACACTAACACATGATTGGTAAAATTATTTTAAAGGTTTTTGTCATTGGTAGTTATACTGGCAATTTTACTACTACACTACTATATCATTTGACTTTTGAGCAGATGGTGTGATAAATTTTGTAAATTTACTTGCAAGCGTACGAGTCTATTATAAAATAGTTTATGCGGAATATGAGGTTGATCCTACGAGGACTGATGAAAAACTAATCGAATCTAAATTTAATCTAATCCTAATCTAGTTAACGAAAGGTGAATTTTGAATTAATTAAAACTAAAAACTAAATTAACATGCAACTAAAATCAAAACTAAATTAAGGAACTAAACTTGCAAACTTTACTCAATGGAAGGTTCAGAATCCACCTTTATTAACATTGCAAGGTTTTACTATTCGAATTATTAATTCACTGGATTTTGTGTAGCAATTTAGAAATCAATCCAATGCTTTCTCAAGATTTATCAATTAAGTGCTTAAAAATTAATCTTTTGTAAATTCTTTAATCCAATTGACTTAATGTATAAGACCCAAGTATTACATGTATCCGATATCTGAAAAACATATAGTCAAGGTTCTTAATTTAAACATTAAAACACAAATTCCGATTAATAAAACCAATCGTAACTACCCAAATTACTTGATATTAAGGGTGAAACAATTTAATTAATATTAATCAATGCAAAATAAGAATTATAAACATTAAAACCAATTTGGGAATTATACTGAGTAGCAAAACAATTGCAATATCAAATAGGTTTTATCCTACACCTCATAAATAAATTAGAAACACATGGTGAAATCAAGAACAAAAATTGAATTAAAACCCTGCATGACGACAAGAATGTGGTTGCGAGTTCAGTACGAATTCGAGCCAAGTCAGCACCAACTTTTGCACCTAAGAATCACCAAGTCTGTTGTGCACTCTTTTCTTCTTCACGGCTTCACACACAAAAGCTCTCAAATCCTCTTTTATTCTTCGACTGCGCAAACCCCCCCGAAGTCTCTTTTTATTTTTTGCTTTTTATATAATCCTCTCCCAGCAGTCCCCATTTTGTTGGCCTAACTTTTTTTTTTTATTTTTTTTTATGAGTAATGCTAGACGTCCCAATTTTTTTTTCCCAAATGATGTGGCACGTGAAGTGTAAGCATCTTATAAATCTTGAGATTATATAGTGACTAGTGTAATGTCGACACCTCACGAGCCACATCATTTGGGACAGAATTTGAAAAAAATAAAATTAGGACGTCTAACATTACTTTTTTTTTTTTTATATATTTTGTGATCCACACAATCCACACGTGCACATATTTTCATTCTCTTATTTTGCTTGAACTTTGACTTGAATGAGAATTGGACTTTTTTCTTGGAATTGGATTATGGGCCTTTGAATTGGGCTTGATCTGGACAAGCTTTTGGGTCTGAAATTCTTCTTTTGATCAAAGTCAATTTAATCTTTTAAAATACTCAAATTAACTTCACTTCCAAACTCAACTGCTTTTTGTTCATGTTTCACCAAAATGAATCTAATTAAAATAAAACTAATATAAAATTGGACTATTAAATCTATTTTTAGGGGCTATATATATATAATATGCTCATCAGCAGGATCCATCATATATTGGGCCGTGTTCATATTTCAAAACAAGTTGATACAATCACAACATTTCAAAGTCCATGAGGCAATTGGGTTTTAAAATCATTATAGGAAAACAAAATATCAAAATTATGTCTATACTACCAATTTAATTTCAAGTTATTGTTTTCTTTTTTCTGTTTTACTTAATTCAAGAGTTTGCATTTCATTACCATTAAACATCAATTCATGAAATGATAAATTGCATTTTATTGTTCCATTCCTTGCTATTGCTACTATTGTATATGTTGAGATCAAACGGTACATGTACTGCTCTAATATATAATTGGCTACACAAATGGATTTGGGCATGGCTCGACCGGACTATAGATATTCAAACAAGAGATAAGAAATTCACTAATATCATTTCCTTTCATTTCTCTTGTATTCCATCAAACCAAACACATTGTAAACATAGCTAAACCAAATAATTTATCATAGTCAAATCCTTTAACAAAACATTATTATCAACTCAGGAAGTGATAATAAACAATATTCAAGCAATATTTGATACATTGATGAATGATGACCCATCGAAATTTTTAATCTCTTTATTTAACGTTCAAGTGTGTTAATCTCTCACTAAAATTCGTTTACTATCTTTGTCACATGATACATTTCGTGAGCTTAATACAACATTATTTTGTAATTTTTGAACATAAATTGTAATTTTCTTGATAAAAATTTGGGTTCACAAATGTATGATAAATTCTTTTATTTTGATATATTTCATTATTCTCTGTTTTACTCAATTCATGAGATGATAAATTGCATTTTATTGTTCTGTTCCTTGCTACTGCTGCTATTGTATATGTCGAGATCAAACAGTACATGTGCTGCTCTAATATAGAAATGTCCACACAAACGGATTTGGACATGACTCGATCGAGCTATAGATATTGAAACAAGAGATAAGAAATTCACTGTAGAGTTGGGTTAGCCCATCTTAGCAAACACATAGGCTCAAGCAAGAAGCCCAAGTCTAAAGTTCAATCCAGAAGCCCAAAAACGAGTTAGCCAACTGAAGTCAAGCCTGAGTTGACCAGATATTTCCAAATATATAAACGGTGCGTTTTTGGCATCAGCTGAAGATATCTGATTTCAGATGTGGTCACGTGATGCCTTCCAACGTGGCAAGTGTTTATTGGGCGGTGGAGATTTCAGTAGGTGACTCAGATGATAAGCTTATTTAAGCATCAAGGAGAGAGAAAGCCAATAACTGATTCATTCTGATTTTTAGAGTTGGGAAATAGGTGCTCTCTCTCTTTAGAAAGTTCTCTCTCTCGCGAAAACTCTCTTGTGTGTGATCTCTGTAAACTTGGTGAATCCAAGTGGGTTTCTTTGTAATTTCTTGTGAGATTATTGTGTTAGAAGAGTGATTTGAGCGTGTATTCTTGATTGTGAGGTTGAGAGTGTTCTTTGTGGTTATGTGAACAGATCGTGTGGTGATTTAGGGCAGCTATCAGTTGTGTTGACAGATCTGTGGAAATTTATGGGTTTGTATTCAGATTTGTGGTGTGTAAACTTGCTTGTACAAACTTCATAGATAGTGGAGAGAGTCTTCTCTGTGAAGGCTCAACGTGGTTGTAGGCCCATTCTTGGCCGAACCACGATAAGTCTTGGTGTTTCTTTTTTCTTCTCTACTTTGCTTTTAGTTTGTGTTGATTCTTGTTGATTTTTAGTTCTATAGTTTATACTCCATATATGATCTGTTTAGGTTATATTTGTGGTCTATTTTCGTCTTCTAATTACTATTAATCACATGATCTTTAATTCTTTAATTGCATGTGATAGGCTTAGATAGTTGATACTAATTGTTTAGTACTTTTAGGTTTATTCTTGTTGTTAATCTGATGATAGCATGATAAGCAGTTTGTATTTTTGGCTATCAACATTGTTGCATATATATTCTGTTATTGCTGTTCATTTTGATATATATATATATATATATATATGCATGTTCTTCTTTATTGTTTTAATGTAAAAGCAATAGTCACATATTAACAGGTCATTACAATTTATATTGGTACTGCACGTGTTATGTTCTTAGTATAAATCAATATTGTTAGATTGCTGGTTATAATTGATTAGTACAGATTTTTCAATTATAGTTGTTGTTAAGAATTTCTTACAGTTTTATCAAGAGAGAACAGGTGTTGTGTTGGTCTTGAATAGACCTGATTTCACAATATTCACCAATATCATGTCATTTCATTTCTCTTGTATTCCATCAAACCAGACACATTGTAAACATAGTTAAACCAAATAATTTGTCATTGTCAAATACTTTAACAAAACATTATTATCAACTCATGAAGTGGTAATAAATAATATTCAAGCAATATTTGATACATTGATGACCCATCAACATTTTTTATCTTTTTTTTTAAAAGTTTAAGTGTGTTGATCTCTTACTAAAATGCGTTTACTACCTTTATAATCTGATACATTTTGTGGGTTTTAGTTTAATACAACATTATTTTGTGATTTTTGAATATAAATTGTAAATTTCTCGATAAAAGTTTGGATTTATAAATCTATCAGAAATGTATGATAAATTCTTTTATTTTGATATATGTTAATTAATTTTTTGTTGAATCTTAATTTTTCATAATACATTTTTAGTAAATTTTTAAGATAAATGTTTAATAGTTTTCCTTGATATATTTTAGAAATACGAATACATTGGAGATAATTTGGGAGATGGGTTTGATCTGGTGTTCTAAATTTGTCACATTTATTTTGTTGATTTATAAATAAATAAATCGATGAAAAGTGAAATCACAAATAAAATAAAATGTGATTTTAATGAAATTATATATATATATGGGTTCTACTATGTTACCGAGATTCTACTCCTAGTAACATTACTTGGCTCTCAAGTTGAGAACTAGGTATCTTGATAGGTAGTAACTGATTACAACTAAATAAAAGTCATTAAAACAAGAAGATAAATAAAAAAAAACATGTACTTAAAAAAATTAATAAAAAATATTTTAATTATTTATTAAGTAAAAAATTAATTAAAAATATTTTAATGTTTAATTTTTTTTAAATAAAAGCGATCAAAACAAACGGATATAAAAACGTTAAAATTAGTAAAATAAAATAAAAATCATAACAAGTAAATGTAAACTTTAACCAATATGACATATCTTGATAATTATTTCAACGTAAATATTACAACTTTAATGTTACATGTAACCATACTTTTGTAATACGTGGCCACGTTTATGTAATATGTAACAAGTACATCTTAATATGTAAAAATTAAAACATATATAAAATGACGATAACTAACATGATATTGCAAAGTTAGTAGCTAGTTATGCATCCGTAATCATGTTACACTCATCCGTAATCATGTTACACGTAACTACTCTAATGTAGCATATAACAATTTTATTTTAAAGTGTAAAAACTAAAACTTAAAATATACCCAATTGACATAGTTTGTAACCATTCGAACTAAATGTAGCTAGTTAACATGATGTTGCAAATTTAATGTATGATGTAAACAATATAATGTAGTTAGTAGCCAGTTATATATAAATATTGCAAGTTAACATGATGTTGTAACTTTGACGCTACATTTACCTATACTCATGTTACACATAACTAATCTATCATAGTTTATAACAATTTTATTTTAAAGTGTAAAAACTAAAACTTAAATTGTATCCAATTGACTCGTAACCATTCACACTTAAATGTTGCTAATTAATATGATGTTGCAAATTTAACATATGATGTAGTTAAAGCAACTCCAATGTTGCTTCAAACAGCCCACCAACTTCAAGTTGAAGCAGACCGTTCACAAAGACTTGCCTCAACGTTGCTTCAAAATTCAATTCTTGAAAAAAAAAAAAAAAAAAAAAAACTTTTGTATTAAGGAACAATAGTGTGCACAGTTCCACAACACAAAACTTTTTTTTTTTTTTTTTAACCTTTTGTTTTTTTTTTTTTTTTTTTTTTTTTCTAAATTAACTCTTTTATACTTAATTAAAATGATATGTATTCCTAAAAAATATACCATTGGAAAGAGCTTGTTGAGATTTTTAAAATAACACCCATATTGATATACATATTTGTTGATATTTAGCCCATCCCATTCACGTTTGTGGCCTAAAAGATGAAGTCCAATGATGAAAGGTAGTTGAAGCCAGTAGAAGCCCAACAGAATTGCTCTCAGTTCAGATCTACTACCACTTATCCATACGACATCGTTTCATTGGCTTATCAAGTTGTTATTGTTGAGTCAAGATTACATGCTGATTTGGCAACAATTGATAGGCTAATCTGAAGTGATGTGAATCTTATCTGATAAGGAGTATATAAGTTGAAGCAAAGGAGAGAGAAATCAGTTTTTGGTTTATAGGGTTTTCGTTTATTTCTCAGAGGCTTTTCTCTATGTATTTTCTTCTTGTGTTCTTGGTGTTCATCTTGAATATCAAGGTTTTCTGTTGTGAATCTATGAGAGTGCTAGAAGAATGAAAGAGAGGTTTGAGTGTGGTGATTCTATTGATGTAACTTGTGAGCATTTATGAGTTGAATCTTAGGTTTAGGGTTTGCTCTAGGTTGTATTGGTTGAGTAGTTATGTTCTGGGATTTCTGGGCTCCTTTTGAGAGTTTGTTGTGTTATTCTTCTAGGCAGATTAAGGCTGTAAAGAATACTACATATAGTGACAGTTTTTTCAAAGTGGCTCAACGTGGATGTAGGCTTTGTTTAGCCGAACCACGATAAATCTCTTGTCTCTTTACTTTCTTTTGCTCATATTCCATATTTGTTTACTTATATTGCTTAATCTGGTTTAGTTGGTAGATTGGATTATTACTTTCTTGTCTATAAGTATTTCTTGCAGGTTCTAGATTTAACAAGAAAGGCTCATTAGGTTTTTGTAGTCGTACAAAACTCTAACAATATTTAATTCATTTAATTCACTTATTAATTATATATTAAAATAATGTTAAACTTTTATAATAATTTAAATATTTACTGGGAGAATATTATTTAAAGATGTTTTTTTTATAACATTTGGTATTGAACATTAAGTGGAAAAAAAATTAGTGTAAATATATTCCCATAATAATTCTCATTCAACTCTAAATTGAAGTTGAAGTTGAAGTTGAAGTTGGTGCAATACATTGGAGTTGCTCTTAGTAACCATTTATACATAAATGTTGCAAGTTAACATGATGTTGCAACTTTGACGTTACATGTATCCATACTCATGTTATATGTAACCACTCCAACGTAGCATATAACAATTATATTTTAAAGTGTAAAAACTAAAACTTAACATGTACCTAATTGACATAGCTCTTTATAATTCAATCGTAAATGTTGCAAGTTGACGCGACGTTGCGAGTAAAATGTAGAATGTAGATAATATGAATATATGATGTAGTTGACAACCATACAGACGTATGTAAATGTTGCAAGTTAGCGTGATGTTGTAACTTCAACAATATATGTACTCATATATTCTTATTATATGTAACTGCTTTAATGTAGTGTGGCGGTAAAAAAATTAGCCTTAGGCCTAGAAGATGTGCCTAATGTTAATTTAAGGCTTGTTATATAACTTTTAGGGATTAACTTTTGCCACAAAAAAAGTTAAAGCGCCCAATAACTCTTATTACTAACCAAGTCATATTGTCATCCACCCTCTGAAAGAGTATGGATAGGCTGACAGATTGCTAGCCTGTGATCTTAATGATCACACAACGAACCGATCATTAATCTTCCTCCAATAAATAGGAAACCCTTCAATCATCAAAAGAGTTTCAGTTTCTTATTACGAAATAGCTACTTAGGAAATATTCAATTGATTCACACACTTGTTGAACGAAATACTCTCGTAGATTGTTCTCTCTGATTGAACTTGTAAGATCCTTTATTTGTGTTGGTTTGATTCCATTGCAAAACTCTCTATATTTGTATTAGTAGTTGCTTAGGTGTTTCTTGGAAGAAAGGAGCCTCAAAGGTGAAGAAGCAACATCTTGTGCAAATTTCGTCTACAAGGGGAACATCGCATACTTGGATGCTAAGGTATCAAGATTCTTCTTCCTCTTGCAAGGTGTTAGCGCACACACACATAATTCATATATGTGTGTCCCTGCATCATAGTTCAAACATTTTCTATAATACTTTCACACACATTTAGTATGCACATGCATTTATCTCATTGTTGACAATCTTGTAGAATTGCATGTTTTTCTCACTATCACTTAGATATGGCATGCTTGTGTTGCATAGTGTTTATTTATTTGTGTTTCTTATGTTTTGGTCTTGAACATGATCTTATTTGATTCCTTATTGAGTTCCGGTCATTTCAGTTACTCATTTGTTAAGTTTTGAGTCCATACGACGTAGTTATGCTACTTTGCATTCTCATTCGTTGAGTTGTCTTCATCGTCATTTTCCGAGATGAATTCTCAACATTTTATCAAAGTTTCATAGTCTTCGTTGTGCATGAGAGAGTCATGGTTCGTAATCCGAAAACATATTCGAATTCGAAGTTCGAAGGCTCCAATACGATCGAAGAACGTGAGAGGTGCGCGAGAGGGGTTTGCATGGCCAAATGCCATGCCTTAGCCACCACGTGTGGAGCCCGTAGGACCCACGGCCATAGCAGCCCTCTGGTCCCATAGGCCACACGCACCCCACATGGGAGTGTGACATGGCTACCTCTGATTCACTTGAAGCTTCTCTCTCTTGAAAGCTTTTAAACCTCCTTCATTCCCTCCCATTCATTCCAAGGAGAAAAATTGAAAAAGAAGAATACCATAAATTTTCTCTCAATTTTTGTTTTCTTATTTTGATCATAACTCTCTCATACGAACTCGAAATTGAGTGATCCAAAAACCAAAATTGTTGGTCTTGAAGAGAGCTATAAACCCCAAGTATTTTTAGAGTCATTTGAATTTGTGATTATTCGCAGCAAGCTGTTCTTCAGTCCAAGTTTCATCATTGTATGTTAAACTTCTTCTTCTCACTTCATCTTTTGATCTGCACTTTAATCTTTCAATTTAATAGATGATTTGTGTTTAGAATGATGTTAGAACATATTCTAGGGGTGGTTGATCATTTGGTAATTGAGTTTTAGCTTTGTGATTTCTCTTGAACATATATTTGCTAAACTTGATTAAACTTGAAATTGATTCTAGAAATGATATATGTGATGTGCTTTATGACATTTTCTAGGTTTAATTTCATGATCTAAGAACTAGGTTTTTAGTGTGATATATTGAATATTCATACCTTGTTCTTATTGATTCACATGCTTTGATTTCTAGATAGATTTTGTGATTGTGTGTTGAAAGCATATTCTAGAATATCTCTAAGCATGTTCATAGAGCTTGTTTGATCATCTTGCTTTATTTGATTGTGTTTGCATCATTTGCATCACTTAGATCATTGCCTTGTAATAGGTTGAAGTCTCTTGCAAAGTGAGTGAAGCTTTGTCTTGAGCAAGAAGACTTGGCTAGGAAAGGATTCCGGATAGCCAAGTAAGAAGCCTTAGTTAGAATCAAGAGGATCTGGATAACTAAGCAAAAGTCTCAGCAAGGAGTTGCGTACTCTGGATGGTTGAGCTTGGGTAGCTTGACTAGGATCCTAGTGATCTAGATTGCTAAGCGAGGAAATCTTCCTAGAGGCTTGAGAGCCTTGGATATGGAGTTGCTCTCTAGAGGTGTAGGACACATCTTGGATAGAGGTATAAGACACATCTTTGATAGAGAGTAGGCTTAGTGATTCACTAGCCCGAGGGTTGATTAGGATTTAATAGTTTAAAGTGGATATCATAGTGTTGATAGCTTTGAGTGTGTAATTCCTTTTCGTATAGTGGATTTGCTTTACCGGTGGTTGTGGATTCAACCTGTGGATGTTTCCCCTTTGAGGTTTTACCATGTAAAAACATTGTGTCTCATTTTCGCTTTATATTTCTTTATCTTCCATATGTTCACTTGTATTGATTCTTTTGTATATTGATGCTTACATGAATTGATTCATATTATACAATTGTTATATCATTTCAAGTATTCATTTCATTCTTATATTCCGTATTTTTGAATATTGGAAGAATTTGGGACTATACCTATCCACTCCCCCCCCCCCCCCCCACCCTCTAGGTATAAAACACTATTGCTTTAAGGGAATTTCAGAACTTCACGTCGACAACAATCCTCTTGCCAACCAGACTTGCTTGATCCGACCCTTTACCAATGAACCATCAAGGTCATACCATCCTCCGTTAAACGACCTACTATTTGTTTATCATTCTTATTTTATTTGCTATCTTTTTTGTCTATCTACTTGTCATTTTACTGACTTAAGCGTCATAGTCCCTTTGGCTAGCACCACCCCAATGTCCTATATACTTTACGTTTACCTTTTTTGGGTTTTGCATGATGTCGGTATCTATTCCGATCAGTTGTAGATCTGACCATCTATACGTAAAATGTAATAAATCAATCTAATCTATAGAATGTAAAACATAGACATAAAATTTAGAATATGTCCACATATGTCCCCTTGAATCATTTGTAGGAATGATGAGGATTCAAAGCCAACTTTAGAATGAGATGGTTTTATTACCAATTTCCCTTGTGAACATGTAGTACATAAATTTTCGTGGGATAAAAGAATCTTTGGTTCTCTAATGGATGCCCATGAGAATTTTCAATGATTTTACGCATCATTGTAGATCCCGGGTGACCAAGACGGTCATGCCAAAGCATAAATATTTTTGGATCTGAGAACTTCTGGTTCATAACTGCATAAATTTCTACACCTCTTATAAGAGTGTAATATAATCCAGATGATAAACCACACAGCTTTTCCATAATGAGCTTCTGGCCTGAATCATGAGAAGTAATGCACAGATACTCAATATTCTCATCACTTATAGTTTCTATGTGGTATCCATTACACCATATATATTTGAAACTAAGTAGATTTCTTCTGGATCTACTTGAATATAAAGCATCACTGATATATATTTTAGTATTGTTTGGTAACAATATTATAGCTCTATCGGAGCCCTCTATCAAATCTGCTGGACCCGATATTGTATTAACATTTGCCTTGAATAAGGTTAAATTCAGAAAGTATTTTTGATTCCGCAGTATCATATGCGTCGTTACACTATCGGCCAGACATATATCTCCTGTATCTTGTTTTTCAATATCACTCAACTTATCGTTTAAAGACATATCTATTCACAAAACAAAAACAAAAATAAATAAAGTGCACATCAGATAGAGTGATTAAAAAGGTATATATTACATAAGGAATATTTACATAAACATTTCACATGATAACAAAAAAAATATTACAAGTAGTACTTAATTGGTACAGATATTTCCATCACCAGTTGAAGTGGTCACTTTATCATTTGGATCATATAGGAAACCAGAAACATTAAATTGAGTAATATCCATAAAATCTGAATCCTCCATGGAATTAGTTTCGGGATTCTTTCCCTTTTCTTTTTCTTTGAGCGAAGCTTGATAAAGCTCAACTAAATGTTTAGGTGTGCGGCATGTACGTGACCAATGATTATGACCCCCACACCTAAAACAGATACTATCATCTTTCTTAGGCCCCTTTTGGATTCTTTTCCCTTTATCTAGTCTGGCTTTATAAACATTCCACTTATGAGGAGTGTTTTCATTCCTTTGATTATAACCACTCGGACTAAAGTAACCATATGTTCTTTCACGACCCCGACCATGGCCACGACCACGACCACGGTAGGAATTGCGACCGCGAGTATTTCCTTCAATAGTGTTAGCATTCACTTATGGGAACGTTGTAGAGCCGATCGGGCGTGATTTATGATTTTTTTATTAAGAGCTCATTATTTTTCTCTGCAACCAGGAGACATGAGATTAGCTCTGAATATTTTGAGAATCGATATTCTCGATATTGTTGCTGTAATATCATATTAGAGGCATGAAAGGTTGTAAATGTCTTTTCCAGCATATCATTTTATGTTACATCCTGACCACACAATTTCAACTGTATAGTGATTTTGAATAAAGTAGAATTGTACTCAGCGACTGATTTAAAGTCCTGAAAGTGTAAATGTTGCCATTGATACCTTGCATTTGGTAATGCAACATCGGGTTGGTTATCAAATTGATTTTTCAGCTCTTGCCATAGAACTTCTGGTTCTGTGACAGTTAGGTATTGTGCTTTTAAATCCTCATGTAAATGGTGACGGATAATAACCATGGCAGTAGCTTTATCTTGTTCATATGCCTCGGCCCCATTTTCAATAGTGTAATACAGGCCTTCTGATTTTAGAAGTAATCTGGCATCAATAACCCAGGACATATAATTTTATCCAGACACATCCAGTGCAGCAAATTTCAACTTGCAAGCTTTGCCAGTATTACAGTTTCTGGTATCTGAAAATCACAATCGGGGTCAGAACTTCTGGTCTGATAAAAATCCGAGGAATTTAAATCTTCAAATATATAAAAGAATAAATTCAGAAATTTCATATTTCGGCAATAATAAATAAATCCATGAATTTCAGGTTCTGGATGGGTGACCAAATTTGTTTAAATAAAAATTACAAAATAAAATGCATAATAATAAATGTGGAAGAAGTAAATCTAGAACTGTAGGTTCTGGTAGGTTGGTATAGCCAATCTTATAAAAGCAAATAAATAAATAAATGTGGGAAAGTAAATCGCGTAAAAGTAAATAAAATGCGGGAAAGTAAATTGCGTAAAAGTAAAAACGCGAGAAAGTAAATTCAGAACTACAGGTTCTGGTATTAATAAATAAAAATTTGGAAAATTCAGGTTTTAATTATACTAAATTCAGAACTTCAGGTTCTGGTAATAAATTTAGGAACTTCTGGTTCTAATAGTAATAAATTCAGAACTTCAGGTTCTGGAAATAACAGCATCGTGCTGATAACGTGTTATAATGAAATTAAAACTATAGGGAGTAATAATTAAGTAAAGAACAAAGAAATAAATAATAAATAAAAGAGAATATAAGAAGGGATGATAGATGAAGAAAAATAGAAATAGGCGAGAGAAATATTGCCTTTTTGCTATATATTTCTGATAACAACAGTTGAATAACAAAAACAAAAACAAAAACAAACGTTTACAATGCAAAACTAACTTATAGATGGAAGGACCAACCAAAACATGCCAAACAAAATGTCACTCTTCAATTTTGCATGAGGACAAAGAATTTTGAGATGGCACGTGCACTAGCTTCTTTAAGAATCCAAGGGCAAATTGTGGTGGAAAACCACACACATGTCATAATAATGTTGTAATTATTATTATTATTATTTTGTGTTGTTGGATTGTATTATTCATGTAAATATATTTTATTAAGTTTTGTTATCTTAAGCGTCTTAAGAAACGTATATTAAATAATAGAGTAATGCTACATTGCCCAAATCTGGTGCCCAAATGATGTGGCAACAATGTAGACCATTTATTTAAATTATATTAAATTTGCATGATTTAAATGAATGGTCTATATTGTTGCCACATCATTTCAGCACCAAATTTGGGCAATATAGCATTACTCTAAATAATAATAATAAATAATAATATAAACAATTGGCTACCATGTGTGAACTAAAAATTGGCCATCAGATAGATTTTTCATTTTCACGTTTTCTTAATGTTATTGGTACTACCAGTTTCAAGTTAAGATTTTTTAATTAGTTTTATTAAAGATTCTTCAATATTAACCCTTGGATTACTTGTAAGAAATCTAATGGTCAATAAAGCACCCAATAACATTACCTTTTAGGGGTCGTTTGGTATGCCGGCATCTTGGCATGGGAATGAGAATCTGATAGGATTCCCATGTTTGTTACTAGGTTCGTATTTTCAGATTTCCAGGAATGTGAATCCTATGGGAATCACATTATCCTCCAAGGGGGTAATGTGATTCCTGCCCCAATAGGTGGGTTTCAGATTCCCCTCCATCTGATTCCCACCTCATTAAAAAAATTTATTTTTATTTTATTTTCTTCTTCTTCTTCGTTCTTCACCAACTTCTTCTTTGTTCTTTGTTCTTCTTCTTCGTTCATCAAAATCATTCCAAAAACACAATCCAAGTTTCTTCAATCAAATTCCTCAAACAAAAACCAAAAATCAATTCCACAAACCCAAATCAATTCCGATAATCCAAACTTTTCATTCAATTAAAACCACATCAATTTCAAAACACAAAACAAAAAATTTGGGTTTCAAAGAGGCCGGCCGGAGGCAGCAGCCATTGAAAACAAATCTGGGTTTCGATCAAGATGACGATGAGCATCGATCTGGGTTTCGATCATGACTGATGGAGCAGATATGGGTTTTGATGATGACGAAGAAGAACATCGATCGACGAGCAGATCTGAGCAGATCAAGCACCTTCCATCGACGAGCATCGACGACGATGACGATGACGATCCCAGCCGGAAGGAGGCGACGACGATGACAAACGAAAACTCGGTTGGAGGCTACGAAGATGACGATGGCGATGATCTGAGAGAAAGACAGAGAGAGAGAGAGATGGAAAGAGATGAAAGGATCTGGGTTTTGCACTTTGGGCTTGGGAAAAAGATGAACGAGATGAATTGATGTTAGATTTTTTAGTTTTTAATAAATAAATAAATAAATCAAATTCCCATGTACAACCAAACACTTTTACTTGATATTCCCAGGAATCCGACATTATATTCCCATGCACAACCAAACACATGTATACAACTTTCCCAAGAATCACATTCCTAGGTTTCACTTTCCCAGGAATCACATTATTTTGATTACCCCATAACAAACGGCCCCTTAGTCTTTTACAGCAACTTAGCCAAATCTATATATATAGAGAGAGAAATTTTCAAACCAGTGCATCCTGAGTCACTGGTTTTACATGATTTGACTCAAGTGTGTATGCACTTGTCAAAGTTTCTCCATAATGAGCGACTCACATTCAATATCCTGATAAAGTTATACCAGGACGTCTTGACTAAACCAGGACTATACTAAATGAAATTATTCCTGAAATGTTTATAATCAAGTAATTCTATAACTTTGTTGCGATAAATGTTCAATTTTAGTTTTTTCATGAGTTTTGTTAAGTTGTGTTGAAACTTAGACATAATTATTGCTGTGTAAGAGCATCTCCAACCATGCTCTCTGAAATTTAGCTAGTAAAGAGCATTTCCAAGGGGGCTATCTAAACAAGTTCCTTAGCTAAATATTTTTTGAATTTAAAATATAAATAAATTTATTTTGTTTTAAATTGTATTTAGTTTAAAAATATTAAAATAATAAGAAAGAGAAGATAGAGAGCATGGAATGACTCCATAAATTTGGAGAGTGCCTTGGTAATTCTCAGAAATAGGGAGCCATTTGGAGAGTCCCTTTGAGTGCTCTAAAACCATCTCCACTAGTTATTTTAGCTAAGAAGCATGTTTAGAGAACTTTTAAGAGCATCTCCAATGCAAATATACATTTTTGAGTTTCTAAATAGTGCAACATCAGCATTTCTATTCATTATGGGCCCATTTTTGAAATTTTTTTTTAGAGAAATGCATATTCATATCTCCAATGCAATTATCTAAAGTCAAATATGCATCCATTTTATGACCAGTCATAATAAAACAATTATTTCATTCTCTCTCCTATTTTATTTTACAATTAAATGAGCTTTAATCTTATTGGTAAAAAAAGTTAGAAATCCTAGTCATCATTTCTATGAGAGTTTCTAGAATTAGAAACCCAACTTCATATTCTCTAACTTTTTTTTTTTTTTTTTGCCACATCTTCTCCATATTCAACTTAGTTAATAGCAGTGAAGAGAGTTTTTCTAACTTCTTTAATATCTATCCTATGTGGCAGTCAAGTTTCTCCAAATGCATAATAGCATTAGAGATGCTTTAAGCTCCCTACATTTGGAGAGTACTTTGGTAGTTCTCTAAAATAGGGAGCCATAATATAGAGTGGTTGGAGTGTAAAAAAAACCATCCCCGCTAGCTATTCTGGCTAAAGAGTGGCTTTATGGAGTATGGTTGGAGATACTGACATATATAGCGAACGGAGTTGGAGACTTGTTAGTCGTGATATCAAGCAAAATGTTGTGTCATCATAGGAGGGTAAAGATGATTTCAATTTGTATAGTTTACTGACTATAATATTTGGAAATCCGTACATCAATTGTATGAACTATAAAGTGGAAACTTATGCAAAAACGAAGATTTATGTAATTTTTACATTTTTTTAGGGTTAATATTAAAAACTTCCCTTTTCCTTTCAACTATTATTGGTTGTGTAAAGAACTATGCTTTTATTCAATAACCTCTCTTGAAATTTAACACCGTTAGCATTCCGTTAAATTGACATTCATTTGACAGATAAAAAAACTATTATGCCAATTTTCTTTTAAACAAATTAATTAAAAAAATAAAACTTTATAAAATAATTTTAAAAAAGTAAAATAAAAAAACAAATTAAAAATGGGAAAATCAGCAACTGGTGGTTCAACGACCTCTACGGACCGAGTCAAGTTCCCCACGCTATTCGACGAGCGTGGAGGAACTGAATCTCCTCCTCTGCACTGTTGGAGGAGATTGAAATCTACCAGGATAGAGGAGACGTGCAAGTGGATCTCCATCTCCTCCACTATCGCTGAGGAAATTCATGTCTCCTCCGCTCTGGTAAAGGAGATCGATCTCCTCACTAGTGCATTGGTGGAGTTCGATCTCCTCCACCATCATGGAGATTTGCGTCGCCATTGATACTGGCCGTGGATGACCCCAATTGCAATCTAATCAACACCGGTCGTGGATAACCTCCATCGTAACCGACATCGGATAGCTTATATCCTTACAGATCCATTGGTCTCCAAATCCATCCACAAACCACAACACTAAAACCATATCCATAAACTGATTTGTTGATTTTTTTTTTTTAAAAAAAAACATTGTTCCTATTGAAGGAGAGAAGACGAGAGAGTTCTGAGATCAAATTGGTGAATGTATAAAGATTAATGGTGTAATACTACACCATTTCAGACTAAGATAAATTAATTAGTTTTTTTTTTCTTTTTAAAGACTTTAAATGTCCAAAATACCTCTACACCGTTATTAATCACTGACATCTGTTAAATTTCAAGGGATGTTGTTGAATAAAAGCATATTTATCTACACATCGAATAATAGTTGAAAAGTCATGAGAGGTTTTTAATATCAATCCTTTTTTTTTTATTAGAACTCGTTTGACAGATCGTATTGTATTGTATAGTATTGGATTGTACTGTAATGAACTAGATTGTACTATTGTTATTATAATCACGTGTTTGGTGATGTATTGTATTAAACTGTATTAAATAATACAAATGTTCAATCTTCAATCTTCAAAATATCCTAATTACCTCATCCTTCAAAATCGTTTTCCGATTCCGATTCCGATTTCAATTCCTCTTCTTCTTCTTTAACCAACAACGACTTCGACATCACCGCTACCAACAAATCTGCTTCGCCACCTCCTCTTCTTCCACCTCTAGGCGATCCACTGTCT
This sequence comes from Acer campestre, assembly GCA_954870605.1. Taxonomy (NCBI): domain Eukaryota; kingdom Viridiplantae; phylum Streptophyta; class Magnoliopsida; order Sapindales; family Sapindaceae; genus Acer; species Acer campestre. The sequence continues at coordinate 13,056,979 of OX940802.1, read as the reverse complement.
GTGCACCAACAAATCTTCTTCGATTGTATTGTTAGAATTTTCAAGAAATAGTGGCGGTTTAGGTGTGGATTTGGTGGTGGTTTGGGTGGATTTGGTTGTTGCAAAAAGAGAAGATATTGTTTGATGTTTGGATTTGGGTGGTTTGGTGTGGATGTTTATGGGTTTGGGAAGATGAAGGTGAAGGTTGGGTTGTGAAGAAAAAATGGTAATACCATACAAAGAATGGATGTTTATGGGTTTGGGAAAATAAAGATGAAGGTTGGGTTTTAATACAATACATCATAATACCATATGATATTCTGTATTAGCTAGTACAAAGATTGATGTATTAGGTGTAAAATTTTATATTAAATTAATACAATACAATTAACTCCAACTGAACCCCAAGTATAGTATTGTATTGTTTTAATACATTTTAAAGGGCTACTACTAGGGGTGTGCAAAAAACATCCAAACCGAACCAACCCGACCAACCCAACCCATAAAGTTTGGGTTGGTTCCATTACAAATATAAAAAATGGGTGATTCAGGTTGTCTTTTGGACAAACCGATTAAAGGTGGTTCGGTTTGGATTGAGTGAAACCAACCCAAACCAAACCACATATTTTAGAAAGTAAAACTAAAATATAAAATCCACCTACACTTTATAACTTTTACTAATTACTTTAAGTTTTGTAGTTTATTTATTTGTTTTGATATAATTCTTCTGATTGATTGATGTATTAGGGTTTCTAAAGTATAGATGTTGTCAAACATGTCTTTAATCAGGGTATATATACATGTATATATATATAATTAATATTTTATGTTATGATTTTTTATAATATAATACAAAAAAATAAAAAATAAAAAAATTTGAGTTCAAATCTAAATCGATAAACCTATCCAAACCAACCCGACCTTTTTTTGTTTGGTTTGAAAAATCACATTGGTTTGATTTGGGTTAAAATATAGTCAAACTGATCCATATTGATTTGGGTTGACATTGAACTTCAGCCCAAACCAAACAAAAAACGCACACCCCTAGCTACTACAATACAATACATGTCACCAATCATGGCCTTAGTACGTTGAGGGAAATGGGTTGTTAGATAAGATGCTCATTTCACCATGATATTGTTAAAATGTACATTGAATTTTCAATTGCAAGTTTTGTCAATAAGATTGTGCAAGGATGCTTAGGGCCTGTTTGGCTAAGCTTTTGGAGAGCTTAGAAGCTCTTTTGGAGCCTAAAAGTGGCTTTAGAGTATGTTTGGATGATTTGCCAAAAGTGCTTATTAGTGTTGAAAGCTCTTTTGCCAAAAGCCAGGTCCAACATGCTTCTATTAGAAGAGCTTTCCAAAAGACCGGGAAGCTAAAATTTTTGTTTAATGAATTTTTCATATTTCCGTTTTTACCCTTCTTGGTATAAATAACAAATTAAAAATTTCATTTGTATCCCACACACCCATTTACACAGAACATGTTTTTCTCCTCTTTCACATGAACCCTAGCTGAAAATTTCATCTAAAATCTCCTCAAATCCTTTTAATACTTTTCACCATTGCTTTCTCTTCATCGTAGTCAACTCATTCTGTATGTTATGAATTCCATTAAGCTTGCTGCAAAGGTCATCGCCGCCGCAAAGATCTTCGTCAACCTCCTCTCTCTCTCTAGCTTCTATTGAAATTTTGATACAAATGTAACAAATTATGGGTACTGGGTTTATGGGTTCTGTGTATTTGAAGATAGAGATGTAAAATGAATTTGTGCGATACTTTAATTAGGGTTTTGGTTTGTGTAATTGAATAAGTGGTGGGTCTGGTTTCAAATTCCAGAATTGTTGGTTTTTCATTGTGTTTCTAGGATTCTTTGTGTAAAATACAGATTTCAATTAAATTGAAAGCATAGAAAAAATAGACAAACCAGAAGCAGAAGAGGAAAAGAAGAGAAACCAAGCAAGAGAAGAAAAAAAAAATTCAAATCCATTTTGAATTCTTAAAATAATAAGATCGAGAGAAACATCCCCAAAAAATATATATTTTTTTAATTTTAATTTTAATTTTTAATGTGAATCTGTTTTGGATTTGTAAGTAAATACGCTGGATTTTTGGGTGAAAAAGTTTTGGATCTATATTGAATTTTTGTATTTGTTTGTTTATTTGTTTATTTATTTTTATTTTTTTAATTTGTATTTATTTTGGTTAGTAGTAAATAAAATAATCCAATCTCCATTTACAACAAATCCTTATTTGATTTTATTTATTTTTCAAGGGAAATATAATATACAAATATTATATTATTTCATTTAACAAACTTTTATTAAAAACTTTTAATATGAATTAATTAAATTAATGTACAAATGTTAAAATGTTTTCAACCAAACATATTCAAAAGCTTTTCTAAAAGGATAAAATTGTCATTTTATAGTTGGAAGAACTTTTAAAATATTTCAACCAAACAGTTTCAGAAGCTCTTTGAAATACAAAAGCTCTTTTGAAATATACTATCCAAACAGTTATTAAGAGCTCAAGTTTTTACTTTTCTTTTTCTACTGTCAAAAGCTAAAAGTAAAAGCTATCCCAAACGAGCCCTTAGGGGAAAGGACTTACAAGTCGCCATAAGAAATTTGAAAATGTTTGAATGAAATTTTTAGAATAGCTTTTTATATATAATAATAATAAAAAAAAAACAAATTACAAGTTGTTTGGTTATATATATATTTTTATTTTTTTTTAAATTGATTTTTTTTTTGAAATTATAATTAAGAAGTTGAAAAAAAAAATCATTTTATTAATTTTTAAAAATAACACAAATAGTATTCGCATTAATTTTTAAATTTGAAAACTATTTTTAACAGATGCTATGAAATTGTATTTGTATTTTTTAAAATATATTAAAAAATATATATTTTTCATTTTAAAAAATAATTTTCAATACACAAATTTAAAATCAATATCAAAGCGACCCAATTTATGGAAATTGAGTTGTCAAAATATCAAAATGATTTCAAACACTTGGCCTAGTTTCCCGCTTTTCCAAAAAAAAAAAAAAAAAAGTTTCCCGCCCGAATCAGGCAATTTCACGAAATGACCCGCTCAGCCACGCTGGCAATCCGCGAAAAACCAAAACGCACCAATAGAAAACCATTCTCTCTCTCAAAACTTTCTTTATCATTTGCTAGGTCATCCATCCGCGTGAATCCTCTCCCACCAATCAACATTCGTCCCCGTTATTCTATATAAGCCCAAACGAAGCCAGAGACCAAATCACAAAGCCATCCAATTTCTCAATCAAGCATTCAAAATCCTCCAAAAGTTCATCTTCAAATTTTCGAAAACCATCATGAGTTCAACAGCTGCTGTGACTAAGGGCGGCCGAGGCAAGGCCTTGAATACCAAATCGGTGTCCAGATCTTCAAAGGCTGGTCTCCAGTTCCCGGTTGGCCGAATCGCTCGTTTCCTCAAGAAAGGCCGATACGCTCAGCGTGTTGGATCTGGATCTCCCGTTTACCTCTCCGCCGTCCTTGAATACCTCGCCGCCGAGGTTCGTTTCCTTAGTTTTTCCCTTAAAATTCTATTTGTATTGTTAATTTTGACTTGTAATTGACGTTTCAATTGGCTTTTTTTTGGTAACCTTAGGTTTTGGAGTTGGCTGGAAATGCAGCGAGAGACAACAAGAAGAACAGAATTGTGCCGAGACATATCCAACTGGCTGTGAGAAACGACGAGGAATTGAGCAAATTGTTGGGATCTGTGACAATTGCCAACGGAGGTGTTTTGCCTAACATTCATCAGACTCTGCTGCCGAAGAAAACTGGAGCAAAGAAGGGCGAGATTGGCTCTGTTTCTCAGGAGTTTTAGGGTTTTATTTGAGTTAGCGTTTGTTGTAGGTTTACTATGTTGATAAGCATCAATTAAATTTGGGCTTTTGCTTTTTTTTTTTTAAAAAGGTGTAAATCCCTTTTTGGATTGTCAAGTAAAAAATGCAGAGTTCCAGTTCAGATCCTTCTTTCTATTGTCACTTTAATTGTTTTTGTTGTTGCTAATTTTCGTTGCCTATAGCTTGACAAAAGTGAACTGTTTTCGCTTGCTTTTACTGATTTGCTGCTGATTTAGTTCTTAGATCAATTTTTTGTTCTTGGTCCAACAAAGTTGCTGTTTTCTGCTCTAGAAATCATTAATGTTTTACTGATTTTTTTTTTCTTATCTTTTTTTATTCTGATTTCTGTTTAAATTCTACTGGTTTTCACAGGCCTTGATTTTGTAAACTTGATCAATCTATATTGATTTACGGAAAAAGATTTTATAACTAATGAATTTTCTTCCAAAGCAGTTACTCTAATTTTTCAATCTCTTAAAGCTGATTGATTTTCTTGGCTTTTGGGATTTTTTTATTTTTTATGTTTTAAATTTACTGGATTGATACTTGTAGAATTAATTTTAAATAAGCAAATGTTTATTCTCCTATATTTTTTTCTATAAAATATGTTTATTGTCTACCGGATTCGTAAATAAACCAAACACAAACATTCTGTTCTTCATCAAAATTTGTTTCATTGTATGAAAATTTATCAATCAATTAACTAAAACAAATGTTAAAAAGTTAAGTAATATTATTTTCGACATTTAACTTATATCTATAAGGTGTTAATTTTAAGGAAATTGAAATTATTTAAAAAAGATGATTTTATTTTTCCTTATAATTATTTACTATGTAGGTGTAAAACTTTTTATTTTTAAAATTTTATGATTGTTTCTTTAATTAAGAATATTGTTAAAATGATCAAATTAATTCCAAATGATATGATATATTAGTCAATATACTCATAATCATTTTGTTAAAAACGAAATAATGGGGTAGAATGTATGTTGATTTCAATATATAAATCACGTTAAAGTTTGATAAATAATTTAGATAAATATTAATATCCAATTAAATGAATTTTTTTTTAAAAAAAAAAAAAAGCAATTAATGATTGTTTTGAAAATATTATTTAAAATAATAATATGATGATAAAATTTGGAAATGAATCGGTAATGTTCTAAACAATTAATTTGTGCTATAGTATTAAAACTTAATCGAGAATAGAGATTGTCGTTTCGATCGTCAGTGGGAGTGGGACCCATGAGAATTTACACGCTGGCAATCCATAGCGATGCTCTCAGCCAATAAGAAGAAACTAGGTTTGTAATCTTCCCTATATAAGCTTCTCTTCCCTTCTCAATAGTCATCAACCAGGAAAAAAAGCAAAGAGAGCAACAAGAAACGATCGTCAAAAAATCTAAAAATGAGTTCTGGAGGAGGATCAACCAAGGGCGGCAGAGGCAAGCCCAAGTCCACAAAGTCCGTCTCTAGATCTTCAAAGGCCGGTCTCCAGTTCCCCGTCGGCCGTATCGCCCGCTTCCTCAAGGCCGGAAAGTACGCCGATCGCGTCGGTGCCGGCGCGCCTGTCTACCTCTCCGCCGTTCTCGAATACCTTGCTGCTGAGGTTAGTTTCTTTCTGATTTGATCATCATTTCGTTTGTGTTGTTTATTGTTTGTTGGCGGCTTAGAAAATGTTGAAAATGAATGCTTTCAATATTTTGAGTTGTTGGCGCTTAGGGTTTTGCAAATATTTGGTTTTTCCTTTTTAAGTGAGAAAGAGAACAGTAGAAGCTAAATCGAATTAGTATTATAGTTTTTTGATTGATTGAAATCGGTACATATCTGCTTTGTGGAATAATAAGCAGAGATAAAATCATAAAAGCAAATCATGTTGATTGAAGATGGGCTTTATTTGAGTGTAAACTAATATGATGTTATCTGCTTCATCAACCTGAAACTGGAGTTTTGAGATCTGTACAGTCTATCTATCTCCCTAATAAATTGTTTTCACGGTTAGTATTTGTGTTGGGTTCTGATTTTATGTTGTTATGTCTATATGCAGGTTCTTGAATTGGCAGGCAATGCTGCTAGGGATAACAAGAAGAATCGGATCGTTCCAAGACACATTCAACTTGCTGTGAGGAATGACGAGGAGCTCAGCAAGCTATTGGGAACGGTTACAATTGCAAATGGTGGTGTTATGCCCAACATTCATCAGACTCTGTTACCGAAGAAGATGGGGAAAGGGAGAGATGAAATTGGATCTGCCTCACAAGAATTTTAGATTGTTTATTATGGAAATTCGGCTTTTGAATAGAATCAAATTTGTTTTCTCTTTTTATATATATTTGGGAAGTTTTGGTTCTTGTAAACCTTGATTCTGGGTATTTTGGCTGAATATATAGACATAATAATTTTGTGAGATGTTCTTTCACCTTGTTTGATCGTTTGGATTTGTTTTAGCGTCAATGAAATGAAACGCATTGCTTAAATTTATTGTGGTTTAGGTTTGGTGATGTAGTTTGCAGAACTGGTTTTTCTTTTCCAGCTCTGTCAGCTGGAGTTTTAACTCAAAGGCCATAGCTTCCCAGCAGCCCATGAATATACTCAGTTTATCCATTTGTGTCTCAAGTCAGTTCATTGAAATTAGTAGTGAATAACCGCCATTGATGGGCATAATTATATTTTCATGACATTTGTGCTTTCTTGGGTACTCTAGCCATGTTTGAATTTGCTTAGTATTGGAAAATGATGTTAAGATGCGCATTTAAAACACTACAGTGTTGAATTGTAGTTCCCATTGATTCATTGTGATGACTTTGAAATCGAGTTTTTCCCTTGTATTCAAACTTGTTGCTTGTAGTATGGGAATGGGATTTTGTGGGATGCTGGGATGTTGGGACCTGGGACTAGGGTCTGTTTTCATTTGCCAAAAGCGTATATTTGTGAATAATTACTTTTTAGTTTGATATTCTCTACAAATCGGGGATGTAGCTCAAATGGTAGAGCGCTCGCTTTGCATGCGAGAGGTACAGGGTTCGATCCCCTGCATCTCCAATGTTTTTACATTTTGGTGGCATAAAAGGTCAAACCGGCCCGAACCAAAAATAGGTAATATAAACCAAAAGGATAACCGTAGTTGTTACCGCCCCGTTTTCGACATCATCAAGCACCAGCCACCAGGTCAGTTGGGTTGCATTTGGATTGTTTTGTTTCTAATCAGATGTGTTTTTTTTTTTTTTTGGTAAGCAGTTTGGACCTTTGATTTGTTATTCAATATCTGTGTACCTAAACCCTAACATGATCGATGGTCTGTTTGCTTTCATTTCTGTTTTCTTCATGCTCTCTTTGGTTCCTTTTCTGGTTATTGACCTTGATTTGTGTTGTGAACTTGTGATTGATTATGTTTTGTTTTTAAATATTATTTTTTACCTATTTCTGAAAGTGTTATCTATGTTGATGCTATAAATTTGGATAATTTAAAGTTATTGTTGCTGTTTTTTCGTTAATTTAAAGTTTTACAATGACGTTAAGTATTTATATTGTTTGGTTGAGCTGATACTATATGGGTTCAATGACTCAATCATGGGATACAAGACTATTTTTCTTTGATTCACTTGCCGACTAAACAAAGTTCTTTACTTTTTCCTTGAAAACCTTAAATCATCTGGGTTGTGTTTAGAATCTCAGAAATGTTCTTGCAGTTATGTGGAGATTATAGTGCTGTTTTTTTGTATATCAACTTTAATGTCTAATTCAAAGGGCTGTGAATACTCTTGTTTCCTTTTATCGGTCTTACAAGTGTTCAACAAAATGCATCAGTGAAACTAAAGGCCTGCAATTTTGTAATTTAAGTTGTTCATTTTGTAATTCTTTGTGTGATTTTTCTTTTTGATAGTTCCTTTGGACCTTAGATGATACACTTCCACAATGGAGAGTAATGATGATGCATTGAAAAGGAAACAGGTGGTGGACGCCAGGGCAAGAAACATAAGTCACAATGTTCGGTGTACCGAGTGTGGGAGTCAATCCATTGAAGATTCACATGCAGATATCGCCATTCTCCTGAGGAGGGTAATTCTTTTTGTTTTGAAATGAATATTGATCCAAGCAGGTTGTTTCTTTTTATAATGAGTGATCATCATATGAATTTTGTGTTCTCTGACTCTACTCATTAGCATTATACCAACTAATTGATTAGATCTCATCTGACTTTTGGAGTTACCAAGGAACAAAAATTTAGTTTCAACATGAAAATTTATCCAATGGTGAAGCCATGTTGCTTAATAAGATCAATGGCATATCAATGGAATCTTGATTGATGAATTATTTATGCCTTAGAACCTTGATTGGGTACTCATTATTACCAGAATCTCTTGCTATGCTTTTTTTTTTTTCTTGTTTTCATGCTTATCAACTTTCTGAAGTGATACTTAAACTTGTGCGGTAATAATATTAGCAATTATGCTGCAGTTAATTCGAGATGAGATTCAGTCCGGAAAGTCCAATAAAGAGATATACAAAAAACTCGAGGATGATTATGGAGAGACTGTACTGTATGCTCCAAAGTTTGATATGCAGACTGCAGCCTTGTGGCTATCACCGGTCAGTTAAAGGATCTAAATGAATGGTTGAGAAATAATATTTGACTGATTGGTGAAATTTTTCTTACATAAATGTGTTTGTTTTGCAACAGCTTCTAGGCGCAGGTGCTGCTGCAGGAGTATGGGGGTACAACAAGCACAGGAAAAGGACAAACGTGCACATCATGGCATTGAACCTTGTTAGGGGTGTTCCATTAACCCCAAAAGAGAAAGAAACCATGCTAGAAATCCTTACACCTCCTCCTCCAGAACGAGCTTCTCCTTCCTCCTTGTGGAGGAGGTGGTGTGGTCAATGATGTGTATTCTTCCCAATATGGTCATCCGATAAGTTTAGAACTAAAACACCATGGTCGCATATTACTCTGCAAAGTGCTAAGATCATAAATCAGCATATTGAACCAATGGATTTGTTCACCACGATGAAGCTTGATTGCCAATTTGCCATACAATTGTGTACTACCGCCGATGGTTGGGTTTGATGGTATGCATCTACTTAAATACGTATTGTTCTTTTAGTCTACATAAGATTTTAAAGTATTCATCCCTTGTTATTAATGTTGAATCATACATTTAACATTGCCTGATTTGAATATCTATTTCATCAAGCTGAGGCTTTGATTTTTCTTTCGCAAATTAATATTGTTTTAGTGTAAACTAATATGTTGTTATCTGCTTCATTGTTGGGATAACAAACCACCTGAAACTTGAGTTTTGGGCTTTTTATAGTATATCCATCTCCCAAACATTATGTTTTCACAGTTTGTATTTGTGTTGGGTTCTGATTTTATGTTGTTGTAAGCATTATATATAAATACAATTAGATCTCATATTGTATGCATAAATATGAATAGACGCGTAATTGGAAGTCCAGAATCCATGATAGCACAAGCACAATAACCTGAAAGAAAACAAAGAGAACAAAAGAAAACAATAGGAAGTTTTCTACTCTCTTCTCACCTTACTTCAAATAACCTAATGGGGAGGCTATTTTTATTCTGAATCACTGTGTGACACATGAGCGAGAGTAGGGACCCTTTATAAATAGTATAACTTACTAGAATCCTAACCCATAGAGGATTCTCAACCCTAATAGGATGGCTAGTCCCAAAAGGAATACTAGGCCCACACATATATAATAGCCCATACTATCTTACATTATACAATGTAGCTAAGGTGTACCAAGCCCAACAATATTGATCAGATTAATAACGGGCTTTATCCGATCAACTCTCTCTTACTTAAACACCCCAATCAATTCGGTTTTCATAAAGTCAAAATATAATGTCATATGTTGCTCACAATTTTATAAAAAACTTACAGTTTTGTCTATATATAGGTTCTTGAACTGGCAGGCAATGCTGCTAGGGATAACAAGAAGAATCGTATCATTCTAAGACACATTCAACTTGCTGTGAGGAACGATGAAGAGCTCAGCAAGCTATTGGGAACGGTTACAATTGCAAATGGAGGTGTTTTGCCTAACATTCATCAGAATCATTTACCGAAGAAGATTGTAAATGGAGGTGTTTTGCCTAACATTCATCAGAATCATTTACCAAAGAAGATGGGGAAAGGGAGGGGTGCAATTGGATCTGCCTCGCAAGAATTTTAGATTGTTTATTATGGAAATTCGGCTTTTGAATAGAATCAAATTTTTTTATTTTATATATATTTGGGAACTTTTTGGTTCTTGTAAACCTTGATTTTGAGAATTTTGCCTAACAATATTTTTGTGAGATGTGGTTTCACCTTTTGTGATTGTTTGGATTCATTTTAGCATCAATGGAAATGAAATGCATTGCGTAAATTTTTGTGTGGTTTAGGTTTAGGTTTGGTGATGTAATTTGAAGAACTGGTATTTCTTTTCAAGCTCAGTTTAACTCAAAGGCCATAGCTCCCCAGGGATACTCTGTTTAACCATTTGTGTCTCAAGTCAGTTAACAGAAGTTTGTGAATAGTCGCCAACGACAAGCCTAATTTTATTTTCATGTCACTTGTTGTCTAGGGTACTGCTATAGCAGCTAGCGATGTTCGAATATGCTTTGCATTGGAAGATGATGATGGTAAGTTTCATTGCAAAAGTTAAGAGTGTTGAATGGTAGTTCCCATTGATTCACTGTGATGACTTCAAAGTTGAAATCGGGTTTTGTCATCGTTTTCAAGCTTGTTGCTTGTAGTCTGCGACTGCGTGACTGTATCTGTCTCAGTCCCGCCAATAATGATTAATGAATATGGTCCAAAAGAGTATGTTTTGTTATAATTAAAAGGTAGTGGACCATTGACACAAGATGGGGATGTAGCTCAAATGGTAGAGCGCTCGCTTTGCATGCGAGAGGTACAGGGTTCGATCCCCTGCATCTCCACTTTTTAAACGTTTTATCGTTATCTAGAAATTCTAATTATCCTTTTATTTTATTTTTTTATTTTGTCATCGAAAACAATGTCAGTTCCTCTCTTTAACCTTGCTTCGGATTTGGCTGTTTCAAGGCTCTGCTTTGGTCAGGTTTCGCTCTCACTCTCACTATGATACATCATTTCGCCGGAATCCAGTGATCAAAATTTGTTGTTTTCACAGGAACCATGACTTTCGGCGAGCAAAATTCTCGGCCTCAGTCCTTTCGCCTTCTCGACCAAGCTTTCGATGCCGGAATCAACTTCTTCGACTCTGCTGAAATGTCCTTCACCTTTTATTTGATTATTTTCAAATCACATTTTATGAGCTACACAAATCACCAACATATATATATTAATTTACAGTATTTATTATTTGAATTTGTATCAATAGGTATCCGGTGCCTCAACTTGCTGAGACTCAGGGGAGGAGTGAGGAGTATCTTGGCCGTTGGATTAGAGACAGGAAGATCCCTCGCGATCGAATCGTCATTGCCACAAAGGTTTCTACTCTGATTTCATAGTTTGTCACTTGATTTTCCTAATGCTGCAGCTTTTATTATAAGTGACTGACTGGTTTGCTAAAGACTTCATTAGTGAATTGTTTGTTAGTTTTGTTTAGATTATGGCATTGCTTAGCTTCTTTACTTGTAAAAGTTTTGGCATTGGTTGATGTTACAATGCCATCCAATTCTGCTCGAGTCTGATTCTGAATTTGAGTTGTCCTTATGACTTGTATTTCCTCGTTTTAATCTTTGTTATGCATTCAAAATTCTTTACCTGATCATTAATGTGTGAAGTTGATTTAGGTAAGTGGACCGTCTGGACAGATGACTTGGATTCGTGGTGGGCCTAACTGTTTGGATGCTAGGAATATTACTGAGGCCATTGACAATAGGTTGGTTCACACTTTAGTCAGCATACTCTTGTACTATTTTATCTTTCCCAAATTTTGAGCTATGTTTTAATTATCATGTACTGTATCAAGAGATAATTTTCTTGGAATTTCATGGCTTGCCCGTGCAATACTTCATTTTTGTTTAATTTTCTTGAAACTAGAATACTTTAGGCATTTCAATTATAGTTTCCAACAATATAAACTAGTTTTCCTCCTCAAACTGAAATTAACAAATCGGTGTATTGATTACTAGGTGATTTAGAAATTTGTTCAACTTTTGGAGATCTCCATATGTTCGTAAATATACTGTTTGATAAGATGTTTAGTCATTTTTATTATCGTTGGACTAATTGGATGTTTGTTTAACTGATGCAGTTTGGAGCGAATACAAACGGATTACATTGACCTTTATCAAATTCATTGGCCTGATCGGTTTGTATGTTTTATCCTACCATTTCTTTTTATCAAGTTTTTGGAGGTGGTGGGGAATTCTGGACAATTAAGAAAATATAAATTTTTATTTTTATTTTTTTGGGTATATAAGCAAATAGTTCCAGAAGTAGCTTAAGATAATTTTCTTCTTTTATTTTCTTCCACCTTAAACCAATTACTTATGAGTAAATCTTGGCTGTTTCTGTAGCTATGTTCCGATGTTTGGAGAAACTGAGTATGATCCAATCCGACAGTATAAGGCAGTTTCTATAGAAGAACAACTGGATGCTCTAGGCAAAGCTGTTGATGCTGGTAAGGTAATTGATAATAGCATGAGTGTGGCCTCAGTAGTTGAACTCTTGCTAAGAGCATAATACCTCATCTGCTAAATAAAATTTAATTGGTTGAAGATCCGGTACATTGGACTCAGCAATGAAACTCCATATGGTGTCATGATGTTTCTTCGGGTTGCTGAAATGGTAACTCACTATCCTAAAATAGTATCTGTGCAGGTCCGTGAGACTTCCTATTCTTTGGCTCCTTATTCATCCCACCTCTTTCTTTTCATGAGGCTGATTTATAATCCATTCTCTTTATGATAGAACTCCTATAGCTTACTCTGCCGAACTTTTGATTCTGGAATGGCTGAATGCTGTCATCAAGAGAGGTATGTCATCCATTTTCTTCAATAAATTGAAAAGCATAAAATTAGAATGATTTCATCATGTATGAAGTAATAGGGTAATCTACACATCTTCCTCTGCTTTTGCTTCTTGAGGTTTATCCTTATTGAGGCTTCTTTTCTGATATTGCTCCTCGTTTTAATTTTTTTTATTAATCTATTGCAATATTGAACTTCTTTTAGGATCAGTTTATTGGCCTACAGTCCCTTGGCAATGGGTATACTTTCTGGAAAGTATTTTTCACCTGATGGGGGTCCAGGAGATTCTCGGTTGAATCTTTTTAAAGGTTAATTTTCAATTTTTTTTTTCTTTTAGTATTTAGGAAGTAAACTACAGCTGACTTTAATCATTTAGACTGTTGTGCTATTTCTCTTTCCCAGGGAGGTATTTAGAAGGCGAATCCCGATACAATCTATCTAATAACAACATAAAAGCAGCTACCAAGGTGAGTAGATTTTTCTCAGATTGTATTTTAGCAATATTTAGTGAGAGTCTTGATAGATTGCAAGAACCAAGAGAATAAATAAGTTTGTACTGAAATTAATTTACATTGGATAAAATCTTTATTTTGTCTGAGCTGCAGAAGAAACATGTTTCAAGAGATTTGATAATCTAATTTGGGCAGCAAACTGGTTACCTTTTCATTGATTTTTATTTTTTTTGCCTGGTAGGAGGAAAATGGCAAGTGTTTTTATTATCCAGTAATTTATAAAATATAAACCTTTACTTCTGATATTGTAACGATGGATTTTTCAAAATAATGATTCGGGGTGTATTCTTGTGAGCACTCAGGTGTGCAGCTGTAAAAATAGTTTTACTGATGACTGGATACGCAAGGCACTTTTTTTTTATTTTTTTTTTATTACAATATTTTGTCGACAACTGAACTATCTGTATCAACTACTGCACTCTGATTATGGCTGATGATTAACTACCGTCTCACTCACCTTACAGGAGTACCTTGACATCGCGAAAAGACATGATCTTCATCCTGTATCTCTTGCAATTGGTATACTCTCTCTCTCTATCTCTCTCTACACTCCCAAGCATGTACACTGTGATTAATTTCTTAGGAGAGTGACGATCTTTTAACATGTTTCTACTTTATATCCTCCATTTCTTCTCATTGTAGTACCTTTTTTTTTGGGACAGCATTTGTTTTAAGACACCCTCTGGTTGCTAGTACCATATTCGGAGCAACCAAGTCATGGCAGCTCAGGGAGGTTCTTAACTCATGCAACGTTGAACTCACGTCCGAACTTATGGCGGAAATCAACAGAATTCATGCCAGATATCCTAATCCATGTCCCTGATTAAATTATGTCCTCAGTGATGTTTCATTAAAAAATTATCCATTTCTCCTCTTGTATAGGTGGATAGTGGAAACATGTACCAATCAAGAAGAGATAGGAGAGAAACTGGTAAAATTTTGACATGTCATTGCATCTTGAGTGGTATTCATGTAAACACACCGTTCTTTCTTATCGTAAAAGCTCTGAGTTGAAAGTGACAAATACAATATTGATAGCCACTGCCGGTTATTGGGCAAAGCAACCAAAGCACCGGCTTAGGGTCTCAAAAAAAAGAAAAAAATTTAGGGGCCTCATTTATTATAAATGTTAATAATATTATTAAAAAAATTAAATAACCGAATAAAATATATTTAAGGCCCGAAGGGCCTCTTCTTTTTTGTTTTTTTTTTTGTTTTTTGTTGTTGTTATTATTACTACCTAGAAAATAGGATATTTTTAAACCTAGAAAATAGGATAATATTAATAATATTATAAATTATTTATTAAATAGATAACTTTGGCAATCATTACTGAGTAACAGCGTATCCATAATCTAATTTTCAAGCATTATTATTATCCAATTAAAAAAACATTTTTATTATTAAAAAAAACCCTTAAACTTTTCCCCATTTAATTTTGTACCGTTTAAAAATTATCTATATATATTAAAAAAAAAAATCATTTCCATTTATCTATAACTATCAACTATCAAGTACATAGGACTGCAACTATAACTCTTTTTTGCTAAAAGTTTTTGTTCTTACAACTTATAAGTTAAATCTTTGCGACCATTCTTTAAATATATTATTTATAGTATCTATTTAGTTTCTGTTTTAATTTTTTCTAATTGTCTGATAAATTAAGTGGTTAATTTTCATTTGGTTACTATTTACTAATTGTGTTGATTATATTGTTAGAAGAAAATTGTAAAATTGCAATTTAGTTGGAGTAATCGGATTCGATCGTTTATTTTTTTATTAAAAAAATTTTATTAGTTGAAGAAAGTTTGATTAAAATTTTTGCATCTAAAAAAGCACGAAAAGTTAACTTTTATTAATTTTATATATTTTTTTCATTATGAGCCTCTTTTTTTTTTTTTTTTTCCCTCCTTTAGGTCTCAAAATCTGTTAACCGCCCCCATAAATGATAGCTTTCCTTGATAAAATATGATGACTTTTATGTCTTGCAAGGACCCTTTCAATGGCGTTTATTTCGGTTTGCAAATGTTTGCTTTGATTTTTCAAAACTTGAAGAGGCATGAGCAACTGAGTCTTCCCCAAAAGGCAGCGTTGTTATTGGGTTACTCGGTTTCAATAATTAACTTGGGTTTAGTCTTTGGTGTTTGAATGGTTGAATGAGCACTGGTCATCAACTTTCCAGAAACTTCAACTTTTCCAGTCATTGAGTGGTGGACGGCCTGAGACTGAGAGAGCAGTATTTTCCAATTTAGCCGTGTTCTTGTTTTAATTTTTGCTCTAATTAATTAAGTAAATTTCATTGATTTTAAAGTTGGACTTGGTCGTCATTTCTTTAGTTAATTAATTTAAAATCACGTAGAATACAAGCAATTATCTAAATTGAACTCAAAAAAGTAAACCCTCTCAAAAAAAAAAAAAAAAAAAAAAAAAACTCAAAAAAGTAAAAATTAATTGAAAATGACTAATACAAATACAGCTGGTGAATCTAGAGGAGTCTAAAATTCCACTTTACAACAGTTCCACGAGGACTTCTAAAGCTTTTAATATGGATACGAATTAAAATACAACACATATAGAGTTATCTTTAGACACCCAAAAAAATAAAATAAAAAAATACAGATCAAATAAAAGACAGCAGCCAAACAACATGAACAAACCAAACAAGTCACGTGTTAAAAGCTTTTAAAAGTTGTAGCACGCCATTTTAATTTAACTTTTCCCCCAAAATGCCCTCCTTTTTTTTTTTTTTTTTTTTTTTTTGTATATAAAATGTGAAAAGGCCATTAAAATTACGAGCTCTGGTCCTCTGGAGCTGGCATTGGCATGTCAATGAGATGGTGTAGAGTAGAACTTGTTATTTCTAGCAATTCGTAGTTGACTTTTTTTTGGTCACCTCTGGCTCTCCTGTCACTTTAACTCCCTCATTTCATTCTCTCTCTCTCTCTCTCTCTCTCCCTAAAAAAAAAACTACGAAATCATAGACCCCGTCAAATAATAATCTAATTTAAACAAAAAAATTTAGAAAAAAAACCAGTAAAAGAAAAATTAGAGAAAAAGAGGAGGGTCCGGTGCCAATTTGTCCGGGCCCGCTCAGTCGACCACCATCAAAACGAACTTTGATCTTTTAGTTAGGGTTGGGTTGTTTTGTTTTTTTTTTTCAAGTTTTGTGTTGAGTTTTCGTTGAGAGGTGTAGTAGTGTGTAGTGTGTGGTGTGTTCGATGAACTCCAAGCCGTGGCTGTCACCGGCTCCGACGTATCGGGCCTTGGAGACCTATTGGGATACCGAAGAGGATGCACCAGGTCCCAGATGCGGTCACACTCTCACCGCCGTAGCTGCCACCAAGACCACCGGTCCTCGTCTCATTCTCTTCGGCGGCGCTACTGCTATTGAGGGCGGCGCCTCCCCCTCCTCTCCCGGCATCAGTTACGATCCTATCCTTCTTATATGTTCTCAATTTTTCGCTTTTTGCCTTTACTTGTATTAAAAAAAAAAGTTTGTTAATTGTGTTGTAGGGTTGGCCGGAGTGACGAATTCTGTTCACTCCTATGATGTTCTCACCAGGAAATGGACCAGGTTAGTAGAAATTCTCTACTTAGCTTCTCAATTATGCGAATTCAATTGACTTCAGATCAACAATCTTAACTGTACATTTCTTGAGCTGCAGAATTAGACCTGCTGGTGAACCCCCCTCTCCCAGGGCTGCACACGCCGCAGCCGCAGTTGGCACCATGGTTGTCTTTCAGGTGATTACCTCAAAGCTTTTTATTGCTTCCAATATATATATATATATTTTTAAATTTTATTTTCCCTTTACTTTTAATTTGAATGCTTTAGTATTTTTATGGATCTTTTGGCCTATGGATAGGGCGGTATTGGTCCTGCTGGGCATTCGACTGATGATCTGTATGTGCTTGATTTGACCAATGATAAATACAAGTGGCATAGGTGAGCTCCGATTAACTAATTTCTTTGATGTTGTCTTTTGGGTCCGTTTACTGAATGGTGATCTGATTGGTTCTTTTCTGTTTTCTTTTTGGTGTTTGATGTGAGTGTAGAGTGGTAGTACAAGGACAGGGTCCTGGGCCTCGCTATGGCCATGTTATGGATTTGGTTGGCCAAAGATATCTTGTAACCGTCAGTGGCAATGATGGTGAGTCATTTTGCTCTTCACTTTAATCTTTATCTATGTGTTTCTTTTTAATCACTTAGTATTGCTTAACGCTATACAGTGCAAATGTGTATGTTAGCGGAAACTGTTTCAGAACTTAATTATTTCATAGAGGTTTATCTTTTCAGTTATCCAACAGTGCTTCCATTCAGAGATCTATAGATGTATGTGTACTAGGTTGCAGTTGAACATGTTGTTGAGTTAGCTTTGTGGACTTTTGAAGGCAGCACTTTCTATATGTAGCTTTTCGTAGAATCTAACATGGAAGGATCGAAATAGTGAAAGTGTTATTAATACCATCCAGCCAGTAAAATGTATTTTGATACATTTTCCTGATAATTGTGTGTTCGACATTTATTGTTTATAGGGAAAAGAGTTCTGTCTGATGCTTGGGCTTTAGATACTGCCCAAAAACCATATGCATGGCAGAGGCTGAGCCCAGATGGTGACAAACCTTCTGCTAGAATGTGAGTGTTTTCTAAGAAACAATTTCAGAACTATTAGTTTGTACATTATTTCTGTAATCTTTATTTTTAGAATTTCCGACATTACTCTGCAGGTATGCAACAGCTAGTGCTCGCTCGGATGGCATGTTTCTGCTTTGCGGTG
The DNA here is from genome assembly GCA_954870605.1 of Acer campestre. Classification (NCBI taxonomy): domain Eukaryota; kingdom Viridiplantae; phylum Streptophyta; class Magnoliopsida; order Sapindales; family Sapindaceae; genus Acer; species Acer campestre. Next base: position 13,038,857 of record OX940802.1, on the reverse strand, counting down.
GAAGAGACGCCTCTGGTGCGGTATGGTAGATTTCTTCCATGGAGTAATAAAGCAGTCAGTTCATATTCAGTATATGCACATGTTACTATGAGTTATTGCCTCTCTCTCATTTTGAGTTTCTGGTTGTTGTATGGAGGGCCTTCTCGTTCAAATTTAATTATGAATCAAGCTTGCATGATCGAAAGTAAATCAAAACATTTGTGCATATGAAAGATTTGGTAGGTTATCACACTCAAAGGAAGAAAATAATATTGTATGGCTATTGTAGGAAAAAAATAAACTGATTCTGAATTAATTCTAAAGAGCTACATAGTAGTTATTTATACTCAAAAGAAAGCCTAATTAAAGGGGTTCGACTTTTCTATCAATCCCAAAGAATATGGGATTTCCTACTAATTAATAGAGAAAAATCAGCAACTATATATATTTCCTAGCTGTACAAAGCTAAGGAAATAAATTTACAGATTTCCCACACTCCCCCTCAAGTTGTTGAATAGATGTTTTCCATTCCCAGCTTGCTTGTAATCTCTTGAAAGCTCAAAGTAGGTATCCCCTTGGTTAGAACATCTGCACACTGATTACTTGATGATATGCAAGGTGTACAGATCAGGCCACCATCCAACTTTTCCTTTATGAAGTGCCTATCCACTTCAATGTGTTTTGTGCAGTTATGTTGCATTGGATTGGGTGCAATATTGATGGCAGATTTATTATCACAGATTCACAGTAGACATAAGCCCTTCACCTGATTTTAAGATCATCAAGAATTATTTTCAGCTATAAAAGTTCACAAACTCCTTGTGCCATTGCTCTAAATTTAGCATCAGCACTTGATCTCGCAACCACGGTCTCTTTCTTACTTCTCCATGTCACTAGATTGCCTCTAAAGAAAGTACAGTAGCTTGATGTGTATCTTCTATCTACTACAGAGTCAGCATAGTTGACATCTATATAAGCTTAGCTTGATGTGTATCTTCTATCTACTACAGAGTCAGCATAGTCGGCATCTATATAAGCTTCTAGGTTAAGCTATCCATTCTTCTTGAACAAAATCCCTCTCCCTGGTGTGGCCTTGAGGTAGTGTAGAATCCTATGGGCATCTTGTAAGTGTTTCTCCTTCGGATCATGCATGAATTGGCTTACTGTGCTTATAGCAAAAGCTATATCCAGCCTAGTGTGGGATAAATAAATCATTCTCCTAACCAATCTCTGATATCTTCCTATATCTACTGCACTACCATCTTCTTCTTCACTTAACTTGTTATTAGGTTCAATAGGTGTACTTGCTGCCCAGTAACCAAGCTTTGCGGTTTCCTTAAGGAGGTCCAACACATATTTCTGTTGAGAAACAAAGATTCCTTCTTTGGAGTGCTACTTCTATACCCAAAAAATCCTTCAATTTCTCGAGTTCCTTGATCTCAAATTCTTTAGCTAAGCATTTTCTAAGTGAGTCTCTCTCGGCTGAAGTGGTGAAGCCAAATCTCAGTTTTATTGGAAGGAAATATTTTTGACAAGTAGGAAAGAGATAACTGGTTGTCTTTTTGCATGCTGCTGCCACTCATTTCTTCAAGGTATTAGAGCCCATGTCTTTCTTAGCAAGTCCAATCGTCCTCCCCGTAACTTGATCCTAAAAAATGCAGTGTAGAAAAGAAAGTTACTTTGCAGTTGAAATCCTTGGTGATTTGGTGAATGGATACGAGGTTAGTGGAAAATTTCGGAACATGCAACACATTTTTTTTTTAAGGAAGAGAGGGTGTTAAATTTACTGCTCCTTGGCCAGCACTGTGACGGGTGAGCCGTCTACAACCGTGATCTTTCTATTTCTAGGGATTGGGTTATAAGTGCTAAATCTAGTTGAACTATGTGTCATATGATAAGTAGCTCCTGAGTCTATGGCCCAAGAGCTAGAATGATGATCCGAGGCACTAAGAGCATAAGAGACAGGGCACTTACCTGATTGAGCCACTGAACACCTACTTGAGGGTTTATCAAGGGAATTGAGAAGATTTTTGAGTTTGTCAATTTCTTCTTTCTTGAGTTCTCCAATTTCGACACCGTTGGGATTGGAGTTTTCTTGATAAAATCTTTCTCCATTTATGATGTGTGCTTGGCATTATTTCTGTCCTCTAAATCCTCCATTTCGGTTGAGAACTTGAGGTTTCCCATAGAGTTTAAAGCAATTCTCCTTTGTGTGGCGTGGCTTCCTGTAGTCTGTCCACCAGGCTCCTCGGTTTGGTGACCTACAGTATTCTGGTTTGCCATTCTTAGGATTACCACTCTGCCCTAGGTTGTTAACCTTGACTCCATCAATAATGGTGTTTGCAGATATCATGGCTGAGCCTTCTGGCATTTTCAGAACAAGAGAAAATTTTGTGATGAATATGGAGGGAGGGTCTGGCTATGAAGGCCGATAATCTGATGAATTTTCAAGGCTTAGGGTTCAACAATGAAGGCTCTATGTGTGGGAAAAAATAAACTGATTTCGAATTAATTCTAAAGAGCTGTATATAGTAACAAGGTTTTCAAAGGTGAAAGGTGAGGTGAGGTGGTCATGCCCTTGCGAGGCAAGGCGGCTGCCTCAAATCGAAAATGATAAATTAAAAAAAAAAAAAAAATACTAAATAGAAAATAATCCAGAAATATTACTTAGGATTAGATACTGTGACATAAATAGGATTAGATACCGTGTCATAAGTAGAAAATAATCCTAAAAATATACTTAGGATTAGATAAAAAATAATTAAAAAAATACCTAACAAATGAAAACCCTAACAGCCACCACAAACCCTAATTTTTCTCCGGCCATCATCCCAAACAAAAACCCTAGTGGCCACCACCAACCCTAATCTTTTTTCAGCCATCATCCCAAACAAAAACCCTAGTAGTGACCACCAACCTTCACCTACTGTTTTCCTCCAACCATTGTACATGCTATGGCGAAATGCTAGCTGGACTCAGGCTTCGCCAGCAACTGGTCAACAGCTGTCCGATCTTGACAGCGACTCTCCGGCGACCTCAAATAAGAAGAAAACCGGAACACCTCAGTACCGCCTCATACCGAGTCGCCTCGACTCGGTCTGAGGCTGCCACCTCAATTTGCTTTTTTAAACACTGCATAGTAGGTATTTATACACAAAAGAAAGCCTAATTAAAGAGGTTTGATTTTTCTATCTATCCCTAAGACTATGGGATTTCCTAATAATTAGGGATCAGCCATTCCTAGTAATAAATTGAAAAAAATCAGCAATTACTAGCTGTACTAGCTAAGGAAATAAATTTACAGATTCCAACAACTATCTTGTTCAATGCTAATACTCAATAATCAGAATTATCAAGTGGATAAAACCAATAATTTCAGAATTCCTAGCATCAAAGAACTTAAGCTCAAGAGTTTTCAACTCGGTTTAATAAATATTCCAAAGGAATTAGAGATGCTTAAAATGTATAACAATTATGTATTAACTGCATTAGTTTAAAAAATTTATTAATGTCATTTCCTTCCGTGTAGGAATATCTTCAAGTAACACTTAGTTTGTCTTCGCCTTTCACAAAGTTTTAATCATAAAAACCCGAGCGTATGATCTGGAGTAGATGTGTAATCATGTAAAAGACCTGTAGTAAGCAATGTTTTAAAATGCGCAACGCGGTTCAGTACTCATGAGGCGAGGCCGTCGCCTTAATAGAAAATGATAAATAATGCATAACAAATTTATAAGAAAAAAAAAATACTAAAATAGAAAATCATCCATAACATTTAATATTGTCCAAAATCAAAATTACTAACATAAGGACCCCAAAAAAAAGTGCATGACAAAAAGAAAAGATGTTTAGTGACTTGAATATGGATCCAAAATGTCATCCTAATGTAAATGACCACTACATATTGAAGAGACTATCATTTGTGTCCAGTGGCTTGGAGTCATGGAGTCTTGAATAGGTGAGAGTGTTTCTTCGGCAGAAAGTACCGACTTTCTGTTATAAATATAGTCATTTATTTATTTATTATTATTTTTTTTTATGTCTGCACATGTTCTTTGAAAGGACGCCTCGGACCACCTCAACCACCTCAAGGCAATAATTGCATTGAGGCGAGTCTGAGCAAGTTCAAGGCCGAGGCGGCAGACTCAAGGCGCTTTCGGCTGTGGGGTGCACCTTGAGGCACTGCCTCGGTTCGAATTTTGAAACATTGGTAGTTAGAATTTACCTGAGTGGAAAACAGAATCAAGCTCTTATGAACATCTTATTTATAAAAATATTGAGATTTCTTCACATTGGTTTGGGTCAATGTTTTGTTTTCCCTTAAAGATAGGTTTTCTTTCTGGTTTTGGTGGACTTCAGGTCACCTCCCTTTTGTTTATTATGACTTTTTCTCTAATAAATGTTCGACTTCCTATTGGAAAAAAAATTGATAATATTGTTAAACAAAATGGCATACAATGTTGGAACTATAAGATGGAATCAATTTTACAAATAATAATTATTTACCAGTAAGTATTGTTTCCAAATGGTATGGGAATCTGAGGTGAAGAAATGGTATAGGATTGAATGGGAAACTCAAAGAGAAACCTACTTTATTTGAATATGAAGCAAGAAAGAAGTTAGTTCAAACTATATACAGAACCTTGTAGAAAAACTGAAGGGAAATTGTATAAAATATCAGTGAAACAGAAATGAAAAGGCTTGGTATATTTCATGGACACGAGTTTAAACACATTAATACAATTTTAGGCTAGAATAGAGCTCCTAAAGAGTTTTTAAGCAGTCTGGAAACATTTGCCTTCTGTACATGAGAAATGTTGGTAGAACTTGGCATTTTGAAATCACATAATTTGCAGAAGCTCTTGCTTTTTATTTCCTATTGAAGATTCAGAATATTCGCTAGTAATTATGAATCTAATGTTACAGATTTTCTTGAAATTATTTCTCTTTCTAAAGCACACTTAGTGATAGGTAACTTTGCAAGTGTCATATAATCTTCATGCCAAGTTGCATTGAGATGCTTTCTTTTGAGTTTAATGCTTGAATGTATATTTCCACAGCCACTAGCAGATGCGTACGGGCTTCTCATGCATAGGAATGGTCAATGGGAGTGGACTCTCGCACCTGGGGTGGCTCCTTCATCACGATATCAACATGCTGCCGTAAGTGATGGATACATTCCTGGAGTCCACAGTTCCCGAATTTATAGTTGTGGATAACAATATAAATTCCTCATTAGACTGCTAATTCTTTTAATACAGTCAATGTGGTCCGAAAGACGACAGTGTCATTTTGCATGTATCTAGCTGTCTCCATAACTAGTTAGTTCTTTCCTTGAACTTGACATTACTTTCTATTAGGTTTTTGTTGGTGCACGGTTGCATGTTACAGGAGGTGTTCTTAGAGGAGGACGTTCAGTAGAAGGCGAAGCGGCTGTTGCTGGTAATCTTCTGTTTTCCTTGTCTTTCATCACAAAGGCAATTAGATCATTTTGTTGTCTTGTTTGTTGATTTTTTTTCTTTACTTTTTTTCCTTTGTTTTAATATCATCCCTGTTTCTATAGTATTGGACACTGCTGCTGGAGTTTGGTTAGACAGAAATGGACTGGTGACTTCCTCACGTACAAGCAAGGGACATGCTGAACATGATCCTTTTTTGGAACTCATGCGTCGTTGTCGTCATGCATCTGCATCTGTTGGTGTTCGCATATATATTTATGGTGGTCTCAGAGGAGGTAAAAATTATAAAATCTGACTATGAAATAGATTGTAAATACATAACCTATAGCGTGGCAGCAATGACATCGCAGGAACTTATAGTGATCTATGAAGCACAGATACTTCTCGGAGGGCAATGAATCACGTATTGGATACGCAATTTTGTAGTATTCTGACTTATTTATTTTATTTTTGGATACACGCACGGATATGTTAGGGATACACACTCTGACACTCTCCGATATGTATCAGATAGAATTTGTTTTTTTGAAATAGCTGTCACCAGAGTTAGGATCCTCTCCTAGCCCTGTTTTTTCCTTGTTTTTTTTTTTTCAAGTGCAAGTGAAACACCCACTTGCATGAGAGAGAAAAAAGTGAACAAATATTAACCATGTATTTTCTTATATGCTTAGGTGTCACTAGATTATGAAAAGTTTCGTAAAAAAAAAAGCAATGAGTGATCCCACCCTGATCCCTGCCACCACAACCTATATTCTGTCATTATTTATAGCACATTGAGAAGGCAAATTCCTACATTGGTAACCAAAGCTCTCTATTATGAGCTCAACAAACAAGCTAACAATCGAGCTACCTTGGAAACCCACAAAAATTCAAATATTCTTTGTATCTTCAATACTTTGGAAACCCAATAACCTCATATATCATCTTCATAAATGATCATCTATTGCTTATATAGATGGTCATTTATTATCTATATAAGCAATAGATCTACAATACTATGATCGAATATTGTTGAATCTTGTAATGCAACTCAAATTTTGTGGTTTAACTTATGAAATATATCAATGGACAAGATTATTTTGAGACAGTTATTAATCAAAGTTGCTAATTCCTGTATATATATTAGATATATCCTCGAGGACCTCGATGTATCCGTATCCTAATTTTTTTGGAAAAAGCCGTATTAGTGTATCTGTGTCGTATCGTATATGTACTGTGTATCCAAATGGGTGCTTTCTAGATAGTGATGAATGCATAGCTCTCTTTTAATTATATTAGAACTTCTTAATAATAGTCTTGATTTCTAGTCTTTGATTTGATCTTGTCTTTTCTTTTTCTTTTTACTTTTTTAGATTGTCTTGTTTATTACATAATTGCTTTATTCTGTGCAGATATTCTACTTGATGACTTTTTGGTTGCGGAAAATTCACCGTTTCAGTCAGACATTAATTCTCCTATGCTAACATCTGAGAGAGCTCCAACCATAACAAGTCCCAAATTTGGTCAATCTGGTTTTAGTTCTTATGATTCAGATGAACCAGAGGTTTCGGCATCTGGAGGCCTGAGGTTTCTTATTTTACTTTCTCTCTCTAATTTAATGGGAATTTTTTATTTCAGCCTGATAACCATTAGTAATCTGTATTTACTTATTGCAGCATGGACCAAAATTCAATGGAGAAACTAAGGGAGGCTTCAGCTGCTGAGGCAGAGGCAGTTAGTGCTGTCTGGCAAGCTGCACAAGCAGCATCTGCCATTCCTGCAGAAGAAACATCTGTATCTGATAATAACTCACAATCTGCAGGAACAACTTCAGATGGTAGTGACACTGAAGCAGATGTTCGCCTTCATCCTAGAGCTGTATGTGATTTACTTCAGCATCATATATTCTGAGGGGTTTTTTAACTGCCTGGCTGCAGCAGTAACGTAAGATTTCTTCTTATAGGTTGTGGTTGCCAAAGAGGCTGTGGGGAACCTTGGGGGGATGGTAAGGCAGTTATCCTTGGATCAGTTTGAAAATGAGAGCAGACGAATGATTCCTTCAAATGACCTATCATATCCTACCAAAAAGTTCGCCAGGCAGAGGTCTCCTCAGGGATTGCATAAGAAGGTAAGTGTTGCCAATATCATCATTGATTTTCATTGATATTTAGACTAGGTAGTTTGATTTTATGTGTTCTTGCAGATTATCTCTACATTGCTCATGCCTCGAAATTGGAAAGCTCCTGCTAATAGAAGGTTTTTCTTGGATTCGTATGAAGTGGGTGAGCTTTGTTATGCGGCTGAGCAGATTTTTATGCATGAGCCCTCAGTTCTTCAGTTGAGAGCTCCTATTAAAGTTTTTGGCGATCTTCATGGACAATTCGGTGATTTAATGCGGCTATTTGATGAATACGGATTTCCTTCCACTGCTGGAGACATAACGTGAGTTTGACATTACACCTCATTCTAAGAGTGACCTTGTGGGAATAAAATTAACTAAAAATATGGTCTTTTGTATATGTTGAACTGGTTTAAAATGATCTATGTAGGCCATTGAATGATAAATCAGTATCATTATTTTAAAATAACATATGTGCATGTCAACAAATTGACGACTGATTAATTATGATAACACATTGTGATATCTAACTTAATAGTTTCTCCTTGAATTATGGAATTTCAACTGACAGTAATATAGTTGAATTCTTTTGATTTGTTTTAGTATGGTTGAAATTGAATTAAAAATGTGATGTCCAATACTAGGTTGGTGAATTCATTTTTATGTGCACTGCTTTTCTGTATTCTAGGTCATTATTGGGATATGGAAACATACTAACATGCTTGGTATATTGACTTTTTGTATTCTAGATCATCAGCCATTCTATTTTTTGTTTCAGGTATATTGATTATTTGTTTTTGGGAGATTATGTTGATCGGGGGCAGCATAGCTTGGAAACTATAACTTTGCTTCTTGCTCTTAAGGCAAGAATCTGCATTGAGCGAACCCAAGCTTGATTGATAGAAAAGTATGATTTTTATCTATTTCACATTTGACTGTTTGCCCCTTTTGTTATGATTTTGTAGATCGAGTATCCTGAGAATGTTCACTTGATACGTGGAAATCATGAAGCTGCTGACATAAATGCACTCTTTGGTTTTCGTCTTGAATGCATCGAGAGAATGGTTGGATGAATATGCATTTTTACATTTCTTTTTTCTTTTTTCCTGTGAAAAAAATGTACTAATGAATAGGCGTTTGCAGGGGGAGAATGATGGGATATGGGCATGGACACGGTTCAACCAACTTTTCAACTATCTTCCACTTGCTGCGCTTATTGAAAAGAAAATAATCTGCATGCATGGGGGCATAGGGAGATCCATACATTCGGTGGAGCAGATAGAGAAACTTGAAAGGCCCATAACAATGGATGCTGGATCTATAGTTTTGATGGACCTCTTATGGTGTGTTGTTTTTCAATGAATCGACCAATTACATGTCCATCTTCTTTTTTTTTTTTTTTTTTTCTTTTTTTGGTTTTTCTTGTAACCTTTGTCTATACAGGTCCGACCCTACAGAAAATGATAGTGTAGAAGGTTTGAGACCAAATGCAAGAGGGCCTGGCCTTGTCACTTTTGGGGTAAGGGGGCATGTTATTTAATGTTTAGGCGGTTATCAGTTATTTTGCTTTATATACATGAATTCATACCTCTGCCTATCAAAATATCTAATCAATGCATTCCTCGAAGTTTCTGCATGCAATGATTTCACAGCTATGACTTGTACTTATAATTTTACTATAAAGTTTGGGTTATGGAGCATGCTTTCCATTGTAGGTCAAAAATCTTAACATTTGTAAGGCAACCAGAAATAAGAGATTCGAATAGGCCTAATCTTAACATTCTGCATGCAATGATTTCACAGCTATGACTTGTACTTATAATTTTACTATAAAGTTTGGGTTATGGAGCATGCATTCCATTGTAGGTCAAAAATCTTAACATTTGTAAGGCAACCTGAAATAAGAGATTCGAATAGGCCTAATCCTCAAATGCTTTTCTAGTTGGAACATACTGCATGAACCAATGAATGAGATAATTACAATCAAACCTGAATATTCTTCTGTCTCGCTCTTGAATTTTATTATCAATATGTTTTTATTAGTTTAGGAATTTGTAAACATCAATTTTTTAGCTATCAGCGAGTCCTTTTTCTTTATGGTTTTTGTAATCATTTGCATGACTGAAATTTTCTTATTTCCTAGAGCTGTGTTATCTTACATGAATTATTGCTGCTATTTGCAGCCAGACCGAGTCACAGACTTCTGTAAGAAAAACAAATTACAGCTCATTATTAGAGCTCATGAATGTGTGATGGATGGATTTGAGCGGTTTGCTCAGGGGCAGTTGATCACACTTTTTTCTGCAACCAACTATTGTGGTAAGCAAAATAACTTGGACATCCTTGTTTTGTTATGTTAGCTTGCATCCTAATTTGGTAACATATGCATCCAGGGACTGCAAACAATGCGGGAGCTATATTGGTTGTTGGCAGGGGATTGGTTGTGGTACCAAAATTGATTCATCCCTTACCACCTCCCCTTCAATCACCCGACACTTCTCCAGAACGTGTCATAGATGACACATGGATGCAGGTAAAATATAGAAATTATGATGTTGCAACAATAAATAGACTTTGTCAGATTAATTTCACTTACACATTACCATATTGTTGCACTGTAGGAACTTAACATTCAAAGACCGCCTACTCCTACTCGTGGTCGCCCACAGCCTGACCATGACCGGAGCTCACTTGCGTATATATGAGAGGTTACTTGACTAATTTTTTTGTAATTTTTGGCATCCTGTTTTCGGACTTGCAATTTTATTTTGCCCGACATGATCATCAATCAGTCAAAAGTCGGACAGAAGTGGCTTGCAATTAAGGTGCTTGTGTTGTGTTCTTTCAAGATACAGGTTGGGCTTGTCTATTTATTGTACACAGAAATTTAGAGTTTTAGAAATGAATAGTTTTGGATCATTGAGTGAGTGTAATATAAGATGTAATAGTTTAGTTTGAAGGAGATTGTTACTCTCTGCTGCCCATCAGAGGGTATATATAGCAACAGAAGTTGGTTTTTTAGCCTTTGTGTATTGTAACATAAATGTTAATGGATTCTTTCAAGTTCTTCATAAATTGATTTTTTTAATATTTTAAACACCTTTTCTCATTTTTGTTTCAAGATTGTTGTATACCATTACTATGAAGTATGAAGCAAACAATTCCAATCGAAAATCCACCAAATTGAATAAATAATAATAATATTAAGTCGATAATTCGTTGGCAAAAGAACGTATCACTCGGTAACAAAACCAGAAGATCTTTTCACATCTAGACCATGAGGTTGTGGGTTCGAGTTTCTCCCTTCTTAAATCCCGTATTATTGTAATATTTAAAAAAAACAGAAGACAACATTTGATGCGGACTCTTGAACAGCACCACAACCAATACAAACATCAATGTAATGGTGGAAAAATACGCGAATGAGTTGAAATAACAGCATCTTGAACATACTTTTTAGAATGAGTGGGATCAGCAACCCATCGAATCTCACTCATGTTTGGTGTCTCCACAAACGCCATCGTGAACTCTCCCACTTTCTCAATCCTCCCTCTCTTGCCTGCCCTTAACACAAGATTGTTCCTGTTGTTGGAGAATATGCCATTCGTCAGCAGTACAATGTCGCCCGCTTCGAAGGCCTCGCACTCATCTTCCCACAACTGGAAGTGAACCGCAGCTGTCTCGTCGGCTACCAAAGCCAAACAAGTCTGGCTCTGTCCTTCCTTTGGTGGTACTGGTTGCATTTTGTCTAAAACTATGAATTGGGTGTTTATGTTGTTTTCGGCTGCCGGTGATATGTCTTTCAGATACACCATCGTCGGTTTGACACCTACAACCATAACAAAATACAATTAAGTATTATTTTTCACTCGGTCATTTCCACAAACACCTAAGCGACTCCTCTAAATAGGTTGGGAACTTGTGATCCTCCTAGTGAAATGGTGAAGGCAAGGTTGTGTAGGGGAATTTATGGGTCTAGGAGAAGGTTTGTTGTTGGCCAAAATTCTCAAGTTGAATTTATAACTATTCAGTGAGATGCTGTAAATGTGATTGTGTTTAGGCTTTTCTTCTTTAATAGAAGTTTGTGGTTTTTTTAAAGAAAAAAAAAAGGGTCTCGTTAAGTTGGTGAGAATGTCAAATGGTGCTAGTTCGAGTTATTTTCACTTGATTTCAATGGCTTAATCAACAAATTAAACCAAACCTAACTTCCAGGACACTGAACAACAAACATCAACTGTGTGGAGAGAATCAAATCAACTGGTCACACCAGAGGATACAAGGATCAAAGAAAAAGCGACATTGTTATCTTATTAGTAGACTGGAGTGGAGTGAGGGTTTCACATTTCGGGTTTTTTTTATTAAAAAAACAAAAACATAAAAATTCCCACAAGGGTTAAAAAATAAATTAACCTGCTATTGATTTGACTGCGAAAGAGTTTATAAACTATACTGGCTATATTTTTTTACAACTTGCAGGTACAAAAAAACTCTGCAAAGAGCTATGTCTAGGAAAAAAATAAAAACTCTACACAGAGCTACTTCTCACAAGACTTTGCATTTACCTAGTCCGCAACACATATATTTTGCTTGAATCCCATAATACCCTCACTAGCCCGATCAGTATTTCAGCCTCATTGAATGTGGAACCTGTCGCTTCAGATGGGTATGGGAGCCTTGTCCATCTCTCGGCCTTTAGCTCAATCACGTCCACAACACATGTCTCTGATTCCTCCAAGTTCTTTCCGTACCATTTGCCGTGCACCTGATGTACTTTTGCCTTGGCAATCTCTTCACCTTGCCCATCTAGAAGTACAACCAACTGGCCTGGCTTGCACTGGACAAATTCTGCTGCACCAGTGTCAACAAGTTCTGCTATGGCCTCAGAGTCATCACCAGCACCACTTCTCAATGTGCTTCGAACGCCTCTTGCATTTGATGGGACAAGATCATCTCCCGGACTATCAGGTGAATCATGTACTTGCCTTAGTACCGGTCCACCCTGCCTTCCCAAAAAAGAACTGCCAGTTTCTGAATGTGCACGGGCATCTTTAGATTGACGAGCAAGCCTGGCTTTTCTATTATTGAGCCTATTGATGCATAAACGGAAAACCATAATAAAAAAAATAATAATAATAAATAAAAATAAAATAAAATAAAATATGAAGTACTAGGATATATGCAATTTCCCACGCAAGATCTTAAGTCACCCCAGTTATTAACCATGCATTTCAGTTATGCTTTATTGATTGTAAAGAAGTTGTAGCAATAGAAAACTTAAGATCTTTAAATAATTACTTCAACTCTGAACTATCATAAGATTACAATTTTTAATTTATTTTTATATGTAATCTAAATATCAGAGGAGGGAGGACCTTATAAAATAGAAAGAGGACCACTTATGACTTACCAGTTTCTAAGCTGTGAAGATGTAACTTCAGAACCCTGCAGAAACAATGTAAGATCTCTTTTAGGAAGAATACATGTCTAGTGTTTAAACATACATAAAAAATAAATCACAGCATTCGTATAGTGTGAAATCCATACTACATACATGAAGACTCAATTTACCAGCCCACGATTGTATTAAAGCTGGATTTCGCTGCATGTCAGGTTCATCCACAAGAGCCCTCTCAACAAGTGATATTTGTTTATCATTCATTATGGTTCGCTTCCGTTTCCTCTGCTGCTTTTCTTCACCCTGAACTGTTTCAACCTTTTCCTCCTCTTGAACTCTTCCAAACCCACTTTGTTTTATATGCTCATTTGGTTTTGGACACTCACCATTGTCCAATTGATCAGCGTATTCTTTTTCTCCCATGGGACTCGTATCTGAACCACTACTTACAACCATCTGAACATCTCTATCAATCTCTATCACACCTCCGGTCACACCAGATTTATCTTTTTCTTCCCTGGTATCTGGCCTCGTTACATCATCCCCTTGATCCATAGGATTGCTTCTGACATCAAACCTTTCCTCTTCTTGGAAGGAAGAATTCTCTGACATTTCCTCTCTCGGGTTATCATTTGTGTTATTAACATTAGCTGGCCTTTTTCTTTCTAAAGGTGATGGGCATCCCCTTGTACTTTGAGCTTCCTACAATAATTCAAACATTACCATTCAGCATGCTATGATGGGTTAAAAAAATGTCACAATCCAACTGAAGAATTAAACTTGAGAATTTATGATTTTAGGTCATTTTGAAATTTATGCATCTGGTACATACTCTTGAATTCTGTATGTGAGAATATGCATATTAGTAGGTTAAAATATTTGTACACTTAGTCTATTCGTGAGTCTCAATCTAAGTTTTATGGCCCTTCTAAAAGACACATATCTTGAATCTCCTTGTCAAGTTTAAATACCTAATAAACTTATCAGATCAAATTCCTATTTGACTGCAACATCAGCCAGCTAAGTGATCATCAACTGTTGTGAGAAATGAAATGCCAAGCTTTATTCACCTGAAGATGCTCGTTGATATTCAGTTTAGAGAACTTATCGCAAGAAATTGATTCCTCGTTTTTACTTTCCTGAATTTGATTTCAATCCAGAAGCATAAGTTCAACACATACAAATATTAATAAGAATGAGATAAAGATGGTTGCCAAAGAATGCAGAAAGATTTAAGTAATGTTAACCATCAAAGGATAAAATGCTTTACCTGAACTCGATCTTCATCAAATTCAGTAGGATTAATTGCTGAGTCTAACAGATTAAAGAATACCCTGCAAAAAAATTGAATCACAAAAAATGTTAATAAACAGCAAGTGAAGTTAAATGGAATATATCAACCGTGTCAATACATATATACTATACTTGAGCAGTTGAGCCAATATATACACGCAAATAATGAATCAAAATAATTTTTAATAATAGCACATGTGAAATAGATGTCTGAAAAGACCTTTTTCCAACAACCTTAATGAAGAAATTTGAAAGAGAGTATTTTTTTTCTCACTTCAATATTATGAACAAATGACTAGCATATATACAACCGATATTGGCACTAAATCTGCCCAGAACCAAGGACCTATAATTGTCTACAATCAGTCCCATAAAACTAGGAAACATAAAGAGGGAGATCTGGTATAGTTGACCAGATCTCTTTATTAGGAAAACAAATCTCTAAATCTTAGGACAAAATATTGCTAGGATCTCCTCCATTATTCCAAGAAATCTGACACTAATATTTCAGTCTTGAAGATCATTTCAATACCCTAGTATATAAGATATCAATGTATAATGCTATCTTTTTTGTATAATGATATCAATGTATGTGAGTGTGTATATATATATATATATTAGTAACTTTCAAGTGCAGGATTGCACACGCATTTTTCGTACAGTTTCACTAATTAGTGTAAATTTTTTTACACTAATAACATATTACCATCTCACCATTTCTCTGAGCTCTGTTTCTAATTATTCATCTTCAACACCTTCCAAAATTTATTTTTTAAAAAAACTTCCTAAATTAGCACTTCCTGGGGGTGCTTTCCAACAAAAATGTCTGAGCACTATTAATGAATAGATAATGTAAAAGAAAGAAGAATGTTGCCCTCAAAATAACAACAGATGGGTGAAGCAGATGAATCTCATTGAGTGGTTGGAATGTTGGAAAGTTATCGAGTT
This sequence comes from Acer campestre, assembly GCA_954870605.1. Classification (NCBI taxonomy): domain Eukaryota; kingdom Viridiplantae; phylum Streptophyta; class Magnoliopsida; order Sapindales; family Sapindaceae; genus Acer; species Acer campestre. The sequence goes on along the minus strand of OX940802.1, from coordinate 13,023,685 downwards.
ATGGGGAATACCCCACAGGTATATTTTATGGTATTGCAAGCAAAACTCAGAAATTTAAATCTAGTGTTACTTCATAGGCAATTGTAAATCATGCTTAAAATTTAACTGTATGGTAGACAAGGGGGATAAAATGGATGACAAATGATACCAAGAAAAAAGAAGAAACAGGTGAATTTAATAAAATGAAATGTGGTACTAATATAAGATGAGATAAAACATTGTCCAAACTCCAAATGGTTCAGTAATGTGCAACTAGTAACCATGACTATACAATAAAAAAGGAGTGACTTTATTCCGGTTCAAGGCATCAAACAAGGGTGGAAGCAACAAAGAACATAATCATGTAGCACTCAAAAAGGTTATGGCTCAGGACACATCCAAAATGCAAATTCATATGCACCAGTCAAACAAGTCGAGATAAGGGATTAAATTTAGTTCAGAATGATGCTGTTGACCTGTCCCTTTAGAATAATTTGCAGTCATATATATCAATAAGATTTTCAATAACCATAAAAATTGCCAAGTTATTCTTACAGAATTTAGCAAAAAGTTCCAGTAAATAAAAAGCGAAGTTGAAGTTCAGATCACCTTAAAAGCTGTACATCATCGTCATTCAAAAACAAAGGAGTTAGAGATTCTGCATGACTTAACAATGAACCTGCACATACAAGTAGCAGATGGGGAACACAATATATTTGTAATATGTTTATTTAAAAGAAGTAATTAGAAAGCAACACTTACGCAGGTTTCCGCAAACAGTGGCAGCTTTCTGAGCACCAGAGGTGAAGGAAAACCCAGGTAACACTTTGGATGGATCTGTTCGTAAACACCCCAAAACCTTGTTTAGGAAGAGATTCCTCTCCAGCTCTGTGATTAGAAAAGCTTCATATAATCAGGGACTATAGAAATGATAGAAACAAGCATGTTGTGATAACTCAACAAGATCTTGAGTATGAATTTGACCTTCACAGATGTCGGGAACAAAGCAATGAAGATTGGCAATCATTTTGATTAGAAGTGATGATCTTTGATGAGCATAGGTTGCCTGAGGCATGCTATTGTGGGCAAATGAAAATTCTACTTTAGACATGTTCACTGATGATATTGCATCCAAAGCCCATCCAGCTGATGCAAATAAATCATATTCCAGGGAAGCATCTTCCTCTCTCAAGGGGAATTCAGAAGAACACCAGATGATTAGAAAATCTCTATGAGATAGTGAAAACATTGCGCTCAGAACTTCAGTCTGGAGAGTTACATAAGAAAAGACATAGTCACATATCTTGTTATGCAGATGCCATAAAGACAACAGATATCATATGTGGTATACACATTTAAATTACTTGTCAATCCAGCACCAAGTTCACAAGTTTAACATAAACCACACAACAATTTGGTTCTTTCTAAGACTTTATAAAACACATGATTTTTCACTAATCAAGAAAATATGGATTTTATGAACTTTGAAAATATCTTTACAAAGGTAGTTTCAGGGGGCAAGTGCAATAGCTTTACAACAGTAAGTAGTGGAACAAAAGTATACACTCAGGAGTCTGGAGATAATAGCTTACAAAACACGCTGTAATGTAAGATCTGAAATTTGAATCATCTGAGAAGATATCAGCTAGACGCATCGCATTGAGTTGCAAAAGTCCCATTGGACAAGTTCTGTCTGAGCAGGAGTGAAGATGTTTGGGATCTTTAATAAGTGCAGTCTTTAGCAAGTCAAGAACCTAAATCATGACAAACTGTATTAATGGCAAGTACTTTGACAGTAAGAGAATACTTCAAAAATATAATAGAGAATCTAGGCGAGTGGGCTGATCATGAAGAAAATCTGATAAAAAGAGCTACTACTCATTGCATCAACCAAATAAATAACATCACCACACAAATTTTATCTTTACCCAAATAACCATCTCTCTCTCTCTTTTTTAAAAACAAAAGAAGAAGAAGAAGAAGAAGAATCAATCTCATACAATAAGTTCAGTGCCTAGGAAATCTGCAGAAATGGTCCGGATGAGATGCCAACAAAATGGAAAGCAGTAGTAAATTACAAAAACAATTTTCATGTAATAGTCTTTCAGACAAAAGCAGTTAAAAAGGCAGGTCCTACTTCTCCAAACAAGCTACACTGGCACTGTTAATATTCTGTGAAAATCTTAGCCCTGTCTTGAAGTCTAACAGATATAACAAAACCATATTAAAATAAAACTAAAAAATAATAAAATAATAATAATAATAATAAATTAAAAAATAAAAAACCAACCTCTAAAGCAACAGACTTTGCCAAATCTAGGCTTTCTGAAGAAGCAGCAACCTCATCTAGGTAAGAAATGCTTTCTGCTTCACACAAGTTCAACAGCTAAAAAAAAAAATCACAAATGGATCAACAATTGATGTCATGTTCATAAAATACGACCCAAAAAAAAAAACCGGGAAGCTGGAGTTGATTAAAAAGCATTAAAATTCAGCGTCCTTAACATATAAAACACAACTTACACCTTAAATCACCTATTAATAATTTCCATACAGAACTTACAATAGATAGGACTTTAGCTTTCAGCCTGGAAACAGCAGCCACGGCTGTGGAAGACTCTGAAAAAGGTGGCTTGATGTTTAACCTCAGGATGGATTGAGAAAGAAAAAGAACACCACCCTTTGCACATAATTCCTGAAAAAGTACCAGAATCAAATAACTGTCCCCTGTCATACAGAGGGACATCTAAACCAAGATAAATGAAGAAAGAGATCTTCCCGCGTGTATCAACAAATTATGATGATCTTACGCGTCATCCCATAATTGATACCATTGTAACCAGGATCCTGCTGACTAATCAGAATATTAACCTATTAGGTACTTTGTTTGTTTGTTTTTGTTTCTTTCTATAGGTAACAGCAAAAATTTTATTACAAAAAGAGAGAATGCAATGATATACAAAAGTGAACAAGTAATCCACCAAGGCTACCAAAAAGAGCTTGTAGAGGATAAGCCAAACCCAAAATCAGAACAGGAAAAAGCATGCCCACAAAACCATAGCTATCCCAAAAAACAAAAGCAAAAAAAAAAAAACTAAAAAGCTCATCCCTCCCAATTTAAGTGTGGGAAAAAAATTGACATATCACTAAATTCCTTGGTGATGGGAGCCTGCCAAATAACCCACAGAAAAGCATGAACAGCACAATTCCACAAAATTCTCTCTTTCTGCTTTGGCAAAAGCAAAAATTTCCACAAAATGTTTGCATACTAAATCACGACATTTCTCCTTTGGATTAAATACTTTGCTTCTGCACCAAAATTATATTTTTTTTCTCCTAATAATTCTTTTTAATAGGAAACAAAAAAAAAAAGTTTAATTGACACATGAAAGAATAAATTTTTTTATAAGAGTACATACGGTCATATGGATTCAAACTTATAAAAAATTTAAAGTGACACATTTTGACATGTCACTTTGATTCGACACATATCACATATGTGATATGTATAAAGAGAATTCAAATTAATTTACCTTATTCCTAAGTAGGCGCTCCCGAAAAACTTTTTGTTGGCATAACGACTGAAGAAACTGTAAAGAAGCCTCGCATTGCTGGCAGATATAGTTAATAACTTGTTCCTCAGCTGCGCAAAGACTTGTGCTTAAATCAGCCTGCTGAGCTGACAGTTTAATATGAAGAAACTTGGTGGTGACATGAACTGCTCCAAAAGCTGCTTCAATAAATATGTCAACCTGTAACAGAAATTTCGTCATCATTCTAAGTACATATGCATTGGCCTATGGAACTCAAGGACTCAAAATTACTGTAGAGTTGTAAATTTTTAAGAAAAGTAAGGTTTAACTAATAGATCTAAAAACTAACCATTCCATAACCATGCAATTTCACCTGACCCTGATTTTCCCTATATATCAACCTCAACAAATCATGAGGGAAATTGTACCTTAGGGTGTGCTAGTAATACTTGAGCGAGATCTTGCCATTGTGAGGATATACATCCAGTCAATAAATATAGACTGCATGCAACTAGTGCTGAATGTACCAGGGGCATGGGGCTTGAACTATTGCAGTCCTACATAAAAAAATAAAAAATAATAATAATAATAAAAAAACAAGTCTGAGTAAAGACAAATAGCATGGAAGACAAAACTTAAGAGTGGATTGAAAAGAACCTGTCTAGAACGACCAAGAACAATTAGCAAGTAAAACACCAAATCAAGCAGCTGCTCAGAAACTTTTACATCATCAAGCAAAATCTGTAACCATTATCAGACAATGAAATATTAGGGGAAACTATATTCTATGCGCTTTGATGGAATCTTTCAAAAATCCTAAATAAATATTCAATTTGATGGAAATAGAGAGAAAATAAATCAAAGTTCATGAAGTTGCTTATTGCCAAGTTATTGACAGAATAAAGTACTAATATGAGCAAGTGACCAAAAAAATATACAGCATCCAGATCTAATTCACCTGATCACAAATATACCTACAGGTATTTGCATGGATTAAGGACTCCAAGTTTAGATTAACCATTATAAATTTGTGAGGAAATGATAATCAAGTAAGTACCAGGAACCAAAATATGAAAAAATCAAAAGCTTATTTTTTTTCCAGTCAAGGTTAAAATAGAGATGGTTCCTCCTCCACACAAGCAACAATGACCATTACAGTTCCCCATGGCTGAAGTGCAGGGTTTCCAGTTAGAAACAGTTCTCTAAAAATTCTGAATGATTTTGTGTAAGGTTGTGCCTTTAAATGCTAACATTACGAAACAGAAATGCAGACTTTCCCCAGCCTCCATCTTATGACCTTTTTGATGTTTTGATATGAGTTGGAATGTAAATATTGTATTTACTTATTTAGTTAGGTATTCTTTTTCTTGTTCACCACTCTTATGTGGTCCCCACTATTCTTGTTCACTACTCTTGTATTTCTCTATATATTCCTCCATTGAGAGAAGAATAAAACATCACAATATAAAACCCTAAAATTCTACTTGGTATCAGAGCAAAAAAAAAAAAAAAGAAGAGAATCTTTCCGATGCCTTTTTTCTTTTCTTTGCCCTAAACCTAATTAGAATATCTGCTGCCACCGCCGCTACACCTTGCAAGAGCAACTTACACTCTCCTCTTGTGTGGCCAGGCAGCCTCTCTTCTCTACCGAAACTATCAATTTTCTAGCTAAACCCTAGCCGCATCATCTCTCCATCACATGGCTGCCGAAATTCGTCCTACTGAAATTCCTTCTCTTGATAACAAGATGCAACCCACTATCACCATTCAAGAGACAAATACTCCAATCCATATTAAATTGGATGGTACAAATTATCGTATTTGGTCTAAGGTTTTAGAGATGCACATTGCTGGTAGAAAGAAGAAGGAATATATCACAGGAAGGAAGATTGCACCCTCAGAAAGTGACCTGAACTATGATGAATGGGAAGTTGAAGATACACTTGTTAAGTCTTGGCTTATCAATTCCATGACTACCAATTTGATGTCACATTTTGTGCAGTGTGGAACGGCTAAGGAAGTGTGGGATGCAGTTAAGAGGAGTTATCTTGATGCCTCCGATTCTTCTCAGGTCTATGAACTAATGAAGAAGACATTTCAATTGCATCAGGATGGCCGGCCTCTCATAGAATACTACAATGAGCTTAACTCCGTTTTCATGGAGTTAGATTATCGACAACCTAATGATATGGAGTGTACCGTAGATTCTGAGAAGTATAAGAAGCGTATAGCAGAGGATCGGGTTTACATGTTTCTTGCAGGCTTAGATCACAACCTGGATCAAGTTAGTAGTTGTTTCTGGCTACCTTGCCTTTACCTAGCCTGGAAGAAGCATATTCACTGGTTCGTCGCGAAGTGCAGAGACAAGTTACCGTACTGAGGATCGTTCTGAGGCTTCAACACTTGCTGCCCAGAAGGGCAATTTTTGGCTAGCCCCTCCTACTGGTCTTCACACTCGCCTCTGCACTCACACATATAGTTGATACCTGATGGAAGAAGCATGGCTACCCGGAGTGGTATAAACTCAAGCAAGCTGAGAGGAAAAGCAACAGGAAACCCCCTCATGTTGCTCTAACTAAGGCTTCTCGATCTTCTGCTTCTCATGTCTCTCGAGGGTCCCATCAGGAAGGTAATTCTAGTTTGGTATTACTTTCTTCTACTAACAACACTTGGGTTATTGATTCAAGAGCTACTGATCATATGACTAGTAATTTCTCCCTAATTACTTCTCTAATGTCTTCACCTGTTAAGTCTGTTTAGGTTGCTAATGGGACTCCTATGCCAATTACTGGGGCCGGGAATGTCTCACTCTCACCTACTTTTTGTTGATTTAAACTCCCTTATTGATCGTGTTTTCTCGATAGACTACGATGATAAACTTATAGGATGATGATATGCGAATATGCGGAATAAAATATGAACAATAAAGAAAACATGCCACACACACAACACAAGAATTTACCGAGGTTCGGCTAACTTTGCCTACGTCCTCGTGTGATCTCTCTTGAGAAATCACTAGCACTATGAAGAAAAACGCTTGGTTACAAGATACTTATTGAAACCCTTTAGCTAATTCCCCAAAACCTTGCTAGAACCTCTCTATCACTCTTGCTTTCTACCCCTTGTATGCTTGCTGTTTTTCTGTGTGTAAAATAAGCTCCCAACAGCCCTATTTATAGATATAGGACTTGGGTTACATTCCTTGTTAGAATAAGACTCCTAAATCCTCTTAGAATAAGAAAAGCTAACTTATTTCCTAATCCTAGTTGATTTGGGATTCTTGAGAAAATATAATTTCCTAATCCTAATAAGAAATTATGTGCACACTTTGTTTTCTCCTAATCCAAATAGGATTCCTCTTTAAGCCTTAACTTTGGGTTTTGATGAGCCAAAAACACAACAATCTCCACCTTGGTGAGTCAAAACCAAGAAATGATTGCTGTATCCCAGAATGTCTTCGAACCTTCTTGAAACAACTCTGGAAAGCTTCAAGAACCTTCACCTTGGCAAACTTCTTCTTGCCTTAATGCACCTCAAGTGAGGAGGTGCTCCACCCAATCCTCAGCATGTAATAAGATTGAGTGAGTTCAAGCAAAACTTGAACTTCTCAGCTGTTACCGGTTTAGTCAAGTAATCTGATGCATTTTTCTCTGTATGAACCTTCTCCAGTGTAACTTCCTTCGATTCTACCCAGTCCCTAATTCGGTGATAACGAGCCTCGATATGCTTCGATCTTCCATGAAACACTTGATTCTTTGCTAAGTAAATAGCACTTTGGCTGTCACATCTAATCACCATGGAACCTTGAGTAATTCCGAACTCTCTTGCTAAACCATTAAGCCAAACTGCTTCCTTTCCAGCTTCCGCAAGCGCAATATACTCAGCTTCAGTAGTGGATAATGCTGTAATTGATTGTAGAGTAGCCCTCCAACTAATCGGCCCACCATCACTAGTGAAAACATAACCCGTAGTAGATCTTCTTTTATCCAAGTCCCCTGCATAGTCAGCATCTACATAACCCAGAACACATGCTTCTTTCCCTTGTTTTTCAAACAAGATTCCTAGACTCTTTGTACCTTTCAAGTAACGCAGAATCCATTTAACTGCAGACCAATGCTCCTTTCCTGGATTCGCCATATACCTCGAAACAACACTTAATGCTTGTGCTAGGTCAGGTCTTGTGCAAACCATCGCGTACATTAGACATCCTACTACGCTTGCATAAGGCACTTTGCTCATCTCTTCCAACTCTTTTTCTGTAGTCGGACATTGCAACGTACTCAACCGATAGTGCGCTGCCAACGGAGTAGTCACGGGCTTTGCTTCAGTCATGTTGAATCGCTTCAAAATATTTTGAATGTATTTTGATTGAGACAACCAAATTTTTCCCGCTACTCTGTCCCTTCTAATTTGCATTCCAAGGATCTTTTGTGCAACCCTTAGATCCTTCATGTCGAATTCCTTATTCAGTTGCATCTTTAATTTCTGAATTCTAAACATATCTTGACATGCAATCAACATGTCGTCTACATAAAGTAGCAATAGTATAATCATACCATCTTCGAACACATGGTAGTAAACACAACAATCCTTTAAGCATCTTCTAAAATTGATTTTCAGCATGTATGAGTCGAAACGCTTGTACCACTGCCTTGGAGATTGCTTTAGCCCATAAAGAGACTTCTTTAACCTACAAACCAGATTTTCTTTCCCTGTTTCAACATATCCTTCCGGTTGAGCCATGTAAATGACTTCTTCTAGATCACCATGGAGAAACGCGGTCTTAACGTCCATTTGTTCTATCTCCATATCCTGCTGAGCTGCTATTGATAATAGCAATCTGATTGAAGTATGCTTAACCACCAGAGAGAATATCTCGTCATAATCAACTCCTTCCTTTTGTGAATACCCTTTTGCCACTAACCGAGCCTTGTATCTCACGGCATCACCTTCATGTGTCCCTTCTTTCTTTCTAAACACCCATTTACAGCCAACTGTCTTTCGATCTTTTGATTTAGAAACTAGCTCCCAAACAGAGTTCTTATCAAGAGATTGCATCTCTTCTGACATAGCAACAATCCAACTTTCCCGATCATCACTTGCTATAGCTTCTTGATATGTGGTTGGATCGCCTTGACTAACATTTAGAGCATAATTAACTTCGTCTTGATCAAACCCATACTTTTCCAGTTTCTTGCGTTCTCGCTTGGGTTTATCTAATGCTATGCTTTTTTGAAACTGTTGCTCAGGTTGTTGAGGAACCAGGGAGTCTTGTTCCTACAACGGTGATAGCTCCACCTGAGCCTGTACTTGTGACTGTTGTTGTTGCTCTACTCTTTCCTCATTAATCCCTTCGCCATGATCCACTTGCTCGTGCTCCACCTGAGCTGGATCTTCTTCCATGACCCATTTGGTTAGAGGAAATTCGACTGCTTCTTCTACAACATCAGTTTGCTTCTCCTCAGTTGTCTTGATTTTATTTAGGGGCATAGTCTTCTCGTCGAACACGACATCTCTACTTAAAACCTTCTTCTTGTTGACAAAATCCCATAACTTGTAGCCCTTCACTCCTTTTTCAAAACCAATGAAAATGCACTCGAGTGACTTTGGCTTGAGTTTGGTTCTTTCATCACTCGGAATATGAGCATATGCACTGCAACCAAAAACTCTTAAATCGGAATAATCAACAGGTTTTCTAGACCATACCTCTTCTGCACACTTATAATCAAGAACCCTTGAGGGTGATCGGTTAACCAAGTAGCAAGCGTGATTAACCGCTTCTGCCCAAAACATGTCGGGCAATCCTGCATGAAACCGCATGCTTCTCTCTCTTTCCATGAGAGTTCTATTCATCCTCTCTGCTGCCCCGTTTTGTTGAGGAGTCTTTTTCACTGTAAAATGCATTGTGATGCCTTCTTCCCTGCAGAACTGTAAGAACTTGTTGTCTCTATATTCACCTCCATTGTCGCTTCTCAGATATCTGATTTTTCTGCCCGTTTGGTTTTCTACTTCAGCTTTCCACTCTTTAAACTTTGTGAAAACTTCGGATTTCTCCCTCATAAAGTAAACCCATACTTTTCTCGAAAAATCATCTAAAAAAGTAACAAAATACCTTGATCCTCCCTTAGACCTAGTTGGTGCAGGACCCCATACGTCTGTATGAATATAGTACAACGGCTCTTTGCTTCTTTTCTCACTATCTGCAATCTTAAATGATGTCTTTGTTTGCTTCCCGAGAGTACAATACTTGCAGAATTTCAGTTTGCAGAAACTAACACCTTTCAGCTGATTTTTCTTGTGTAGTTCTTGCATCCCTCTTTGACTCATGTGCCCTATCCTACAATGCCAAAGCTCAGTCTCGTCCTTCTCTACAAATACTGCTGCTCCACCTACTATTGTAGTTCCCCGAAGCTTATATAAAGTGTTAGGCTGAATATCACCTCTCATCATGACCAATAACCCTTTGATAACCTTGAGTATCCCTCCTTCAGAACAATACTTGTAACCGGCTTTGTCTAAAGTGCCCAAAGATATCAAATTCTTCTTTAGTTTAGGAACATGTCTGACCTTATCCAGTACCCTAACAATTTCGTCATGCATTTTGATTTTCACTGATCCAATACCTTGGATCTTGCACGGTGAATCATCTCCCATCAAAACTTCTCCACATCTCTTTTCCTCATATGTGTCAAACCATTCTTTGTTAGCACACATATGGAACGAACAACCGGTATCCAAAATCCAATGTTGGAAAGCATTTGAGCTCGATGTTACCGCAAGGAGTTCTCCGTCACTTTCATCCGACGTAACCACACTGGCTGAACTTGAATTCCTTGCCATCGCCTTTGCTTTCCTTTCTTGCCATATCTTGCAATTCTTTTTCCAGTGGTCAGTAGCACCACATGTAAAGCAACCCTTGTTCTCTTTTTCTTTTCCCTTAGATTTTGATCTACCCCTATTACTAGATTTATCATGCCTGCTTTGTGACCGACCCCTCTCTTTGCCTTTGGCATACAAACCATGTGCTTGAGAGCCTTCAGTATTTTCATCCATCTTGACATAAGATTGGATAACTTCCATAACCTCATCTAGCTTTAGGCTTTCCTTACCAAACATGATTGTGGTCCTGAAGTGCTTGAACGAAGACGGTAGAGATCTCAATAGTAAAAGCTCCTTGTCATCATCATCATACTTCACATCCACCTTTAATAAATTTGCAACACAATTCTGAAATCTGCTCAAATGATCTTGCAGATTTCCACCTTCTTCCATACGAAGATTAAGAAGTTCATCTTTCAAGAAAAGTTTGTTGGATAAAGTTTTACCCCTGTAAACTTTCTCGAGCTTATCCCATGTCTCTTTAGCATTCATCTCCTCGTCGACATTAAGCATCACATTGTCGGCAAGATGTAGCTCAATAGAGCTCTTCGCCTTTACGTCCATTCGCTTCCACTGAGCATCAGTAGTTTCTGCCGGCTTCTTCTCCTTTCCAAGAATAGCATCTTGCAGATCTTGCTGAATCAAGACGTTCTTCATCTTCCTCTGCCATAACGTGAAGTTACCCTTCCCATCAAACTTCTCGATTATGATGGGCTTCACGTCATTGATCTTATCACCCGCCATCTCAAAAAACGCTATGACCAAGCTCTGATACCAATTTGTTGATTTAAACTCCCTTATTGATCGTGTTTTCTCGATAGACTACGATGATAAACTTATAGGATGATGATATGCGAATATGCGGAATAAAATATGAACAATAAAGAAAACATGCCACACACACAACACAAGAATTTACCGAGGTTCGGCTAACTTTGCCTACGTCCTCGTGTGATCTCTCTTGAGAAATCACTAGCACTATGAAGAAAAACGCTTGGTTACAAAATACTTATTGAAACCCTTTAGCTAATTCCCCAAAACCTTGCTAGAACCTCTCTATCACTCTTGCTCTCTACCCCTTGTATGCTTGCTGTTTTTCTGTGTGTAAAATAAGCTCCCAACAGCCCTATTTATAGATATAGGACTTGGGTTACATTCCTTGTTAGAATAAGACTCCTAAATCCTCTTAGAATAAGAAATGCTAACTTATTTCCTAATCCTAGTTGATTTGGGATTCTTGAGAAAATATAATTTCCTAATCCCAATAAGAAATTATGTGCACACTTTATTTTCTCCTAATCCAAATAGGATTCCTCTTTAAGCCTTAACTTTGGGTTTTGATGAGCCAAAAACACAACACTTTTTCCATGTCTTCTGTCTTACTTGCTCCTAATCTCTCTAATAATCTTCTCTCTATTAGCCAAATTACCAAACATCTTAATTGTTCTGTAACCTTTTATCCTACTCACTATGTGTTTCAGGACAATCTCACGAAGATGACGATTGGCACTGGTAGAGAGAGAGGAGGTCTGTATTACTAGGAGGAGGCGAGAGCATTGAAATCCGAGTCTAGCCAAGGATTCCAAGTAGGGAACGAGACACTTGACAGAGAGAATTATTTTATGGCATTATCGTTTAAGGCACTCATCTTTTGCCTATTTAGAACGCTTATTTCCTCAGTTGTTTTACAATATTCCTGATTCTAGTTTAAAGTGTGAACAATACATTTATGCTAAAAATCATCATGTTCCTTTTAAAATAAGTTTCAATGAAAGTCCAATTCCTTTTTCATGTGTTTATACTGATGTTTGGGGTCCTTTTTCTACTACTACTTCAGGTCATAAATATTTTGTGTCTTTTATTGATAATTGTATAAGTTGGATATATTTGATGAAATCTAAAAGTGATGTTATACATGTTATTCCTCAATTTTACCAAATGATTGTCACACAATTTCATACCCCGGTTAAGGTGTTTCATTCTGACAACGGTCGTGAGTTTGTGAATCAACCTCTAGCTGATTTCTTTAAACAACATGGCATCCTCCATCAGACAACATGTGTCTACACTTCACAACAGAATGGCATAGCATAACGTAAAAACCAACATCTCCTCGAGGTGGCTTGGGCTTTATGTTTTACTATGCACGTTCCTAAACGTTTTTGGGTTGATGCTGTCATGACTGCTATCTATCTTATCAACCGAATGCCTACCCGTGTCATTGACTATCAAACTCCTTTGAGGATGTTGTCACGTTTTCACCATATGCCTTCAGCTCTTAACATTTTCCCTAAGGTTTTTGGTTGTGTGTGTTATGTTTATGTGCACCCACTTCATGGGGATAAACTTGATTCCCGTGCTTTAAAATGTGTGTTTTTGGGTTACCCAAATTCTCAAAAAGGCTATAAATGTTTTCATCCTCCTACGGGTAAATACTATGTGTCCATGAATGTTCAGTTTTGTGCGCGGGTGTCCTATTTTTTGGGGGATGTATCCCTTGTTCCTCTTCGGGAGGAGATTAGTAGTAGGGAAGAGGAACAACTATGGTTGGAAGAAAAAAAGGTGTGGATTTCGAGTAAGAGGGAGGATTCGGCTATTATAGGTGAGGGGGAGTCTTTAGATGCTTCTGATCCTGTGGAGGCTGAATCTAGTGATAGTGAGAGTGAGAGTGAGAGTGAGAGGCCAGCTTGGTTGTTTGAAAAATGTTACACAAGACGGAACAAATGTGTCACTCTTGACTCCAATACTCCTCTTGATGATACTACCATGCCATCGGATGACTCTTCCGCGATTGACCATGAGGTACAAACTCCTACTGAGGTACATATTTCTTCACCTATAGCTCCCACTTCATATGATATTTTGGATTCTAACTCTACAGATTTAGAAAATACTACGGGTAAAAGATATCCTCTTCGTGACCGTAAAGAGCCTGATAGGTTGGGTTTTTCCAAATCATCTTCTAATGTTGTTTATCCCATTTCTAACTTAATCTCTTATCATCGCTTATATAAGTCTCACCTAGCTTTTGCCCTTCAGTTATCTTCTGTGTCTATTCCTAGTCATTTTCAGTAAGCTCTTGGAGATCCCAAATGGAATTCTGCTATGGTAAAGGAAATGAAAGCTCTTCAAAAGAATTCTACTTGGGAAATGGTTGAGTTACCTCTTAATAAGAAGACAGTGGGATGTAAATGGGTGTTTACAGTAAAGTACAAATCGAATGGGACAACTGACAAATACAAGGCCAGATTGGTTGCCAAAGGTTATACTCAGACGTACGGGATCGACTATCAAGAGACCTTTGCTCCTGTGGCCAAAATGATTACTATTAGAGTTATACTTTCTCTTGCAATTAATCTAGACTGGCCATTACGAAAGTTTGATGTGAACAATGCCTTTCTTCATGGTGATTTGATAGAGGAAGTGCATATGGATCCTCCTCCAGGATTTGCACCAAAGGAAGCAACGGTATGCAAGCTGAAGAAGGAGTTATATGGTTTGAAACAGTCGCCGAGAGCTTGGTTTGGTAGGTTGAGCTACTTAATGAAGGAGTATGGTTTTAAGCAGGCTTTGGCAGATCACTCTTTTCTATAAAAGAGATGGTGAAGATATTACCTTGCTTATTGTTTATGTTTGATGACATGATTGTTACAGGTAGTAACATAAGTGAGATAGAAAAGCATCAATGTCATTTGGCTAAGGAGTTTGAGATGAAGGATTTGGGGGCTCTAAAATACTTCTTGGGCATTGAAGTATCTTGATCCAAGCAAGGAATTTTTCTCTCTCAACGTAAGTATGTCCTAGACCTCTTGGCTGAAACTGGTAACTCGGCCTGCGAACCTGTGGATACTCCTATTGAGGTGAACCATGGTCTGACTATCTATCCTGATCAAGTTCCAACGAACAAGGAGAGATATCAAAGGTTAGTAGGGAAGTTGATCTATCTGACTCATACTAGACCTGACATATCATATGCAATTAGTGCCGTGAGTCAATTCATGCATAATCCGAGTGACCGACACATGGGTGCTGAGAACCGTATTCTAGAGTATCTAAAGTCCTCTCCAGGTAAAGGTATTATGTTCTCCAAGCATGGACACCTAGATATTATGGGATATACTGACTTTGACTTTGCTGGATCCAAATTGGACAGAAAGTCAACTTCAGGGTATGTGTCATTTGTGGGAGGTAATTTGGTGACTTGGAGAAGTAAGAAACAGAATGTGGTTTCTCTGTCCAGTGCGGAAGCTAAATATTGTGCACTTCATCATGCTACTATAGAGCTTACTTGGTTACGTATTCTCTTAGAAGAACTCGGTTATGGCCCTCAAAAACCTATGGTGCTCTTTTGTGATAACACGGCTGCCATTGAGATAGCTAATAATCCGGTGCAGCACGATCGAACCAAGCATGTTGAACTTGACAGGAATTACATCAAGGATAATCTAAATTCTGGTGTAATAGGGGTTCCTTACATTAAGAGTGTGGATCAACTAGCTGATGTGATGACTCATGCTGTCACAAGTGTTCCTTTCTATACATTCCTATCCAAGTTGGGCATGTGTGATATCTATGCACCAACTTGAGGAGGAGAGTTGGAATGTAAATATTGTATTTACTTATTTAGTTAGGAATTCTTTTTCTTGTTAACCACTCTTATGTGGTCCCACTATTCTTGTTCACCACTCTTATGTGGTCCCCACTCCCCACATATAAAACATCACAATATAAAACCCTAAAATTATACTATATGCATTTCCAATTTTAATTAAAATTCAAATTGTTAAGAGTGCTTAAATAATATGGTTTCGGTCTTTACCTACTAATTTAAGCTTTTAGGTTAGTTTTACCAAGAGTGCCTAAATCCCCCACGTGATTATATTTGTATTTGTTATCTATTATTAGAATTTGTTTCATGTTCATGTTTCTGTTCAGGCTAGGTCCACATGACAAGCCAATTGAACTTGCACATGAGTGGATTGTTAGAGTGCTAAATATTATTGTTTGGGCTTTTACCTACTAGCTTATGCTTTACGATCTAGTGGTTACCTAACACAAATAAAGAAAGAACATAATCATCGACAGATGTCAACTGATCATCTTTTCTTTTTATCCTCCATTCATTATACCTTGAAAAGGAGATTAAACACTTTGACCTAATATGTTTCGGTACATCTTGTAGGTAATGTAAAACTTTCTAGTGGCTTGACAAACCCAAACTATTACCCATCTTAAGTTAAGCCCATTGGCAAATGGGAATAAAAAATAATTGTGGAGGACTCATTCTTTTTTTCAGCTACATGGATATATTTACATAAATAACGATTTTATTCAAAGTTGTGAGTCAGGTGAGGATTATTTCATCCTACAAGACCAAATAGGAATAATTTATTGGTCATTGTTTAATAAATGTTGGTTTTATCCCAAACCATTTATTCCCCAACATTTTCTTGGATTGACCTCAAATTTCTTAGCATGCTTCAAAACAGTAAATGCAAATAATGATCTAAACAAAACTTTAGTAAGAGTTACTGAAATTAACCTGCTCAAGTTTAATCTGTCGAGGTGCCAAATCACATAAGGAGTGCAAAAGTCGAATACCACGTAATAAATGTTTGAATAGTTCTTCGTCTCTGTTAGATGATATAAGCACAGCAATAAGGTGCAGAGGAAGAATGCTTGCAAGTTTTTCCACATCAATCTGGAAGACAATTGCATGTAATGACAAAAAAATTAAGAAATTAGAAAAATAGGACTGCATGACAATGATCAGAAAAATAGGACTGCATGACAATGATGATAAGTTGATGCTATTGTTGTACCTTTACTGGTGATCCTTTTTCGTCAATGCAGTGAACTGTAAAATCATCTGAGTCCTTTAGTAATTTATTAAGCTCCTGCGAGTTAAACCCATGTAACTCCTTCACTCCTGAAATCAAGTCAATTGCCTGTTCATATAAAAGCTTTAGTTAATTACCAGTTCATATAAATACACAAAATTTAATCAAGTAACATGCACACAGACACACAGGATTGGGAGGGACTAGGGAGGAGGGCAAAATTAATTCCTGGTGTAAGAGTTATATTTGAAGAGGAAAAGCAAAAGACGCAGAAATGATTGCATTCAAACAAACAACCAAAAGTTATAAGTAAATGATTTCTGCAGCCAACTTTTAGGTAAGTTAGAAGTACTTACCCGCTCAGCATTACATGTTGAATCTTCCTTAGCTTGTCTCATTTGTGAGAATCTAGAACCAAGAGCAAAATGTTTACACTAAGAATATATGGTAACAACAAATTACAACTGCCTTCATGAGCATAGATAACTACTAATGAACACTTAAAAGGAAAAAAGTTAAGACATTGAGTGTTGACAATGAATCAGTGTGTTAAATCCCTTTAGAGGCAAGCAGGTGAGGGCAGACAACCGAAACAAGTAAAAACCACAATTAAGAGTAAATTATAAATATATATATATATATATATAATGTACTAGAGGCACTACCCACTCCTAAACTTCTTAAATTATTTGCAAAAACAGTTGCAGAAAAATTGTCAACTTCTCTTCATATTCCAAATTCAATCATACTCCTGTAACTCCTCCTTGTTTGCCCAATAACCTTAAGCCGTAGCCAGATAACCAACTGAGTCTCTAATACCGATTCAATGGGATTTACCACCTGGCTATATTGAACCTCCAAATTTATGTCTCCTTTTATTCTCAATTAACCCCTTCACATGAACATTTTAACAACCAAATGAAAAATCAAACACAACAAGCTCCTCTAACTGCATGCCACTCAAACAATGCACCTGCAATTGCAAATGCACAGGCACAGACACACACATATGCAACTCAAGAGTTTAAGACTCTCCTAAGGAATACAATGAGGCCATATAAGTTTGAAGGTTTCGAATTATTGATATATGAGCATGTTTGTATTCATATATTGACATAAAGGTCTACCAAGGATAAATTCTATTGTGTGACTACAACATGGAATTTGTAACTATACATACATATGTACATATACATATATATAGATATATATATATATATTTACGAATATATATTTACCATGTAGAGTTTCTGGACATTGTATATTCAAACACATAAAATGAACAAATCAATTCAAAAAAAAAACTTCAAAATCCACATCATGAAACCCTAAAATACCATCAAACAGGGTGAATTGAACGTTGAAACCCTAAAAATAATTAAAGTTCAAGATAACTAATACATAACCCTTACACTGCAAAACATTTATAACTATAATAAACAGACGAAACAAAATAACAACAAAAATCCGTGAAATTTTAAAGCTAAAATGTATAAACTGACCTGGGAACTGTATCGAAAAGCTGCCTACAAGAAAAAAGTGAGCGGCAAACAGAAAACGGAGAAAAATAAAATAAGGGAAATTTTCGCGGGTTTTGGCTCAAGCTTTACACGTCTGAGGTGGGATTTATAGAGATGTGGATGTTTGATGGACGACTACGTTAATATAATGAAAGGCTATCTTATATGCAGAGGTATATATAGTGAGCGGAGCAAGTTAAAATCATGAGAGATCATAGACTTCAAATTTAGAAAAGGGTGAAATTCATTTTAGTCCCTCTTGTTTGACCTAATAGCCAAACTGGTCCCCCGGTTTTGAGAATTGTCTCGTTAAGTCCTTCTGTTAACTGTTCCGTTGAAAAAGTGTAAACTGACAGGGTCAGAGGGTCAAATGACCCTGCTGCCCCTTATTACTGTTAAAATGAATTGAATTAAATTAAATAATAAAAATTAAAAACAATTTAAAAATAAAATAAATAATTAAAAATATAAACAAAAAACATTTCACTCATCTCTTCGTTTTCTTCATCTGCTACTTCAAAAAACGCAGAAATTAATCAAAAAAACTCAAAATCAATCGATCTTCACCAATACAGATCCAAACTTCTTCTTCATCTTCAATCAAAATCCACCAGGCTCTCATCAATAAATCAAACAACCAATAAAATTAAACCCATATATCTAGAAACAGCAAATTCCAAACCCAGAAATCCCCCTTTCTTCAACCATCATCATCAACAGCACCAAACACCAACCATCATCATCTTCATCCAATTCCAAACCCAACAAACAACGACAAACCCTAGCCCATTGCCACCCAAACCGCCACTCAAACCCACCACCATTACACCATATCTTCCACATCACACACCATTACCAAACCCTAGCCATCAAAACCCACTGCCACAAACATCATCTATTCATCTCCCTCAAACCCACACAAACCAACCACCACCACCAGCCGAATCAAACCAACAACGGTCGACTTAAACCACCATCGGCGGCCGAATAAACCCACACCAACCGATTTATCTGCACCTAAACCGATCGATCTGTACCAGACCTTAGGACGTTCGATCTGCACCAGAGGACGAAGGGAAAAAATGGTGGTAGTGGCTGTGTAATCTAGTGAAGTGGTGGCGATTTCGGTTGGTTTCGAGAAATCGAGAGAGAGAAGAGAGGGATCGAGAAAGGAGAAAGAATGGTGTGGTATTTGGGTGGCAACGGTGGCGGCACAGGGATGAAGAAGAAGAAGAAGAAGAGGATGAAAGGATGAAGGAGATGAAGAAGAAGAAGAAGAGAGAGAGAGAGCGCCGGGAGATAGAGAGAGAAAGAATTGAGATTAGGTTAGGTTTTTTTTTTTTTTTTGAAAGCATCAGAATATTTGATGCGTTTTTTGTTTTTTGTTTTTTTTTTTTGTTATTTTGTTATTTTGTTTTTTTTTTTAATTTCTATAAATATGTATTATTTAATATTTGATTATTTATCATTTTATTATTTAATAATATTTATTATTTAATTTAATATTTATCAATTTGATGTTGTTTTACCCTTTTACCCTCGTTGACCTGACGGAATTCTAAGAAACCCTAACGGAATTGGACGGCAGGGACTGAAATACGTATTTTTGGAATAGCGGGACCTGTCAAGATAAAGCTGAAAACTGGGGGACCAGTTTGGCTAATAGGTCAAACTAGAGGGACTAAAATGAATTTCACCCTTTAGAAAATGATTCTATTGCTATTTTATTATATTTTTTTATTTTTTTATTTTTTTATTTTTTATTTTTAAGATACTTGAGAGACCGGTTTGGTTTGGTTTAGTAAAATCTCACATTGAATGAACGGGTTTGGGTCTAATCTGTAAGGAACTCAAGATCGATAGATATACCAAAATATTCACCGATATATCCGTATTTTGGAGGGATCGATATCGAAACAGACAAATATCCAATATCATGTAGAATATCCGACTGATTTCGAAATATCTGTAAGAAACTCCCAAAATTCCCAAAATTCCCAAAATTTCACGAATTTCACCTCGAAAGTCCATGGACATTTTGCATATTATTAAAATAATTTTTTTAATCCTAAACAATTAAATTATTGTTAAAATAATTTAGATTGAAAATTATTTTAGAAGAAACATTAACAAATTTATAAAAATTTCCAACATAATAGTCAATAGTAAAATTATTGAAGTATTGAAGTAAAATTGGACAAATAACTAAAGAGTGGACGTGTAAAATATGTAAAATTTTGTGAAAGCAATCTAAAAAAATAAAATTGTTTGCGACTCAAATGTGTAAAATTAATTCAAAATAATATTAAATATGTACCAATCAATTTATAAATACGTATGTAATGATGGAAGAAAAAGTTTTAGTGAACGAGCAGTCATTACAGCTATAAGCAAAATGCAACAAAGTATATAACTTTTATTACAAAAATTTACATATTAATAATAAATAATAATATCATTGAAATAATATTCATACTTATAATACTTAATTATTTTTATTACAGTTGATTGGTGGGTATTGTATGGAAACTGTGCCCCATCATTGCATGCAATAGGGGTTCGCATACTGTCACAAACATCATCATCTTCTGCATGTGAAATAAATTGGTCCACACTTGCTTTAATCCACACAAAACAAAGGAACCATCTTGCATATTCTAAACTTGAACAACTTGTTTATTGTTATTATAATATGAAGTTGAAACTTAGGGATATGGCAGTTGAAAAAAATAAAGTAAATGGAACTGATTTTATAAATCTAATTCAAGTAGCTGCTGAAGCAGGAGATGATAATGAGAATTCTATTTTTGACTGGGTTAGACCTGTCTCTTTGGATGATGATGAGGAAAATCCTGGTCCATATATTGCTTCTCATGCTCGAGACATGAGAATAAATGTTGAACAAATGATTAGAGAAGAAGTTGGTGCAGATCATGGAGTTATTGTTATTAGCTCTTCCGATGACGAACATACCTCTGATGGAAATAATGGAGGAAAAAGATGATGAGGATGGTAGGGATAAGGCAAAAGGTTGGGATTATAGTGCAAAAGGTTGGAATGCTGGTGCAATAAGTTAGGATGTTCGTCCCGGAGGTTGGAATGCTAGTGTCGCAAATTGGGATAGTCATGCAGGTAATTTCGATCAAAATCGCGGTAGACAACATCAGGGGTGTGCATGATTCAATCCAATCCAATCCAATATGATCCCTAGGATCGGATGCATGGAGGTGATTGGTTTGCATCGGATCCTAAATTCTAAAATCCATTAGATTAGATTGGATCAGATCGGATCAGATCGGATCGGATCTTGGATTTTCGTTTGAAATCCTCCAATCCGCCAAAAATATTAGGCCTTATTTTTATATTAGGCAATTTATTTTATCCACTACTTTCCAATGTAAAGGTCTAACCTAAATACAATTTGATTATCTAAATATATGTAGAGACCCAACCCAAATACAATTTCTAATGTTACTATTTTGGGTTATCTTTATCAATTTCTCTATAACCAACAATCCAACATCCTCTTTTCTTCTTTTCTTCTATTCTTCTTCATCAACATCATGGTTTATTAAGTTTACATCTGGAGCTGATGTTTAATGTTTATAAACTTTTTAAATTATATAAAGTTTACAAGTTATGTTATGTATTTTTTTTAATGTTAATTTTATTTGAATTAATTATAAATGTTTGAATAATTTATTTGATTTTTTTTTTGAAAGAATAATTTATTTGATTTTATTTATTTCAGATTATAACTTATATATATGAAGAACGACTTTATATTAATTTGATACATCGAATCATATCGGATCGGATCGGATTGAAGTATTTTACAACTGGATTGGATTTGATCAAATAGTAACTTGATCGAATCGAATCCCGTTATAGAATTGGATCGGATCGGATTAGATCGGATTACAATTTCTTCGATCCAATCGTATCGGATTGGATCAGATTAAAGTATTTTACAACCGGATTGGATATGATCAAATAGTAACTTGATCAGATCGGATCCTGTTATAGAATTGGATCGGATCGGATCGGATTACAATTTCTTCGATCCAATCGGATCAAATCTTAGATCATGGTAAATCCATTGGATCCGATCTGCCGCACACCTCTAGACAACATGGAGGAACAAGTCAAATCAATGAAGATTCTTTGAATATGACTCTCTCCTCAATGAGTATAGACACAAAAAATAGTTATTTGGGTGATTCGTAGGCAATGTCAGGTTCTCATGTACCATATTATGGTAGTTATGGTGGCTACAATATATTTGATTATTCTTCTCCACAAATATCATATGCAATACCTATACATGCAGATCAACAATATCCACCAAGTTGGGTAAATCTAAACTATCCAATTTATGGATCAGTTAACAACATACGTGTGGTATATTAATAACTACCTTGAAAACTATGCAAACATGTTTTCCTAGGAAAATTACTGTTCGAATCAAGATAGAAATGTATCTTATGTATTTAAACTAACAAAGAATTCATTTTGGTTTTAAATTTCAGACATGTAATGTATTATTATGTATGAATTATGATTAATGATAGAATCTTGGAACTATGGAACTATATATATTTTTTAATGATAATTTTGTTTATTAAATATTTAATCTCTTTATATTGTATATAATATTGTAAGAGTGAAACAAAATATTATTCTATTAAATACTTGTAAGGATTCCCATTATTGATTGGCTTATTTCGTGGACAAACCACATATCGGGGTTTGAATTGTAATGGTAGATTAGGTGTTTGAAGATTAAGCTCAAAGGTCCTTTTCAAGACCTCAAGGTGACAAGCACTCCAAAGGTATATTCTTTAGTGCTTATTTTTCTTTGAAGAGATTAGAAGCACACACACACACTTAGCATTCTTGCATATGTGTGCATTCTCTTCACATGTTATATTTCACACTAGCACTTTGATTATATATCTTGTTGTGTTTTTATGTGTCTTGTAATTCGTTTCTCGAATGTGTTCGGAAACGTCCGTGCGTGCACGATAATGTGTTTGGTTTAGCGCGAATACCGCTCACGGAGAATGCCATTGGCTTCTCCTTGGTTTCACCATTTTTGGTGAATCGGCGGATCGAAACCGCCGATCAGACCTGATGCATTTAATTCTCGAGTCTGATTCTGCGGTTAGATCGACAGTTACGAAACCGCGGATGCTCCCCTGTTTCTCTCGGGACCAATTCTGCGGTTATGATCGGTGGCCAGACCGCCGAATGAAACCGCTGATCGTGCATTTTCATGGGCAATTTTGTCTTTTCACATGCCCTATTCTTGATGCCTATAAATATCACACTTTCTCTATTCTCTAACTTAGTTCTCTGACTCTAAAGAACCCTAAACTTCAAAGAGAGATATTTGAGAGAAAATCAAATCAAGAACTCATTTTTATACACTCAAACCATATACATGTGCATCAAAAATCATCTAAGCATTTTCTAGCATAGTTAGTTTGCTTATTTGAATGGGGTTTGCTCAACACACATCATTTGGTATGTTCTTCACTAATCTCATCTAAGTTTAGTGTTTTATTTATCAAAGAAATCTCTTATATTATTTGTATGCTCTTAAAATATATTCTAGATACAAAATAGAGATTGTTGTGTTGACATGATTGAGTGTTGTATTTTGATAGCAACATCTACGTTATTTAATCTATGATTTGCTAAGCTTTATGACATGTCATTTAGCCATTGATATCTAGAGTTGCATTTATTGTTATCTAATCATCCTAGATAAGCATATAGAGTTGCATAGCTCTCATTGCATTTGTTGAGTATATGATATATTCTCATAGGTTGTAATCTCTTCATTGGGAAGTAAGTCTTGCATGTAGCTTCCGGGATTAGGTTGCTTAGATCGCAAACAATTAAAGTCTTGTGTGATAAACCGGGATTAGATCAGACACCGGGATTAGGTGGTCACACAAGCAAATTGGACTAGAGCCACTTTTAAAGACCCGCGTGGTAGAAGTGGGGGGTTATAGACCGGAGTGTTAGACGAGGTCTACATAGGTTGTAAACTTCATTTCAATTAGTGGATTTCGAGGTTCGAGTGTGGCACACTATACAGCCCATGGTTTTTCCCGTGAGGGTTTCCACGTAAATATCAAGTGTCATTTATAATTCCGCACCATATTACACTTGATATATTATATTGACTAGATCGGGGTATTTTCGTAATATTGACTAATTGCGAAAATTGGATAAATTTGTTAAAATCTATTCACCCCCCCCCCCCCCCCCCCCCCCCCCTAGATTAATATATTTGTAAACACACCCGAGTTAATTTGTGAACTTTCAATACTCAATTAAAAAAATTATATATAGACACTATCTATGTTATAATTTATAATAAACTCATAACTATGATAATTTATTGTTGAAATAAGATTCATTTGATGTATAATTACTTGTTTAAACTTGTCCTAAAATTTCACAAAAAATTTTTTTTAAAAAAAATCTAACTTTAGATGTATATATCCATCATTTTTTAAATTTTTGATAGAATATCCACCGATATTGATAATATCCCCGAAATATCCATAAATATAGAAGCCCGATACCGATACCGATATTTTATTCCTCATCTGCCACATCTCACATACATTTACTAAGAGTCTAGAGATAAACTTTTCACACAAAATTTTAAATGTTCGGGGTGAAACTTAAACTCCAAAAATCTCACATATGACTCAAATGTGCATGGTGGAACGAAACCCTTACTGTTGAGGCAAATGAGATGTACACGCCACTTAAGCTAAGAGTGTATTTATATTGACAAAATAAGGCTGGTCTGGTGGTAAAACCCTATACATCTACACCATGAGAACGGGTTCGAGTCCTCCATTGCCTAAAAAATCCCGAATTTATATAATAGTGTAATACTTCAAAATATAAAGAGTGTATTTATATTTAAGCCTAAATTAATCATAATATTGAAAAGAAAAAAAAAATCTAAATCTTGTAATTACTTTTATAAAAAATAACAATAACACCATAAAAACTAATTATATTTATATCATAATTTTTGGAAATTTGGTTTTTGGTGCACTATCCTTTGATATATATATATATATATATATATGACGGTGATTGATTTTTGTTCATAAGTAAAAAATGAAAATGACAAAAAAGAGTATAGAGGATACAGTAATGCATATTTGACATTTATATTATAATAAAAATATCCTAGTTTATGCTAAGTATTGACTACAATTTCACAAATTCCACTAAAAAAATAAAAATGAACAGACTTTTTTGTTCCTTAATTTCTAATAGTATATTAAAATTGATAATATCACTTGAGAAATTGTTTAATTCTAATGACCTGATATACTTTATTTATTCATAATTTTTGCACCAAATTCGGGTTGTGTTGTACATAGTTGAGGTCATATTACATTGTATATATTCAAATCTCACAATAATATAATATATCCAACGCCCAATGTGGCCAATGGTAAGAGCTTTCATTCTAATAGATTAGTTTCAAATCGCCACTATTGTAAGTGGTTGGCTTTTGTCACTTTTTTCGATTGGTGTTTTAAGATTAGTACCACTTTAATAACTTAAGTTTTAGAGGCATCAAAGTAAGTGAACTTTCAAAAATGCCCTTACTTTACATTTTTTTTTTTTACTTTTCAATTTTTTTACTTTTATTTTTTTAATTTTCTATATTTCTCTGTTTGTTCGACCTCCATTTCATGTTGTTGTTTTTTATTTTTTATTAAAATTGTATGGATCTTGGATTTTAATATGAGAGAAATATAGAACGAAAAAAAATGAGAGATCTATTCGATGCCCTTAAATAAAATCCAATGCCCTTAATTGTGGGATCTTGGATTTTAATGGCTAGGCATGTGTGTTGAGTCCGGGAAGATGGACAGTAAGTCTCAAATCACAGTTTAGACTTTCATAATGAAAAAAAATAAAAAATTCAACAGAGGATCTTGGATTTTCATGGCTGGGCATCATGTTGAGTTGGAAAAGATTAACAGTAAATCTCAAATCACATTTTAGACTTGCATAATGATACAAAAAAAATCAACTCAATAAGTCTCGAAATGTTCATATTAAGTCTCGGAAAGACTTAAAAAAGTCTTTAAAAAGTCTTAGAAAGACTTAAAGTCTCGAAAATATTTTCCAGGTAATTTTTGAGATTTTTCAAGTATTTTCGAGACTTTTCAAGTAATTTTTGTTTAAGACTTTTCATGTATTTCCAAGAATTTTCAGGTAATTTTTGAAACTTTCCAAATAATTTTTGAGATATTTTTTTTTCATGAAGTTTTCTGCAATTTTGTTTAAATATAAATTAATGTATGTTTTCGGCTTCAGTCTTTATCATGACTGGAAATTATGCTACAGAGCTAAGGGGGGTGTATTGGATTAGGATTTTAATAGACAATTTTTAGGTGCAAGGATTTTATAGATTTGCAAGATTATTAAGATTATTAGGATTGTTAGGATTATACTTTTAGGAGTATTAGGATTATATGGACTATACTTTTAGGATTCTTTAGGATTCTGAAAGAGTTTTTAGACTTTATTTATAGACTATTAAGATTATCTAAATTTTATTTCTAGACTTTTTGGACTCTTAAAAATATAGATTTTCAAGAGTCAATTGTAGTATTCAATTTTCTCTCCAAGTTCCAGTGTTCTATAATCTTGTTAAGGGTATTCATTGAACAACAAAAATTGAATGAGAAACACGTGTAAGCTATGAAGAGAAGTAATAAAATTTTGAAATACCACCAACCAACACATAACCTTCAGCTGATTCATATGGTGCAGAAAATGTCATCATATGAAATAAATATAATAATCAACAACCGATCCCCCACTACCTCACCAGAAATGACATGAAATAGAAAAATAAAATAGCTTGAACACTGAAGTATTTCCGTTTGGCTTGATGGACTTCATTAATTCATATGTTATCAAACTCCAATATTCACTGTTCTTTAATCTTTTTTTTTTTCTCTAGTGGTGTGTACAGTGTACGTCCACCTTTCATGTCAGTGATAGATGATTCAAGTCCGGTGGGATGAGTTGATATACAAACTATGTATGCATTGGTAAAATTTGGGGGGTCGGGGCATGACAATAATTTTTTTAATATACATGTAAATAACAAAAAAATTGATATATAAGATTTAATTATACATATTTTAAAGAAAAAAAAAACTTCAAAGGTTCAACTAGTGCTTGCTCTTGACAAGTTTCAGCATACCCTTCCGTTATCGGATTTCAAAAAAAAAAAAAAAAAACATGTATCTAAATTTTATAGAAGTATGGTTTTATGCGAGACTCATATCTTTTTAACTCGCTCAGGCAATAAATCAATAGAAATGGTAACCATCTTTTTTTGTCTTTGAACTCAATCTACACAAAGGGTGATATTATCAGTAATTGACCAGTTTTTTTTTTTTTTTTTTTAATCAAGTGTATATATATATATAAATTAACACCCTCTTTATCTTTACTTTTTGCTAAATCCATCTTTTATGGATATGGATAAAGCATTTGATCAATTTTTACTAATAGTCTTAAAGATTTTACATACCGGTGGTGGTGTTGGGATCGTGGAAATCTAGCATAAAACTATCTTTGATTCATAGAGACATTTTATCATTCATTTGGTATTCGACTTTCAAGTGTATTTTTATGTTGTCTTTTGTATGTTTGGCCGCCACATTTATTATATACCAATACACCCACCAAATATCTGAAATAAAATAAAAAGTCTGGAAAGTATTAAGAGAAAGGACAAAACAATTTTGGGTTAAAGCTATTTATAAATATCACTAAAAAGTCTAGAAAATCCATTTTGTCATGAAATCCTAAAAATCTTAATCTCAATCCAATACCAGCAGACAATTTGCTGCCTCTTGAAAGTCTAGATCCAATACCACAAGACAATATGAACTTTTAAAAAAAGTCTTAAAAGTCTAGATCCAATACACAACACAATATGGACTTTTAAAAAAAATCTTAAAAGTCTTGATCGAATACCACTGAACTTATCTAACTTGTTAAAAAGTCTCAATCCAATACCACTAGACTTTTACTTCCCCAAATTGTCTAATAAAATCTTGAACCAATACACCCCCCTAAGAAAAATATCATGACGTACTCTGTTTTTTTTGCCAGCTCTCAATCATTGTCTCTTTAATGTGCTATGTAGTGCTCTCACAATACATGTATGAGTAAAAAAGTTGCAATTGTATGCACCCCATAACTGCATATTCTCTTCCTAGGATAATTTGTTGAATAATTACTATAGATTTTTCATTTTTGTTCAGGTTAGTATGTTAATGGGGACGGATGTTTTGAAAGTGGGGCACTTTTAAGTTCCTGTTTCAATGCTTTATCATCTTGTTTGGCATTAGTCTTTGTACTTATGCGTATTGATTTTTATGAAGTTATGAGATGGGAAGGAATATCAGTAGACCGATGAAGAGGATTACTGGGACTGTGATATTCATTTCCAGATATTTGCAGAACTGCATCTGCCCCATCCCCAAGCTGTTGTTATCTGTGGTTCGAGCGATTGTCACAGTATCTGTCATTCTAATCATCTATTGTCATAGCGGTGAAAGAGATGACCAACTTTTGAGAGTACCTTTTAATGCAGGGATGGTTTTGTAAATCAAGATTTTTGAATTTATGTCTGCGGAAATTGTATAAGATCTCACTCAAATCTCTAATTAGGCCATCAAAACTTGAAAAGTTGAAACAACTGCTTCCAAATTAATGGACAGGACAGTGGTTTTAACAGTTAAATGAACAGAATCCCTTTCACTCTGAAATTTAGAGCACCGGGAGGCTCATTAGGTTTATACAAATAAATGGTTGTAAATAAACGATTGCAAATGAAATGCATACACAAATAGATAGATAGTGCTTATTCTTTTTATATTTCAGTTTTCTATCATTTGTAATAACTCTTGAATTGTAAATTTTCTTCTGAAGACAGAGATGATATAAAAATTAATAAACAAAATCAGAAAAATTCCCCACTTTAAAGCTGCAATTTATGAGACTTGCCCAGTTCAAGAAGGGCCAAATATTTCATAAAAATGTTCCAAGGGTACGATTATTCACCTATAGAGTATAGAGTGATGTTTGATACATCAGTTATCCAGCAGAAAACTATACAGTGAGTAAACATGAAATACAGATATATATAAAGTGCCTAACATAAACTACACCAGCATTAGACAAGAAACTTCCAACTATCCTGACTGTCTGCTGAAGCAAGAAAACTTCCAACTTCACCACCTAAGGCACTTCAAGCAGGGAAAAGAAAAGTGGTTTAAGCCATATAATTCACATCCCAATATGCAAGGCCATTCGTTCCAGACTTGCATTCTTTTATAAAAACACATTTAACTATAAACAGTGTTGTTTTAGATAAACATAAATATTTGGGAGGAATTGATTAATAAGACAAGTTAATTTAAGGTACAATGTCAAAAAGCTGCTGCATATAGCCTTTTTGTAACCTCATCGAGACTTGGGGCCCCTCCCTGTGATCATGCCAAGTTGCAGTTTTGAATCATGCGGTATCAGCCAGTGAGTTAATAAGGAGTTTATAACCTTCCGGTACTTGTATCTGTGTCTGCACACACTGGGTCAATGCAGGGATATCAGAATTGAGGTCAAGAAACCTTGCTAGAAAGAGCAGCAAATGAAAATCAGAAATCCGCTTGACTAGTGGAAGACTCTGTGCTCTGTCCAGATGATTCTTCAGAGCCCTCATTGTCACTTGGGTAATCCGGTTCTCAATGGGAAAGGTTGATGAAAGAGGGCCCTGTATCAAAATTAAAGTTTTACATAAGAGCCAAAGCAATTGAGCAAAAAAGAAGTTTTGTATGATCTAGTAACCCAACAAATTGACAAGTAAATCCCAAACACTAAATGCTTCACAAACCAACCAAGGAAAGACTAGCAGAAAAAATATCCTCGACGTTGTAGTGATTTCACTGTTTTACTCTAAACGCATGTGTCGAATCACTTCTAAATCTTGACTCTGGTACGAGACAAAAACCATAAAAAAAAAACCAGTTCCAACTTTACAGAATCCCATATCTACAAACCATTTTCAAACATATAACTAAACACCAAAGCAAGAGCAGGCTATAGAAAACTATATAAATTTATTAAGCCAAACCTCAAGTTGGTCTCTCCCTCTCCCTCTCCCTCTTCCTCTTCCTCTTCTCCTCTCTATATTCTCAATTTAAATGCAACATACACTTTGTATCCCTCAATTTTTTCCAAATAAATACTACTGTGTTATCATCTATTTAATAGGAATGATAAATGATCTGCCATTATTATTTATCCTGTTATAAACCATCCTATTCTTCTATAGCAATTGCTTATATGTTCATACCTATCCTATTCTTCTATACTGAAAATTATTAACAAAGAAAACCACACACCCACTGGCATTTCATCTAGCTCATGCAAGGCAAGTTGTTAGTGATGACTTGCAATACAATAGTACCTGAAGCACCGGGACTCTCTATTCCAACACAATACACACCCATAATAGGATAAAGCTAAGAGACCACTAATGAAGCAAACCTAAGGCAAACTTAAACCTCATTTTAGGTGTCATCCTAGGTATAGTCCACCACCAAAGAGGCAAAGAAGAACCTACCTTTTATTCTAAGACATAAGAAGAACCTACCTTTTATGCTAAGACATAGATGAGCTTTCTGTCTCTTATGCCTATAAAGCCTACATCAGATCATTATTGACTTCTAGATTTCCATTCACTGGAAAATACAAATGCTACTAAACTTTAGACTCTATATTTGTTGCCTAACATTTTAAAATAATAATAATGGTTCTGCAAACCTTAAGATTTTTCAGTAACTAAAACTAGATATCTATCATTTCAACCCACGGAACAACAATGTTCCGTCACCAGAACATTGCAAGTTGCTTGAAATAGATCAACTTCAGAACCTAAATCATATACCAACTAGCAAGTTGGAAAGCACTATTGCATGGTCCATGCCTAGCAATCGATGTAACTCTTAAATTGAACTAGCAAAAGAGTCACAAATACGATGTGGAGAAATAAATTGAACTATTCAAATGAATTTACAAGACTAGATGAACTGGAACGGACAGCATGCCACAACAACGGCAACCAAACCATTCATGAGCTATATGTTATAGAAAATCACAACGAGAATAGAGCAAATCTAGTGAAGATAAGACAACCTTTGTCATATGGCCCTAATATTTAATCTCAAAATTTCACCCTCCTTTTTCCTAGTCACGCCAACTATAACCATTTATGGTGCATCAGCCGTTAGAGAACCATCCTAACATCCTATACAGTATAAACCAATGAAACATCTACATTTCCTATTTGCTGAGATCAAGTTGTCATTGTTTCAATGATATTAGCTTGAAAGCTGTTCTCTCTAATTAAAACTAACGAAATTTTAATATCTTCAATCGCCAGTAAAAACAGACACACACACTAAAAAAAATCAAATCAATTGACCAAGAAAAGTAATTTCATTGAAGAGAAAACGCACCTGATGATCCAATATCTTAACAACAACCAAGAAGAAATCATTATCAACTTCCTTAATATCCTTGACACCAACAACCACATCCTTCTTCATCTTCGAAAGCTTGGGATCATCACCTTCCTTGATTTCACTCTCAAACCACCCTTCCTTAAACAACCGAACGCAGATATCACTCATTTGAAACGCCTCGAAATGGATGGCTGCGCTTCCATCCTCGCCCACCTCCAACTTCACTACCGCAGTCACCCACTCCTCCATGCCGCTCTCCGCGTGGTATTCAACAGCCTGCAGAACTTCCCTGTTTGACAAAGTGTAGTCCTTGTTCTGCATTATCGTTTGAGTGAAAATAAATCCCACTTTCTTCATGCCCAATCCAGCAGCGATCGCGTCCACCATCTTCTCCTCCTCCGTATCGCGCAGAACATAGAGAACATCCTCCGTCCCCTGCTGAGGCGGCTCGTAGATGAAATCCACCTCCACCTTCTTGTCCTCCGACACTGTCCCGTACATGAAGCCACCACGTTTGACAGCGAAGGCGAGAGTCTCGTTGACGTAATGCTGGAAGGCATCGGCGCAGTCGCGGTCGAAGGAGACGGAGTCGCAATGCGGAGTCTCCTGTCTTGAGACACGCATCTGCTTGGCGATGAGGTCGTCCATGGTCATCTTGCGGCCGAAGGAGCCGGAGGGCTGGACGGCGGGGCCCTTGATGCTGCGCTCGCCTTCGTAGGATAAGAAGAGGATGGAGCCGTGGGAGATGTTGAGAGACGAGAGAGGTGTGTTGGGATTGGACATGTCAGTGAATTTCTGAAGATCGGAGGGGGTTTTGGCCAATAGCAGGTTCTGATTGGTGGAGAGGGTTTGGTTCTGGACGGGGATTTGGAGCTGTGATTGGATTAGGGTTTTGAGGTGGGAGACGGTGATGTGCGCACTGTCGATTGTGACGCGCTCCAGGCCGTCTCTGCTGCGGATGCGAATCAGCATATTTTCTGGTTTCAGATTGTGAGAATTGTGAGTTTGCTTGCTGATGAGGTGATGAGATTTTTTTGATTTTTTTAGAGTGGACAGAGAGCTTCGTGAGGAGTTGGAATTTGGTGGGAGAAGCTTTTGTAGCTTTTTGGGATTTCTTGCACCCGGTAAGGTATATACCCACTTCCACCCGGTAGGACAAGTAAGGTATATCAGCCTATCAGGGGCGGAGCTATATGTATTGTGTAGCCCAGGCTGCTTTTTTGAAAAAATGTTTTAAGTTTTTACTTTTTACAAAATCTGCCTTCTTTATTATTATTTTTACGAAAAAACCCCTATTTTATAATTTTGTTTACAAACTATTATAATTAAAACAAAATGGTTCAAATACAAAACAAAACACATAGGACAAACAAAATAGAAATTTTAAGGTTGAAACTTGACTTCCAACCTTTGAAGCACAACTTAACCGATCATGTTTAATTATTATATATATATATATATATTTATATTAAAGTATTTAATTTATATTACTGATTGTTAACAAACAATGTAATAAATAGTATACAAATCATCTTAACTGACTTGATGATAATTTTGCTTTATTGAATCTTAATAGAATTTTGGTTGAATTTTAATATTAGTAAGTTGACATGTGCGTAAATTTTTATTTTTATTTATTTATTTTGTTACGTTAATCCACTTATTATTGTAGGTTGCAATGTTAAACAATTATATGCCCAAAAAAAAAAAAAAAAAAAAAACAACTAAATAAATAAAATTTCCTCTGATAGTTATTAAGGTTGGTTTAGAAATTTTTTTGTTTTTAGCCACCCTACTATTATATCCTGGCTGCGCCCCTGGGTATATATCCGCTTCCACCTGGTAACAAAGACGATGCCGTTTAGGTTTCACTGTTTGAGTGGAATTTGAAGAAACGTGTCCCATACCATTTTTTATTTTTCATTTTTCCTATTTTTTTTGTAGGATCAGATCATTTTAAGCATCTTTCCTTAGGGTGCATTTGGCACACAGATGGGACAGGACAACGTGGGACGGGACAAGACATGACATGTTGTTGTATTGCATTTAGAAGGCCTGAGACATGACGGGACAATAGGTTCAAATGACCAGAGCGTCATTCTTGTCATGTCTCATGTTTGTTATCATATAATAATGACATTGGGACACGACAAGTTAGTATTTATTTGATTTTATTAAATAAATATTTTTATATATAATATTTAACAAAATAATAATATTATAATTGAAAAATTAATATAATTAATAATTTTTTGTAAGACATGTTAGTTTTTTTTTTTTTTTTTTTTTTTTCAAATAATAATAATAATTATTATTATAATAATACCCAACAGTTTAGATGCCCGCCAATATCAATAAAAATTTGGCATTTGGCTAAGTTTAGAGGATCAAATTTCATTTAAGAGGTTCGAAAGATGAAATTTCATTCAAGTCACAATTCAAAAGTCCAAAACAAAAATGCTAAAATTCAGTTCTAAAATAAAGTTATCTTAATAAGCCAAAAAATTTCATCATAGTAATCATAATCAGAATCTTCAAACTTACTTTATTCTGTAAGAATAATCAAACACATACAACTTACAAGGAATACAAATTGTGTATTAAAACAAGAGCAGGTACTACAAATCCCCTTAAAACCTGTTTAATTATACAAGACTCGAAAGGGTACTTAGTTAATATCAATCAAATTTGAGACATTATTTTCCATTTGCTCGACAGGATATGGAAGGTTCAAGGTTTCGTTTATGAATTGTAAAGAAAATGGTCCATGAATCCATTCAAAATATAAACATTACTTTCTCAGCTGCACAATTTAACGGTGCAGACCACGGCTTGTGCCCAAAAATTTGAGCCTAGCTTTAACATCTTCTGGATGGTCACCTGTTACATGCAAAGAGGTGATAAAAAAGATTAAAAAACATATGCAATTAACAAATTGATGGTCACAAATTGACATAAAAAATGTATAATATGCAATTAACAATTGTTCTTCTCTTTTGCAAGTTGCACATTTGCTAACAATTGTGCATGAATACCCCTACAACTAGGCAATTACTTAACATAAACACACATGGGAATTGGGAAGTGTCTATGACCCAAAATTTTAAATGTGCAGGGTGAAACTTAAACTCCAAAAATCTCACATATGACTCAAATGTGCATGGTGGAACGAAACCCTTACTGTTGAGGCAAATGGGATGTACACGCCACTTAAGCTAATAGTGTATTTATATTGACGAGATAAGGTTAGTCTGGTGGTAAAACCCCATACATCTATATCACGAGAACGGGTTCGAGTCCTGCGTTCCCTAAAAAATCCCGAATTTATATAATAGTGTAATACTTCAAAATATAAAGAGTGTATTTATATTTAAGCCTAAATTTATCATAATATTGAAAAAAAAAATCAAAATCTTGTAATTATTTTTATAAAAAATAACAATAACACCGTAAAAAGTAATTATATTTATATCATAATTCTTGGAAATTTGGTTTTTGGCGCACTATCCTTTGATATATATATATATATATATATGACGGTGATTGATTTTTGTTCATAAGTAAAAAATAAAAATGACAAAAAAGAGTATAGAGGATACAGTAATGCATATTTGACATTTATATTATAATAAAAATATCCTAGTTCATGTTAAGTATTGACTACAATTTCACAAATACCACTAAAAAATAAAAATGAACGGACTTTTTTGTTCCTTAATTTCTAATAATATATTAAAATTGATAATATCACTTGAGAAATTGTTTAACTCTAATGACCTGATATACTTTATTTATTCATAATTTTTGCACCAAATTCGGGTTGTGTTGTACATAGTTGAGGTCATATTACATTGTATATATTCAAATCCCACAATAATATAATATATCCACCACCCAATGTGGTCAATGGTAAGAGCTTTCATTCTAATAGATTAGTTTCAAATCGCCACTATTGTAAGTGGTTGGCTTTCGTCACTTTTTTCGATTAGTGTTTCAAGACTATTACCACTTTAATAACTTAAGTTTTAGAGGCATCAAAGTAAGTGAATTTCCAAAAATGCCCTTATTTTACATTTTTTTTTTAAATTTTTTTTTCTGGAATTGATCTCCATTGGAGGTCTGTTCGTTCGATCTCCATTTCATGTTTTTTTTTTTTTTTTTTGTTAAAACCGTATGGATCTTGGATTTTAATATGAGAGAAATGTAGAACGAAAAAAAATGAGAGATCTATTCGATTCCCTTAATTGTGGATCTTGGATTTTCGTGGATGGGCATGTGTGTTGAGTCTAGGAAGATGGACAGTAAGTCTCAAATCACAGTTTAGACTTTCATATGAGAAAAAAATAAAATCAACAGAGGATCTTGGATTTTTCATGGTTGGGCATGCATGTTGAGTTGGAAAAGATTAACAATAAATCTCAAATCACACTTTAGACTTGCATAATAAGACAAAAAAATCAACACAATAGGTCTCGAAATGTATATAATAAACCTCAGAAAGACTTAAAAAAGTCTTAGAAAGACTTAAAAGTCTCGAAAATTACATGGAAAGTCTCAGAAATATTTTTTGGGTAATTTTCGAGACTTTTCAGGTAATTTCCGAGACTTTTCAAGCATTTTCGAGACTTTGGATAATTTTCGAGACTTTCTAGGTACAAATGAAATTATCCAATACTTTCTGGGTAAAAATGAAAAGTCTCGAAAAATTTCATTTTTGGGACATTTCATTTTTACCCAAAAAGTCTCGGAAATTGCCAAAAGTCTCGGAAACTACTTGAAAAGTCTCAAAAATATATGAAAAGTCTCGGAAATTATCTAAAAAGTCTCGGAAATTACCTGAAAAGTATAGGAAATTAGCTGAAAAAGGAATTTCAATTTTTTTCATCTTCTTCTTAATCGACCTCTAATAGATTAAGTACTTGCCATGTAAGCTCCGAACCGGGCTGACTTCATCATCACCATCATCAACAATCCATCCTTGTGCATTACTAGCATCATTTGCTAGTAGTATATCTACTTTTTTCTCGGTCCCCCCTTTTTTTCTCGTCCATCAATCTAGAATTAAATTGAAAGTACACTAGATTGTTCAACCGATTCGTATCTAGTTGATTCATTTTCTTCATATGTATCTACATAAAAGTAAAATAAATAAATATTTAAATTTTAAAGTAACTTGCTAGTTAAGTAGTTATCACTTATCACTTATACTAATAATTAATAATCTATAAATCTAATATAGTATATACTATATACCACTTGCCCCTTATGACTTACCTCCTTAAATGTATTCCAATTTGTTTCACACCCGGATGAACTAGTCGTTAAGGAGAGGATTTTTTTTGCTATTCTTTGCAAGTTTGGTGTTTGAGATTCATAGTTAATCCACCAAGTTACTACATAAAAAATACATAAGCTTTTAAAATATATATATATATATATACTAACTACTAAAAACTAAAAAGTAAAAACAAATGAAACAATTAAAATTTAAAATGAACTAACGAAGTATTCATTATTACTTTATTTACCTAGATTGTAAAACTCATCATTCTTCTTACATTCTTTCATCGTTAATGGCCTTCCAAAAGAATCTTCTTTGTGCAAATACATATCAAATTCAATATTCACGAAGAGATTTTGCTTTTCAAGGTCATCGAAATATAAAATCTCCGTAAAATTACAAAACCCATCAGAAACTACACTAGTATAAATGTTTGAAATTGACCCCTTGAAGAAATAATAAGGATTTAATACGTAAGCCGTCAAATGTAATGGAGAATCAAACCGACCTTTGGATTTCTCATCGATAATCTCAAAGATTGGCTGATAATTACTCTCAATATTTTTCAACGCCTCTCTAATCTCTTCCTTAGCTTTTTTTGGCTCTCCATATAAAAATCTCATTAATGGCTTTCGGTCCCCATCGACTAGTTGAAGCACCCTCAACAAAGGAGTAAAAAACCTCAAACAACAGTTCATACCATTTCAAAACAAAGTACTCAATACAGTTGAGTAGACTGTTTTCCTCTTAACACTCTTCGACCATTTGCATTTATTCCAATCGGTGCTAGTAATATATTGCCTTCAACTTATCTTTTTTTCCAACAAAGATTGCAATGCTAAGAAAGCAAAGGCAGACCTAGTAACACCCGGCTTCACTATGTCTCTCTTCCTTGTAAATTTCCTCATTAACGTCAATGTTGTGTGATAGGCATAAATGAAGATAGTGAAATTCTTGGGCGAATCAAGTGTCTTTTTGAACTTTGGTAGCTTGCCAATACCTTTAATAAGCATGAAGTTAATGGTATAAGTAGCACACGAGGCCCAAAATATAGATGACATCTTCTCCTTTAACATTTTCGCCGTAGCCATATTGTTAGAGGCATTATCAGTCACCACTTGAACAATATTTTCAAGGCCAACTTCTTCAATCGCATTTAAAATATAGTTACAAATATGTTCACCAATATATGCTTCAAAGGAGCTTTCCGTGGAGGAAAGGAAAATGGTGTCTTCCTTGCAATTCACACACAAATTCATAAAACTCCTTCTTTTCATATCCGTCCAAGCGTTCGTTATAATTGAGCACCTATCAACTTTCCATGATTGTTCTTGTTTTTTAAGGGCCTCTTTGGGTGTTTCAAACTCTTTCTTCAATAGTGGTTCCCTCAATTGCCATTGACTTGAAGGTTTGAAGCTCGGTTCAAATCGACCAATCGCCTCAACCATTTACAAGAAACAAGCATTATCAATGGCATTTAAAGGAATGCCCGCTTGATACACCCATTTGGCCATATATCTTTGTGTAGTATATGTCATCTCTTTAAGGATGATATCATTGAGGGATTGTTGCTTCATAGTATTTACATAGATAGAGGAACCATAATTGATAGGGTTAGCAAATCTATTCACAAGGCCAAGAAACTTAGGGGTTTCCTTGGCCTTAACCCTTCTATTTCCTTTAAATCTTTTTAACTACCAATACTCACCGCAACTGTTACCTCTTCTTCTTCCATTTCTTTTTTTTTTTTTCTTGTTTTTTCATCCATAATTGCTTGTCTATATCTCAGTTGATTATCTTTTTATGCCTTCCGACATGGCACACCATTTCCTTGTAAATTGCAACATTTTCTTTCAAACAGTAAACTTCCCTATAGAACACTTTTTTCACACAAGGTGCATTGTACTCTATCTTGATTCTTCTCATTAATCAAAATTCCAAACTCCCACCCAATATCATTAGATTTCCGTTTCCTTTCGAAGGGAACTGAAGCGGCGTTAGAGGCACCCGAAGTTACATTAACATTATCGGCAGTATTACTATTGAGCACAGTAGTCACGTCTAAAGATTAAATTCTAAAATAAGAAAAACAAAGCACATCATTAACAATTCCACAATAAGTCAACCAAGCATTAACAAAGTTTTTAATAAAAGTATTTGAGTTTGGATGGACTCTGTTCTTCCAGTTCAAACACAAATTGTAACTTTAATTCAATTTTGCTCAAATTCAAGCAATTACTAAGTTGATTAGATAGCTTCTTAATTTCTTATAATTGGATGCATAATTGATTAAAGGGAAAATAATATGTACAATTATCATCCAAGCTAGAATTCAATCAACTCATTACTCATTAGTAATTTAGTGTTCTACTATTCTGTATTCACAATTCACAATTTCACACGCCGAAAAACAATATTAAAGAAGATAATAAGATATTGGTGTGGAGAATTGAAGAGCAAATGAGAAATAAAATATTAAAATGTTAAAATGACCAAAAATAATTAATAATGTTATGATGATGAGTGCAGATAGAGCAAAAGAAGAAGAAAAAAAAAGATACAGTATATGAATTAGAGCAAAAATCAAAATAATCAACTATCAATTGATAATTGGAAACTGGAAATTAGAAAAAGAATCAAAACTCTTGAACAAATCCACTATATAGTGTATAGACATGATGAAAATAAATCATATTCTTTATTTCTTGAGACTGGGAGACAGAGAGAGTGATTGTACTAGACCAAACGGTAGCGAGTCGGTGATAACTGGCGACGGCGGCTGCTTTTGGCGGCTACGAGAGGTGGTGGTTGGCGACGAGAGGTGGCTATGGTCGACGATGAGAGATTGGCGAGGCAGAGGTTTGATTTTTGGATTTTGACTTTTTGGTATAAGGCTGTGAGAAAATGAGAATGAATCACAATCTGGGATTCTTCTATTTGGACATTTTTGGGTTTTTAAGCCTTTTTTTAAAAAAAATTTGGCTAGGCGAGTCAATGACTTTGACCCCGCCTAGCCCAATTAATTGGCCAACTCAGCCGATTTTTATTTGACTGCCTAATAATCTAATATGGTCGAATTGGTTTAAATCGGAACGGTCAAAGTCTGCCATCATCTTGGCGGTTGTACCTAGGGATGGCAATTTTACCCCGGACCCGTGAGACCCGAACCGAAACCGAACCGCGTGGATCGGGTCTGGGTCTAATTTATAGGACCCGAGTCAGGTCTGGGTCGGGTCTGGGTCTGGGCAAAAATATAGACCCGAACCCGTAGACCCGACTGAAATGATATAATATATAAACCCCCCCAAATCCCTAAACCTAATTTCTTTTTTCATTCTTGCTTCTTGCTGCCAACTATTGTAGGCTTGTAGCCATTCTCAAATCTCAAAGACTCAAACCACAACTCACCATCTCAAATTCTCACCAGTTCTCTACCCTTGAAGTTCAACTTTCGACCGACAGCTCCACTCTCTGTCACCTCACCGGCTCACCACTTCAACAATCTCTTCTCAATCTCATTGCACTCTCTTTGAAATCTAAATGCAGGTAATGGGTCACACACAGCTAAATCTGCTCGTTCACTATATAATGTAAGCATGGTGTTGGTGGTTAAGTGAGTTTATTGGTTTATTTTTTTAACATCCATTGCTTCTCTCTTTGCTTGGTAATGTTTATATTTAATTTATTCTTACAGTCATGCAATTTTTAATTTCACTTTAGATTTATTCATCAATAACCTATTGCAATGTTGTTTCAAACAATTTGTCTAATTGCCATTTAGTTCCAATAGAGTCTTTGTCTCACTAATATTAGTATTCTGCTCATCCATTCTCAAGTCTGATGTCTGTTTGATAGAACACAATTTCCTATTGCCACTCGAAAAAGTGCTCTCCGTATGTTTCTAAATATGCTCGTTCTAACATATTGAAATTGATTGCGAATTTGGACTTGCGAATTGGGTGCCACACGGCTCACACACACACTGGTATGTAGCCTAATTAAGGATTATTCTCTATTAGAATTTATATAACCTTGCATTCTTTTTGTTCGTATGTGACCCTGCTTTACTTCTTTCCTCCATTTTTCTGGTCCTGCTCATTTGTCTCTTTCTCCTATCAGAAGAATCATTTTTCGCTTTGTGCCTTGCAACTTTCTATTTTTTATAATTTAAATATCTTATAGAAGCTTCTGTTTAGTCTTAAAACTTTGTACTGCTAGTTTATCTATGTATGCATATGGTTTTTGTTCATTGATGATGAAATCATAGTAAAGAAATAAATAAATTGTTGATGGATACTGTGGATTCTAAGGGATTTGGCATAATCAAACAAAATGCACTCAAATTACCCCACATCTACTGCTTGGCTATGTGGAAAACAGATTTACTGTAATTTTTTCTGTTAGAAATCAATTTGATGCAATATTCTAGATTTGTTGCTCAAAATTGGTGATTATTTTAACATTAATACATCTAACTTGTGTGTTTGGAGTTTGTCACTTTGAGTGTATATATATATATATATATTTGTGTTTGGTATGTAAATTATGTAATTGTAGACTTGCAGTACTCATTTACATTATTTTAGTATATAATCAAACCTCATGTATAAATATATATATATATATATTAATATATATACATCTAAATTTGGTTCAGACTTTTGATTATAAAACTGATTATATATATATACATCTAATTTTGGTATTCTCTATAACATTGATTTGTAATGTGTTTGGTAATGTGTTTCAAAAAAATTTTGTAATGTGTTTGGTAGTTTAAAATACTAAAGAAAACGATTGAAATTACAAATTTGAATACCATTTTTTAATTATTATGTAAATAGGTTGTATAATCTGCGACTGAGTATATATATAATTTGAATACCATTTTTTTGATTTTGTAGTTATTGTCAGTTTGTCACTTTGTCACCAAATGTCGACATCAAAAAGTGTTACTCAAGGCCAAGACCAACCGACTTCGATTCCTACAAATTCAAGTCATAATGAAGTTACTAATATTGATGCTGAATCTGGTGACATTGAGATTGATTCTTTTGTCAATGAAGATAGGAAAAGAAAATTGACATCCAAGGTGTGAGATTCTTTTAATAGAGAAAAAATTAATGGGGTTTGGACTGCTATTTGCAAAGGTTGTAACAATATGTTATCAGGAAAAGGGACGTCTGGAACGTCCCATTTAAAAAAACATAGGGATAACTGTCCTCGAAGACAATTTCGTGATGTGGGACAAATGTTAAAAGCTACAAAAACAAAGGAGGGAGACGTTGAAATTAGGACATTTAAATTTGATCAAGACACTACCCGAAGAGAGCTTGCAAATATGGTGATTTTACATGAGTACCCTCTTAGTTTGGTAGGACATTTAGGGTTTCATAGGTTCATGGGAACGGCTCAACCTTTGTTCAAAATACCATCTAGGAATACATTGAAGAGTGATATACTACAAATTTATGATTATGAGAGGGCTAAAAAAGGGTTTATTGGAGAAAAATAAGGGTAGGATTGCACTTACTAACGACATGTGGACTTCTCATAATCAAAGGAAGGGATTTATGGCTATCATAGCACATTTTGTTGATAATTCTTGGACTTTACAAAGTCGAATCATAAGGTACGCTATCATACATTAATCTTTTTAACTATTATATTTTGTGAATTTAGTAGTTTAATATGTGAAAATTAGTAAGGTTAGTGGTAGTATATTAGATTAATAGTTTTAATGTTTATTGTGGTATTCGCTTTCATAGGTTTATATATGTTCCATGTCCACACACTTCTGAGATGTTTGCTGATGTTATGATGGCGTGCTTACATGATTGGAATATCGAACACAAATTATCTACTTTAAGTGTGGATAATTGTAGCACCAATAATGCTATGATTCGTATTCTCTTGGAGATGCTTTCTGACGTCTCACTTTTGTTGAATGGAGACATGTTTCATATGCGTTGTTCTGCACATATATTGAATTTGATAGTGAGAGATGGGTTAGATGTGATTAGTGCCAGTGTTGATAGGATTCGTTCTAGTGTTTCTTATTGGACATCATCACCTAAAAGAGAGGAAAAAAATTTTGAGACTGTTAACCAATTAGGGATTGAGAACACTAAGAAGTTGGTACTTAATTGCAAAACGAGGTGGAATTCTACATACTTGATGATTTGCTCTGCTTTAATGTACAAAACCGTTTTTCCTCATTTGAAACATAAAGATCCACACTATAAAAATGTGCCAACTAAAGATGATTAGGTGTTGGCAAAAGAGATTAGTGATAAACTTGACGTGTTCTATCAAGCCACTGAAGAATTCTCAGGAACCAAATATCCTACTGCCAATAATTATCTACCAACCGTATGTGACATTAGGGATGCCATTAATGAGTGGAGCACATCCACATTTGAACAAATAAAACTAATGGCATCTTCTATGGCACACAAGTTTGATAGTTATTGGAGTAAATTTCATGGTATTATGGTTGTGGCAACAATTTTGGATCCTAGATATAAAATGAAAGTCATGGAATGTTACTTTCCTTCGCTCTATGGAGATGGATCTTTAGATGAGATTATCAAGATTCAAGAAGTTTTGTTGAGGATGTTTGGAGAGTATGAGCAAAAGTCTAAGGCCAATCAAGCTTCATCAAGTAATCCTACGCATTCATCATCTCAATCAACAATGGGTCCTCCAAAAAAAAAATTGTCTCGATTCAATCAGTATATTACTGATGTCCCTAGTACTACCTTTCATGTGAAGACAGAGTTAGAATCTTATTTAGAGGAACCTGTCATTCCAAGAGTTGAAAATTTCGATATATTAACATGGTGAAAAGTAAATGCATCTAAATATCCTACTTTGCATTGCATAGCTAGAGATATTTTGGCTATTCTTGTATCTACAATTGCATCCGAGTCGGTTTTTAGTACTGGTGGTAGATGTGTGAGTCCTCATCATAGCAGGTTACATCCAAAGACGGTAGAGGCATTAATGTGTGCTCAAAGTTGGTTATGGTCCGAATTTAATGGTATAAAAATTATTACATTGTTCATTGAAGTTTTTATATTATCAATTTTTTTTCTTATTTTATTCTAATTCATATATTTTACCTCTAATTATATTCAACTTTGGAAGGAAAATTTAAAGCTTCTGATTTTGGAGAAGATGACGTTGAATGATATTGATGATGATGAGGTAATCATTTTGTTATCATGAATTTATTACTATTTGATAATTGATCTTATTGGAATATATATACTAAATTGATTTTAAATTTAATGTTGTAGGAACTTTGGTAATTGAAAGTGTAGAGGAAATAAAAGGATGGAATGGAACTTTGGCAATTGGAAG
The DNA here is from genome assembly GCA_954870605.1 of Acer campestre. Lineage (NCBI taxonomy): Eukaryota > Viridiplantae > Streptophyta > Magnoliopsida > Sapindales > Sapindaceae > Acer > Acer campestre. The sequence goes on along the minus strand of OX940802.1, from coordinate 12,979,684 downwards.
TGGAGAGGCAATGAAGGATTTATTTGTTGTGTCATTGATTTTAAACTAGTTGTGTTTGTTTTGATGCTATTTGTGTAATGTTTAATGTTGGTTTATGACTTTATGGATTACTTTCAATTTGTGTGGTAATTTCAATTTTGAACTCAAGACAATCTTTGTTATTTTGTTATTTTTCAAGTTAATTATTCATGTATTGAACATGTTTTACTTGTTAAAAATTGAATAGGTAAAAATTGAATAGGTAAAAATAAAAATAGGAAGGAAAAACTAAAAAAAAGTGAAATTTTAGTATATTAAATCTGCCGTGGGTCCACGGGTCCAGGGGTCCATGGGTCCAGACCCGGACCCATGAAATTTCTCGGGTCCTCGGGGCGGGTCTGGGTCTACTCAAGACCCGAACCCAAACCCGAAAATTTTAATGGATTTAGGTCTTGATCTGGGTCCAATTTTTTTTGGTGGGTCTAGGAGGACCCGACTCGAACTGAACCCGACCCGACCCATTGCCATCCCTAGCTGTACCCTTATTTTCTTATTATTTTTTCTTTTTAAAAATTGTCTTAAGTTTTTAAATTATGTTATTTTAAGGGAAATTATCATTTTCCCCCCTGAGGTTTAACATATTAGATAAACAGGTCCCTCTTGTTTCAATAATGACCAGTCTCCCCCCTGAAACCCAAAATTATAGTGTATTTGCCCCTTATGTTACCTTTTCAGTTTGAAAATAGCTTTGACAGTTTAAAACCAAGGGCATCATGGTAATTTTATATTTAATTAAATAAAAAATATAAAAAACTAATAAAACTAATTAAATAAAACTTAAAATATATATAAAACTAATTAAATAAAACTTAAAAAATATATAAAACTAATTAAAACAATCTAAACTCAAACATCCAAATCCATCTTCATCATTGTTCATCTTCCCATCATCTTTTCATTTGCAAAATAACATTGAATTTTTTTATTTTTATTTTTATTTTTTTATTTTTTTTTATGGCGTGGTGATCTCCACACAAAAACCCAAAGTCCCAAATCAATATTAATTAAAAAAATAAAAATAAAAAACTGAAGAGATATGAAGATCACACCTGATCCACCATTTTCCTTCATTTTTCTACTTTTGCAGTTTGTTTCTCTGTTGCTATTGAACAACACAAGTTTCTTCTTCTCCATTTATTTTTTAGATCCTCATAGTAATTAAGTAAAATTTAACAACTTCATGCGAAATTTCATCTCTCCTCCATTTAAGATGAGATTTAAAGGTGAATGAATTCCCTTTTTCAAAACAAAAAAAAAAAAACAAACAAACAAATAAGAAGATTTTTTCCTGTAAAAAAAAAAAAAGAAAGATGTTGAGGAAGTTGATCCCCTGTTCCGAGCCAGGAACCAACATCACCTTTGATTTTTTCCACCATGCCCTTATTCTCAAGGGCTTGATCATCTTGGGTATTGCCCAATCTATGGGGTACCCTCTCGGATTGAGTCACTTTCCCCATAGGCATATTCACCTCACCATCTGGGTCGTCATTTCGCTTATGCATAGCATCCGAAATCACCTCCCCCTCTGGCCTCGGTGCCGCCTCCTGCTTCTGCTGTTGCGCCAACTTTCGCTTGTGTAGAGACTCTGTTATCACCTCAGAAAGAGCCTTGTCTTCGTCTCCATGCTTCAATTTCTCTGCAAAATAGTCACCCTTCACTGACCCTCCTCCTCTTTTCTCTTGATTATTCCCTTCAACACCGCGTTGTTTTTGCTGTTGATTGGCAGTGCTATAAGTGCCAGTGCCAGGCACTTCACGTCCTCCTGGCGTGTTGTCCTTCTCGCCATATCCAAGCTTCGAAGCTACAAGATTCTTAGCAGAGGTTGCTCTATTGGTGTGATTCGCGACGGCGATTGAATGGGTGGAGATGATGGTGGGGAAGATGATTGAATGTTTGAGAGAGATTAGATTGAGATCGAGAGAGAGATTGATTTCTGGAAATCAAAGAAAAAAGAGAGAGATGAGAGATCTGGAAGGTGAGAGAGAGAATAAGATTAGTTTTAATATTTATTTATTTATTTATTATTATTTAATTAGTTTTATTAGTTTTTTATATTTTTTATTTAATTAAATACAAAATTACCATGATGCCCTTGGTTTTAAACGGTCAAAGCTATTTTCAAACTAAAAAGGTAACAGAAGGGGCAAATACACTATTATTTTGGGTTTCAGGGGGGAGACTGGCCATTATTGAAACAAGAGGGACCTGTTTATCTAATATGTTAAACCTCAGGGGGGAAAATGATAATTTTCCTTATTTTAATTTGATCTCAACCATATGGACAGTGGAGATCCATATATATATATATATATTGCAATTTTTTAAAAAAAATTCTATTTTTTAAAATTTTATATTTTCTTTAATAGACTTTTAGTTGATTCTGTGACCGTGTAAAATAGGACAATTTTTACAAATGTAAGGACCAGTTTGATAAGGTTTACAAAGATAGGTAAAAAATGGACGTTTCTAAATTGACTAGGTATTAAAATGAAGTTTGCCCTTCTGTTTTTATTTAATTAATTAGGAATAAGAGATGAAAACGACGCCGTTTGTTCTTCCTCTATGACAGCCTGCTATAAACCCTAAAAGAGAGGTTCTTTCTTTTGGTACTAATCACACACAAAGCTTCACAGCAGCAGCCGTCTTCAATGGCGGAAGACCTCCAACTGCAATCCCACGTCGGGAAAAGCTTTCCGATCAAGTCCAAATTGAAACCCAAAGCCAGGACCCTCGCACAAACCCCAGAATCCAAGTACTGGACCTCCTTCAAACCCCACCAAATCCCAAACCTTGTCTCCTCCATTCAATCTCTCGATTTCTCTCCAAACCCACCTCACCTTTTCGCCGCCGCCCACTCTGCCTCTCTCACTCTCTTCTCCTCCAAAACCTTCACTCAGCACTCCGTCATCAACTCCTTCAAGGACGTCGTAACCTGCGCCTCCTTCCGCTCCGACGGCTCCCTCCTCGTTGCCTCCGACGTTTCCGGGCTCGTTCAAGTTTTCGACGTCAAAACGCGGACCCCACTTCGTCGTTTGAGGTCTCACGCTCGTCCGGTACGATTCGTCAAGTACCCATTTCTAGATAAACTGCATTTGGTTTCTGGTGGTGATGATGGTGTGGTTAAATATTGGGATGTTGCTGGGGAGAGTGTGCTTTCGAATTTGTTAGGACATAAAGATTACGTTAGATGCGGGGACTGTTCTCCGGTGAATGCGGAGATGTTTGTTACTGGGTCTTATGATCATACTGTGAAATTGTGGGATGTGAGAGTTGAGAATTCGAGGTCAGTGATGGAAGTGAATCATGGGAAGCCAATAGAGGATGTTATGTTTTTGCCCTCCGGTGGGTTGCTTGCGACTGCCGGTGGGAATAGTGTGAAAATTTGGGATTTGATAGGAGGAGGGAAGATGGTGTATTCCATGGAGAATCATAATAAGACTGTTACGTCGATTTGCACAGGAAGAGTTGGGAAAGAGGGCGGAGACGAAGCAATGCAGTATAGAATCTTGAGTGTTGCTTTGGATGGGTATATGAAGGTTTTCGATTATGGAAAAATGAAGGTTACTCATTCGATGAGGTTTCCGGCTCCTCTCATGTCAGTTGCATTTTCGCCGGATTGTATGACTAGAGTTGTTGGGTCATCTAATGGTATTATATTTGCTGGGAGGAAGAAGAAGAAGGAAAATGAGGAGCCTGTAGTAGGGAATTTTTGGAGTTTAGGGAGAGTAGAGGAGCATCGAAAGCCTACACTGAGGCCTTCGTATTATAGGTACTTTCAGAGAGGGCAGAGTGAGAAGCCAAAGGAATGGGATTATGTAGTTGCTAGACCAAAGAAGGTGAAATTGGGAGAGCATGATAAGCTGTTGAAGAAGTTTAGGCATAAGGAAGCATTGGTGTCAGTATTAAATGGTAAGAATCCGGAAAATGTGGTGGCTGTGATGGAGGAGTTGGTGTGTAGGAGGAAGTTGTTGAAATGTGTTTCGAATTTAGATAACGAGGAGCTTGGATTGCTTCTTGGCTTCATGCAGAAGTACTCCACAGCTCCAAGATACTCAGGATTATTAATGGGTCTGATGAAGAAGGTTCTTGAGACACGGGCTGAAGATATCAAATCTTCTGATGCATTGAAGGGTCATATTAGAAATCTTAAGCGGTCTGTTGAGGAAGAGATAAGGATACAACAGTCCTTGCAAGAGATACAGGGTATAATCTCTCCTTTACTGAGGATTGCTGGAAGGGGAATTTAATAGCTTTCGTGTACTTTATCGGATAGTTTTGTGATACATTTTACTAGCTTGGGATTTTTTTTTTTCATGAAGTTTTCTGCAATTTTGTTTAATTATAAATTAATGTATGTTTTCGGCTTCAGTCTTTAACATGACTGGAAATTATGCTACAGAGCTAAGAAAAATATCATGACGTACCCTTTTTTTTTTTGCCAGCTCTCAATCATTGTCTCTTTAATGTGCTATGTAGTGCTCTCACAATACATGTATGAGTAAAAAAGTTGCACTTGTTTTTCCCACTTTTGTATCACCTTTTTCTATTGGCATATATGAGAAGTTCCAAACATAAAACAAGACTTATGTCCTTGCTTCCCTTGCAGAAATTTTAATTGATTTCGAGGCCAAAAGCCGTTGGACTAGATGGTAGATAGCACTTGACAACTAGGTAAGTGGTGCATAGCTGCATATTCTCTTCCTAGGATAATTTGTTGAATAATTACTATAGATTTTTCATTCTTGTTCAGGTTAGTATGTTAATGGGGACGGATGTTGTGAAAGTGCGGCACTTTTAAGTTCCTGTTTCAATGCTTTATCATCTTGTGATTTTATCATCTTGTTTGGCATTAGTCTTTGTACATAAGCGTATTGATTTTTATGAAGTTATGAGATGGGAAGGAATATCAGTAGACCGATGAAGAGGATTACTGGGACTGTGATATTCATTTCCAGATATTTGCAGAACTGCATCTGCCCCACCCCCAAGCAGTTGTTATCTGTGGTTCGAGCGATTGTCACAGTATCTTTCATTCTAATCGTCTATCGTTTTAGCGGTGAAAGAGATGATTATCTGCTTAATTAACTCTGATGACCAACTTTTGATAGTACCTTTTAATGCAGGGATGGTTTTGTAAATCAAGATTTTTGAATTTATGTCTGCGGAAATTGTATAAGATCTCACTCAAATCTCTAATTAGGCCATCAAAACTTGAAAAGTTGAAACAACTGCTTCCAAATTAATTGACAGGACAGTGGTTTTAACAGTTAAATGAACAGAATCCCTTTCGCTCTGAAATTTAGAGCACCGGGAGGCTCTTTAGATTTATACAAATAAATGGTTGTAAGTAGATGATTGCAAATGAAATGCATACACAAATAGATAGATAGTGCTTATTCTTTTTATATTTCAGTTTTCTATCATTTGTGATAACTCTTGCATTGTAAATTTTCTTCTAAAGAGAGAGATGATATAAAAATTAATAAACAAAATCAGAAAATTCCCCAGTTTAAAGCTGCAATTTATGAGACTTGCCCAGTTCAAGAAAGGCCAAATTTTTGATAAAAATGTTCCAAGGGTACGATTATTCACCTATAGAGTTACGTTTGATACATCAGTTATCCAGCAGAAAACTATACAGTGAGTAAGCATGAATTACAGATATATATATATATATATATATAAAGAGCCTAACATAAACTACACCAGCATTAGACAAGAAACTTTCAACTATCCTGTACTCACTAGTCTGCTGAATCTAAAGAGGATACATGTACAAAATAATAAACAACATTGATCCAAGATCTCCGCAACCTTATATATTCCACTGCCATAAAATATACATCACGGATATTGAAATTAATATTTCCTTAGTTGGACGCTCCTGCACAGTGAAAAATGTTATAGTCAAGTGCACAGTACAAAACAGAAAGCTTTCTCTCAATTACCATCATATATTAACGTTTCCCCATTTATCAGAAATTAAAAATGACAAACGATACAAGCAAAAAATAAAATCTCTCTAACTTTCAGCATGATCAATCTATATCTGCTTGTCATAAGGCCACTTTCAGTTTGTCAATTCTGGCCAAGATCACAAGAACCAACTCCAAAGAAAACAGGTAATGAAGCTCTCTCGAGCACTATGAATTGAAGGCTTTGAAGCTGAATGGATTGTCATATTTTGAATAAATGCAAATTCTCATTTTAAATTCATGAACAGAAATTCCAAAGTTAGGGCTTAAAAATCCTAAAGAAATTTTTTTAAAAATGCAAAATTGATATTAGTGGTGCAGATATATAATTGCATTTCATACCTGATGTTCTAGAAGCAGCTAAATTATCTGTAGCTCTTCTAGAAGTTCCTGTCTTTGTCTGGAGTTTGTTTTCTTCTCTTGAAACTCTCAATGACTTCAATTTGGCCGATGACTTGAGTGAGTGTATCAAAGGAGCCTCATCTTCTTCCTCCTCGTCTTGCTTCTCTTCTTGATCGTGGGCATCTTCCTGATCAGATGCACTAATTGAATCATCTTCTTCACTTGAACCGTGTTCATCAAAGAGTCTCTTTCCCTCCATATTTTGCCGCTTCCGTGGACGTCCCCTTCGTCTTACAGTGTTACCTTCTTTCTCATCTGCAACATAGTAATTATGTTAGCTCTGAAACACAGTCTTTTAAGGCTAGTGGCCAATTTAATAATGGATTGACCCATAATGAAAAGGTGGCATATTGGCAACTATCTTTTAAACAATGATGTATCACTAAACTGAAAAATAAATCGTAGAAAGATGCTTAAGAATCACCATAGACACTATACAACATCCATTAAAACTATTTTTTAAACACTCAATCATCAAATAGAGCAACTGACATTCAAGATAGTTTCATAAATGATTTGTAGTGTTCCAAGAACCTGGACCATCTCCCAAGCTGCTTCAAATTTCATGAATTTTAACCATTATCCGTGGAAAGCTCCTCAAATATCAAAAAACATTGCTTAGATGAGCAATTACTGAAAAAAAAATCTTTAAATTTAGGCTAAGATTTGAATAACAAACTAAAATTTGGATTTTATTGAAGCCTTTGGTAAAGAAACCATAAATAGCCACAGCAACAACAATAGCCGGTCCCCCATGCAAACCATAACCCATGGCATGCCATATAAAAGCAAATTCATCTAAAAGTCATGACAAAGCCACAACAATGTCACCTTAGCAGACATGTTTCAAATAAAATAGTGAATAGCAATATTCTTGAGTTTGTAGAACAGTGAGGCAACTTTTCTTCTTTAAAGATGGTTGTTAGACATTAGTAAACCACAAAAAATAGTTTTAAACACTAAAAGTCTCTAACACATCTCCTCACATGCAAGACCAACATGCTTACCACATGGCTCAAGCCCGGATAATGTCCCTAAGACAATAGTATATTGTTTTCTTTGATACCATGTCCCAAAAGCTTATATTGTTAAGGAAAATGCCCAACAATATTATATAAGCACTCTAACAATAGTAAAACTGCAATAGTCTGCAGCAGGTAATCCTTTGAGGAGATAAATATGATGCTATATTGACTGCCCCACAGAAAACATTTTCCACATGAATGGATCTAAAAAGGACAAAGAACTTGTGCAAATGCTAGCTTATAAGCACACACAACACACTAGTGCATGCAGTGGATGTGACATTAATGAGTAACAAAGAAAGTTGGACAAGTTTTAACTCCTTTTGACCTAGAGAGAAGTATCTAAACTTTAAAAAGTAAGAAAATGCAGTGGTTGATGACAAAGCCAGGGCAATTGTACCTTGATTTCCTTCATTCTTTGCATATTTTTCACGCAAACTTTCTACAAATGAGTTATAAGGACGCCAGCCACTAGGATCTTCATCTGTGTTTATGTTCTCTGTTCGTTTTTGGACATCTTTTAACCTACATGCAAGTAAAAAAGTAATAAATGGTGCACTAAGGCTGAATAAACAACAAAAAGGAAGAGCCTATTTAAGGAATAATTTAGCATACTACTAGATGACAATATCAAAAAGAGAAATTCTTACATGTCTAGTACATCAGGCGTAGGAAGTTTTGAGACAAAATGAATCACAACACCTTCCAGAAAAGACAGCTGTTTTGGAGCATCTGCAAATGCATATTCAATGCCTTCTTTGACAAATTTTAAGATGTCTGGTCTATGCTTGGTCCGAGCGGCTCCCAAGAAAGTCCCTGAAAGTCGAGCAGCCAGTTCCTTACATTCTACAAAAGACTTGTCTGTCAAGGATTTGTCATCACTTCTGGAAAGTTCCACCACATGTCGACTGTAGGCCTAGTTCAATCCAAAACAAGGAAATGTTTGTATATATGTCAAAGACTTAAAAAACGCACACACTTATAAGACTGGTGATATTTAAAGAAGATTTTGCTTTCTACTTTCTAATATCAATGACAAATTTTCATGCATTAGTGGATCTAAAGTCACAAAGTCTGGCACAAATTGTTTTATCTGACATTAATTATCTTGTCTTATAAGAATATCTACTCTTACTTATCCTATGGGAAGAAAAATATTGTTAAAAAATATAAAAATTAGGAAAATCTTAATATACAGAGCAATGAGCATTTAGACCGAAGGACTGTAATTAAGAATTAAATTTATAACGGCATTAAGTTGTCTTCTAAGGATTATCACATCACTGATGAATTGAAATGCCAGAAAATAGATATAGAAAATCATCTATAAAATATTAATATTAAAAAAAGGCAATAACACATGCAAATTGGCATGCTTAAAGGTAATATAAAACAATGTCTTATAATAAAATTGACAACACACTTGAATTAGCAAACCGTAACGATGAGAAAGACATTAGCATGTTTGACCAAATCTAGTTTCCAGCCACGAGTCTTACCCTTTTCATAGCTTCCAAAAAGATATTTGAGATATCATCATCTTTTTTCTTCAGTACAGTGATCAGATGCTTAACAATCTCTGTCACATTTGTTCCATGCATCACAAAATGAGAAATGATCTCTGGACCAAGATACTCCTGCATTCACAATAAGCACATATAAAATATCACTAGAGAAAATTGGAAAAACAAAAGTTTGTAAATTAAAATATGCAGGTTTAGCGGTGGTTCCATATAACGATAATATATGGCCCAGATGTGACAGATTATGTACCACAAGCCAACAGATTCCACAAATACCCTAAACCCCCTCTATCTCTAACAGACAAGAAAGATGGTGGGGGACGGAGTACAAAATCAAAAACCTGTCTCAATTAGTGTATATGGAATTTGACAATAACTCCCTACGAAAAAAGTTCTATATATGATTCTGTGCAGTTAAGATTATGAAAACCATGCATTTAACATAAAACATATATGATCACCTTAGGTACTACATCAGTAGCGATCAACTTTGCAGCAGCAATCATGACAGCATCTCTATTAGTCTCCTCAACATACTCTCTGTTCACGTCCTCATCTTCTGTCTCATCTGTGGCATACACATTGGAAGAATAATTAAACGATCCAAAAATATAATAATAATAATACCGAAATGAGTACTCACAAGAAATAAAAGTTTAAATCATGCAATTAGTCTTCATTAAGGACTTTTAAAGATGCTATCAATATGTTTTCCATGCAGATGAATGATTCATCAGATAACCAGTTTTAAAAATAAAACATTTGGCACTTAAGAAGAAATAAAGAAGATAGTTACCTGAGACATTGAGCTGTTGTTCACAAAGTTTCCAAAACTTTTGAAGAACATGTGCATCTGGACAGTAACCTATTTTTTCAATCTTTGTTGAAGAAAAGTTTGTCATTCTAAACAGACACCACATCTCTGCAAGTATAGTACAAACCTGAGCCACAACAGATGCATTAGATCAAATTCAGGCATCCAAGAAATACTTGGTGCAAAATACACTGACAGAATTCTAGTAGTTGAAATTAATTTATCAAGGCAAAAAGTGCTCACTCTGCAAGCTAACTGATTTCCAAGTTTACTTCCTTCTTCAACTGTGGAAGGGGTATTAAGGAAGTACTCGAGTTCCTCAAATAAGGTATTGCGTTTCAGCAGGAGGGAAGACAATGATGCTTCAGAGACAGTTTCAGAATTTATGATTGAGTGCAGATACCATGCTAAATGCAAATACGTATTGAGAAGCAGGAAACCAACAACCTGGATGAATATGAGCATGTAGAATAACAGTAAGAAAAGGGGTAGAGAAAAAACAATGCATGATGCTTTTATCATAAGGTCATTTTACACACCTCTTCATCCAAGTTTCTACAATTATGGAGAATCATCACAAAGTCCTCATACAAGCTTTCAATTGGTACAGCCTTTGACAACTGAAGCTCATATAACCTTTTCAAATTTACAAGAAGAGAATATTCGTCACCACCACCCTGCAGATTAATAGCATTTTACATTTTCTTTAACTGGCCTTACAATCAATTAAAAATGGTCAAAATAAAGATTACCTCTACTCCTTTAATTGCAGATTTAAGCTTAGCAATAAGCTCATCTTCAACTTCCTTCAATTTATTACGGGAAAAATCTAGCAGCTCTCCTTGACTCTCAGTAGAACAAAACTTGAAAGATTTCACACAAGATCTCAGTGCATCCTTTTCACCATGTTTAAAAAATGCATCTTTAATGAGCTGAAGGACGGTTTTGAAATTCTGAAAGATCAAGCAAATTTGGCAACCACTTTAACCAAGTTAAAAATATCATCTAATAACTTGAATCTGCAAGCAATTTAGTCACCCACCTGCTCCTGTCTCTTCAGGGAATAAATCTCAAGATTCATATAAACAATAATCTCAACTAGTGAAGGCACTTTTGCTTTGTCAGACATAAATTTACGTAATAGAAGAGGATAGTTCTTCATCATGGCAATAGTTATGTCCCTTCTGTTGTTTTCAAGAACCTCCTGAAATTTGAAATTTACAATTTTTAAAGTGGCACAGAAAGAAACTCATTTTGTTGTGGAGAAAATTTACTGGTAAAGTGCACAAACAGGTTGGTAAATTTCTACAAAGCCTATTTAAGAGAGAATAAACAAAAGCATGGAATCACAACTAATGAAATTTCTCAGTGCATCCTTTTCACCATGTTTTTTTAACTCTTTGTGGATAAAAAAAATCATTCAGAATCAACTAAGTTATCTATGCATACAATACAGGTATGAATCATCATTCAAATTCAATGAAAAGACCTACTTCTACCTAATAATTGTTTCTTAAGACAAGGCCTACACTGCACTCACACATAGTCTAGATATTTTCTTCCATTTACAAATACTTTTGCCTATGAAAAAAAAGGTAACTAGAACCAAGAACATGAAGAAATGTGTAACTCAAAATTCCATGAGAACAGAACAGAAGAAAAGTAATAAAGCTGAGGATTTACACACTTTTTGAGCTTTATTGTAATATTGCTTTCGATTATCAGATGCAGGAACAATTCTCTCTCCAACAGCCTTTCTGACAGATGCAAAAAGAAGTCTTATCAAGTTTGTTCCATCATCATCATTAAGCTCAATCAGAGGGTTCTCATCCAAAAGTATGGAGATTATACACTTCCAGTCCTGCATGACAAGTACAGATTGGCATTTCAATCAGTAGAACAAATCTTACATGAAGTAAAGATTAGTAGAATATATAAGACTCATCTTCAATATTCTTAGTACTGTTATTTGATAATTATAAAACCACTGAATACAACAAATCAACAATAACACGAACAAGATAAGTTGGACTGGGTTGAAACTTGAAAGTAAATCAAGCCCAACCGTCAAAGCTAAAAATGTTACCCATACCAGCCCAAACCAGTTTTGAATAACAATCGTTCTAATTTAACATCATCTTTAATCAATTTAGACCAGACTGGTTCAGCTAAGTGGAAGTACACAGCCTCAAGTCCCATGCAACCTCAGTTCCAATAAGAATATTCAGCAGAACACTTCCAAGCTCCAACTGAATTTTTAAAACAGAAGCCATGGCCTGCCCACTGGCCAGGTTTTGTCACATTTCCTTTCACGTTTTCTTTCCCTCTCTTGGACAAAGTCACATTTCTATCTTTCAGAGAGTTATAGCATACCTTCATGGCCTTCATGTACTCCCAAACATCATCAATAACGTAGATACTTAAAATTGGATCTGCTGAAAACTCCCTTAATATTTGCAGCATTCTGCCCAGATGGACCTCAGAGGAATCACTGTCATTGCCTGGAAAGAACATTGTTATAGCATGAGTGGTTTACATGTCATGATTGTAGTTTAAACATGGTATAATACAAATAAGAAACAGAACCTTTTGAGCCAGATTGGGTGCTGTTAAATTTTTGTGCAATCAAGTGATCATACACTAATTCCCCAATGGCACGCCTAATTTCTGGAGGATCATCAATAAGCAAATCATACAAAGGACCCAAGTCATCATCAGGTAGAAGCTGATGTCTGCAGGAGACCACAAGATCCATTTTAGTGCCAGGCCTTAGCACAGACATTTAGATATTAACATAATTAAACCGGGAGAATCATAAGAGGCAGTTACCGAAGTAATTGTTTCACCAGTCCTATGGCACAAACAGCTACCGGAACATCAATATCATCAGCAAGTTCAATCATCCGGTTAGAAAATCTTTCAGAAAACAGACCAAGAGTTGGCACATTATCATCCACTTCATAAAGGTTTTGTAGTGCAAGGACAGCGGCTTTTCTTACACCAGCACTCTTTAGATGCAACAAGATGAAAAAGATAAAGTTAGGCTTGCGTCATGCATAAGCTGAAGATACACACACACAACTCAATAAAAAAAATTACTTTATCATTCAGTGTCCATCCAAGATACTTTAAGTATAGATCCTGCAAGAAGAATGAAGGATATGACAAAATCCACACACCAAGTGACTTTATGCAAGACATTCGTATGGTAGGATCAATATCTCGGTACCGGTGCACAAATAGCCTTCAAAAGCAACATATAAGATAGTTAAAACATGATAATTATTTTTCTATCTTCAACAATAATGCTGTCATAAGATCTTACCCAGTGAATATTTTACGCATCATATCCTCTAGGTCAGTAATATTCATATGAGTCATTGACAACCTTTTGTTTAATGACTCCACACGAGGCCCGTCAATCCGTTTCTTCTTTTCAGCATTCAACTGTCTCTGAGTAGTTTCTCGCTGTGTACCAAGCATTTTTGCAACAGATATAAGGGATGTTACAAGTTGGAGACCCATCAATGAAGCAACTTGACGGTAAACTCTCGGAGGAGTGCTGTGTAATGTTTACACCAGGTCAATTAAATTAAATTAAGTAACATGTAAAATTAATTAAAATTACAGAAAATTATAAGGGTTTAGTACTAACCATGAGAGAGCAATTATATAGTCCATGCACTTGTCAAACAAAACCTTATCAAACAATGGTCCATTCTGGCACTCAACAATTAAATTGTCCCAAAATGAAACAAGGTTATCCTTAAAGTTCTTGAATTCCTTCTTTTTTGAACTTTGATAATCTTCTACTTCCCCCTAAGATTCCAGAGTTAAGCCAACACTTCAAGCACAACAACATGATGCACAAGATGCATGAAGGCTAGACAGCCTAAGATATTAATTATCACATAGGAATTTAATAAAGGAGCATTAAAGTGATGGTTGTGACAAGGAAACGAGATAACGTATGAATGCAGGAGTTCAGGATACTCTTCTAGCCAGATTCACCAGAGCAACCACAACATCATCGACATCAATCTCATCCAGTGACTCTCCACGGATATAATATTTAGCTCCGCATGCCTAGACAAGTGTACATTGTGAGTTACAGCTTCAAAAGTAGAACTTCAATATACAGTTGGCGAACCATGAGTTTGTATTTATGATTCAAAATTCTCATATTACCTCAAATAACATTGTTAACAGTTCGGCCATTGCAGGTTTTGCATCCTTTTCATATCGCTCAACCCAAAGCTTCACCACTTGAGGAATAAGTTTTCCATTACCTTTGATAGTTTCTGCAGAAGTTTAAATAACAGCATTAGCTCCATGTATCAATATTCATAAAAAAAAAATTAAAAAAAAAAAAAAAAAAAAAGGTCCTAGATGAGGCTCTTGATGACATACTCATAAAAAAGATGAATTAAGTAAAACACTAAAACCCACAGGCAAATATCTAGAGTCATCTTTAACACCAAGGGTCACATAAGTTAGATTTGTTCCAACAAATCCAATTCCTATTTTCTCACTTATTGTACAGTATTAGTGTATTATAAAGTGATACCAATGTAATTTGAATTTAAAAATCTCTCCTAGTTAGAGCACGTGTTATCGTATCATGAAGCCGTAAGATTATATCCAAAGCAGTTATATTCCACAACTTCATATGATTTTCTAGATACTAATGCAAACATCCATATTCTCAATATTAATTACAAACGGCAATTGTATAATTAACAAAAATTCAACCAAAAAAGTTAACCACTATTAATATAATAAACAAAACAGCAAGTCACAAGTAGAGCAGCTGATGCAGCAAATTAAGTTGATCTCCCTTCACAATTAGCCATTACTCGAGTCAGTAATCACCAGCGTTATAGCTTACAACACATTTGTGACCAAGTCTCTACTCAAAATTCAATGCCATCTTCAAAATCAAAGCTGTCTATATACGCATGTACGAGAGAATGCAAATCAAATGATTCTAGACCATAGGATTTTAGTTACTTTACCGATCAAGCTTAGTTCAGTTTTTTGCTCGGAGGCAGCGGTCCCTTCCGTGGCACGACTGCGCTTAGTTCTAGGACGAATTTCTTCAAAGTCGTCAGGTGAACCCTCGCGGTCCACCAGGTTGGGGCTCTGGTCACTCGCATCGCTGGTCCGGTCCTGGTCATCTCTATTAGCACTACTTTTAGTTACCTTCCTTTTCTGCACAACATCCAAACAAGTCAACAGTGTGTATAGAATAGTCAGAAAAAAGTGAGAGAGAGTGAAATTCAAGACTAACCGGACGTCGATTTGCGGTCTCAGGTAGGTCCTCTTCCATGACCTAGGGTTTGTGAAGCCTGAGAATTTGAAGTGAAATTCTACAGAGAAGAAGCAGAGAAGTGAAAAATGATTTTTGCCCTAGATTTGCAAAAATTGATGAGAAATAAGAAATCTCCCGCCAAATGAAATTGTGGGTTTTATGGTCTCGCTTGATGGTGGGTGATTAAGCGTTTAGTAGAATTTAAGCGTATTGTCTCGATGTACTAGATCCTCTCTACTTAATACGTCAAAGTTCAAATGGAGATGAAGTTGACTGACGACGTGGTTTTGACGGGTCTTCATTTTTCAACGCTCTTCTCTGTTAGCGTCTTAGCGAAGATTTGCTGTTTGCATCCTTAATTAGTTTTTATTATTATTATTATTATTATTATAAATTTAATTTTATATTATTATCATTATTTAATTTAATTTATTTATTTATTTTTAAATAATAATAATAATAATATTAACCTATAACCTATAACCTATAACCTATAACCGAACCGTTAAGAATCTATCGGAACCCATTAAGTAAACATTATAATAGCGGCCCAAAAATCTACTCCTACAAGTCCACAAATATCCCGGAAAACTCTCCACATGCATATACAGTATAACCCCTCTAAATTAATATTCTTAGGACCCACCATTGAGTATTAATTTATAGAGGTTATCAATTTAAAGGGTTTTATTTTATAAATTGTTATTTTGTCTTTAGAACATGTGAGTCGGTTTTATTCTTTATGGAAAGTTTTTTTTTTTTTTTTTTTCAGGATTCCTTGTTTAGAAAAATTTTGTTAAGGAAATTTCCTTTTGAAATGCTAAATTTAGTTGAAACCTTTTGGTTACAACAAGAAGGTGATCATAAGAGGACAATTCAAAAGATGAAGGATGAAGTCGAAAATATCGAATATCGTGGCTTTGTGCAAATTAACATCTTGAAACACTTTTATAGTTCTTGAATATTATGTCATATATTTTATAATTTTAATGAAATTATTAATTTATACGACAATCAGGACCGAAATTTTACACTAAGTTTCAAAAAGAAATTATTAATCATTACGATAGAGAGGTTTATTAATTTTTTACACCGGTAATATATGGAGGTTATTAATTTATAGAAGATTAATTTATAGGGGTTCTACTGTAGTTAAATTAACATTACTACAAATGTATAAGGGATGTATATATCGTTTGAGCTAAGAGTCTAAGAGAAATAAAAATAAAATAAAAAATAAAAAAAAATAAAAAAAATTGTGAACTTAGTTTGAATTTCTAAGATGTTTACGAAATGATAAAATAGTCTTAAAAAGTCCGAACTTTGAGTTTTGTCTCCCATTGAGGAAGTAAATAAAGGCTACGGTGAAAATATTTTGGGTCTGTTAGGAAAGTATATATATATATATTCAGTAAACAATAGAAACATTGTCAATATCTTCAAAATATCGAAGATATTCAATGGTATTTTTGATATTTCACATTGGTCCTCCAAAATATGAAAAATATCAAAGATATTTCGTTCAAAGTATTAGTTGCTTAAATTTCCCATATGCATATATGTTCAAATAATAAAATGGGTCAAGCTAAATCAACTTAAACTTGTTATCTAAAATGTTGACTTTAACATCTCAACCATTTATGTGCTCTTAATCCAATGGTTGAGATTTGAATGCATTTACTACTCTTATATTAAAACTTAAAAGCACTTGAGTGGTTGAGATGTTGAAGTCAAATTTTATATCACAAATTTAAGTTAGTTTAACCTAACCCTGATAAAATACAATTAAGTAGATTGTTTTGAATTAATGGGATTTTCTAAATACAAATTATGACAAATAATTTGTGAACTAAATAAAAATTATACTTTAATAATGTAATTTAAAAAGAACACGATTTGGGATAATCTCTTGATCCCCTTTTATCTTTAGAACAAATGAGCTTAAGCTGGGTTGAAAATTATTGAACTACCCTTCTGTAAGAGGTCAACTCAACAATAATGGCCAACTACTTTTACTTCGGCTACATGAATGGTAAATTATTATAATGCTACAATGATATCAAATTCTAAATTAAATACAACAACAAAAAATGGTTTTAAAAAAAAAAAAAAAAAAAAAAAAAAAAAAAACTAATTTCCGTTTATCGAGTCATGTTTCTTTATTGAATAATGTTAGATTGTAAAAAAATATAACAAAAATAAAAAATAAAAATTGCTCAAATAATATAACACTTGAGTTGTCAATAAATTCAATAACATGTCACTCCCTCATCATCTCACTATTTATAAATGGTGTTAACAACTCACATATATTTTTATTTTTTTTGAATAACCTAGCATTACTCGTGAAGTACACTTAAGGGGCTGTTCGATAAGCCAAAAACAATTGTTTTCATTTTTGTTTTTGATTTTCGAAAACAATTTTGAATTTGTGTTTGGTAACCGTTTTTCATTTTGTTTTCAAAAAACAAAAACAAATTGAAAAACAAAACCATTGTTAGAAGTCAAAAATTTGAAAAACAAGTTAAACATGTTTTTCATTTTCGTTTTGTTTATCATAAAAAAAAAATTAAAAAAAAAAATTAAAAAATAAAAATCCCATAATTTTTTTTTCTTCTTTGTTTGTCAGATACAGCTCTTATTCCTCTTCTCATCTTCAAATTATTTTCTTTTTCTTCCTTCAATTTATTTTCTTCGGTGAAATCTCCTCCTCCTCCTTCAGACCTGCCAATGTGCTCTTCTTCTTCTTCAGCTCTTCTTCTCTACCAGTCTACTCTTCTTTGCCGCCGATCTGCTCTTCTTCTTCTTCAGTTGATCTGATCCTCTTCATTTTCTTCTTCTTCACCGTGTATTTGCTCTTCTTCTTCTTCAGACGATCTGGACCCGTTTATCTCCTTCCTTTTTCTTCTCTTTTTTATATTTTTTTTACTGCTATTTATATTTATTAAAATGAGTACTTATTTATAATTTTAGAGTTTAGTTTTGATTAATTGAATATTAATTGTGATATGGTTTTTTTGAAGTAATTTGCAATATGTAAACTCTTGATTAGTTGATTATTAATTGTGATATGATTTTTTTAAAAGTAATTTGTGATGTGTTACTTATGTTTAATTTATAAATTACAATACAAAAATTTTATTAGTTAGTTATTTAATCAATTTGTTTATAATTGTTATAATATTAAACAAAATCTAAAAATTGATATTTCAAATTTTTTTATAGTTTTTGGATAACCTACCATACGCGTTTTTCCCTTTTTCATTTTTAAAATACAGCCTTCAATATATACTACTAGATGCATTTTCAGATTTCGAAACTGAAACCAAAATCAGACATAATTCACATCCCAATATGCAAGGCCATTGGTTCCAGATGCATTCTTTTATAAACATATTTTAATTATAAACAGTGTAGTTTCAGCTAAACATAAATATTTGAGAGGAATTGATTAATATGACAAGTTAATTTAAGGTACAATGTCATACTGCTGCTGCATATAGCACATTTGTAACCTCATTGAGACTTGGGGCCCCTCCATGTGATCATGCATGCATTAAATAGTAGATTTGTTGTGCAATCATGTCGTATCAGCCAATGAGTTAATAAGGAGTTTATAACCTTCCAGTATTGGTATATGTGTCTGCACACACTGTGTCAATGCAGGGATATTAGAATTGAGGTCAAGAAACCTTGCAAGAAAGAGCAGCAAATGAAAATCAGAAATCCACTTGACTAGTGGAAGACTGTGCTCTGTCCAGATGATTCTTCAGAGCCCTCATTGTCACTTGGGTAATCCGGTTCTCAGTGAGAAAGGTTGATGAAAGAGGGCCATGTATCAAAATTAAAGTTTTACATAAGAGCAATAGAGTAAATAAGAAGTTTTGTATGATCTCGTAACCAATCAAATTGACAAGTAAATCCCAAACACTAAATGCTTCACAAACCAAGGAAGACTAGCGGAAAAAATATCCTCAACATTGTAGTGATTTCACCGTTTTACTTTAAATGCATGAGTCGAATCACTACTAAATCTCAACTCTATTATGAAACAAAAACCATAAAATAACCAATTCCATCTTTACAGAATCCCATATCTACAAACCATTTTCAAACATATAACTAAACTCCAAAGCAAAAGCATGCCATAGAAAACTATAAATTTATTAAGCCAAACCTCAAGTTGATCTCTCCATCTTCCTCTCTATATTCTCAGTTTAAATGCAACACACACTTGATAGGTGGTGGTCCAAGAAGACCAATTGATGAGGCCGGGAACGGTTTTTGGGTCGCTGCAGTAACTTGAGAACGAAAAAGGGAGTTGATTTTTTTTGCTAAGAGATTACGTTCCTTGATTAGTCTTGCCACGTCGATGGTATCTGACAAAGTTTTGGGCTGCTTCACTTTCACATCCAAGAGAATATTGTCTCTGAGACAGACAATGAAACATCCAACCAAGAAATTCTTTAGAAGGGATCGACAGAGTGAGACAATTTCTCGAAGGCTGCATGATAATCTGGATAATGGTGACTTGCCGAAGGTAAAGGCTTTAGAGGGGTCTTCATAGTCGGTTGGACCGAACTGGTGCAAAATGACTTTGGTAAACTCTTTAGTACTCCCAAGTCAAAGGTCTTTTAAATTTGATGAGTCATATGTGCCATTGGAGAGCAATGCCTTTAAATGAAAGGAAGCCAGCTAAACTCATTAGTGAGAGTTAACATTATTGAATTCGAAATATTTCTCGGATTTAAATATCCACCCATTAGGATTGTCGCCATTAAATTGGGGGAAAGAAAGCTTTAGTTAGGTGTGGTTTCGATCAATAGAAATGGCATTCTGTTGAGTTTCGGTTCGGGTGGTGTTTCAATTTTGGGAAGATTCTTCTTAAGTAAAAGGGTTGATGTCTTTTTTGACGGTGGCTGGTTATATGTAGCATGCAAGACTTGCAATTCTATAAGGAATGTCTGTAGGATTGTGTTAACTTGATAAAAGCTCGATTTGTGTCTTGTTAGAATCACTAACCTCGTTACAAAACTCAATGTTGAATTTGCCATGAGTATCCATGATCGGAACCGCACTCTGATACCACCGATATGTTTGAACTGAGAATGAGTTAAATAAGGAGAACAAGAGAGCTTTAAAAAGGGGAGATTAGTAGTATAATTCGTTGTAGCTTTATTTAATTCAATCTAGGCCATTTATAGACCATACATTGCACCTGAATTACACAACAACATGTATATAATTCAAATAACAATCATATAGAAATTAAGGAAATGTGGTATCAACTACCAACCCATATACACATTATGCACCTTTAGACAAAATTGTTGACACCATTATTTGCAACCAAAGTAACCCTATAACTACTTCTGACTAATTCTTCTAACCAAGTCACCATTCACCAACTTGCACGAACATGGACGCATGCACCCAATTGATGGCCTTGTCAGCCTCTTTGACTTTCTCTTTTATAAAGGAGAAATGTTAGACGGATGCCCATCTATATTTTACTTATTTGTTTGAGATGTTCATTATGTATGATATCATAGTCTCGTGTGAAGATGTGGGTTCTTGTAAATGTCATGCAATTTCTTGTCAAATAAATGTTTTGGCTCAAAACCTTACCTCTTTAGCCTGTAATGTTGTACGAAAGTCCATCTAGACAAGGGCAGACCCACATTGAGACCAAATGGCAGGGGCAAAAATAGGGAGGCCATAGGGGCCATGGCCCCCCACCCCACCCCACCCCACCCCCCAACCAATGAAATTGGTACATATATTTATTATACATAAATTTTGTTATTATAGTATATAGGCAATAAATTATGATATTATTAGTATAAATTAATTAATAAATATCTTTCTTGTTTTATTGTCCTTGAAATTATGAGATAAAATCAATATATTTTCCTTTCTTAATTTTAATTTCCAATGCAAAAAAAAAAAAAAAAAATCATTAAAATACTTATCTTATGTTGACATAATTATTTACTCTAAATAGTTTCACTACTACAAAAAAGGTAAAAGAAATCGATTTTTTTATGTGGAAGACATCGGTTTTTCAAAATTGTATAACCAATGTCTATTTGAGTGATTTAGAAAAATGACATGCAACAACATCGGTTTTTAACCGATGTAAATGATTTTAAAAACACACAGATTATATATAAAACCGATGATGTATAACTAATGTATTACAAAAATTAATCCCGCCGTCCGGCCACCATCGCCACCATCACCGTCCGGCCACCGCCCACTTTTGATAATAATGAGGAGTTGAACTTGAAATCTCAAATCAAAAGTTGTAAGCCTTTACCACTTGACTACAAAATTTGATGCGTTAACAATTGCACAACATTTATATATAACCTATATGAGTTGTTAGAAAATAGAGAGAGAGAAAAAAAAAAAAAAAAAACTTGTTAGATAAATTTAAATTTATTCAACTAATCAAAATTCTAATTTCTACGACAAACATATATTAAAAAATATTTATTGAAACTTTTAATAAAATTATATTTTTTAAAACATATATAGTCAAATTATGGGTCTATACTCTATAAGAGACTAATGACATCAATTGTAATAAGAATGATTTGGAATACAACTCTCACTACATGGGAGATATTTCTCTACATATGTCTTGCAATTTAATGAACAAATGTAAGACTCGGATTACTAATTTATATGGGTAATTAAATTATTAATGTATCTCTTAGTATGAAATAAGAGGGTGCAAAATAAATAAACAATTTTTTTTTTTGAATATTTTTAAAATAAATGACTTAAAAGTAAATTTATCAAATTTAAAAGTTTACTTATTCAATATCGGTTTGCCCAAAAACCAATATGAAAAGCAATATCTTATTGTAAAATAAATTCATATCAGTTTTCCCAAAAACCGTTGTCTTTTCAAACCGCAATATTTAAGACATCGGTTCATATAAAAAACCGATGTCTAAATGTTTTTCTTTTAATATCGATTTTCCCAAAAAACGTTGTCTTTTCAATCGATTCATATAAAAACCGATGTCTAAACTTTTTTTTTTAATATCGGTTTTCCTAAAAACTATTGTCTTTTCAAATTGCAATATTTAAGACATCAGTTCATATAAAAACCAATGTCTAAACGTTTTTTTTTTAATATCATTTTGCCCAAAAACCGTTGTTTTTTCAAGCCGATGTCTAAAAATTATTTTTAAATCGGTTACCTAAAAACCGATGTCTTTTAACGTTTTTGTAGTAGTGTTTGTTTATTAGTAATTATTCAATCTAACATTTCACATTATCTTTATCATTCTTCAAGATTTTAGGTTGGGAATTGTAAATTAATAAAAAAAAATTATGGTTTTCACTTAAGCAATTTTATTCCTACCGTTGCAACTAAATTCGTCTTATTCTCTATCCGAATAATTTCAGATACTAGATTACAAAATAATAAATATTTTAGGTTATTAATATGATTTTGTTACATTATTATATAGTTTGTTAATTAAAAGTTTTCAACTACAACTACTTAGATGTCGTTTCTAACCATGCGTATTGTCAATATTAAATTTCATAACAAGATGGAAGATGAATTTCTTACAAACTTTTTGACCATATATATTGAAAGGGAAATCACATAGCAACTTAGTATATATTCTATTATAGACGATTTTATAAATTTAAAAGAGCGTTGGGTTCAATTTTATTCATAAAGTGTCTATTTTATTTATTAATTAATTTATTGTACTATTACAATCTACATATGAGACTATACATTATTACATTTGATTTTTTAAATATTAGTATATTCGTCTTCCGTCAACTTAAATTTGTTTTTGTCTTACCCCCCCACCCCTTAAGCCAGAATTCACACTTCGCCCCTGCTAGGTGGGGACTGTGCCCTACCTCAATTTTTTTTAAAATAATAATAATAATAATAATAATAATAATAATGATTTTATTTTGTTTTGTTATATATATATATATGTATATCAAATAACCACTACGGGAGCTTCCTAAATTCCAACTAAATTTTTTTTCTAAAATAGCATGAAAGTTATTTTAACTTGCAACTTTTAAGTGAGCCACTACAACCATCCTCCCTATTTTGGCTAAACATTAATATTTTAATATTATTTGTTTGAATTTAAAATATAAATAAGCACTAATGCAAGCCAACCAAAAAATTTAGTCCAAAAATCAACACACATGATGTGGCATGTGATTTGTCCTTACCATATCATTCACCACATTACAACATAATTTGTGTGGTGATGACATCTCATTTGCCACATCATTTAAGTTGAATTTCAGGTTAATTTTTTAGGTTGTATAGTATTACTCATAAATAAAATATTATATTCTAAGTTTTTATAAATGTTTTCAATATCACACCTTCACTAGTTTCATACACGAGAGACTAGTATTGTTTTACAACTGCACTAGTTGTATCCATGAGAAACTAGTGTCGTTTAAATACTTTACATAAAAATAAGGGAGTGGTTGGAGTCAAATATTATAAAAACTACAAGTTTATCTTGCTACACGTTGGAAAAAAAAAAAAAAAGACCATTGGAATCAATTGAGATAACTAGCTACAAGTTTTTCTTTTAAAAAAATAAAATTGTTTCAAATCTAATATTAAAATAATAGGAGAGAGAGTTTGGCTAGGATTGTTGGCTCTCCACATTTAGCAGGTGTCATTCAAATTCACTAAAATAGCTAACTATGTAGGGAGTTGTTGGAGACTTGGAGTCAATGATAAATGAAAAAAAAATCGCGATATCATAGCCATTTTGGTTAAGGAGCATATATAGGCATATAGCTAGCATGATTGGTGATGCTCTTAGGGTATGTTTGGTATGACTTTTCAAATTGAGTTTATAGAATTGATCTTTTTAGAGTTAAGCTTTTAAGGAGTTGAACTTCTAACAAAAAACCATATGTTGTTTAGTATTCAGTTACAAAAGTGCTTTTCAGTAACCGGATTGTTTGGCAATATATTTCCAAAAGTGTTTTTAGTTGTGATAAATTACAAATAATGACATAAACAATGGATTTGTAAATTATGACTGTAAGAAAATAAAAAATATTATCAAATCAACTGGTACAAGCCAAAAAATAAAATAAAAGGTGTTATATAAATTGGCAATTACATATACACAAGTACATAACAAAATCATAAATATTTGAGTTTAAAAAAATAATCACAAATAAATAACAAACACATTAATGTCTATCAACAATCACAATACACGAGTACTTGAATTGAAAAAACAATCACAAATATATGAGTTAAAAAAAAAAATCATAAGTAAATAACAAACGCATCAATATTTTTCAAATACATAACAAAATCACAACTACTTACGTTTAAATAACAATCACAGATACATGAGTTTTTTTTTTTTAAAAAAAAATAAAATCAAAGCTACATGAGTTTTAAAAAATAATCACATTTTTTTTTAATACAACTATTGCCGGGACCCAGTGAGATTAATTAAATTCTACAAGCACGGCCCAGAATACTGCTCCCACTATCGGGGAGAGGTTACATAAGGACTACAACTCTCACAACCGGAGAGAGGGCTGCTCCCACAAACCGGGAGAAAACTCCCCACACATGCTTGTAAAATGCGCATGGTGGGACTTGAACCCCTGACCACTAGGTGTGGAAGGGAGGTGCACAACCATCTCTACTAAAAATAATCACATATACATGAGTTTTTTTTTTTTTTTTTTTTTTTAAAAAAAAAAAATCACATATAGATGAGTTTTGTTTTTTTATAAAAAAATCATAGGTTCATGAATTAAAAATCACAAATATATGAGTTTTTTTTAAAAAAAAAAAAAAATTTATAAACAAAATCACAGGCAAGTAAGTTATATATATATATATATATATATATTGTAGATATAGGAGTTTTACAAAAAAAAATAAAAATAAAATCATAGATGAGTTTAAAAAAAAATCAATCATTGATACATGAGTTTTTTTAAAAAATATCACATATACATGAGATTTTTTTTTCCAATAAAAATATTACATGTACATGAGTTAAAAAAATACAAATACATGAGTTTTAAAAAATAAAAATCACAGACATATGATTTTTTTTTTTTTAATAAAACAAATAACAGGTAAATGAGTTTTAAGAAAATCACAATAAAAATATATATCACAGATACAAAAAAATATGTATATGATTTTTTTTTTTTTAAATCCCAGGTATACGAAATTTTATATATAAAAAAAAAAGAATCAACCAAAGATATATATATATATAAACTTCATAACAATAAACAGTAAACATACATATATATTTTTGTTTATGATTATAAAAATAATAATTAAAAGTGTTGATTTGAACTTACATGTGATAGATGAAAACTTGTCATTTGAATGTAAATGAAGATGAGGAGACATAAATGATGTTAGATAAGTATTCAAATATAATATGGTTGTGTAATAGAAGGGGTATCTGAAGGGATATTTATAATTCAAAGATGGTAGTATACAATGCAACTGTATTAAAAAAGCTCAAAAAGAGCTTTTTAGGAGAAGCCCGAGTTTTGGGTTTCTCCCAATAGACAAAAAATGACCTTTTTAAAATTGAAAAAGCATTTTTTGAAATTTGTCAAAAAAAAAAAAAAAAAAAAAAAAAAAAAAAAAAAAAAACACGTTAAAACAGCTTCTAACATTACAAAAGTGTTTTTTACCTCTACAAAAGTCATATCAAATATACACTTAGTGCAATTGGTAGTGCACTTTCATTCTACATTACTAGTGAGGGGTTCAAATCCCTCTACTTGTTTTAATTTTAATAGTTTACCTTTTTTTCCAATTCCTTTCTCAAATTTTCGTATTCTTCTACAACAAAACAATTCAATTTCTCTTTCCAATTATTGTCAACTTCTTCACTACCCTTAATTTGTAGTTACTTCATTCAATTTTATTTTGTAGTAAATTATCAATTATTATTTTGAATTTTTCTTATTTCTAATAGCTGTAGTTTGACATATTTAACACATCCAATTAATAAATCCTAAAATCCCAATTTTTAATTTATTGTATTAAAATAATCTATCTATTATTATGATTAATTTTATTTTATCCTTTGTATCTTCTTTATTTTGTAGTTTTAATTTATTTAGAATCAATTACTAAGTTCTTGTTTGGTTGAGCTTTCTACTAGCTCAAAATGTCTACCAACGTCTATTTGAGTTTTTTAGAGTTGTTTGGTTGAGCTTTTGAGATTGTTTATTTTAAATTGAGTAGAGGCTAGTAGAGTTTAAACCTCTACTGGGCAAAAACACATGAGGAGGTGCTTCTTCAAATAGACATTTTTTTTTAAAAAAAAAGTCTATCAACCAAACATCTATAATTTTTTTTTTTTTTCAAAAACTCTATTTCTAATAGATCTACTACAAGTAGATCTTTTACCAATAGAAGTTTTTCAAAAGTCCAACCAAACAAGCTCTAATAATTAGAAAGAAAGAAAAAAGTGAATTCCTTATTATAAAATTATATTATAATTTATTTTTAAAAGAATAAATATTATAATTTTATATTGTTTATGTTGTTTTTCTTGTTATTATTATTATTTTTAAATATTGTGTTCTTGATTTTATTTCTTTTTTAGTATAAAATTATTTAGTTCATCTTGAGTAAGTATTCCATTTTTTATTTTATTTTTATCTAAACTTCATTATACCATAATTTTTATTTATTTTTTATAAAAAGAAAAAAAAAAACTCATTTTATTAAGATTTTAAATTTTCATTATTTTTTAAAAATATTTGTTATTTTGTTCGAATACCCCATCTCGTTTAAATTTTGGGTATACCCTGCATCTAGAATGTAGTTTTCCTCGTATTTAATGGATTATGTTTAACTTCAAAAAAATTTAAATCAATCCACCATGTCTCATACAAAGCAATTTTCAATAACAATTTAAACAAAGCCGAAAGCTGGCCAATACTACAGTTAATGATGGAAACAAATACTAATTAAAGAATACACATTTATGCAGCTTATGCATAAACTTAGGGGCTGTTTGTTTTTTTGTCTAAAGTCTTATAAGACCTTAATTTATTAGATATATGGATAAGTCTTATAAATTAAGATATTATGATATGTTTGTTTTTTTCATTTTAGATGACTTATTACAAATATAAAATTGATTAGGTTTTGTTAGGGTTTCTTCAAAATTGAGAATTTTTGGAAAATTGATTTTTAGTATTTTATTATGTGCGGATAAAATCATAAATGTATGAATTGTTATAAGACATTTGTGGAAATTTATTAAAAAAACTCTACTATATCACTTTTTGAATAAGATAAAAGCCAAAAAATTTTACTTTTTCTAAAAGACATATATATCTTAAAATAAGATATAAGTTGAAAAAACAAACAAACTGATTTATCTTAATTTAAGATATAAGAGGTAATAA
The DNA here is from genome assembly GCA_954870605.1 of Acer campestre. Taxonomy (NCBI): domain Eukaryota; kingdom Viridiplantae; phylum Streptophyta; class Magnoliopsida; order Sapindales; family Sapindaceae; genus Acer; species Acer campestre. Next base: position 12,952,151 of record OX940802.1, on the reverse strand, counting down.
GTCTTATTGGGAAAAAAACAAACAACCCCTTAAACTGCCCAATCAGTCGAGCATTATTACGACATCAATTACCTCAGATTAACATAAAAAATTACACCAACTCCATCTTGAAGAAATCAATTGATGATGCCACACTTCTTTCTAATCTCCCCTGGAGATCCGGCTCCAATGTTTCCCAATCTCTCCATCGACTGAGCAAACTCGGTGAAGAACTTGGTTTGGTTGGTCAACTCCTTGGCGATATTCGTCGCACCCTTGTTGGTCAGAAGAGCAGCGTCGGATTGGAACAGTCCCTTGTTCTGGATAAGGATATCGAAGTAGTTTTTATCGAAGACTAGAGAACTATTCGGGTCCATCTCTACTGTGGTCGTAGTGTCGGTTAGGCTCCGGCATTTGCCTTTCAGGATTTGTGCGTAGGCCTGGTTCAGTGACGGGTCTTGATCTCCTTTTCCGGTGAAGTTGTACAGCCTGTTGCTGAAGAGATTGCAGTGCCCAATTCCGATTGTGTGCCCACCTGAATAGTTACAATATTATTAATCATGCACTATTTTTTATTTCATGATCATTTTTTTTGTAACATTACAATAGCATTCCAAGTGAAAGGCCCTCTTCCCTCAAATGAAAATTAAAATCCATTTTAAAAATTATAAAATTATTACTAAATTTTAAATTCTTTTCACTTTGGCCCCTATAACTTTTTTGTTTTTTATATAATGGACCTCCAAATTTGAATTCCTGGCTTCACCCCTTCGTAACTTACAGGACCGTAATATGTAAATGTAAAATATCTACCTGATAAAACAACAAGGTCATGGACAGTGAGGCCTTTTCTTTCGAAGAACTGCTTGAGTAAGGTAAAGTTTTGGAAAGGAGAAGGAATATTAGTGAACACTTCAGACGCTAGCGAGACTCTGCCATCTTTCCTACCAGTAAGCACTTCCCACATCGGCTTTTGAAACTGTCAACAGTAATAATGTTTTATTACACATGTCATAGATCGATTCTTCATACTTATATATGAGAATTGATTTGTTTAGAAGTTTAAGTTAATTAATTATAATAATATTAATTTACTTTGGATGAAATGGAGTCTCTAGTAGCCAAGGACAGAATATCAGCACAAGATACAATGCCTGGACATTTCTTCTCAAGCACTGCTTTTATTTCTTCAAGAACATCAAAACCTGAAAGAGATAGATTTGGAATTGCATCCTTCTCTGCAGTGTTGCTTGCAGTTGAGTTTATCAATATCGACGCATCGCAACCCTGAAAACAGATTCGAAAATTTATTTATATATATAATTAATACTTGCATGCATGCAGAGAGAAAAAGAGAGAGTAGTACTAGTAGGATGATTAATGATATCAACTTATATAATTATAATTAATTACATACCCTGACAAAGCAGTCATGGAAATACATTCTGAGGAGCTTAGCAGGCAACTGATTATTGGTGGTGACATGTTTCAAGGTGGCATTCTTGATAATTTCCTCAGCCTCTGGACAACTCAACCTGTAGAAATTCTTCCTCAGACTACCTCCTTGACAAACCCCAACAGCACAAAAAGCCACCAAACAAGCAAACAAAACAAACTCACTACTACTCTTGATCTTCATGACGATGATCTTCAAATTAAGCCTTTGATAAAATTAATTAACAACACTCAAGACTCGATCAGTTAGTTAATTCAAGATCGATGCTCTTTGAGAACAGTTAGCTACTCCTTTTTATACTAATCCAAAGGGCATTTTCCAGTCCTTTTTGATCCAGATAAGCAAACGTAAAATTGAGGATAGACTGATTATTTTAATTGTATTCCATGAATCCACCATAACCATTTTTTTTTAATTTTTTTTTTTTTGGGATAAATTAAACATTTGATTTTGTATTTTTCGATAAGGCTGACCTTATTATAAAATCGAAGCAACAACCCAATCTATTCTTGTGGCCTATATTGGGAAGGTGTATACGTCTCACTCAACTGGTGGGTCAAGGTGTGCTATTTCATGTCCAAATCGTGGAGAAGTTTATAAAAATAGAAATCATTAATATTAGAGACAATTTGGTTTCATTGATCGAATATCCTGCTGACTTTTGAGTTTATTACATTAAACTCCCCAAATCCCATTTACTAATAATTAGTTGATGCAAAAGATCAAAATTTTAACTTGATTTTCATCTGCCAATTGCCATGCATAATTATCTGCAAACAAGGACCTTTTAATTTTAATATTTTCTATTTCCCCACTTAATTGGTTGATAACTATTAAAGAATCTGACTTACAGAAAAGAGCAAGGAGAAGCAGCCAAGTAAGAGCAACCCCAAAAGGCTCTTCAAATGAGATATTTGTTAAAGTCAAAAGAGCCACATCAGCATATTTTGCTCCAACAGACTCTTCAAATGAGATTCTTCAAATAAGATTTTGTTTCTCTCTCTTCAATATTGAAGGGCAACTTCTCCCTCTTCAATTATTATTATATTATTTTTTATATCATATCATCATTAATATTTGACATCTATATCTTTTTATCTTTTTAATTAAATTCAATTAATATATAATAAGTTTTAATTTATAAATTTTATCATCATTAAAATTATACCATTAGAAAGATCTCATTTAGATCTTTAAAATGAGACTAATATTGAATATTTAATAATAACATATTATTATATCTAACTTGAAAAAAAATGAAGGGTAATTAGATTTGTTGGGGGAGGAATTTGAGTGCTTTCATTAAAATAATATAAACCTATTTCTAATTGAATAATCTTTTGGAGGGGCTTCTCTTTTTCCACTCTTCAAATTGCCACATAGGTAAGCAAATAAACATTTGAAGAGTGAAAATAGAAGAGTCTTTTGAAGATGCTCTAACAAATGATTAATTGTCAATCTATTTTCTATAACCACCATCTAATGTGATTTTAATTAAATTAATAAGTTTGAATAAGTTTTTTTAAAAAAACTGAACAAGTTGGAGGTACTACATGTCTATATGTATTACGAAAAGAGGAGGGAGAGAGAGAGAGAAAGAGAGAGAGAGAGAGAGACTCCCAACACATGGTTGAAAAATGTGTTTGGTAAGTAAGGGTAGAGCCAGAATTTAAAGTTTGAGGGGCTATTAAATAATAAATAAATAAAATAAAAAAACTAATTAGGAGGACCAAACTGAAAAAGGATTTTAAATTTATTAACAAATTTATAAATTCTGTAACTGAATGAAAAAAAATAAATAAATAAGGGGAGGGTGGTATGACTAATGACTCGAACCGCTCATCACTAATGTATAAGAGAGTTTAAATCATATGTACACAAAGGTTATGATGTGTCAATTGATAAAGCGTTGGATTCAAATCAATTGTCAAAATTATAATTTTGTATTGCAATACGAATCATGTACGTTTATTCATGTATGATCAAACAATCGAATCGTGCACGGGAAAAAAAGGTGTGAAATTCGTTGGATTCAAATCAATTGTCAAAATTATAATTTTGTATTGCAATACGAATCATGTACGTTTATTCATGTATGATCAAACAATCGAATCGTGCACGGGAAAAAAAGGTGTGAAATTCCCACATCTAATAATTTTCGACTAAAATATGTGTGGTGTGCAAGAGCTAAGGTCAAGAATGGGGCAAACGAGTTTGCATATGAGAGCATAAGTTAATTTGCTGCCGGTTGAACTAATAAAATTGGCGTTGCTGCCTGCAACTGCACATGGCCACATGGGGATGGGACCATGGCGAGCTCTTGTCGGTGACGGTGGGGATTGGAATTCGGAAGGGATCAATGTTCACCCCACTTCCTACAAAATTATAAATAAATACATCTAAATTACATTTGATTGATTTTTTCTATAATAAAATTAACACGTCTATATCATTTTATATGATGATTTGATTTTTTTTTTATATATAATCAAATAAATACGTCTATATCATTTTATTTGATTATTGTTGCACTATGAGCAATCCCAAAAGTCTCTTCTTATTTCACTATCCATATATCAATTTGTCTATCTATATGGCAATTTGAAAAATGAGGAAAAGAATACTCATTCTAAAATACTCTTCAAAGTTCAAATAGAAATAGTCTTATATTATCTTAATGAAAACATTTAATTAGCTGTCTGAAATTAGAAAAGGTTGTAAAATTTAAAATCAGATAAAGTTGTTAAAACACAATAAAAAGTAATTTAAAATAAAATCTGAAGAGTGAGAAATCACTCGATAATATTGACAAGTGAGAAAGGATTTCCCAATTGAAGAATATTATTTAACGAGTCTATTGGAACCACATCTGCTGATGTGTCTCACCTAATTTTTCCAACAACCTCAATTAACAAATCTATTGGAGTTGCTCTAATGTTATACAAGATTCTCGGTGCCATGAAGTCCGAGAATTGTCTATGATTGCTGTGAAACTCGTGTCAATGTGTCATTCTTGGAAATAACATTGTTTTTTTTTTTATTTAAAAAAATTTATCTATTCAATAATATTATATTATATTTTTAATTATTATATAAATTGGAGTTCAGATAGTGAAGATGATTTAACCCGCAACCTTTAGGTGTAAGTGGTATACCGTTGGACCTACCTCATCTCGTCATTTTACAGTTACTTTAGTGTGACACAAGTGGCATGTTTAAATGATTGGTAAATATGTATACCCAACCATCGTCACTTTATTTTTTGAATTGGAATGGATTCGAAATTGGGACCTTAACTTTGTTGAGATGCCTAACAGTGCAACCAACATCATTACTGGATCAATTTTCTTAGATATCTCATATATCATTTTTTGTATCCCATTTACACCCTCGTCTCAATTAATGAATATACATTAATGATAATTTATCATATCCGCTACATATATCAATTCAATAATGCTAAACATTTCACCTAAAATCCCACTTTTTTTATCCTATTACATATGGTATGTTAAGTGTCAAATGGTTAGTTGATACCCCATATGGGATGTGTGACATTACTGATATCGATTTACTAAACATTGCATCATTGGTTGGGAGGCAAATGCGATACAAAGTGGTATATCATTAGTGATACTTTATTGATGGGATTTTATTGAGGAGTAGCATAGATCCCAACTTAATTTACAACTTATGATGTGATAATTTTATGCAACTCACAATTGGATACTCATCACTTTCAAAAATTGAATGTCAACCGAATGAAAATGTTACATTATAAGTTAGGATCCAAGTTAAGATCTATATTATTATTATTATTCACCCCATCCAAGTAGGGAGTAAGCAGCAATAAAATAATATATATATATATATAATATAGACTAGAGAGAGAGCGAAATACAAAAAATTATTGTTTTTTTTTTTTTTTAAATGTCAAAAATATCCAAATAAATTATATAAATTTTATTTTTAACCACATACGAAGTTTAAATTCTTAATAATCATATTGTAAAATTTATTTTCAGTCCATAACCATAAATTATAAAAACACCCTCCAACATTTTTTATATTATTAAAAAAACGTGAAATATTGAAAAACAATCTTAAAATTTGGAAAAAAGTAACATCTTGAAAAAAAAGTAACTTTCCTTTTCTTGAATTTTTCAAAAGAAAAGTTACTGAAACCCTCTATAAATGATGTTTTTAACTTTTTATATAAAGAGATATATCAGTAATTTGTCCTTCGTTTACTTAGGGTTTTTTTGTTTTCCATTGATAGATAACATGCTAACAACACTGTTAAGAAGGAAAAACTTTGGCGACGTTGTTGCATAGCTTTGCATGCGTTGCCCAGGCAAAGTGGGAAGAGAGAGAGGGAAGTTAGAGAAGAGAGAATATAGAAGGGATGAGAGAGTGTTTGATGATAGTTTTAATACGAGGGTATTTATGTAATTTTTCAAAAACTTGGTATTTAATCATCAAACTTTCGTATGTGGTTAAAAATGAAAATTTAATGTTTTCATAGGCTAATTTTAATTTCTACATTTTTTTTCAACAAAAAGTAATATTACATTTACATTTAATTTTATAATATTTCAATCATCCATCCACTATCATAATTTAGTAATTTTTTGTTAAAAAAGAGAAACAATTAAAAATAATATTCCTGTGAAAAAGGTATTATTCTAATGATAAGAAAGACAATAATTTGCAGCATAAATTAGCGGCGAATGTAAAATTAGTGATTGGGTCAAATATATGCCGCGTTGCCTCCTCATTTGTCATAACACACGTACAATGCTGGAAGTGGAAGCATAAATAAATAAATTTAATTTAATTTATTTTTTTGTCTTGTAACGCGTGTGTGACCCATGAAAAGAGGATGATTAATGTGTTAACACTATTTTTTAAGTGAATTTAATTTATTTTGTTGTCTTGTAACGCGTGTGTGACCCATGAAAAGAGGATGATTAATGTGTTAACACTATTTTTTAAGTGAATTGTTAAAAAAAAAAAAAAAAACAGAGTGGACGTTGAAAAACTTGAAATTAGAAATTGAATGTCTACTCTACTATTGGTTGACACTTTCTTCGTCAACTCAATTAACGGATTATTCATTGACATGTAATTAAATTAATAAATACAATTTGCAAGTCAAATATGATAATTTTGCCAACTCATACTCGTTCATTTCTAGAGGTCTACAACTTCTTTTAGAGGCATTAGCCCATTTATAAATGTGATCGTAGGTTCCAAACGTTAATATTTTTGTGTGTGTTTACTAGGGTGTCTGGGGGCCAACTTTCGTGCACCTCGACTAATCCCTTGGGCCGGTCCAGGACAGCTTCCACGCCGGACCTAGCAAACTCACAAAGGAATCACTTTCTTTACTACCTGGCCTTACGAATTTAACACTAGAGGGAATCGAACATGTGATCGTACACCTAACCACTCATCACATGCTAGCCCTTACCGCTAGGCCAACCCGTTGAGGTTCCAAACATTTGCATATCCATTCACAATTTAGGTAATAGTTCACTTTTTCTTCACATGCATGGTAGGGGTTCGACATTTGTCTATGAAACTATGAAATTATAAAGTGTGAAGAGACTCCATTCATATTGTTGATATTGACATATCATTTTCTCTTTAAAATGTTATGAAAAAGTATTCATAATAAATCAAGGAATTAACACTAATATATATATATATATATATTTACTAATATATTCCTAAATAAAATTATCCATAGGTACAGATTAATCATATATATATAATAATAGAGTTTCAAAGTGCCACGTGTCAGCGTAAGAGAGCTTTTGAATTAAATGTTTTTTTCATTTCTTCAAAATAATAAAGAAATAAATACTACAATTAAACCATTTATTTCTTTAATCAATTTAGTAAATAATAATAATAATAATAATAATAATAATAATAAAAGCAAATAAATAATAACCCTTTCCTATTCAACTTTAATGTGGAATATCTTAGATTCTTAAATTGCCAAGCTAAATTCAAGGAATTAAAACAATGATTTTTATTTGATTAATGACAATTGTGGTTTTGTAGACTCCATTATTTAAACCATCCTCTCTCTCTCTAAACCATTTATGCCCTCTCATCTCCCTCAATTTTCTCTATACAAACCATCCAAAATCTCATATTTTTTTTCCATCTCATTCCATTGACTTTCTCAGCAAACTCAAAACAAACGGTGGAGAATTGGATGCCATTGGGTGGTAAGAGGAATTTCTATAGATATATATATATATATATTTTTTTTTAATATTTGGTTGAATAATTTTAATCCTTTAGGTTTATTTATTTATTTTTAAATCTCATATTTTTTTCCATCTCAGCCTATTAACTCTTCCTCACAAGCAAACTCAAAACAAGCGGTAGGGAATTTGATAGCGTTGGGTGGTCAGAGTAATTTCTACGGATTTTGTTTTAATATTTGATTGAATAATTTTTTTAAAAAAAATTGTAGGAAACGCTTTAGTGGTTAAAAAGGTAATTTTGGATTGATTATGGAATTTTAACTTTGGTGGTCTTAGATTTTCAATTAGCTGTCAACTGAGGTGTTTGTTATGGAACTATCCAGTAAGGCTAGCATCCTGTTCATAACCACCAATGCAGAAAATCAATAAACTGGTCGAGACTTATGATGTATTTTGTACTTATGAACGATGAATTCGATAGACATATTATTACTATAGATAAATATTATTCTTGGTTCTAACTGTAATATTATATAGTCTCTTACAAATATATATATATATATACTGTATCTACTCCAGTTTTTGGGAATTAAATACCCGATTTTTCCCCAGATTTTTTAAAGGTACTTTATACATTTTTTTGGTAGTTTTTTTCTTTATATATATTTTTAACCCTTTTTGTTCTCTTTTGTTCTCTTTTCTTTTTGGTTTTTTAGAATGTATTAATTATCCATTGAATACAAGATTATTATTCCAAAAATAACTGTTATAATTTTAATTATCCATATAAATGATAATAAATAAATACTTTTCAAACATCAATTGTTAGTACCAAATTAATAGTAATCAGGTCGACCTACAATCGATGTGGATCGTGTTACGTTTCGTTAGGCCCAATGCAACTTGGGTTGAGTCGTCAGTGACGTGGTCGATTGACTAATATCCCTGTAAAATAACTTGGTCGATCGACCTGGCAACGTGCTGTATGTTTAACCTGCAACAAAGAAATCAAGAACAAAACAGATGAAAAAGAAAATGAACGAAAAAGAAAAAGGGGGTAAAATTGTTAGCCTTAGTTATGCTTGGGCTGAGCAACGATTGTGATGATCGCAAATATTGAACACTGGTGACCGTGAATCTTTCAGGCAGAGTTTCCGTACACTATTTTAAGCTTGATTTTGTATCCCCCTTTTCAAGAGAATGCTCTTTTATTTATAGGCCAAAACCTGGTTACCGTTCGAAACAGATAGGTAGGATCGTGGGCGGATTGTGGGCGAGATTCTGGGAGAGATTTTCTCCCCCAAAATCTCGCTGCTTAACACTCACGGCTGACTTGGTCTTCGGTCGACCAAATCGATCTGTTGCAATTCCTGCTGGGCTATCTCAAGTTTGGGCCAAGGTAACATAAGTCTGGGCTTTGCTCCTTTGGGCCTATGGGCCATTTTTGGCTACCACAGTTTGTCCCCCACTCTCTAAAGAGAGTCCAACGAAGTAGAGAGTGATTTACATCGTGTCGACTATTGTCGAGCGACCAAACTTGAATCGACCTGATCTGTAACTACCTACCTGACATGGTTTCTTGAGGTCGTTTGAGCACTCTAGCTGGAATCAATTTGAATTGAATTGTGTCGAAAACACCAACTTAGGTTGATAAGAACTACGCTGTTTATCGAAACAAAAGATGTCGTACTACCAACGTCGTTCGACGGATATTCTGTAATGAGAGCAAACCAAAAGTCAAATCGAAAAGACATCTGCTGCTTTAAAAACCCTAGAATGACATCAGAAACATTTAATTTTGGCGTGCTTGTCTTGCCCGAGGAGGGGTTTTGAATTTCAAAAACTCATCATGAGCAGTTGCGTGCGTGTGTGGGTTATTGGTAACTGAAATGTTACATTTACTTCAGGCATGGACACGTGGCAGAAGGGTTGCAAAGGGTTTTAGTTATAAATATTTCCTCCCCTCTTCTTCAAGCCACTTTTGCACAAACCACTCAAATTCTCAGAGCCTCTCAGAGCCTTCAGCAACTCTTAGTTCTTCGTGGATTTCACACCGGATTTTTTTAGAGATTTCTTTTTCTTTCAAGGTATTTATTTTCTTTTGCTTTTCCTGTGATACCTGGTTATTTGAAACAAGAAGTATAATATGCAAAATAATGTAAAGATTTTACTTGCCTGAAGTTTTCGTGAAATTTTGGTTTTGCTTTTGCTGTTCTTCGTTGTTCTTATTATATTTCGGTTTGTTTCCTCTGTTTGATCTTCTTTGCCATGTTGGATTGTTAGTGTATTTGTTTGTGGGAGAACTCTTTCGTTCGACCTCTAGGATGCTAGAGATTGTAGGCTCATATTTAATGTTTCGTTCGACTTTTAGGATGCTAGAGACCAAGTTAATATTTGATTTGCTGTCGCCTCAAAACTCTTAGAAACCTTAGGTTGTGATTGTAGCGCATTAGTTTCTGACTTGTGCATTTTTTGCCTTGTCAGCTTTAGGTGTCAACATGTCGAACGACGATGTGAACTTGTCGAGCGACGATACTGTTTCTGACCCTAAATATAATTGGACTACAAGTGACGGGGAAGATAGTGTCGATGGAGTTGGTAGCAGCAGGGTAGATGTAAGTCGACAGATTACTGTAGAGGATCCGTCGAGTGTAGTTACAGTAAACACAAAAGGCATATTAGAACAAGATGGTGTACGTGCCGTTGCGACGGTAGTCGACCATCCTGAGTATATAGATGTGGATGAGGCGACGACCTCTGGTCGACCGTTAGGTGTCCTTGATAAGAATCTAGTCAGTCTGATTACAGAGGAGAATTTATATATGTTGAGGGAGATCTATGGTATCCCCAAAGATGTCGAGCTACGCGCACCCAAGGAATATGAACGGGCGGACTGGGATATACCAGGGTGGACGTGTTTCTACGAGTATACCCTTCGTTTAGGGTTTAGATTCCCTGTCCCTCAGTTGGTGCGACGGATGCTGCTCTACTATGACCTTGCTCCCGGTCAACTGATGCCAAACACATGGAGGATAATGCTGAGCTTGGGCGTTCTCAGTGAAAGGTACAACCTACCTTTTGGAATAGGGTGTCTCCTCCATAATTACTACTTGAAGGAGCACATACACGACCGGGGTCGTTATATGCTAATACTTAGGAGTAAAAGACAGCAAATCGTTCTTGATACAACGACAAACGATCGATATTGGAAGAACACTTACTTTTTCGCCAAAGGACCTCCAATTGATGGTCCTTGGTCGACGGGGACTGAGTCGTATCAATACAGACGAACATGGAATAGGTTTGGTGAGTGTCGTTCGACATTTTTCGTTTCGTATTTTTATTTACCTTAGATTACCTTTGCTGATTCTCAGCTCATTTTGTAGAAATAAAAGGCAAAGGGAGTAAACCATCGTGCGACGTTGCTCCTGCATGCACCGAAGCGATGCTTGCCATTCCTGAAAAAGATAGAAGTTGTAAATTGTTATTGACAGAAGGTAAACTTAGGCCTAGCAGCCTATGGAGATGGTCGACTCTAAATAGGTCGCGAAGGCCTTATCCTAGTGTGAAGGACTTCGTGTCGTATGTCTGGATTAGGAGGAGTTTCGAAATTCTCCAATATCAAATGAAATTCTTGTCGCCTGTATCTGACAATGAACGTCGTTTCGCAGTGACGTCGATGGCGAGCGCAAGACTGAACCTCCCCAATGATGCTGATGCTGATGCTCTGAAGAAATTCAGAGATGAGATGGCTAGAAAGAGAGCGGCGTCGGCGAAGAAGAGTAGGGCAGACGACATGTCGAAGGAGGGCGCTTCAACGACCTTTGAGCACACATATGTTTCCTCTCCTGAGAAGTCGCCAACAAAGAAGAAACAAAAGAGAAGCTCGGCGGCCGAAAAGGGGAAAAAAGTCGAATCGACCTTAAGGAAACCGACTTCTGCCTTGCTTTCTGAATCGCCAGCTGTGTCTTCCTCTGGCTTGTCATCCTTCTCCGCGCCAGCGGCATTCTTGAAAAAGTCGACTGACTTTATCCTTGCAGCGGATGAGAAGTTCCTAAAAACCAAGAGGACAGAAGAAGTGCTTGACTCGACCATCCTCACGGTTTTTCAGGTAAGTTAGTGTTTTGATCTCTATCGGTATTTATAACGTATGTTTGATTCGATTTTTTTTTTTTTGCTTGGTAGGCTCTGCAGGGATCGCTGCAGCTGCATGAGAGGTTCAGGGTGATGAGCGATAGATATGGAAAGCAGAAAAAGTCGTTCGACGTTTTAAAAATGGAGAAGGCTATGGTCTACAAGACTGTTGAGGAACTTCAACAAAAGAACATGGCTCTTGAGAAAGAGCTACTAGAAGTGAAGACAGCGAGGGATCGGTATGCCCTGGAGTCGACTGAGGCTCGCGCGGAGGTCGACGAGCAGAAAAGCCTTGTCGTCGCTTTGGAGGACCGGCTGACGACTATTGCGTCGACTGCTATTTGCAAGGCTAAGGCGGAGCTCTTCCAACAATATCTCTCTAGTAATCACGACAAATGGGATGCCGCCATGATGCAAGAGATGGTCGACCTATATGAGGAGATGAAGAGGATGGAAGAGTCGTCGCCTGGGCAGGTCGACGAGCAATCATTAGTTGAGAATGCACTCCCTGAAGGTGCCAATACCGTCAACCTGCCTCTGACTGACCCGCCTCTTGTCGACTCAACTCTTGCTGATCCTCCTGCCAATCCATCAACTGCTGCTCCTACTGTCGACTCACCTGCAAGCCCATCTGCAACTTAATTTTGTTTTCTTATTTTCTTCATTCTTGAAAAAATTTGTAATGTGGATGATTTGGTCGTCTCGACCGTTTCTTATGGTACTTATTCTTTTCGACTGCTGTTTTTGATCTATTAGCATGCTTTCAAGTTTGAATTTTGTTTGTATGTGCAAACGACACAACCATCTCATAATGGGGTTTACACAAGATTAAAGTATTTGAACGAAATAAGCCTGTAAACTTATATTCATACATAGGTCGAACGACAATATAGATAAAAAATTGACAAAACATGGCTGATATTTATTTATGGAATATTTGCGTACAAGCGTTTAGTCGACAATTTATCACGTACATGCGTTAGTCGACATTTAATAATCTTGCATCGCTTACATGCGTCAGTCGACAAATTTCATCGCGTACATGCGTTAGTCTGACAATTTATTGCGTACATGCGTTAGTCGACATTTAATAATATTGCATCGCTTACATGCGTCAGTCGACAAATTTCATCGCGTACATGCGTTAGTCGACAAGATTTCTGTAGTGCTGGAGTTGACAATTTATCGCGTACATGCGTTAGTCGACATTTAATAATCTTGCATCGCTTACATGCGTCAGTCGACAAATTTCATCGCGTACATGCGTTAGTCGACAAGATTCCTGTAGTGCTGTCCCCCCGACTCCCAGTGTTCGTTTGTCAAGTGAGAATATTGGGAGTAGGTTTCTGTTGTCGACCTAACTGTTAATGCTGTAATGACCAACTTCATAGCAAAATAATATGTCGAAGTCGACTTGAACAATGAGTATATATATATTTTTTTGTGAGCTCAGTTCTCAACTTAGTACTAAGTTTTTCATCATTGCTCTTTATGCATTGTTAGTATCATAAGAGTCAAGGAAAGTGATAACATTGAAAGGAGATTTAAATTTAGAGTTTAGAAGTGATACTGTTTTAGGTGCAGTGCATTCCAGCTGTTGTTTAACTCTCGACCGTCGAGTCCTCTCAACTTATAGGCTCCTCGACCGATGATGTCTGTTATTTGATAAGGACCTTCCCATGTCGGCCCCAATTTTTCGACTCCCTCTTCCCTTGTGTTTTGGAAAACGCGACGTAGCACCCAGTCATGTAGCTTGAAGGTTCTCATATGCACTTTCTTATTGTAATATCGCGCGACCTGTTGCTGATACGACTGAACTCTGAGAGCTGCTCGATCTCGTCGTTCATCCAAATGGTCTAACTCGAAGGCGAGCTCGCGACTATTTTGGGCTTCGTTTGGATTTTCACTCCGTGCTATTGCTAGTCGAGTCTCGATGGGAATCACAGCCTCAGATCCATAGACAAGGGAGAATGGAGTTTCATCAGTCGACCGTCAAGGAGTGGTACGATACGACCATAAGATCTCAGGAAGCTTTTCAACCCATTCACTCTTTTCTGCTTCTAGTCGCTTCTTCAGTGTGTTGATGATAGTTTTATTTGTCGATTCCGCTTGTCCATTGGCTTGGGGATAACGTGGAGTCGAAAAACTTAGTTTTATGTCGTATCTGTCGCAGAAGTTCTTCCGAACTTGCAAATTATTTGCTTCCATACAAAATTGCGTACCTTAATGTCGCGCACTTAGGGTAAAGCTTCGACTTCCACCCACTTTGTAAAGTAGTCTGTCATCACCAACATGTAGACGACTCCTCCAGTTGCAGCCGGGAGTTTTCCTACAATATCCATCCCCCATTTCATAAAAGGCCAAGGGGCTGAGATTGAATTTAACATACTTGGGGGAAGATGGCAGACTGGTGCGAATCTTTGACACTTGTCGCACGACTTCACATGATTTTGGGAGTCGGAGCGCATTGTCGGCCAGTAATATCCTGCTGTGATTGCTCTATTCGACAGATTTCGAGCCCCCGAGTGATTTCCACATTCTTTGTATTGTAGACTCTTGAGAACGTCGTACGCTTCTCGTGGGTCTACACACCTCAAGTAGGGTCCTGTAAAAGATTTCTTGTAATGCTTACCGTATAAGATGCATAATTTTGCAGTTTTAGCTTTGATTTTCCTCGCTTCAGCTCTGTCTCCAGGTAGAATGTCGGCTCGCAAGTAGTCCAGTAACAGATCCATCCAATTTCTTCTACTGTCGACTGGGGCAATTATTTATGCTACTTGAATAGTTGGCGAAGTAAGGTGTACTACTGGAATTGACTTCGATCCGTTGGTCGTTGTCGAGCCAAGATAAGCTAGTGCATCTGCCCGAGAGTTCTCCGATCGTGGAATTTGATCAATGGTGAATTCGTCGAAGGTCGACTGAATCTGTTTGGCCTTGGCTAAGTAGGCTGTCATCCTTTGATCCCTCGTTTCATACGACCCACTTATTTGTCGGACGACCAATTGTGAGTGGCTGAATACTTGGAGATTCTTGATGTTTAGGCTTTTGGCTAGGTCGAGTCCAGCAATTAGTGCTTCGTACTCCGCTTCGTTATTTGTCGCTCGGAATTCGCAATGGATGGACTGTTCTATTATGTCCCCGTGAGGGGATTTTAGTACCAATCCCAGTCCACTGCCCTTCACATTGCTTGAACCGTCGACTGACTAGGTCCATTTTTCACTCGACGTTGTCTCCGTAAGAGCTATTAGCTCTTTTTCAGCTTGCAAGTTTTCGTTAGGAGTAAAATCTGCAAGGAAATCAGCCAATACCTGTGATTTTAACGTTGTCCGCGGATGGTAGTTGATGTCGTACTCACTTAGTTCCACAACCCATTTCGTCAGTCAACCTGAAAGTTCAGGTTTATGCAGTATATTTTTGAGAGGGTAAGTCGTTAATACCTTAATTGAATGGCACTGGAAGTATGGTCTCAATTTTCGGGCTGCAACGACCAATGCTAGTGCTAGCTTTTCCAGCCGACTGTATCGTGTCTCAGCGTCGAGCAATGCCTTGCTCACGTAATAAACAGGATGTTGTCGATTGCCCTCTTCTCTCACTAATACTGCGCTGACGGCTGTGCTCGACACGGCTAAGTATATGAGTAGCGTCTCATTGACTTTTGGTTTTGACAGTAGTGGCGGCAAGGTCAAATATTCTTTTAGATCCTGCAACGCCTTCTCGCAATTGTCGTTCCATTCGAAGGCCTTGTTTTTCCTCAAGGTATTGAAAAATGGATGACATCGTTCAGACGACTTGGAGATGAACCTGTTCAACGCTGCTACTCGACCAGTCAATTTCTGCACGTCTTTGATGCATTTGGGCGACTCGATTTCTCGTATTGAACGGATTTGGTCCGAGTTGGCTTTGACACCTCTTTGTGTGACCAAGTACCCTAAAAATTTTCCTTATGAGACACCAAAAGAACATTTAGTTGGATTTAACTTCATACCGTACTTGTCGAAGACGTCGAACGACTGCCTGAGGTGGTCTATGTGTTGTTGGGCCACAAGTGATTTGACCAGCATGTCGTCAATGTAGACTTCCATTGTCGAACCAAGCATCTTGGCGAACATCATATTTACGAGCCGTTGGTAGGTGGCATCTGCATTTTTCAAACCAAACGGCATTACTTTATAACAGAAGGTACCTCGTTCTGTTACGAAGGCTGTTTTTTCCTGGTCGTCTGGATGCATCAGGATCTGGTTGTAGCCTGAGTAGGCGTCTATGAAGCTGAGTAGCTCGTGTCCGGCAGTTGCGTCGACTAGCATGTCGATATGGGGTAAAGGGAATGAATCTTTGGGGCAAGCTTTGTTGAGGTCCGTGAAGTCGATGCATACCCGTCATTTGCCATTCTTCTTCTTAACGACCACGACATTGGCTAGCCAATCGGGATATTGGACTTCTCTCACTGAGCCGATGTCGATCAACTTCTGAATCTCTTCGTTGATTACTTTGTTTCTTTCCGGAGCTAATTTTCGTCGCTTTTGTTTTACTGGTTGATGATCGGGGTCGACCTGCAGTTGGTGAACTATTACTTCTGGATCGATGCCGACCATGTCTGAATGCGACCATGCAAAGCTGCCCTGCCGTTCCTTTAGGAAGTCGATCAGTTGTTCTCTAACTTCCTTCGACAGTCTGGACCCTATGAACACTTTTCTATCTGGTCGATTCGAGTCGATCGACACTTCGTCGAGATCCTCCATTTTTGGTGCGTTTGGTGTCGACTCGACTTTAGAGTCCTGTAATTGCTATAAAGACTCCTTTTTCTTCTTCATGGCGTTTTGATAGCATTCTCTAGCTGCTCTCTGCTCTCCTTTAATTTCACGAACTCCCCACCTGGTTGAGAATTTGATCATCTGGTGGTAAGTCGAAGGGATTGCCTTCATTTCATGAATCCATGGTCTTCCTAGGATTGCGTTGTAGGGCGACTGACAGTTGAGCACCAGGAAGTTGACGTAGAGGTTTACACCTTCAGCGTAGATAGGTAGCACGATTTCCCCCAATGTGCTTTTCTGTTCTCCACTAAATCCTGTCAGCATTGTCGTCCGACGGCTCAGTTTCGACTCGTCGACCTGCATTTCTCTCAAGGCACTGTTAAATAAAATATTGCATGAACTACCATTATCGATCAAAATTCGTTTTGTTAAACAGTTAGCAATGTGAAGTGAAATAACAAGTGCGTCATGATGGGGAGAAAACAAATCTGATTTGTCTGTCGACTTGAAGGTGACGGTCTCGTCGACGGTCGACGGGTGCTCCCTACTTGGCCGAATTTCCGTGTTTAACACTTGTCGTGTATAACACTTGTCGTGTATGTCTTTTTGCCGCTGAATAGCTGATGCCACTCACTTCAGAACCTCCTGCAATGAAATTTATTACCCTGTCGTGTCGAGGTGGTTCTGGTGGATTGTCGTTTGCGTTCGCCATTCTATCGTTTCATCTTGCCAGGGTTTGTTTTCCCTTTTCGGTTAAGAACTCTTGTAGATGTCCTTGTTTTAGTAGTTCTGCAACTTCAAACTTGAGGGCGATACAATCTTCAGTTCGATGGCCATGATCTCCGTGAAACTCGCATCTCAGCTTTGCATCTCTATGTTCTGGAAGTGCATTCATTTTTCTTGGCCATTTTACCGTCTTGCCCATCTCCCTCATGACTGCTACGAGGTCGACTGGTTCGATGCTCAAGTTATATTCTGGTACCTCTGCTCTTGGTCGACTTGTTCTTGGGTAGGCCCTCTTGTATGGTCGACCGTCGCTTGAGCCTTCATCATTTTGTCGAGTTGTCCTATCTCCAGTTGGATAAGGTTCTGACCTTCTGTCGTTCGACCGCCTATCCACTCGGTCGTTTCTACGGCTGGAATAGTTGTTGGCTCTACTTACGTAGTTAGTTTCATCTTCTTCCCATTTTATTTGGGCCCACGCTTTGGCCAACACATCCTTCATTGTCCTGCATGGATACTTGGTCAATTCTTTATAGAGGTCAGAGTCAAACCTGAGGCCCTTTCTGAAGGCATATATCGCAGTCGCCTGATTGCAGTGAGGGATTTGGACCTTCTCTCTGTTGAAACGACCTACATATGTCCTTAGATTTTCTCCGTGTTTCTGGTTTATAGTGTATAGGTCGTCCGACTATTTTTCCAGCTTGCGGCTACTTGCGAATTGTTCCACGAAGGTATCTGTAAGCTGCGCAAATGAATTAATTGAGTTATTAGGAAGGTTAGTGTACCATTGTAGAGCTGGACCATTGAGACTAGACCCGAAGGCTTTGCACATGCATGCTTCTCGTAGGTCGCGTGGAATCGCTGCGGTGAACATCCTCTGTTTGTACTGCGCTATGTGGTCGTCTGGATCAGTCGTTCCCTCGTATTGCTTCATGTTTGGGAAGCTGAACTTTTTAGGCATTTCGACAAGCGCTATTGAGTCGACAAAGGGTGAGTCCGCAAAGCTATTCATGTTGCTCCTTTTAATTGGAGCTGGGACACCAGGAATCCTTTGTATAAGGGCTTCCATTTCAGCAAACCTACGAGAAAACTCTATGTTAGCAATGGTAGATGGGTCGGGTCCAGATTTTACCAAACCTGGTGTCGACTGAAGTGATGCTGGTGTCCCCATGACATTCTCAGGCTGCCTGCTCATAACAGGATCTTGCTCGTTGTCGTTTCGAACAGGTAAGTTGTTGAGGTCGAGGTCGATGTCGACTCGGGTTGTCTTGGGTGTTTGCTGGGTTGGCCCGACATTTGGATTCTCGTCAGGGATCGCTGGACCTGTCGGAGCGTCTCGACCTCGTCGGTCGACCTCGTGTTCAACATTGAGGACATGAACTGGATGCCCCACATCTTCGCTGTCGGGTACAACGCTATCGACAATGGCTCGCAGTTCTTCATTAGTAGCTCGAATTGCGGCGTTTTCAGCTTCTAATGCTCGCAACTTCTCTGCATTTGCTGCCGTTTGAGCGACCAATGCAGCGATCTGCTCTTCAATGGTTGGGGTAGATCCTTCGCCAGACATCGTTGTTCGTTTGAGAGTTGGAAAGTTTTGGTTGATACTCGTATAGTTGCGACGGGCCCCACGGTGGGCGCCAAACTGTAGGGGGTCGACCTACAATCGATGTGGATCGTGTTACGTTTCGTTAGGCCCAATGCAACTTGGGTTGAGTCGTCAGTGACGTGGTCGATTGACTAATATCCCTGTAAAATAACTTGGTCGATCGACCTGGCAATGTGCTGTATGTTTAACCTGCAACAAAGAAATCAAGAACAAAACAGATGAAAAAGAAAATGAACGAAAAAGAAAAAGGGGGTAAAATTGTTAGCCTTAGTTATGCTTGGGCTGAGCAACGATTGTGATGATCGCAAATATTGAACACTGGTGACCGTGAATCTTTCAGGCAGAGTTTCCGTACGCTATTTTAAGCTTGATTTTGTATCCCCCTTTTCAAGAGAATGCTCTTCTATTTATAGGCCAAAACCTGGTTACCGTTCGTAACAGATAGGTAGGATCGTGGGCGGATTGTGGGCGAGATTCTGGGAGAGATTTTCTCCCCCAAAATCTCGCTGCTTAACACTCACGGCTGACTTGGTCTTCGGTCGACCAAATCGATCTGTTGCAATTCCTGCTGGGCTATCTCAAGTTTGGGCCAAGGTAACATAAGTCTGGGCTTTGCTCCTTTGGGCCTATGAGCCATTTTTGGCTACCACATATATATACTGTATCTACTCCAGTTTTTGGGAATTAAATACCTGATTTTTCCCCAGATTTTTTAAAGGTACTTTATACATTTTTTTGGTAGTTTTTTTCTTTATATATATTTTTAACCCTTTTTGTTATCTTTTGTTCTCTTTTCTTTTTGGTTTTTTAGAATGTATTAATTATCCATTGAATACAAGATTATTATTCCAAAAATAACTGTTAGAATTTTAATTATCCATATAAATGATAATAAATAAATACTTTTCAAACATCAATTGTTAGTACCAAATTAATAGTAATCCGTTTTTTTTTTTTTAAAGAATTAATGATAAATTCTAAAAACTTATTAATTGTAAGATATTAATGATATTATGATAACATAACAAATAATTAAAATAAGAGTAATGCTAGACATCCCAAATTTCTTTCCCAAATGATGTGGCACGTGAGGTGTAAGCATCTTATAAATCTTGAGATTATGTAGTGACTGATGTGATACTGACATCTTACATGCCATATCATTTGGGATAGAATTTGGGAAAAAAAATTGGGACGTCTAGCATTACTCTTAAAATAATGGTTTCAAAAAAAATTAAAATAATAGTTTTTGATCAATTATTAATGGTAACACATCATAAACATTAATTATTACATTCAATTAAATAGATTCATTTTCTAAATATATGAAATTCACTCTTAATTTATTTTTTCCATATATATATGGTAATAAATAACAAATAACTCCTACTACTATTTGCATCTCCATAAAATTCTTCACCATTTTTTTTTTATTGAATCATCTAAGAGACGGATACTTAAAAAAAATCTAATCAAGAATTTATTAAAAAATAGAATGTTTTTAGAAAAAAGTGTGGAAAAATAAATTAATTTATCACTTGGTTTGATAATATCCTCCATGGAGGTTTTTTTTTTTTTTTTTTTTTTTTATAATTTTTTTTTTAAATTAATACTTCTACATGTATTTCTAGAATGAGCGTTTTTATAATATATATATAATATTTTCGAGTAAATTGTGGTGTATTTAGAGATTTCAAAATTTTAATTTATTAAAATGAAATATCTTAAGAAAATAAATGTGAAAGAAAATGGATTGTAAATAGCTAATCTCGATAGTTATTTAACTCTATATAATTATAAATATTTATAATTCTTTTTCTATTTTTTTTGACCTTTTTGTTTTCTTTTCTTTCAGATTGTTTAGAATGTATTAACTATGCATTAAATACAATATGATTATTTCTAAAAATAAAAGTTTTTGAATTTTAATTATTCTTATAAATGGCAATAAATAAATATTTTATAAAGAAAATTAAAATAGTAATTGTATTACCAAATCAATGGTAATGTGACAATCTGTTTGTTTTTTTTATTTTTTATTTATTTTTATGGAATTAATGGTAAATTTTAAAAGCATATCAATGGAAATATAGTAATGATAACATAACAAAAATTAATAATTTGTCATAATATATATATATATATATATTGCTAAAGAGATAGAGAGATTTTCAATTAATACAAAAAATAATTTTTAATTAACCTATATAATAAATTAAATAATCCTTAAGAAATCTGTTCATCTAAACCGGAATAATAGTGATAGAAATGGAGAGTCTCTATGCATTAATGGTATTGGAGACCTAAGTGCTTCCTTAACAAATTATTATAATTGACAATGATTTAATTAAATCAGATTTATTAACTACTTAAAAATCAGTTCATCTTGCTTTGTTGTTTTATAATTAGTTTTTTTTATATAATAATATAATTAGTTATTTATTAATAATATCAATAATTCAATCATTAATTAATTTATCATTACAATTCAATGAATATTATTTGTTAGGGAAGTCAACAGGACATTTCTCCTTAATTTGAGGATCTATGTATATCATCAATGTTGATGTGTTTTATTATTATTATTAACTGTAATCAATTTAGTAAATAATAATAATAATAATAATAATAAAAGCAAATAAATAATAGTCCTTTCCTATTCAACTTTAACGTGAAATATATTGGATTCTTAAACTGCCAACTAAATTCAAGGAATTAAAACAATGATTTTTATTTGATTAATGACAATTGTGGTTTTGTAGACTCAATTATTTAAACCATCTCTTCTCTCTCTCTCAACCAATTATGCCCTCTCATCTCCCTCAATTTTCTCTATAAAAACCATCCAAAATCTCATATTTTTTTCCATCTCATTCCATTGACTTTTTCAACAAACTGAAAACAAGCGATAGGGAATTGGATGCCATTGGGTGGTAAGAGGAATTTCTATAGAATTTTTTTTTTTTTTTTAATATTTGGTTGAATAATTTTAATCCTTTAGGTTTATTTATTTATTTATTTTTATTTTTATTTTTTTATAATCTCATGTTTTTCCATCTTAGCCTATTGACTCTCCCTCACAAGCAAACTCAAAACAAGCGGTGGGGAATTTGATGGCGTTGGGTGGTGAGAGTAATTTCTACATATTTTGTTTTAATATTTGATTGAATTATTATTATTATTACTATTTTTTTGTAGGCAACGCTTTAGTAGTTAAAAATGTAATTTTGGATTGATCATGAAATATTAACTTTGGCAGTCTTGGATTTTCAATTAGCTGTCAACTGAGGTGTTTATTATGGAACCATTCAGTAAGGCTAGCATCCTGCTCATAACCACTAATGCAAAAAATCAATGAACTGGTCGAGACTTATGATGTGCTTTGTGCTTATGAACGATGGATTCAATAGACATACTATTACTATAGATAAATATTAGGGTTAGAGCATCTCCAATGCAAAAGTGACTTGCATACCAATAATTATTGACATGGCAACAATGTCAAGATGCTTGCTTCTTATGTGGCATAAAAATAGACTTGATAGACAATCAATTCAAAATTTTGTCTCCAATGCTTCCGTCTAAAACACAATTTTTTTAATGACGTGTCCATCTTTTTTTTCCTTTTTTATTTTATATTTTATTTTCTTACCAAAAATATATAAAAAATTAATGTCAGTTTTAAATGTTTGCTGAGTCAACCTAAAAAATAGGTGTGCAACAGACCGTTTGAAAGTGGACGGTCATGTTGACAATGTCTAATATTTTTTTTGCCATGTCAGCTTGAGGATGAATATGCACGGTTGCATTGGAGACACAATTATTAACATAATGTCTATTTATCCTACATGGCATCTCTTTTTTTCAAAAGCCACGCTTGCATTGGAGATGCTCTTATATTCTTTGTTATATTCTTGGTTATAACTGTAATATTATATAGTCTCTTATAAAAAAAAAAAAAAAAAAATACTGTATCTACTCCAGTTTTTGGGAATTAAATACCCGATTTTTCCCTGGATTTTTTTAAGGTAATTTATACATTTTTTTAGTAGTTTTTTTCTTTATATATATATATTTATTTAACGTTTTTGCTCTCTTTTCTTTTTGGTTTTTTAGAATGTATTAATTATGCATTGAATACAAGATTATTATTCCAAAAATAACTGTTAGAATTTTAATTATCCATATAAATGATAATAAATAAATATTTTTCAAAGCATCAATTGTAATACCAAATTAATAGTAATCCCTTTTTTATTTTTTTATTTTATAGAATTAATGATAAATTCTAAAAACTTAGTAATTGTAAGATATTAATGATATTATGATAACATAACAAATAATTAAAATAATGGTTTCAAAAAAATTAAAATAATAGTTTTTGATCAATTATTAATGGTAATACATTATAAACATTAATTATTACATTCAATTAAATAGATTCATTTTCTAAATATATGAAATTCACTCTTAATTTAACACATACATATATATATATATATAGTAATAAATAACAAATAACTCCTACTACTATTTGTATCTCTATAAAATTCTTCACCATTTATTTTTTTTATTGAATCATCTATGAGAAGGACGCTTGAAAAAAAATCTAATCAAGAATTTATTTAAAAAATAGAATTTTTTAGAAAAAAAATTGTGGAAAAATAAATTAATTTATCACTTGGTTTGACAATATCCTCCATGGAGTTTTTATTTTTTATTTTTTATTTTTATTTAATTAATACTTCTACAAGTGTTTCTAGAATGAGCGTTTTTATAATATATATATATATAATATTTTCGAGTAAATTGGGGTGTATTTAGAGGTTTCAAAATTTTAATTTATTAAAATGAAATGTTTTAAGAAAATAAATGTGAAAAAAAAAAATGGATTGTAAATAGCTAATCTCAATAGTTATTTAACTCTATATAATTAAAAATATTTATAATTCTTTTTCTATTTTTTTTACCTTTTTGTTTTCTTTTCTTTCAGATTGTTTAGAATGTATTAACTATGCATTAAATACAATATGATTATTTCTAAAAATAAAAGTTTTTGAATTTTAATTATTCTTATAAATGGCAATAAATAAATATTTTATAAAGAAAATTAAAATAGTAATTGTATTACCAAATCAATGGTAATCTGTTTGTTTTTTTTTATTTTTTTATTTTTTTTTATGGAATTAATAGTAAATTTTAAAAGCATATCAATAGAAATATATTAATAATAACATAACAAAAATTAATAATTTGTCATTATATATATATATTGCTAAAGAGATATATAGAGAGCTTTTCAATTAATACAAAAAATATTTTTTAATTAACCTATATAATAAATTAAATAATCCTTAAGAAATCTGTTCATCTAAACTGGAATAATGGAGATAAAAATGGAGAGTCTCTGTTTATCAATGATATTGGAGACCTAAGAGTTTCCTTAACGGATTATTAGAGACAATAACCATCATTATAATTGACAATGATTTAATTAAATCAGATTTAATTACTTAAGAATCCGTTCATCTTGCTTTATTGTTTTATAATTTAGTTTTTTTTTTTTATAATCAAAATATAATTATTTATTTATTAATAATATCAATAATTCAATCATTAATGAATTTAACATTACAATTCAATGAACATTATTTGTTGGGAAAGTCAACAGACATGTCAACTTCTCTGATAAACAAATAATTTTTTTTTTTTTAACATTTCTCCTTAATTTGAGGATCTATGTATATCATCAATGTTGGTGTGTTTTATTTTTTCTTGCTATCTGATGACTGATGCTTTATTGAAAGGAAAAACTACATGTTCATTAAGTTTAAACATGTTTGCATTAAAAATTTCGGTATAAACAACATAATGTTTTACAAACAACTTTTTATACAAAGCCCGTGCAACGCTTGGGTTGAAAAACTAGTTTAATTAAAAATAATTCAAAATTTTATTTACATCCATAAATGATCAACACCGTTACACCAACATTAAACCCTAATTTTATTCCCATTTGTAGTTCACACTTAATTTAATTCCATTCTTTTGAGTAAGTGAAAAGTTAAGATACAAATCCACAAGCACTAGCATTAGATACAATTAGAGCATCTTCAATGTTGTGTTAAATTTTGTGCCAATACTAAAATTTAGCATATAGTGCAAAAATCATTCTCCAGTGCCAAATGATATGTCAAATTTGGCATATACACCAATAAATTATTTTTTAAATATATAAAAAAAACCATTATATATATATTTTAAATGAAATAATAAATGCATTAATGAAATTTTACATTGGAGCATTAAAAAAAATAATAAATACATTGATGGTAAGTATTTACTTTTATAATTTTAATTAATAAAATAATAAAAATAGTATTTTAAATAGAATTGTGCATTGGAGCATAATGCTAAATTGATATGTCAAATATAACATTTTACTCTTTTTTGTGCCAAATTTGGCATTAACATTAGCATATGCATTGGAGATGGTCTAATAAACTTATTTTATCACATATCATTTTTCAAAATTCCATCAGAAGCACAACCAAGAATGGCAATCAAACCCGAACTTGTGGAACCCGTCCGAACCCAACCCACTTAAAGAGGGTTTGGGTTGGGATAAGTGTACTCGTGGGCGGGTTTGGGTTTGAAAATTGTACCCGTCACGGTTCGGGTATGGATTTGGAAAAAAATCAATACCCGAACCCACTTACCCGCGAATAATAAAAATAATAAAAATTATATAATATTTTATTATTTAAAATATTATAAATTTAAACTCCAATAAAAACTTTTTAATTATATAGAGAATAAAATGTAAACATTTCAATCTATTGAGTGTTTTTATTATTTAAAATTATAATATTTCACATATTTAAATAATATATAAATAATTAAAAAAAAATTGGCGGGTTCGTGGGTTTTACCCGTGGACCCGTTTGTTTCATGGGTTCGTGGGCGGGTTTGGGTGTCCCCCAAACCCGCGGGTAAAACCCGAATTTGTTTATATTCGCGGGTTCACAGATGAGTTTGGTAGACACAAAATTTCACGGGTTTTGGTTTAGATTTTTCCGAACCCGCCCCATTACTATTTCTAACCAAGACAAATTATTGGTTTTCCGAACACATTAGGTTTTCACATCATTTTACACATCTTTCTTTCTCTAATCTTTTCAAAAACTTGAACCGCACTGTTTAGAATATATTGAGGACGCGTTTACTAATCAGGAATGGAGGGAATCGGAATCAAGTTCCACTGGAAAGGGAATGGAGAGGAATCGGAATTAAGTTACTAAATTCCATTCCAGTGTTTACTAACAATTTAGAAATCAGAAATGGAATCAAAATTATTCCATTTGTAGTGTTTACTTCAATTAAGGAATCGGAATGATATATAGTTGATTACAAAAATACCCTTGTTTATATAATATGTTGAAATATTTTTTTATTATTATGAAAAACTATTTTTTATACTGTAACATTATAACTAGTAATTAACATCTTTATATCGTAAACTTTCAACTAATTAGTCAATAATAATTAAAATTTGAGGAGTAATTTATATTTGAAAGCATAATTAATTTAAGATATTTTAGTAACAGCTTTAAACTGCTTTTAGTAAATAAATAAATAATAATAATAATAATAATAATAATAATAAAAACTTAAACAAAACAAAATATATGTATATGAATGTAACAGCTTTATGCTGCTTTAGTAAAAAGAAAAAAAGAAAAAAAACTTAAACTAAACAAAATATATACATATCAATGGAAATACATGCTTCACGCCTTCACGTAAACTAAAAAAATAAAAAAATAAAAATACCTTAAACAAAGAGCCATCAGATTGACAAAAAATAAAGAGAAATAAAACATCTCTGCAAATACATTAAACAAACAGCCATAGTAGATTGACAAAATTAAAGAGAAAAAAAAAACACCAATGAGTCAAAGATTTCTTTGTATGGTCAAGAAATTTAAGATTAAAAAAAAAATGCGTACATGTAGCAAGATTCGGAGGAAAACGATGAACAAAAAAGAATGATAGAGAACAATCCCTAAAATAGAGATACAATGGAAAGAATACAGCTTTTTTTTTATATATATAATTATTATAAGTGAGGATATTTTAGTAAAAATATATGAATTCCCTTTTTTAATTAGGAAAGGGAACTTGATTCTTAGGGTGGGTGGGGGGAATCAAATTCTCTTTCCATCAGTAACTTAATTACTGATTTCGGAGTGGGGTCCACGTAACTTAATTCCCTAAAAATTTAGTAAACACTGGAATTCACATATCAGTAACTTAATTCCCTTTCCTGAGTTTGATTACTGATTAGTAAACGCGCCATGAACGTAATTATAAAAAGGTGTGAAAGATAAACACGTTTAACAATTATTACAGTGTATGTAATTATAAAATAGGGTTGTTAAAAATAACATTATGAGATGCCAATAACAATAACAAGATATTAGTGATTTTTTTTTTTTTTTTGAAAGGAGATATTAGTGATTGAATGGACGTGAATGTCACAATCTTACATCGGATAATTAAAGATATGAATTGATTCATAGGTTCAATACTTCAGTTGGTGTGTTATCAAAGCCCATTCAAAAAGAAAAAAAAAAAAAAAAAAAAAATGCAAAGCCCGAGCAAACCAACCATAGATCCACAAGGACCACAAATGCTCTACACAAATCCCACCTCCAAAAAATGTAAACTTACCATTAAAGGTAGGCAATGAATACCAACAAACAACAATCACATGGATCATGATTGTGTACATTAATGGTGTTTGGAGACACAGTTTAAGAATTGAAAATTTGAATATTCAAATACACATGAAAATTTTACCTTTTTTTTTTTAGCCCGGTCCATTTTTTTTTTTTAGTAATTCCACGAGGTATCTCTCATTCCGATCAGCAACCGATCGTTAACAAATGAGACTAATCCCCACTCGGCCTGAGAGATATAGGACAAAGCCTAGCCAAGCTTTGCTCCAGAGCTAACTCGAATTTGGACAATGCCCGAACGATTCGATTGTCGTGGGGGCATTTTGCCATTGAGCCCGGTCCTTTCCAAAGCAAGTGTGGGAAATTCGTCGAACTTTAACTTGTTTTGTATGTAATATTATTTTCACTCCAAATCTGGCCCCATCCTCTTGAACCGTCATTAGTCATGCCCGACCTATTCGACTATAAGAATTTGACGTGGGTTGAGCGTAAATTATACT
Organism: Acer campestre; assembly: GCA_954870605.1. Taxonomy (NCBI): domain Eukaryota; kingdom Viridiplantae; phylum Streptophyta; class Magnoliopsida; order Sapindales; family Sapindaceae; genus Acer; species Acer campestre. Next base: position 12,924,037 of record OX940802.1, on the reverse strand, counting down.
CGTGCTAATCCTATTCATTTGACATTTTTAAGCACGTATTTATTTTTTTATTAATAGCAAATTTAAAAAAAAAAAAAAAAAAACAATTAAAGCAAAAAATGAATCAAGGAGAGAGGGAGAGTCACGGAGAGGAGTGTTGAGTAGTAAAGATGGAAAGAGGTTCAAGTGTTCAACGATCAAATAGACCGACTCTCACACGGTGACGTAATCGGATTTGAAATTCGAATAGTTTGGCTTTTGGAGGGAGAAGTAGAACTGAGAAGTACTGCGATTTCTTATTTGTTATTTCTTATTTGGGGATTTGTACGGGCCAATAGACTCGCGTGGGGCTCACATTGCGATCTTTGTTACAGTCTTTTGTCTCCTACTAAACTACGTTACGTTACTTACTGTCTAATTTTTCTTCTTTTTAATATTTTTAGATCGCTAAAAACAGGCCCACTCAATGGAATCTCAAAGATTCAATCTGGGCCGCTCCTTCTCTCCATTTCATGCAATTTGGCTCTCTCAGTCTCTCCATCTCCATTTTTTTTTACGAGACAAAAATACCCTTCTCTCTAATATAAAAATTAACATTATTTCTTTTCTAATATTAACAATTAGCTCTTATACGCTACTAGCAAAAAAATAATCTAATAAAATGTATATTAATTTTTTTTAAATATAATAATAATTAATAATACCGTTCATTTTAACGATAGATGTAAGCTGCATACGAATGTATTTATATAATCATGCAAATTGTAATTTTTAAATGCCTAGATTTTATTTTATACATAACATTTTTTTTTATCGATATATCAACTTGAATTTATACTATTGTGCGAAAGGTATTTAGTTTGGATTTCCATATATTGATTTGAGGGGTTTGGATTAAATTGGGCGAAGTTAAAATTCACAAATTATGTATAACAAATAATTCTTAGTAAAGTGGTTATATACTTTCCATTCACTTATATTATAGAGCTTTGAGTTTCACAACTACTCATTAAATATGAAAGTGTGAGAAAACCTCCCATAGTCTCACTTGTAATAAAAGTTACATTTCGAACTATGCTTGTAGCCATTGATTGTATTTAGAGTTGTGTTTTTAACAATTAATCTCGTTAGATATCGATAGACTGTTGATTCGATTGGTGTCAGATTAAAAAAATATATATACGAACTATTAATCAAATACTAATTGGGGTTTAACACTCTCCTCAAGAGAGAAAAATACATTTCGCCGAAATACTAATTGGGGTTTTGTGACTGAAAAAAAATAAATAAATAACACAAATGATTGACAATGGCGAGTGTGGCAATTTTGATAAAATTCCAGCAATAGTTGTCAAATATATTTATCAAAAATAGCAGAAGCGAGGAGCCAGGTTCTAGTCTTCTAGACAAAAAACAAAAGACAAATATTTTTTTGGGAAAACAAAGATGGAATTGTTTGGCTTTTGCCTTTAATCACGCCGAATGACATAAAAAGGATCCTTTTATTATTGGAAATATCAAACTTGTCCTCATTTGACCGTCAATCAGCACTCATTATTCAATATTCACCAACGGTCGCTTCCCAAATTCGAATTTGCTTTTTCCTATCACGTCCAGGTGCTTGTGCTTTCATTGCAAGTCCTTTTTGGAAAATGTATTAGGGCAAATTGCAATGGAATGTCCTAATTTTAGATTTAATTACATTTGTATCAAACTTGCACCAAAATAATATATTATTACCCTTGACTTACTTGCATACATTAGAGTTAATTGGGCATGCCAAAATGGTAATAACATCGTTTTACGCTTAAAATAATTTAAGGAAATCAAAATCTAAAAAAATAATTAAAAAATAATAATTATGGTTTCAATATGTTTTTTTTTTTTTAAGAAACGAGAATAAATACCTATATAAAATTATAAACACACGACATGCTATACTTCCTTTATTGGAGATATGAGAATCACATCTCAATGGAAATCTAATTTGGGAAAGGATATCTAATTATCCATTTTGGAAGGAGAACAATATATGAGAATCTGATTGATGATCACCATTAAATGAGATCTAGTTCAAATATTCTCTAATAATTTTATTTTTACATTTTATTTTATTATTTTGACATCTAATTAAGAAATAAAATTATTAAAACAATTGATAAAATAGCTTACTTAGGAGTAATTTAGATATTTTGTAAAATTTGACCGGTCAATTGTTTGGGTTAGAGTACTAATATGTCATTTTGGAAAAAAAGTGTGATCTAATTGCAATTAAACTTGAAGTCAGGGCATTCAATTGAAACTTGCCCATATTATTAATCCCGAATGTTCATTATTTGGTTTACCAACTCCAATTATAGCTTTAAATACAATTTTAAACCACATTATTTATTCTCAGTTTCTCACCAATTGAATTAAAAACGTCTTTAATGAATAGGTTATGTTGAAGATTTAAAAGGTTATGGATTATTTTAATTTCAAATAGATTAATATTACACAATTTACATTTTATTTTATTTTTTTAAAAAACAATTCTAGGCTTAAATATGAGATATGAAATTTCAATTATATGAATTCTTTTAAGATGCATTTACAACAATCACTATTTGAATGTTTCAAAAAAAAAAAAAAAAAAAAAATCACTAGTCGAATATTCTATTAGTATTGGCACTGTAAGCTTTTACCAATAAAAACTTTACCGGTTATTCATTATGATAGGTAGCTAGTTAGTCCATATCATTCTTCTTTTTTAAGATAAACATATTTATTATTTTTAATATTATCCTTAAATATCGACAGGATGTTAATATATCAACATCAACTCACAGCTCAATTAATCGTCCGGTTGAGACGGGGGTTTGAATTGTCAAAAAAATCATAAAATGCGAGGAAACCCCCTGTTAGAGTAGAAGTCATTTTGATCCAATCACGATTGTTTATAAAATCATATTACATTCGTGATAAGAGTTTGAGTACTATCTTTGTATACAAAACACAATTCTTTCTATAAAGACCACGATTGTGATTTAGGAGTTCAAATACACTTTTGTCTATAAAATCACAAAAGGCGGGATTAGGAGACATTTATATGTTAATATATCAAGATATGAAACAAATTAAACAATGTTGACTTGCATAGGCAGTAAAAATAAGTTGTCGTATTCAAAAAAAAAAAAAAAAAAAAAGACTCAAGAATGGCAATTTTGATATTATAAAACAAAAATGAGGGCAAATGAAATGAAAGACTGTAGATAAAGTGAAAATCCCGTTAAAGAAAATTTGAAATGCGTGGCCGTTTGAAGTCCAACTGGAGAGCGAGAGAAAGAGAGAGAGAGAGACAACACAACTTCAAACTTGAAATCTCCACCTCACTTCAATGCTACCATAAAACCAACTCACTCTCAAATTTGAATCCTCTGTTTACACTTTTTACACACAGAGTCACAGACGCAGTTAATTCCCACAGAGAGAAAAAAAACCTAGCCGAGAAAAACCCTGCATTTTGAAAGAGCGAGTGAGAGAAGAAACAATGACGGGGCTTGTGATGGTGACGAAGATGGGTGGGTGTGGTGGCGGTGATAGCGTTGGTGGGAGCGGGAAGGAGACAAGAGGAACAAAGGCCACCGAAGAAGAGCAGAACCAGCTGTCAGTGATGGCGCTTCTCGCGGCAGCTTTGAGGAAATCTATGGTGGCTTGCAAAGTCGATAGAGGTGAAGATGTGATCTCTACCGTTCAAAACATGGAGATCGGGTGGCCTACAAATGTACAACATATTACTCATGTGACGTTTGATCGCTTCAACGGGTTTCTGGGTCTTCCAGTTGAGTTCGAAGTTGAGATCCCATGTCGAGTTCCCAGTGCTAGGTATTGATTTGGACTTGTGGGTGTTTTTATACGTTTTTTTTTTTCAACTTTATTCTGGGTTTTGCTTGAAATACTCGAACAAACTTCTTTTGTTTTGTTCATTGTGTGTGTGTCAATGGTGGTTTAGATCCGGTAGTGTAGAAATTTAGCTGTTTCATTCACTTATCACTTTAACAGTATACATTTTTTTTTTAAATGAAGAAAACTATTTGGGGGTGTTTGAACTTTGAAATTTGAATGCGTTGACAGTTGACACTCAGACACAAGCACACTCACAAACATGGTATATATGAGCTGAAATTTAGCTTCATTTAAGCTGAAATTTTACTGTTCTAGGTCATGATGGCACTTAAATTAAGATGGTTTTTAGGGTTTTGACTTTCCAAGGTTGAACTATGGAGGGCTTAAGAATATATATTTTGGATTGGCTTTTTGAAATTTTGAAAGAGATTGACTCAGCTACAAAACCTCTAGTTTTAATGTTTTATGCTTTCTATCGTATATATTTGTATGAAAATAAAATTTAAACTTAACCTAGCTGAATTTGTAAAGATTCAAATTGAAAACTTTGATTGAAGTATTATGTGATCATAAATAAGTTCGCAATTGTTCCAGGGTTTTAGATGTCCCATTTGAGTTTTCTCTAGAAAGGAAAGTAATGAAAAGTATCTCACCTTGCACTGCAATTGATAATTATTAATTGACTGTTCAGATATCGGGTCAAATTTGTAGAATCTTTTGTGTTGATGTTTTCTATTTTGCCAAACCATCTACTGAAAAGTATATGGATTTTCACTTTACCAATTGTAATGATTCTGCTTTATCTGTGTGCTTTCTGCATGGTTTTTTTTACCTTGCAACCATCTAATTATTGCAGTGCTAGTGTATTTGGCGTCTCAGCAGAATCAATGCAGTGCTCATACGATTTGAAAGGGAACAGTGTCCCCACCATTCTCTTGCTTATGCAGGAGCGACTATACTCACAGGGTGGCTTGAAGGTATTAACTGCTTAATGCTGATGATACTAGCTCAGGTGCATACAAGTAATGAGTTTTTTACTAGTGTTTTTTAAATGGTGTTGTAGGCTGAAGGAATTTTCAGGATAAATCCTGAGAACAGTCAAGAGGAGCATGTAAGAGACCAGCTGAATAGGGGCATTGTACCGGACAATATTGAAGTCCATTGTTTGGCAGGCCTTATAAAGGCTTGGTTCCGAGAACTTCCTTCAGGAGTGCTAGACGGACTTTCACCTGAAGAAGTCCTCCAATGCAACGCAGAAGAGGAATCTGTAGAGCTTGTGAAACAACTCAAACCAACCGAGTCTGCGTTGCTCAATTGGGCTGTTGATCTTATGGCTGATGTTGTGGAGGAAGAGGAATTCAACAAAATGAATGCGAGAAATATTGCTATGGTTTTTGCTCCAAATATGACTCAGGTTATATTCATCATCTAGTTTAGCACATAACTTTAATTTTCTAGCTTACAAATGAGAAGTCATACAATGAAGAGAAATCCAAAAAGAAAAAAAGAAACTCAAGAAATTTGCATTTAAGTGTCAATTTTTATGAGATTTATTCCATTCAATTGGATCTTATTGTGTTTTTTGCTCCTTGAATAGATGTCTGATCCGTTGACGGCTCTAATGCATGCTGTTCAAGTAATGAATTTGCTTAAGACCCTAATTATGAAAACTCTAAGAGAACGTGAAGAGACTGCAAGTGGAGGATATTCACCCATGTCTTCACATTCATCTGGTCAGCAAACTGATGAGGACTTTGACAGTCAGCAAGAGATGGAATCCAGCTGTGAATTGAGAGGGCCAACATCCGAATATGATGATCATGCACATTACAGCAACAGCAGTGAAGATGGGGATGAAGTCGAGTCCTTAAGTGAGATAGAAGAACGCTTCTTGAGGCAATTGGATGGTAACGAAAATGCCACCAATAGTTTCTTAGAGCAACCCAAGGGTGATATGCGGGGAGAGAATACAAGTCCCAGAAGCTGCTCAGGGTTTAATCTCGAGTCTGGTATTTCATGTACTGACATCAAAAGAGAAAATTATAGCTCTTGTACAAGTGATGGAGAATACTCGGAGGCAAGTTTGGTTGCTGTGGATCAAAAGATCAACACAAAAAGCCCATCGAGAGGATTTAAAAATGCCAACGATGTGGAGATGGTAGACAAATTGGTGGAGTCCACACCACCTATGCCTTCGCATGTGTCTTAATGAATTCGTCTGACTACAGTTTCATTCTCTCAGTTACGGTAAAAACTTCATTTGCAGATTTTTGGTTTGTTCTCTCCACGTTTGTGGTTACTTTTGTAAATTGATACTGCATGCAGTTTGAAGCTTTGCTTGAACTGGGGCTTGGTGTGGTTTCGGTTCAGCTTTGGGCTGAACTTCTTGTGATTGTTCTTTGTTGTTGTTATAAATATTCCTGACCCCTTGACATATTAATCATCGGAATGAATCCTTGTCGGAAGTCCATTCCAATATCCATGTAAAACATTGTCTTCCTGTATCCGTGTTAAACCGCCATGTGAAAAGTCGTTAGGGAGCTTTTGACCATGCATCGATTAGAAGCTGTTCTTGTCTTAATCTGCTTGATTTGTAGAACTAGAGTTCATTTTTAGCAAAAGTCACAACGTTTTGTGTGTGCTTGCAATTTGCATAATATATATTGCAGGACTCAATTTCCTGACTCTCAGATGTTGTTTGGGTGAATTTGCTGCATCCTCCTGTTGTTGTAATTTGTATTTGAATCTCATTTCTGCTACTTACTCAATAAGTGGCACTGAAAGTGGGAAATGTATCTTTAAATGAAACAAAGTGTACAGAGATGACATGCAAATCATGCTTTTTTAGGTACGAAAAATGTTGCAAAAACATTATTATTAGCTCTACTTGCATGCCTTATTATATTTATATTACGCATGCAACTAACAGCAGAATTCAATGTGATTGTTTAGAATCCAAAGCATATATTGGGTTGCTAATGGCTATGCTTAACCTGCTCTCACTTTCTTCTCTGTTATATATATATATAACCTGGGTCCTGGGTCCTGGGTCCTGGGTCCATATGTCTGTATTTTAATATTCATATGCACTTTAACTTTTCAAGTGTTTTTGATTGATATATTCGAAAAGCTAAGTTTTGACAAACAAAACTATTTATATATTTGAGTGCCTGTGCTATGCCAATCATTCTATATATTATACACATAACCACCAGGCAGCAGTGACGACAACAAAATCAAAAAAGAAAGATAGTGGTCAATAGAATGACATTTTTACACTGGTTTGGGTTGTGACCAATTAGGATTTTACAGTTGCTACAATGGCATTGGAGCTTCTTTGACCTCCGAGGCTCCGATCCCAATTAAGTGAAAAAAGAAAATGTATAATGAGAAAGTTGGGAAGTTCTAAAGATGGGAGATAATTTATGAACTTGGGATCATAATATTCAAATTAGAAGAAGAAAAAAAAAAATCATTTAAAGACGGGAGATGATTTATAAACTTCTTATCAATTTTGTGATAATTTAAAAAATTAATATAAAGTCTGAGGTAATTTATAAACTTCATGATACTCTTTTCATACAAATCTTGAAATTAATTTTAAATAATTTAAAATTGTTGAAATTTGATTAACATATTAAATAATGTTACATTGCCTAAATTTATTAACCAAATAATGTGATAAAATGATAACCGGTTGTAATTACGAGTTTACAACATTATCAAAGCATATCTTATTATCAACATGATTGGTTCAAGTCAATTTGCCAATGTCATTTCGGCAAAACATTTGGGCAATGTGGTTTTTTTTTTTTTTTTTTTTTTTTTTTTTTTTTTTTTTTTTAAATATTACATTAGGTCTATTGGAACATAATGGGATCAAACAGTTTGTGCGATATATATACTTTTATAACGGGGATATCTACTTTCACAATAATACTATGAAGAAAACTTTGTACACATAATTGTAAAATGTATGGGTGGGAGGTCACGATGACCACACTTTTTCTATAATTTTAATATTGCCACCTCTGCCCGATATTGTTTTTTGTTTTTATTTTGAAACTATTATAAATAATTCGGGATTTGAGAAATAGTTATGACTCGAACCCACAACCTCAATATTGTAGATGTTATACTATTGTTAAATTCAAATAAAATTATATAAGTAATGCTATTTGTTCTATTTGATGTCCAAATCTGCTACTCAAATGACGTGGTATCACTATAATCCATTCATTTTAATAATGTAAATCTAATATAATTTAAATAAATGGATTATAGTGATGCTACGTCATTCGGGCATGCAGATTTAGACATTAAATTTGGATAAAGTAGTATTATGAAATTATATTACAAGGTTATAAACGCTTAAATGCAAATCACTCAAGTTATGACAAGTCAACAAAGTGTTGGGGGATTAATCGGCCAATGAATGTCTCAAATTTGACTGTATATATGTGCCGATCTTTGGCTCGACTTCAATACATTATCTTTAGAGCAATTCTAATGTTGGACACTAAACTACTCCAATTTAAAGTTGAAAAGGAATGTTTTGAAAATTTACGTATATCAATTTTTTTTTCACTCCCAATGTTTAATATTAAATTTTACATCAAAAAATATCTTTAAAGAATATTCTTTCAACAAAATACTTAAATTATTATAAAAACTTAACATTATTTAAATATATAATTAATAAGTAATAAAATAAATTTAATATATATCAATATTGGTATCATTTTAAAGATCTCATCAAAATTTTTCTAACAGTATATTTTTTAGGAATACTTTTTTTTTTTTTTTTTTTTTTTTTTTTTTTTTTTTGGGTAAGAAAGGGGGCTAAAACAGCCCAAACAAAAAACTAAGACATAACAACTAATCTAGCAGTAGCAAGACCATGACGGTCACTGTGTAAAACAGCAGAAATCTGGGCAGGGGGAGCTTCAAAGAAAGTAATCCCCAGCTCCAAAGAATGGCCAAGATTAGCAAGAGAATCCGCAACTCTATTGCTTTCCCGGAAAATGTGATGAAAAGTGCAGCACCAGTCCTTCTCAATCAAAGCCTTACAATCCTGGATTATATTGAAAAGAGGGTGATTCAAAGGAGTGGAGTTGTTCAAAGAAACACAACACTTTGAGAATCTGATTCCACCATAACTTTCCTGAAACCCAACTTCCAAGCCAGCTTAAGCCTTTCAAAAACACCCCATAATTCAGCCTCAAGCACACTACCAGACCCCTCATTGAGAGCAAACCCAGCCAACCAATCCTTCCTCTCATCTCTGATCACTCCTCCAGCCGAAATAGCTCCATGCTCAGGTCTCCAGCTACCATCAACATTAATTTTAACCCAATCATGAGGGGGAGGAGTCCAAGAAATAAAACTAGTATTCTTGACAGTAACATTCTCCGAATTGAAATTGGCATCTAACCACTCATTAACAAACTGTAAAACAACCTTCCCAGGACACAAATGAAGCTGAAAACTAGTATTGAAATTTTTTCCACACCTTAATTTCCAAATAAACCAAAGAACAGAAGCAAAGAGAAGATATCTAGGAATACGATCCATCAACAAAGTATTACACTTGAGATTGTCCAACAACCATTTACTCCACTCAACCTTATAAGAACTTCTCTGCGTAATACCCTTACATATGTCCTCCCAAATCCCACAAGAAACATTGCAAAGTCTGAACACATGATCATTATCTTCAGTGCTCACCTGACATCTATCACAAACAGCATCCGAAGTTAAACCTCTGACAGCTCTGTGCTCATTAGTGAGCAACTTATTGTGAAGAAGAGTCCAAAGAAAATGGGTGACTCTAGGAGGTAATTTGAGCTGCAAATAAAACTACAATTCCACCTATCTATAGCATTATCACTGAATTTAGAACCATAAGCACTACGAACGGAAAAATCTCCATTCTTGGAGAGGCCCCAAATAGCAGAGTCCATGTTATTCCTATTACTACCAATATGGATACTAAAGATGTGATGCACAACTTGCCAAGGCAAGACCGAAGACAATTTACCCAAATCCCAATAATTAGTAATCACATAATCACAAACCCTTTCTTTGGATTGGTCTTCCGAAAGATTACAAGTTGCATACTCAAGAAGTTTGCCCAGGCCTGGAACCCAGATATCAGTCCAAAAACCCACCATATGACCATTACCAATTCTCCAATACAAGCCTTTAGTGAGCAACTTAGCCCCAAAGGCGAACCCTCTCCAAGTACTAGAACACATCTTAGAATTAGAGCTTTCATGAGCATCTATCTGACCTCCTTTTAAGTATTTAGCTTTAATCAAATTGCACCAAATCCCACTATCCTTTTGATACAAACGCCAACCAGTTTTGGCAAGTAAGGATTGGTTCATCAATTTCATTTTCCTAATGCCTAGGCCACCCAGCTTCTTAGGCAAACACACCGTGTCCCACTTGACTAGGTGAACTTTCCTTTTATCAGTAGAAGACCCCCATAAAAAATCCCAGTTCATAAGATCAAGGGTGTGCCAAACCTCTGAAGGAAGCTTGATGGACTGCATAGCGTACGTAGGGAGAGTAGACGTAACAGCTTTAATAAGCGTATATCTACCAGCAAACGAGAGACACGCGCTTTTCCAAGAGGCCAATCTTTTTTGGGTTTACTCAATGATCTCATTGTAAGTACCCTTTGTGACACGCCCATGAATGAGAGGGACACCAAGATAATTTCCCAAGTTATGGGTAATAGGGGATCCACACACATCCGCCAACTCTTTCGCAAAGGTACGGTTAACATTATTCGAGCAAAAAATTCTAGATTTGGGGAAACTAATTTGTTGCCCAGAAAGGTCACAACAAACATCCAAGGATTCTCTCATGATGGTGGCTTGATGAAGAGAAGCTTAACCAAACAATATAAGATCATCTGTAAAAAAAAAAAAGAGAAATGTCAGGCCCTCCTCTAGAAGGCTTGACAGGTTTCCAATCACCATCAAGAGTTTCTGATGGATAATATGAGACAACTTTTCCATGCATAACACAAAGATATAGGGAGATAAATGATCACCCTGTCTAATACTACATTTAGGTTGGAAGCTCTCAGTCAATTCACCATTCAAAACAACCTTGTAATGCACACTAGATATACAGCTCATAATCAAATTATTCAGACCCCCAATGATCCCAACTTCTTCCAAGACAAGCTTTATGAAGCCGCATTGAAGTTTGTCATAAGCCTTGGCAAGATCAATCTTCCAGGCCATAAACCCCTTTCTCCCATTAACAGTCTTGAACTTATGAAAAACCTCTTACACGACCACGATGTTATCTTGAATTTGTCTACTAGGCACAAAGGCCACTTGATTCGGGCTAACCAACCTAGGAAGCAAACCACGAAGCCTTTGGACAAGAATTTTGCTAATAAGTTTGTAGGACGTATTACACAAACTGATGGGTCTAAAATGAGTAAAATTGGTTGGGTTAAGGATTTTAGGAATAAGTGCAATAAGAGTACCATTCAACAGTCTCGGCACACCACCCTTGCGAAAACAATCTGAAACCAACTCCAACAGCTCACCCTTACAGATGTTCCAATACTTTTGAAAAAATATGGCTGGAAAGCCATCAGGACCCGGGGCTTTAATCCCACCAATACTAAATAGGCTATTCCTAACTTTAATCTCACTCACATCCGCAAAGAGACCAGCAAGATCAATATCACTAATAACAGGAAATAACATCGGGAGATAATCATACCTGCTCGAGTGTAGCCGATCTTTGAACAGCCCTTGAAAATATTGAACAGCTTCAATCTTCAACTCATCCATGTCCTCAGTCCAGTTACCATCTTCCTTCCAGAGGCCCTCAATCTTATTTCTTCTTCTTCGAATCACAGAGGAAAGGTGAAAAAATTTGGTATTTTTATCACCTTCCTTGAGCCAGCAATTCCTGGATTTCTGTTGCCAAAAAATTTCCTCTTGCACTAGGATGTCTCTATAATCTTTTAAAAGGATCTCCTCAAGGTTGGAGAGAAAAGGAGACGGTTTATCACAAAGGCGATTCTGAATTCCCTGAATTCTGGCTAGTAGTTTTCTCTTGTTATGATATATGTTACCAAACGTCTCCTTATTCTAGACTTGAAGAATACCCGTGAGCTCATGGATTTTATCAGTCACCGAAACCCCCTGACAACTCCAGTTGTTACTAATAAGCTCATCAAAATCCTTGTGTTTGAGCCATATGGCCTCAAACCTAAAAGGCTTACAATTAGAATTCGGCACATGGTTGCTTAGAAGTTGAATAAGGATAGGACAGTAATCCGACATAACTCGAAGGAGATGCCTCACAAACCCCTCCCCATATTGGATCCTCCAATCCATAGAGCAAAGGGCATTATCAAGTCTCTCCCAAATCTCCTCTCTAATGCCTCTCTTCGTCATTCAAGTGAACCTAGGGCCAAGAAAGCCTAAATCCACCAATTCATTTCTGTCAATCCACCCACCAAAACCACTATTAGAATAATTGGGTCTTCCCCCTCTCTTTTCAGAAGAAGTAATAATTTCATTAGAATCTCCTGCCACAAGCCAAAGAAGAGAAAAACAAGTCCTAATAGAATCAAGATAATTCCAAAGAAGTCTTCTAGTAGTAACACAAGAGTTTGCATAAACCACCGTAAGGATCCACAGAAAACCGTTATCATAAACCAAAGCCGTCACGCTATGTCTAGAATTAGCAATCACATGCAGCTTCACACTGACATCATTCCACAAAAACCAAATGCCCCTTGAAAATCCCTCAGCATCCACCACAAATTTCTTAGAAAAACCAAGTTTGTCAATGACTTTTTGCGCTTTAGAACCACTTATCCTCAGTTCAAGAATTGTCAAAATCTCAAAATGATGCATCCTACGTAAATCTGCAATGTTCCTAGAGAACACTTGCTTCCCTGCTCCTCTCACATTCCACACACAAATCATGGGGAAGACAAAAGCGAAAGAAAAAACTATTCAGTTATCACAGCCATTGCCTCTTCTAACTTAGAGGCCACGGAATCAAAATTATCCACATTCGTACCACTATTACTAGAACTAGCCTGTAACGAACGATCATGGATCCCATTCATGTCAAAAAGTTAGGCTTCAAAATTGGACACATCACTATGTAATTGCCTAAGCACAGTAGCACTATCCAAGTCTTCAGGTTCTGTCTCAATAGGAATGGAAAACTGCACACTGTCATTAGCATATTTAAAATAATCTGTCTTAGAAGTGGTAACTCCCCCTATCGGCACTTCCACTAAAGCAGCAGAATTAAAATTCTTACTTCCCTTTTTAGATAACAACTTACTATTTTGTGAAGATAGTCTATTAAATTTTTTCCCTTGGAAACTCTTCTGGTTTGTAACTTCACTGAGGACAACTTTCTCCTTACTCATTTCCCTCACGGCAGTACTGTTATTAATCTGAGGACTACCTTCTATCATAACCTCATCTCCTCCATCAGCCAAAATTTCGAATCTTGAACCTCTAGATTTCCCCGACATGGACGAAGAACCTAGTTCAGAATTCCTGATTTGAGCATTATTATCCAACTGGTTAGAGTTTCCTAAACCAAGACCACTACCAATCCCATAATTCTTCCTAGCAGGCAACTTTCCATTGCCAGCATTTCTTCCAGAGGTCCCATAATTTCCAACGTTGCTAGAAGAACCACCACTAGTCCTATCCCTTGTCTTACCATTACCAGGATTCCTCTCAGTAGAGCCATTATTCTCAACGGTACCAGAAGTACCACTACCAATCCTATCATTCCTATTCTTATTGAATCTGTTCCCCTGTTTACCATAGGACACCAACAACCAAGGGCCATAGGTCAGAGCTTCTTTATTCTCACTTAACACATCATTGTCGTTAACTGCAGACTTCTCAAGAACTGGTTCCACTATCCCCTCTCTACAAGACTCCTTACTATGACTGTAGCGACCATACTTAAAACATATGGACCCCAAATTCTCATACTCCACCCTGATAATTCTCTCATCAATGTTAAGAGAAGTAATAAGGGGTTTGGATATATCAATCTTTACACATATACAAGCAAATCTACCACGAGCATGAATCATAGTAACATGATCTACTTTGCACATATGTCCCAACATTCCTCAAATGTTCCACAACAAATCTGAATCCGTCCATTCAACAGGAAGTTTGGACAATCTCACCCAAATATGCATGCTAAGAATATTGTCCTCCCCTGGCACAAAATTTGGCCTCCATCTCTGAACCACCAAATACTGATTTGCAATCACCCATGGACCACTTGTTAGCACATAGTCTAAGTCTTCTTTCACCTGAAAACGAGCAACAAAGTATCCATCACCAAGGTCTGTAAGCTGCCACTGCCCTAAGAGAGACCACTTCTGAGATAACTTTGCCAACATGAAATTCAGAGTATGGGCACGACCCATATTTTTCAAAATCAACGCATTAATCCAAGGTTTCTGCAATTGCTCCTTCAAATTAGACGATAAAGACATCCTTGGACCAGTTGGACCCTCTGAAATTTGTATGTCATCCTGATTAATTTTGAGCTTCTCCTTCGGGACTTCAAAGCCAGACCAGGACCTAGGGTTCACCATATTCATAAGCTTGGACTTAAAACTACCCATGGCTTCTCTTCTCACTGGATCACTAGCCACCTCATCGCAACCACGAGTAACCAAATCCTCTCTAGGTCTTTTAGCTGAACTTCCGATCTCCCCACAAATCGTCGAATCAACACCCAAATTAGAGGCAGGAGAAGGTTGGGCTGAGAAAACAAAGGCGTCGCCTAAAATTTCTACACCCATTAGTAAAATCACAGACAAAGACAAGCAACAAGAAGAAGAAATAAAGCATGAAGAGACACCAAGAAACCCCACCAGGCACGTACAACTAACCCCACTCAGTCATCTCTTTTTTTTCTTTTTCTTTTTTTTTCTGGAACACATATTGTTTTAATTAAGTATAAAAGAGTTAAATTAATTTTTTTTATAAATAAAAGATGATTTGATTGATGTGACTGTTTTAAGTCTATGAACAGATGAAAAGTAGAGCGCTAATATCCTTCATCACAACACTACATTTTTAAAAAAAAATGCATTTAATGCTTTGAAAATTGTGTTTTGCACTATTATATAGCACAGTTAGAGTTGATGTTAGCTATTTGAGAGCAATTCCAATGTTGGGCACCAAACTCTACTCCAATTTAGAGTTAAATGAGAATCTTTTGGGAATATATTTATATCAAAAAAAATTTCACTCCAATGTTCAATACCAAATTTTACACTAAAAAAAATCTTTAAAGAATATTCTTCTAATAAATATTTAAATTATTATAAAAGTTTAATATTATTTTAATATATAATTAATAAGTAAATTAAATAAATTAATTATATATCAATATTAATGTCATTTTAAAAATTTCAATGAGATCTTTCTAACGGTATATTTTTTTAGAATACATATTGTTGGAATTAAATATATGAGGGTTAAATTAAAGATTTTAAAAAAAAAATTAGAACATTGATTTGACAATTAAAGAATTAATATATATATATATATATATATGTGTGTGAACAAGTTGAGCGCCAGGTTAATTCTTGGAAATCACAAAATATGAATTTTGGCATTGATGTAGATCACCCGTTTATCTTTTTCCTTACTTTTTAAAGCATGTGATTGGTTGTTGATAAAGTGGTTATGGAAACCATTCACATCTTAACTATGCTTTTATTGCAATGCTTATGTATAATGAGATTAGGTGAAATAATAATAAATAAAAAATCAGATCAGTAGAGAATTCAAATTCATTTAGCCTGGGTTGGAGTTGCTCTAAGTTCGGTATAAAATTACAACGATATATAAATCTGAATCCATTAAAATAAGGACAAAAAGCTGTTAGAAGGAAAAAAAAATGCCATTCTAACATCATAAACAAAAAATATATATATATATATATAAATAAATGGTTGTACTAATCATTCTAACATATACATATTACACCAAAAGTGATGACAACACTACAAGGATTTCATAAAAGAACCATGCCGGCTAAAAAACACCTAATTAATTTCTCATCCACTACTAGTACCATGTATTTGAAATTTTGAATGGTATCACAACTGTGGAGGATTTTAGTCCCACCATATATATTTTACAGACATGATCGCTCTTAGGCATTTGGAACACGAGTGCTTGATCTCGGTAATTTCCCGGTAGACCCCTAACCCATTTGGTATCAGAATTAAAAATAAAAAATAAGAAATAATTGAGAAGGTCATGAGATCTCTTTTTGATCCCCAAGGCCAAAAAAGTGAAAAACAAAAAATGAAAAAAGAAAAGTTGGGGGATGAAGATTGAAGATTCAAGAAGCCAAGCAAGTTTCCCAGAACAACCTGTTCTTCTCCTCCTCACTCATATTTTCTTGAGACAAATCAACACTAACACTTGATTTCTCCTCTCTGATCTCCACTCCATTCTTTTTCTTAATCTTCTTCGTCTTCTTCTTCTTCTTCTTCTTATTAATATTATTATTTCGACAGGAAGAGAAGCAAAATCTACTGTAACTGTGAGCCTCCTCTCCTTCTTCTTCTTCATCTTCTTCAACATCAACAACAGTACATGATGACCGAGAAACACACGAGCCATTAACGTGATGATGATCAGTAGTAGTAACAACTGGGAAATCATCGTATGATAAATCACAGCTGCATGATTCAGCATCATCGTCAATTGCAGCAGCCACGTAATTGGGATCATTGAAATTATTATTATCTGCAGCCTCGGAATCACCACTGGCTTCGAAGTAGAACAAAGAAGACACATCAACCACATTCTTCTTCTTCCTCATCACGGCCTCCATCGATAGATCTTCTCCTCTATCTTTTTTTTTTCAACAAAAATGAAAGCAAAAAAGAGTATATATATGATTTATGATGATATATGAAAACTCATGATTCATGAAGAAAGTGTGTTCACATACAAAATATAAAGTATTATAAAGGGAGAGTAAATTGTGGGTGTGGTTTGAAAGATGAACAGTGGTTAGCTGTTTTTATGAAAAAACAAAGAAAGAATTGTGAATTGAAAAGGACTCGGAGATAAAGATGAATATGTTGAATAAAGACATGAAAAAAACGAACGAATGAAATCATGTTCTAGAAGAAAGAGTAGGCCCCACCACCTTATTTGTACAATTAATACTTTTATTTAAATGGGGTGTCATTCTTCTAGAAGGCATGGAATACAAATCCATTAATTTACAACTACAAGTCTACAAGTCAGTCCTGTCCATGTGATCTGTCAACACCTTCCACTTTACTCGTTTGTTTTGTTTGGCGCTTCCTTCATTTTTCACTCCAGGAAATAGAAATTGTTCGTTTCCCATATCTGACTTCTAGAGAGACTTTTTTTTTTTTTTTTTTTTTTTCTCAGGTTAACTTAAATTAATCACAAAGGCTAATCATGGGGTTTAAGAATTAGTCAAAATTTTCTTTGTAAGTTTTATTTATTTATTTATTTATTATTTTATTTTATTTTTTTATTAATTACAATAATTTCAAGGATCTGTAAAGGTGACACGATAAGACTTGAACCCACAAACTTTATGATGGTGGTGTGAGGGCACATCATTTGTAAGGATGTCAACGGGTCGGATTTTGCTAAACTGGAACCTGCAAAACATTTTCTTACTCGAACTTGAAAATTTTGTGGGTTCAGGTTTTGAGGAAACCCGAACCCGAATAACAATTTAATTTATAATTATAATTTCTCAAACGACTTGTTTTATGCAAATGTTTTTTTAAAACAATCGGGTTCACGAGTTCGCATTCGGGTTTTTTTTAGTCCAAACCCGCTTCGGTAAGCATTTTTATAACCGAACCCATCCCACACAATTCGGGTTAGACCATCTCTAATGCATATGCCAATGCCAGTGCCAAATTTAGCACAAAAAAGTGTAAAATACCATATTTGGCATATCAATTTAGCATTGTGCTCCAATGCATAATCCTATTTAAAATGCTATTTTTATTATTTTATTAATTAAAATTATAAAAGTAAACATTTACCATAAATGCATTCATTATTTCTTTTAATGTTCCAATGCAAAATTCCATTAATGCATTCATTATTTCATTTAATATATATAATGGTATTTTTGTAATTAAAGAAAGAGCATTTATTGTTGTGTTAAATTTGACATATGCTATATTGTGTGCCAAATTTGGCACACAATATAGCATATGCCAAATTTGACACATCATTTGACAATTTATTAGAGGAGGATTTTTACACCCTATGCTAAATTTTAGCATTGGCACAATTATTTGGCACAACATTGAAGATGCTCTTAGAATGGATTTCCACGAGTTCAGGTGAAATTATCATCTCTAATCACTTGTCAACCTCATCTCACTGAGATTTTTTTTTAAAAAATAATTTAAAAGTTACCCAAAACCTTGTATATTTAAATTATATATATATTTTTTAAAAAAAAAATCAATTTTCCAACCCTTGCGTAGATTATTGAAAGCAATGTTTAATGAGAATTTTTCAAATTGCAGCCGATGGAGAAATGTTGGAATTCATCACCTATTCAACATTGATGACTAGTTAAACAACATAGGTGACCTTGAATATTTATAGTTTTATTTATTGGATTTTTTTTGAGAGGAGGAGGATTTAAACCCACAACCTCATGGTATAAGTATGAGGGGCTTATTACAGGACAATTTCATCTGGTCGAATATTTCTAGTTTCTACTAAACAAAACAATGCCAATATACACAATTATTTCTGTAATATTCAATGTTTTTCCTCTTCAAGGGTCTACACAATTTTTGTCAAACCGAGGATTTAATAACAAAAACAATTTTCGGTATAATAACAAAATCCCCTATTGAAATCAAACAAATGATACAATTCAAAAACAAGTCAAATAGACACCTCGTACGATATCATATAATCAAAACAAGTATCTTCTAGACTTCTATTGGTATTTACACAATTTCGTATAATCTGAAAAGTGGACGGCTCTCAATAGACACCTCCCCTGGTTTTCAAACCGATGATTTAAGAATTTAAAATAAACAAATGGGTAGATGAATGATGATGATACACATTCCAGAATCGGAAAGCACGCGGTGGGTTGGTTAATAAAATGGTAATCGAAGATCAGCAAAGTAGAATCCACAAGATTGACTTCTTGACACCACACATCCTTATCATTGCAAAAGGTTAAAAGAGACAATTTTGTTGGAAATCAGCCAAGTATCCAATACAATAGTAATCAATCGCCTAAACTTGACATTACGTGAATTAAATGCACACGCAAATCACTTGAAAATGGGATTTTCCTCAAATGTTTTAACTACAGCAAGCTACTATCATCTAACACGTGCAAATTTTAAGTGGGAGAAACAACTCCAGTTGGCAACGCATATACACCCTTTCCAATAATAACACCCCACGTAATAATATACAACGTTATATTATAAGACAACACCCATTTAAATCTTTTCACGACCATACACGACATAATATAAATAGACTAGACATATAGGCCCAAACAATACGAAGCTTTTTTCATTATGAGGACATAGACGCGTGTAGCGAGTGATTATTAATATAGTTGAGCAATTACTTACCACCTACCAAAACCGGCAAGGGCTGTCCTACCACGCTCTATATGTTTTGATCAATCTGTTTCCTCGCTATTCACATGTGAAAAGAAACAATTAGACCAATTGTAAATAAAAGTACATGCGTGACCGATTTGAGTAAACAATGACAGCTATGCTATTCTTTCACCAGAATAGTTTGAGATTTTCAGCCCATTGGATGGATGAAATATTCCAAGCACATATTTTTTGGCTATTTTCATCGCTATCAATAAACTTGATTTTTGAAAGAGTGCACAGCTTGGTATCTTGGATTAGCTAAATTGAAAGGAAAGTGTACAAGACTTTTATTTCATCGCTAATATTTATCCTTCCATCAACATATAGCTTCTGTGAATCCAATATATTGCTTTTGATAACACTGGTGATTGGGCTACAAGCCTACAACTGCAGAATCACCAAGGTAAAAATAAAAATAAAAATGAAGAAACACTCCCAGCTATGTTACAGATGCACAGATAAGAAAATAACCGGTGAAGAGTCATAAATCGTACAGACCAAGTGCGTTCATACATCAAAATTCAAATCAAACTGCGGTATTACTGATCAGGTCGGTCATGCAAGTCGATTAACATTTCTTCTACATCAACTTTGTATGTATGTAAGAATGAACCAGAAAGACAGCCGTCAATGTTAAACATGGGTGGTAAGAAAAAAATGAGGGTGAAAGGGCACTAGCTTTTCTGACCAGTTCCCAGTTTTTTCGTGTCTCCCTTAAACCATCAGCAATTGGATCATATGCCAAACATCTACTAGATGGTAGAAGTAGAAAGCCAATCAAATCGAAGCTGAAAG
The DNA here is from genome assembly GCA_954870605.1 of Acer campestre. Taxonomy (NCBI): domain Eukaryota; kingdom Viridiplantae; phylum Streptophyta; class Magnoliopsida; order Sapindales; family Sapindaceae; genus Acer; species Acer campestre. The sequence continues at coordinate 12,903,663 of OX940802.1, read as the reverse complement.
CACAGAAAAAAGTTCATAACTCAAAGTAAAGACGACAAAATCAAATTCAAATGCTACACAGTATGGATACACAAAACTTAATTACGAGTATTCAAATCACCCCAGTCATGAAATTCAACTTCTCCATAAATATGAACGAAAAAAAGATCAAGAACTAGCAAAATGGAGGAAATAAATGACATGTATTAAAGAGTTGGTAATAGCAGGAATGCATATGAGAATGAGCAATGGTGGAGAAATGAGCATGGGTAATCTAACTACATTATTCAAATAAACGTACTGATACTAATGTTAAGAGGAGACATTTTTAGAGGTATAACGACAACTAATAAGATGGCAAAATAGAATTGGATATGAAATAGACAACACAACGACATTAATATTTACAGTGCATCATATGGCTAATATTAAATATAAGCATGCGATAGAAATATTGCGAAAGTTAAAGCTTGGCTGGGAACGAGGGGTAAAATACATAGATTACATTCTAGGCAACAAATCTTTTCCCAGCATGTTTTCATACACTTACACTTTTAAGGCCATAAGTGATTCTTCATAGTAACCCTAGCTTGAGCCATTATATTTACTTCCCACTGCTTGGTTCTGAAAGCAAGCCAGTGTAGACTTTTGAAGGTATTTTATGACATGGTGATCCTTAAAGAGACCAATTATAATGTATTTATGAATAAAGCACAGAAGAAAGGGAAAAGGTCATAACAAAGTCACAAACACATCGTCAACATCAAAAGAAAAAGAAAAATAAAAAAATAAACCAGTCATTTTTTCAAATTATCATGGGTGAGAGTTGAGTAGATGATGTCCATGTGTGCAGGCATGTGTAAGCATATACAATTATAAGTGTACGTATATATGATTATATGTGTGCGTCTAGAAAGGATGTAAGAAAGTGTGTTCATCGACGCCAATGACATAGACATCCATTTGTAATTCTGGAGAGTGCAGATGATCAATTTACCTTTTCATTCTTTCCTTGTCAGTACATGATATACTTCAATCTCACCGAGAGGGATACTTGTCAACAAGAATGCAGCTATTGGAACCCGAGATGTAAGAACTCCAGACCACCCTACAAAAACAATGATCATGCATGTCAATACTCAATAAAAACAAAGTATACAGAAATAGTTACAATCTTACCAACTGAACAATCCACGGAATACATCTTCCATGTGTTGAAATGAATGACTGAGAAAACACCGGCATGCCAGAACCAGAATGTCAATAAGAAAAACCCAACATCTTATATCTTCTCAACCCTGCCCATGAGTAAATCAAAAATATAACACTATATTAAAAATAAGAAAATAATTTATGTCGGAATAAGAAACAAGAATGGTCAGCAAGAATGCAGCTATTGGAACCTGAGATGTAAACACTCTGGACTACCCTACAAAAACAATGGCCATGCAGGTCAATACTCAATAAAATCATAGAAGTAAACAGAAATAGATTACAATCTTTTATGCGACTGATACCTATTTTGATACCAACTGAACCATCCACGGAATACAACTTCCACGTGTTGAAATGGATGACAGAGACAACACTGGCATGCCAGAATGTCAATAAGAAAAACCCAACATCTTATATCTTCCCAACCCTGCACATGACATTGGCATGGACTTAAATTGCACTATTGCAGCATACCTGAATAGTCAAGGAACGTTGATACACGTCTCCAAAGAAACAAAATCATAAACACAAAGTATATTGTTAGATATTAATACAACTAGCATATAGCATTTCCAAGACAAGAAAAATTCTTGCAGAGGCTACACAACCTACAACTTTACAGGTATCACATTCTATAAACAATGACTTACACCAGGGAACACGGAGGGAAGACTAAAGCACAGTGCACCAAGGGTTCACAAAATATGCATGAGATAACATACTTGAAATTCTCGATTTATCTTCAACAAAGGATGGATTACTTCCTGAGAATACACACAAATGATGAGGAAAGAAACAAAAGACCAATAACAGAAAAGTCACCAAATTGTGGAGAAAAAAAAATGAGAACATTTTGATCATGGATGTTTCACAAAACTGCTTATACCAACAAAGAATGTTTTGTGGGAAAAATCAATAAATTAATAATTAATGTCTAAATGAATTTCCATGATACATGAATTACAAATTGTATTGGCACAGAATGCACCATGAATTACAGTTTCTGGGATTTCAACCCCAAGAGACAATTACAAGTAGGATGGAATAATGCATGTAACCACAGATTATCGAAATCCATCCAAAATGTTGATAGTGAAGTTACTTCCAGACATCCCAGTTGCAGGCGAGCACACATGATAGAGAATTCCGCTTCCTTCCATGACTCACCTTCCAATCAATAAGGTTTATTCTGTTTGTTGTCTCTCTTAAGCTGAACTTTCAATTTCTTACCACCTAATTGACATCCATTCATCATACCAATGGCATTTTGAGCCGCACCTGGTGAGTCATAACTAACAAATCCTGCAAATATACGCTTACTAAGACATACAACTCTCCATTATCAACAACTACAAAGTTAAATAAACAGCGAGCTTACCAAAGCATTTGCTCACACCAGTTGCTTTGTCAACAAAAACCTTGGCACTCAAGACCCTACCAAACGCTTGGAAAGCATTGGCAAGCTCTTGGTCACCAAATTCTTGAGGTATGTGATAAATGAACAGATTAGCACCAGGTGGACCTAAGTCATAAGATACCAAAATTAACCTAATACACCACTAAGAGATTGCCATTCAAAACAAGAATTGAAATAAATAAATAGTTGACAAACCTTCAACCTGACCCCCAGAACTTGTACCAGCACTTGATGAGGTGGCTGAGTTACTGTTTGCAACTGGTGACACTGTACCAGGAGAACTACTCAGAGGCCTGTGACTCAACATTCCTCCAGGATATGCAATTGGATACTGCAGACCAGGCACAGAAGGATAAGCAGAGCCAACATAACTTGCAGGAGGCATAATATAATTTCTTGGGTCCACATTGGGGGCGAGGTCAGGTGCTGTTCCACGCAATGCATTCCCTTGATTTACAGGGGGAATCATACCATGGAAGGCAGGTTGATTCTGCATTGGTGGGAGGCGGTACTGCATAAGTCCATAAGATCCAGGAGCCTACAAAAGAACAAGATGATCATAAACCTATAACCCCATTTTGATATTAAATACAAAATCAAGAAAGTGAACACAGACAGAATAGGCAATTAGATACAATGAATAAAGTTGTAAAAACTTCTAAAAGAATACATAGCAGAACTTACCTGATATCCATACCCATTATATGGTGGAACATACCCCATTGGTAAGCCTCCAAATAATGAGGGGTGTTGTGAATCGGAATTTGGTACGTTAGAGGCCTGGGATTGAGCTTTCTGAGCCCTTCGTGCTTGTCTTTCCTTTTCGGTATCTGCCCATTTGACAACCAAAGGAACACTTGAACCCTAATAAAACCAAACGATAATTATCAGAATAAAATCACTGAAACAATTTATCCATATCAGTACCGATCTTCTAATCACGCATAAGGAAATGCTAACCAAAAACTCAACTACTTAAGAGACATTAATCCATAAAAAGATAAAATGATACTCATGGTTGAATATATAGATCGCTATAAGCATAACTGCTACTTGAACACTGCAATTTTTCTGTCTGTGATTGCAAACAAGCTGTTAATTTCTATGGCTCAATTATACAGCAGAAGACGGGGATCACTTTACCCAAATCTTGCAAGATAAAGCTACGGTTTAAAAGACAAACAAAACTTAGATTTTGATACCATATATAGGCTTATAGCTAAACAAATTATCAGCAAAAGTATAATACAAGCTTTTTCTGCTTGCAAGAACCGATGTGCCCATCTGATGAAATATCCACAACTCAAATAAATGAAATTGAGAGACCAGATCTCACTTGACATGTACCAGATGCTAAACCGAACATAAACCTTAAATACCCCAGTATAAAAAGTACATACTCCCATACATAGTTGACAGTCATGTGGTAGCCCATATGAATTGTGCAAGTCAGTACGTGTGTGAATATCTATGTATGCAGCCTAGATAATAAACATAGCTGCAAGTTTTTGCAAACCAACACAATGAATCAAGAGACAGTTTATATGTTAATACCATCACAAGCATTTCCCACATGACATTTAAGTCAGTTAATTAAATTTATATGGAGAATTTTGCAATACATCAATAAAGTAAACATGCAACAAAAGAAATGTAACTCCACCCAAAAGGATCATAATTTCCAAATAGAACAGGAATGGATCTCATAAAACAAGATGTTCAGTCCACAATTCTTAAGATCAAATTCTAAACCAAGAACTCAATTAAATTAAGACAAACCTCCATTTTATGTTTTCCATTGATCGCCTCCAATGCAGCAAGGGCTTCATCTTTTGCCTCATACTTCAAAAAAGCACAACCTGCCATTAGAAAACAAATAGAGTAATAAACTTTTTCATTAACATCATAAAGGATTTAATTTTATTGGTCTTAAACAATGCGGCATGGAAAGTGGAAAAAAAAATTCATAAAACAAGAACCTTTGCTTGTTTGCTGAGAACCTCTTAAAATCTGTAAATCCTTTATTGTCCCATGTTTAGAGAATAAAGCAGAAACTTCAGCTTCAGAAACGTTCTTTGGCAGCATACCAACAAAGAGTTTGTGTTCTAGATTGCAAAGACAGCAAAAGGAGGTCTTCTATTAGAATACATGAAATAAGATTTAGTATATATAAGGATCAGCAACAGATGAAAGAGAGCCACGACTGCAACAATTCAACAACACAGAGAAATCATCTAAGGACAGGTAGGTTATTGATTATAGAAACACATTATACCTAGCCTTTCCAATTCGCCATCTGCATACTTCACTTGCAATGGACTAGATGCCTGAATTGAATAGAGAGCAAAAACACATTTTTAATAAAAGAAAGAATTGCATGTGTTACATCAAAGAGAAGAGTTCATTAGTAATGTTAAGTCAGCAATAAAATAATGCAATGCACACGAATTAATTAAATATATCAGCGCTAAGCTATTAATTTAAGCAATCATGTCAAGTTTTTTCACTTGAACAATTTCATAGAGTGTAAAAGCATAACTTTAGAGTTGACTAGTAGGCATAGGCAACAGCCCAACACAAAGGCTTGCCCACGCTACCATTAGAAGGGAATTGTGGCCAGCATAAGGTTCCAAGTGACATTAGCACCTAAATCAGGAGGTGTTTAACTGCATAAGGGGGCATCTGTTATAAGTTATAACGCTAATCTTGATTCTTTATATAAATCATATGGGAAAAAAAAAATCCACAATGTCAGCATGATGAAAATACTTGACACAATGTTGTAAAATAATAAAAGTAAAACAGTTGTAATTAAAATTCTTATTAGCTGCAACCTTTTATTCATTTTATAATCTAGGACCAAGAATATGCTGGTCAATCAATTTTAAGATTCTAACAAAACTTATTCTGAGAATAGTGGTTTTTCTTGTGACCACTCACCTTAGATCTGGGTTTGAGCAGCATTAACTGCTTACTACGAAAAAAAGTTTGCTCATTTCTCCATTTTCATTTGTAACAATGCACTAGTTGTCAACAACTGAGATTGTTATCAAAATCCATCAATTTTTTGAAGAACCGGGTACAAGCCCAGACAGTTCATTCAGCTTAACACACATGAGCAATATTGTGCCTCAACTTTTAACTTTCCCTGGATTCAGAACAGGTTAGAATTTTTAAGCTATGTACATAATCTCAGAATGTCCATTAATTTGGTCACAAGATAATATGCTATACACAAAACTATTGCACAATGTTTTACAATGCAGGAGACACGTTGCATCATATTTTCCTTAATGTCCATTTTGCAACAATAATACTACACTTTTTTTAACTTTGATAATTTATCATACCAAATAAGAAACTTTTGTTATTTTAATTTATATAAACTAGAAAGGATGATGATTGGGCAATTAAAAGTTTCTTATTTCGATTATTGTGGTGCAAAAGTTGAGATAGGAGTTGACTAAATGTACTAAGCATAATTATTGACTATTAATCACCAGTATCCAACTAAATCATAGATAGCAACTCTGGAAAAATGAGTAGTTATCTTGGGTTTACTAAATTACACAGTATAAGTGTCTGGTGGTTGCAGTTAGATACTGCACAGCTGCTTACACCTTAGACTACATTGCAAGACTTTTTGCCAGTTATTAGATCTAAAGATCACAAAAAAAGGCAATGGAACTCAAATTCTAATACTACGAACTGACAATGCAAGAGGAAATCAACAAAAAAAAAAAAAAAAAAAACACAAAAATGGAAACAGAATCTGAACTAACCCCGGGTAGTGTCTTCTTATTATGACAGGCATTGACCGCCTTATCGGCCTCCTGCCTTGACGGACATATCACAAAACAACAACCTACAATAACCAAACACACAAAATTAGGGTTCGAAACAGAACCAGGACCACACTTAAGATACGAATCTCGAGCAAAACGAAATAAATCACGCATTAATGATCGAACACAAACAACAGAAGAAAAATAGAAATGAAAAAGAGGAAGCAATAATGTGAGATTTGAAACTACTGACCACGAGAGGCGCGAGTAGTCTTGTCTTTGATTATGTTGACCTCGTCGACCAGAGCGAACTCTTTGAACATTGCAAGAAGCTGAGCTTCAGTCATGTTTTTCGGCACTTGACCTACGAACAACTTCACGCTTTCTTCGCTCGTTTTTCTCTCCTTTTTACCCTCCGCCATTGATGCCGAGAAACACACGCAGAGTCAGAGAAACTCTCTTTCTGGCTCTCTGGTCTTCTGATTCTCTCTCTCTCTCTTCAATCTCGGCTCTGTTTCTCTCTCTCTCTCTCTCTCTCTCTCTCTAAGATGTGCTGGTTTCTCTCTCTAGATTTTCTCTTTCTTCGTGGAGTCGTCGCTTTTGTTTCTTTTTTTAATTGTCATTTTTAATTTTTAATTTTTTTTTTTTTTTTGTTGGGGGAAATTGGAGGTTTTCTGGATGGCAATCTTGGATCTTCATTAAATTTATTACGATTAAATGCAGACAAAGTGGGCTTCGTTTTTCATTTATTTACGAGAATACCCTTACAGCTGTTTCAGTTCTGGGCTCAACGATGCGTGTACCTGTACAGTTGTGAGTTGAAACAAAGACTTGTACTTCGATGCATGGACATTGTTAAATGACTATTTTACCCTTCCGTTTCCTTTTTATCTTATTTTTCAAATTCCAAGTAATAGAAGAAAATAAAAAATAAATTGATAAGTGGCTTCGTGGATCATGTGGGGCAGATGCGCGTTGTTGTCTGACCTGTCTCTAATACAAAGATACAACCGCTGACCGCATTTGTCTTCATTTTGAATTAATTAATTATTATTATTAATATTTTCATCGTAGATTAAGCACCCTCAGGCCTCAGTTATCTACTTCCATCGACCCAAAAAATTAGTTGTTTTTTAGATAATGATGAGACAACGTTGATATGTAAATGTCAATGTTTAAATTTTAAATCTTAGTGGGTCGATGGAGATTGTGAAGTCTCTGGCCACAAGACGAGAGATATTTAACAATTTATTAATAATTATTTATTTTTATTTTCAACAGATTTTCATTAATCTTGACAATATCAATTTAATTTCAAAATTGTAATTTTATTTATTTCTCATATATTATCAAAATACATACAAAATATTTAAGGTTTTGAGAGGTTGGTGGATTTTCCCTCCTTGGTTTTTGAATTGAAGCAGCGGCGGTGACATTGACACATGTTAAGTTGTTTGGCATGATTGGTGAATTAGCCGTCAACGTAAAGAAACACACTCTCAATGGTTGGCTATTCGGCATTTTCTTGTATACATGGTTTGGTCATTAAATGATGACGCAACATCTTTCAACCTTTGGAAGTAATTTTAAACATTTATCTCACCGTGTGTTTAACTCTTCCGTATAAAGAATGGTCGATTGTCTTGGTGGTTGGAGTCTTCAAAGTGAAGCTCTATCACGGGATTCAAACCCATGGTATTGTATATATAAGTCCATATTTGTACATTAAACCTCAAAGCGTAGGAAGACCCCTCCCTTTGTATAGCAATTGCATGTCGGAATGTGCTTATAGAGCTTTAATCTCGTCATGTCTCAAACCCTTGACCCACAATAGTGTCGGATTAAAAAAAAAAAAAAAAAAACCTTCATATAAATCAGGGTACCAAAGTCTCCCCATACACATTTTACAAGCATGCGTGTGAAGTTTTCTTTCCATTATTATTAATATTCGGAAAACACATATAGTGTTTGATTTTACAATCTCCTCTTATGTTCAATTTGTGTTAGGTAGGGTTAGGGTTATGGTGGTTAAAATTAGGATTTTTTATGAATAGGGTATTTTAGTAATAATTTAGTTATTCAAGGTTATTTTAGGAAATTGATGTGAACTTGAAAATTAGTGAATAGAAATTTAAGACATTTTCAACTTAATTGAAGATTGAAGTTAAAAAAAAAAAAAAAAACCTAAGTCCTAACCCACTTAGGCCATGTTTGGGATTGCTTTGCTTAAGAAAAAATCTACTTCTGACGAGGCAGATACTATAGGAGACTCTCTTACTGTTGCAGTGCTGTGCATGAGGCTCATTGTAAGGGCTCCTACCACACACAATAGTGTGCCCAATAACTTCACTTTGCTGTACAAGCAATTTATCTCAACTTTCTCCAACCTGCAAGCAAGCAAGCACCATGAATCATTAACAACATTACTAATCATTTCTGTTTCAAAATCGAAAATACATTAACAACATCGATTCTATTTGAAAATTAAGTAGAAGAGATTGGGTACTTGGAAGTCCAGGCGATGACGAAAATAAGGCCAGGAGCAAGGTTTGGCATGGCTGTTGCCACTGCTGGGATAATCACGAGAATTTGGGATTGCTTTTACTTGAGAAATAATCACTTATTTCTCAAGTTTTGAGCAAATGGGTGTTTGGTAAACTTCTTAAAAGCATTTATTTTACAATTTGCTCCTCCAATAAGCAACTTTTGAGAAGTTGACTGGGGGTTGCTTTTTGAAGCAGAAGCTAGCTTATTGCTTATGTAATATCCAAAATACCTTCACTATTTTATTAAAAGATAGTATTACCCTTATATTTAATAATAATATAATAATAAACTAAAAAAAAAAATGAAAATATAAAAAAAAACATAGATTGAACAATGGTGGTGGCCACCACCGGAGTTGGAGGCTGGAGGAGATCTCTCCATGTCCACCACCGACGCCGACGCCGCCTCGCCTCCCTCACAGCCGTGGCCTCCGTCGGAGGAAGTCGAAGTAGTCGAAGTTGTTGAAGTCGACGGCAAGCTACCTCTTCCGTTCGCGATTGAAATCACGAATTTGTCGACCAGCTACCACCGGCGAAGTCGAAGTCGAAGTCGAAGTCGAAGTCGAAGTCATCGATTCTGTCGCGCCAGAGATGCTGGTTCTACCTCGGTGAAATCGAAGTCGTCGATGTAAGTCAGTTTTCCTCCGGTAGTGGAGGATTCCGTTTCGCGATTGAAATCGCGAATCCAATCGTGATTCCGTCGCCAAGGCCGGTTTTTCTCCTCCACGATGCAATGAATAGGCGACAGCATCTCAGGAATTCGGCGCCGGAGTTGTCGATGCTTGACGGAGAAGATGACTGAGTTGACTTAGTTGTGTTGAGGGAGACTAAGCTTGAGTTGACTCGGTCGGGTTTTTTTTTAGTTGACTCAGTCTTTTATTTTTAAATCTTTTATTAAATAACAATGAAAAAAATGGAATATATATATATATATATTAGAAAAAACTGAAAAAAAAAAAAAGAACAAAAATGCTGGAAATAATAATAAAAAAATAATTAAATTCTCTTTTATTAGCAATACTTTAATAATATATATATGTATAATATTTTAACAACAAATGTCCATTTTGGTTATTTCATTTTATAAGTTTTATATTTATATTATTAATGATGTCTATTTTAGTAATTTTATTCAATACATTTTCCATCATTTTAAAAGTTAAGCAATTTTAAAATTTAGTTCACCAAACACTTACCAACTTTTTCTTAAATTGATTATTTTTTAAGCAAAGCTATAAGTAGATTTTTTCTTAAGCAAAGCAATTCCAAACATAGCCTTAATTTAATACGGAATACAGTGGAGTTATAAATTTAAATCAAAATTTTAAATTATAATATTGAAATGTTTGAACAAAGCAAAAGACAATATATAAAGAGAAGCAAGTAGGTAGATAGTTAAAAATCCTGAGGTGTAACTTTTGCTCTTTAATTTTTGTTCAATTCCAAGTTCAAAAATAGTACATGGTTTAATAAAAGATCATTTCCCTTTTAGCTGAATCAACATTAAATTTCTGATTATAGAAGTTGAGCTTAAAGTGGGAAAAACAATAGCCCACCAAAATTACATTGCTTGACGTTTTAAAGAGCTACAAGAGCCATGGATGGAGCTTTGACTTTCTTTATCCATCTGTGGAAGTTGAAGAATTACAATGTTAAACAATCAATGCATTCTTTTCCAACTTTTTGTTTCGGTATATTAATCGTCTGATTCATCAGACAAGTAAGATTGCTTCTGCTTGTTGACTACTCTAGTAGACTAGTACCCAACTACCCATTTGTGGTGTATGTATCAAATGAAACATCAAAATAAGTAATCAGGTTGACCAATGACCATTATTTCAGGTACAATGTATGCCTTTTTATTGACGAGATGGAGTAGATATAATGGCATGTTCCTCACAAAGTCACATCTATTGATTTATCCCGATTTTTGAATTGATTATAATATATATATATATATTTTATTGAAATACAAATCAAAAACCCTTTTTAACAATAGGGTCACTTTTCAAAAAAAAAAAATAAAAAAAAAAAATCCATTAGAGTCATTTTGGTGTTAAGCTAGTCAACACCCGATTCATGTTAGAAAAGTTTTACAAAAGCCACAACTCAAGGTCCTTAATGAGTTCATCAACATATGTATTTTAAAGTTTCAAGCACTAATCTAAAAGTGTTTTGAATAAAAATGGAAGTGCATCTTCATCGTCGAGACTGATGTTCACAAGAGATATGGTCTGAAACGAGATTTGAGGTGGTAACAACAGTAGTGGAGTTGTTTGGTCTATCATTAGAAACAAACAAGAAACAAACAAAAAAAAAAAAAAAAAAAGTTTACACCCTATCCGGTTTCAAGAAGTTATGAGTACCCATTATTGGTTCAAAACATAAAACACAGAAGAGTTAAATTAATACAAAATCATACTTTTAGATTTGAGTACACCAAAATGGTTAATTAATAAAAGTGATCACAAGCTAAACTGACCTACATAAAATGCTCCATTAATCGTATGTCTACATATCTGGATGTCCACCTAATAATAAAAACAATTAAGCTAGTCTATACTACGTAAGAAATAACAATAATGCTACACATCCCACATATAATCCCACAATTTTTATCCCAACACACGTGGCAGTTGAGGTGTCACTTGGTGAGTGGACAAACATTAATTGGTGAGTAAATACATGGGTAAGATAGATAAATATTAATTAATGTGTGTCTACTCACCAAGTGACACCTAAGTTGCCACGTGTGTTGGGATAAAAATGGTGGGATTGTAGGTGGGATGTTTAGCATTATTGAAGAAATAAATACAGCAATCCATACATCATCATTTCACTTATTTAATAAGACATTACTGTATATGATTTATTTTTTTTAAGGAAAAAATTCTTAGAAGTTTGTAAATAATAAAGAAAAAAAAAATAGAAAAAGAAAGGGAGGATGTTTAGATACTAATCATACCATATACGGGCCCGTCCTGTAACGTTTTTGAAAGGCCGTTTTTGTTTTTGTTTTTCGAAAATAAAAATGAAAATGAAAACAGTGTTTTTGGTTTCAGTTTCGAAATCCAAATACGCGTCTGGTAACATTTCCTGAAAGCTGAATTCCGAATATGAAAACGTAAAAAACGCGTCTGGTATCATTTTACAGACCAAAATTAATGAGTTAAATTTTATTATAATTTATTTTATTATTATTTATTATTAGTTAAAGAAAACTTCCCCAAATTCTAAACGAATCCACTCACTCATATTTCGTGATTTATCTCTTTCGAAGCAAAATTAAAAACAAATACAAAACCACCAACGAAGAAATCAATGGCGTCAACAAGCTCAAGTGATGAAATCTTGCAACAATACCTTGAAGAATTCTTGTGTCTGTCATCATCAGACGAAGCTTTGTTTCTCTCCACCACTCTTCACTCTCTTCCTCAATAGCAATCCCACCACAAAGCAACCAAACCCAAGAAGAAGACACCCACTTCGATACCACCCATTTATGTTTGTTTCTCTGTTTCTGACATCTAAATCAATTTTTGTTGTAACAACCACCTTAATTGATCATCACTTTTTGAAGTCAAAAATAAAATTAAATAATAAACATAAATTACTTGTGCCCAGTTTTTCCAATCAACTATGTTGTGCCCAGATTTTTTTTTGTTTTTTTTTTTTTGTAAATCTTTGAAAACAAAAGTAATAAAGGAGTTGGTGGTGGCTCCAAGGCCGGAGGGGGTGGGATCCTCCTCCGGCGACGTCGATCTGGTCAGATCGACGTCGCCGGAGGAGGATCCCACCCCCTCCGGCCATTGAGGAGCAAATTGGCTCCTCCAAATTTGCTTCCATGGAGAATAGGAAGGGGAAGAAGAAGAAGAAGAAGGAGAAGAGAAGAGAAGAGAAGAAGATGCAGACCTGGAGTGGATGAGCAAAGAATGAAAGAAGAAGAAGATGAAGACTTGTTTTGATCGGTGAAGAGGAGAGAAAAAAGTGAGAAAAAAAAGTTTTAAAAAAAAATGTGAGTTTTTTATTTAGAGTGAAAAACAAAACGAAAAACAAAATGAAAAACATCAAAAAGTTGTTTTGGAAATTTTTCACTTTTAACACTGTAGTTGTTTTTGTTTTTGTTTTTGTTTTGAAAAATAAAATGGAAAACAAAATGAAAAACGGTAACAAACGCGTATTCGAAATTTGATTTGAAAAACAAAAACAAAAACACTCATCCAAAACACTACCGGACAGCCCCTACAATACCTGCATAATTACAGGAGCAGTTATAAGAGAGTTATTTCTTTCGATTTTGTTATTTTGTTATTTTTTATTTTTTTTATAAAGTCTTTTATTGAAATTAAATGATTAACAACCAACTATACAAAATGGGTAGCAAAGAATTTAGATTATCTACTGATCAAATATTTCCTAATCTCGTATAATCTCATGACATATAAGCATTGTAATAGATGTGTGGTTAAGATGTAATTAGTTTTCAAATCACTTCATCAACAACTAATCAAATGCTTTAAAAATGTCAGGAAAAAAACCAGGTCAGTAGATGATTCAAATCCGTTATTCAAATGTGATTGGTTTCTACAATCATTTTATTGACAACCAATCACATATTTTAAAAAAAGTCAGAAAAAAAATCAGATCAGTTAATAATCCAAATCCGGTAGCAAAACTGAATGGAAGAATTCCAAATAAGGCGTAGTACGGGTGATGAAATGAATAAGATACATGTGCATTGGAGTGTATTTTTGTTCACTCACACTAACTAAGGTAAACCATTACCATCCACTTCAGGTGTTGACACTTGTTCTAAACTTTGGGTTAACTTTGGACTTTGAGTTGAGTTGAGTTTGGGACATATGTCAACACCTGGGGTGGATGGTAATGGTTCACCCTAGTTAGTATGGGTGAGCAAAAATGCACTCTTTGCATTGTGCAGTAGTTGACCAAGTTGTGGATGCGTTGATTGTGTACACGTTGTTGGGGGGTCATTATCAGGTACGGATACCGTTATTTGTTAAGAGTAAAAAAGAAGAGAGGATAGGGGTAAAAATGGTAAATTAGCGTGGAAACCGAGGTATAAAGATAAGTGCGCCACTCTGTAGTCTGTCCCGCCAAACCCATCCCAACTTGCACTTCAGTTTCACCCTGTTAAACCATAATTTCCCTCTTCTTCTTTTTTCACTTTTAAAATTAGGCGGTCAATGAAAATTACCGCTTAATCCCACCAGTTATTTTTTATTTTTACAGAATAACAACTATAAATTAATAATGTCTTTTATATAATAAATTTTACATCTATATCTATGAAATAAACTTATAATTTGGATTAAATTGTAAGGTAACTTATTTCTGAAATTCCTCTGGTCCCACACATTTTATAAATTAATAATTTATTAAAAAATACTTGTAAGATTGACAAAGATGGTTTCTTGAAATATGTATTTATTGTTTTTTTTTTTTCTTAAAACTCAAATCTAATACAATTTAATCTCAATTTTTTTTAATGCACTTAAGAGTTTTGAGGTTGTATTTTTGTATTGCAATAAGAATTTTTTTAATATAATTATGCTTTGAGTATTTCATTGCAAGTAACATGTTCAAAAGTTTGTTCTATCGTCATCAATTTTGTCATTAGAAAGATTATCGGTGAAGTTAGCGATGATCTATTGTCAATATCTTCATAAATTAATAATTACTAATTTATCAATAGATTAATATCTTTGTTAATTAATGTTAATAGTTTGTATATGGTCTTAACGTTATTAATTTATAGAGGTTATAATGAATTTTCATTTCAATTTTTTAAATTAATTTCCAAATTAGAGGTTTTAATCATTTCATCCAAAGTTAAGAACTATTTGCAATTCTTCAAAGTATTTTTCATTCAACTAGTTATTTATTTATTTATTTTAAAGAAAAATAATTTTATTGGTTTGACGAAATTTTTTGGTATCCCAAATTCGTATTCAACTAATATTACATGATATTTACACCTCTTTTTTTATTTTTATTTTTATTTTGAAAACACGTGATATTGACACTTAAGATAGTGAGATGATATCATAATTAGTGTGCATTCATTCGTGAGTTGGTGTCAAATGTCAATCATATATCCAAGGGCGGAACCATAAATTTTAATTTAAAGAGCTACTATACTAAAATAAAAATATTTAGAAGGATCAAAATGAAAAAGAATAATTATAAAATTGTTTCGAAGGAAGGGGCCCAGCCCCCAAGTCCAACTGCATATATAACCCATCCATCCACACTTCAACTACCTCAATTGTGATAAAAATTAGGATATTTTGGCATTACTTATTTTTGAAGTATCACGTTTACAACTACATGATTTAAAATGCGTATGTTGTAACCCATTTATAACTATATGCATTAAAATACGTAAGGTGGGGAAGGGAGGTACACTACCATCTCTACTAAGAAATGATGTGCTATTTAAATAAAGTAATGCTAGATACTACATCTAAAATTACAACTTTTTTATCGCAATAGATGTGGCAATTGGTGAGCGGATAATAACAACCTGAAAATTTAATTTTAAATTTTTTTGATAAATTTCAAGAGATTTTCATAAGTCTTTTCTTTATAATGAAAAAGGAATCTTTGTTAAGTGGATGTGAACCTACTTGGTTTGATCATATAAGTTTCAACTAAACAATTTATGTTGGACCGAATATTTTGATGAAACCAGAATCGTATTGATTGGCACTTGGCAGTCACCAATAAGCAGCCATAAATTTAGTGGGACCCTGAAAATCTGAATCTCAAAAGGTCTCGTAAAACTTGGGTCAAACTGTTGTGAGTGGGAATGTGGGATGATGATGACTTGAGTCTTGTTAGAGGCAGAGAGCTGATTCCAGATAGACACTTGAAACAATTTTGTCTTGTGGAATCAAGTGGGGTGACATATGATACCATATAGTGCCTCTTTTGCCAAACTTTAAATTACATCAAAACGGGAAAAAAAAAAAAAAAAAAAAAAAAAAACCACTTGGAATCAAAACTAATATTTTAGTCATTCACACAAGTCCTTTTATAGTTCTCTAACTCAACCTCATCTCATAAGTTCAATCATAAGTTAAAGATCAAGAAAGTCACGAGGTAACTCAGCAAGAACAACGCAGCAATAAAATATATTATATAAAGCTAAAAATAGAGTTACTGCTACTAAAATGAAGCTCCACCAGTTAACTTTCATTACAAGAGATGGAGGATTGTGCTTCAAGATACTTTGTTTAAAGTCAAATGAGAGTTAGCTGTACCTATAAACTTTAATCAAATGAGTATCAGTCAAACACTTAACAACGAGTCTCATTTTCTAAAGGCTATCCTATAACTGGCTTCAAATAATTTAAGGACAACCCAGAAGTTTCTTGAATAATTCTAATTTATTTTTATAAAAACAATAAAAGCAAGCTGAGGAAATCCATTTTCGCCGAAACCAACTTAAAAAAGCCATGTTTGTCAAAAAACAATAAAATGAGTAGTCCTATAACTGGTAAGATGAGGTTGGCCCAACGGCTTTGCCCCTCACACCTACACCATGTGTCTGTCCCCCTCCTCAAATCCCGAATTATTGTAATATTTAAATAAATAAAAAAGTAGCCTTATAACTGATACAATCTTGAAAATGATATAAGAAAAATGCAAACAGAGTTATACCCAGCCAGAACCCAGAACAAATAAGTGGGAACAGCTGAAAAAGAATAATATGACAAACTATTTAAGACCATTTACTATGGAACCCAAGTATATTTTGGTTCCCCTATAATGGAGTGGTATTCCAAACCACCCAAGAATTGAATATAAATTTTTAACTAAAATAATTTCACCTGGTTGGCACTTGCTGGCATTTGTTTGACATTTGGAACAAAATTATTATGGTTGACAGCAAATTGGTGATCACATCACTATATTGCATCCAATCCAGCAAGCTTGCGTAGCTTCTCACAGAGAATAAAAGTAATTGCACTTTGTGGTCCTAATCTTGCAAAAACTGTAAACCCCCTGGAAAAACAATTGCAACAGTTAAAACCATGAAATTTGTGCTGAACAGACATAAAAAGAACCTTCAAATAACTTATGTGACATGTTATTATTGCCCATTGCTTCAGCATCTTTTATGATCTCAAGTTAAAAGCTGAATCAGAATCTAGAAGGATGTAGCATCTCAGGAAGATTCAAAAGAAACTTTACAGTGATTCCATCAGCAATGACCCAAACTTCTTTGATGATTTTAATGAAGCAAACATGCTATAATCTACAACTAGAAGGCAAGAGTACCAAGGCTTATCAGATTCTCACCCTTTATAAAGTGCCCTGGGGCCTTCTGTACAGGCAACCTGAAACCAGGTATCACAGAAACATTAAATAAGAAAGATAGGAAGGTAATGTATCCAGAAGTTTAAAGTTATTTTAAAAGCAGGTTTTCTGATTATTTTTAAAATACATTCCCCATTCTTCATAGTTTATTAGACAAAGAATACACCATCAAATACATTTGACAAGAAAGACAGCCAAGGTGCACATTATTGTAAAATTAAATTTAGTTTAAATGATGTATGCAATCTCTCTTTAGTCTCTACTCGGGAGTAAGAAATAAAATTCTTCACTAACAGCGGGTTTAAACCATAAATAGCTGTGTTCTGCAAGACTCATTAAATTGCCAAGTAAAACAACAATTGGTAAATCAAATTGAACCATTCGAAAAAGAAACCCAAAATTGCAGAAGAGCAGTTTTAAGTAGTTCCCAAAAGTTTATGGCAAGAACTTCATACAAAGTGAATCTAACCAGAACAAGAAAAAGAAAAAAAATAGCACCATCCAAATTGAATCACTAGTGCAAAATCATATGCTAAACTGAGACTACTAAGACTCTGAGTTCAACCAACACTAGAAGAAAGAAAAACAAATGAAGGCTCAGTGATTACCGATTTCCAAAATTTTTGGAAACTAGCATAACACCTATCATCTCATAGTTTAGCTGTGTTCAGGAGCTTAAGGGGCAAAAGCTAAACCAAAGTTGGTCAGCTCATTTCTGACTGTCAACTAATTTAATCAATACAAGTAATCAACACTACAAGAACACCAACAACAAAGATTAAAAACAATAACAAGATTGGCAAAGGAAAAATATAAGAAGGTGAAAGTAAAAATGAAACAGAACATCTACCTGATAAGCACAATGAAATCCATTTTTGTAGCTTCCAATTTTTATAGATTCTTGTTGCAACATGAGACGGGTTTTAACCATGTCCACTGGTGCAGTTATAAACGTACTCACTATACCTGCAACTGTACTTGAGCTTCATGCAGTAACAATACAATTAGACACCAATGAAACCAACAATGAAACAGAAAAAAAGAGAATTGCATACTTGAGATATAATAATATGATAAGAGGGCTGATTATGCATGTCATAACGACATTCATTTCTGGATTAAATGGTGTCAATCTAAAATAACACAAGGCTATGTGCCACATTAACCACTTTATGGGGAAATCTAGTAACACAACAAGATACCATTGGATATTATACAAATACTTTGTAAGTAGTACATTAATATAATCCAAAAACTCCCTCAGTAAATACTTCATTAAATAACTAATAATGCACAACATTTACTCATTACATGGAGTAGACCTTGGACATCTTTGGCTCACTTCTGGCTTTTCTTTATGCACTAGAAATTATTTTAGGTGAATGTATTAGAGTTATAATTACTATTTATATGATTTGTAGGGTCTTTCTATCCGATTTTCACCAACATTTTGTGATCTACCATCTTTTAAGGTTTAAAGGTACACTCTGCTTTTCAAACTCTACATCTAACTTCAAAATAATTTGCATTAATTGAAGTATCTGAAAAGAAAGCCATGAATAGTGCCATACATCAGATGTAGATGAAATCCTTCTTCAAGAGGTGTCCGCGTCATCAAAATCTGCATTAGCAAAAAAATAGAAAAAACAATTTTAATGGCAAAAAGACAGAATGGAAAAAAAAAAGTTTTGTTTAGGCAATATAATATGAATTAACTGTTTAGAAACTGTGGAAATTACTTCGTGGATATTCAAAGTGAAAAATAGCATGCTTAGAACTTGACCCGCTTGGATTCATCATATGTTGCAAGCTGTGAGGCAGTCAAAGCAGCAGCTCTCGCCATAGCAGGACCCACCCCCTTCCACAGAGCTGTAATTCCTTCTTCAGAAATAAGTCTACGCATTTCAGCAATTGGTCCTCCTTGTCTCAAGGTGGAATTCATCTGCAACCGCACCTGATGAAAAAAAAAGATGGATCATGGATTCTCAAATCCAGTAATCAGATGGAAATATAAGAGAATCCTATCATCATGGCTTACCTTCAGAACTTCAGTTGGATTGGTCAGTGCAGTTGCAGTTGCACCAGCAAACGCTCCAGATGCAATCTTCAACAAGATATTGGTGGACCCAAATGCCCAATCACAAGCATTCTTTGAGGGCTCATACAAGCCTAAACGCAGACCGCCATACAAAACTGATCTCGTCAAGGCAGGTGTCAAACCCAGATACAAAGACTTTGGACCTTCATTTTTCAATAATTGAACAAATAATTGACCCTGTGCAATTCATTAATTAGCAAATCTCACAACAATAAAATCTGATAACCATATTATCATGATAAAACAAAACTAAGAGCTTGGGAAGATACCATTCCAGTCAAAGGTCCCCTCTGACCCGCAAGTTGCATTTGCAGCCTAACTTTGAGTACATCTGCATTCAAGGCATGATAAATTAATTACAAAAAAATTCAAGAACTCTTTTTTCTTTTCTTTTCTATTTCTTCTATTACAGATATAGAAATCTGTTTCAATCCACACCTTATGGTCTACATATCTTTACTTTGAAATCCTATTGTTTTCTGCCTCGTTATTTGTTAGTTCTTAAGAGTAAATACCAAGATAATGATCAGCTCAATTCCTTTCTTTTACACAAATCACATTATTCAAGAAGAAAATCTAAGTTCTTTCTCTAAGCACAAAGATCCACAGACTATTATACGACTTATGCTTAGAAAGTGAAGTCGAATATTTGCCAAATTGGATTTAAGCATATAGGCACATACATTATTAACTTCATTGTGTTCGTTGAAAGTCTCCCAACAAAGTTAGTAATGCCCTGCAGCGAGTTCACATCTTATACCAAAGCATAACTTTCCATGTGAGTTTTAATATACTTGCAGACAATCACAACAAAATCGAAATCCATTCCTCTTTGTGATTAAAAGTTTCCAGTAATATATATCTCCTACTACCCAGTTTCACCTTCGACATTTCTTCTCTGTTATTTATAACCCGAAACAACAATTTTACATTCAAATATACCGTATATCTCCGAATTAGATTTGACACATTTGTACGCATTGCATAACATGATAATGCCCTAAACCCTCAAAGTTTACCCCACCCATTAATACAATTCTAGCTTCAAAATCGCACAAATCCCATTGACATTTTCCAAGCAATCATAGCAAGATTACAAGCATACGTGTAATTTAAGTTAGCAACACATCCACAATTTCCATGTTTTTGCTAAACAAAAAATATATATATATATATATATTGTAAAAACAACTCAGTAATTGCAACAAGGAAAAAAAATGGAATAACCTAGAGGATGAGTGATAGCAGTCGCCATTGCAACAGCAAGTCCACTGGTACCAAAGTGATAAACAATATGCGACGTTGAGGTCGACCATTTCTGCTTCTCATCGAATTTCACTTTACCAGCCCCTGAATTTTCCAAATTTACACTTTCAATATCAAAAAGCAATTATAGATAACACATAACTAAAAGCGAGAAAGAAAAATATACGTAAAATACATGAATCGTAGATTTCAATTGGTTTTTCTTTGCCACAGTTGATCTAACATAAACAAATGGAAACATAACCTGAGAGAGAAGGATCGGCGCCCATTTTCGATTTCTTCGGACAATACGCTGACGGAGAAGTGAACGGGCGTTACAAAGAAGTTTGAATTGTGGTTAACTGTAGACTGTAAACTGCACTATTTTTAACTGTTTTTGTTACGCCAATGTTTATCAGCCACGTGTTAGATTGTTGGTCAAACGACTCTAAACAGGACTTTATTTTTTTTTGAAACTAAACAACACCTTAATTATTATTTTCTAATTGTTTAATTTATTATTTAACACCAAATTGTATTGACATACTTTTTTAACCTGTGTAAGATATACAATTTTTTATTAAAACAATACAATTTTATTTTATTTTTTTCATTTTAATCACAATTTTTTTTTTTTTAATTTATCCGTCATTCTTCTATTCGTTGATTTATTATCAACTATTAATCCAAAAAAAAAAAAAAAAGATTTATTATCAACTAATTTTTCATTCGTTGATTTACAAAATAACTTTTTATCGGACCTGTTACTTGTAATTGCTTTCTACCGTTGGATCTTATAACTTAACTCATATATCCTGACCGTCCAAACTCTCATATTGTTATAAACGGTAACGGCGCGCTTATTTCTAGATCCGCTTCTCCGTCTAATACCATCGATCTCTGTCCGTCACTCTGGGTTTTCTAGGGTTTTTGGTGGAGACACAGTTTCGGTTGTTGCTCTAGGGTTTTTGATCTGTACTCAGCTGTGAAGTGATCTCGGCGCTGCCATGCCTCGGTACGGCCTTTACGTTTGTTCATGTTTGTTTATCAATAAATTTGTGTCTTCTTCACGAAATCTGACGCATTTACTTGGTATGTTTTTGGTACTAATTTGCAGGTATTACTGTGATTATTGCGACACTTATTTGACTCACGATTCAGTAAAGTTCCTTTTTCTCTATAATTTCCCATTCAACTTTTTTTCATATTTTTTAAACCTTCGATTCTAATGTTGAATTTTATCTCTAACCTAATTCTAATCGGTATTTAAAGAGTAAATGATTAAATGTATTGCTATTGGTCATCACATTGAGCCAAAAAAAAAAAATATTGAAAATATTCATTGCCTGGATGCTAAGTGTTGATAGTTTCTTTGATTTTTGATTTTATTGAGTATTTTTGTCCGAATTCAATTATATGTTTATCGTGCTCAGTCTTACTCACACATTCAATTCAATGTTTAGGGATGCATATAAACTATTTGACTAGTCGAGATAACCTTTCATGAAATGTTACTGTACTAAAATACTAAGCATTGTGTTTTCTTTACTCTCATGATGCCGTGCCCTTTGCATATATTTCAAAATTATCAAGTATTGTTGCTAGTAATGTTATTTTTTCAAGTTGCTAGGTCAATCCGAGTGAACTCGTGTTTAACATACTCGTAGGACTTGAAAGTGGAAACATTGAACATCCATTAGAACTGACAATCTCATGTTATCTTTTTTCAGCCATCTGTTAGAAAACAGCACAATGCAGGCTACAAACACAAGGTAATGTAGACATGTGTCCTATCTCAGTAATGCACCACTTTATATATCTAAATGTTAATTCTTTTTCCTCATTCTGCCCATAACTTCAGGCAAATGTGAGAATTTATTATCAGCAATTTGAGGAACAACAAACCCAAAGTCTAATTGACCAGAGAATCAAGGAACACCTTGGCCAAACTGCAGCATTCCAGCAGGTTGGTGCTGCTTACAATCAGCATTTAATGGTTCAGAGGCCACGCCTTCCTGTTCTGCCAACTCCGGTTATGCCAATGCCAGGAGGTGCTCAGATGAATTCACCATTCTACCCAGGGATGAGACCACCTGTTATGCCAAGACCGATGCCTCCACCAGGTAAATTGGAATGGAATAACTTTATTTATTTGCCACACTCCATTCTGGTGCATGTATTGATCCTTGTGTGTTTGCATTTTGCATGTAAACACAGAGTTTGCAACTTGATTCTATTTCTGCCCACATCCTTGCTTATCGTTCTGGCAGATGTCTTGTTGGTGATCTGATGTATGGCTATTCCTGCTGTTGGTTGATGTCATAGTTCGGTAACAAATTTATATAGTGATGTAAGACTTATAGAATTTTCCTCTGCCCACATATTTAATTACTATCAGTGGTGACCATGTTTATGTTAATTTATCATTGAATCTCGCCAAATATCCATCAACATTATTGGTTCCATTAATCTATTGATGCCATCGGTCTAAATATTAGACATGGGCTGCTCTGTTTGTGAAGACTGAAAGCCCTCCCTTTCTTTAATATATCTATGCATTTGCATTCCATCCTAGGCTTCTGTGTGAGACTTATGTCCAGAAAAGACTGATGCTGCATTTTTTTTTTTTTCCATTTGTCTTATTTAATGCTGGTATTATCCAGTGATAATATTAGAACTGTTCATGCATATAATCTTATCCCATTGCAGCATTTTTTAATGAATGAATTGAATCATTCTCATTGTCTCCGCAGGTTATATGCATGCTCCAGGCATGCCACCAATGATGGCACCACCTGGTGCTCCTCCCGCACCTGGTCAATTAAATGGTCTCCCAAGACCTCCTGCAGTGATGAATCCCACGGCAGCTCCTGGTAATACTGCACCGCCTGTTTCATCTAGTGGAGCCCCCTCCATGCCTACACCTTCTGCATATCAAGCCAATCCAACAAGTGGAGGCTTTGACAGTTACAATGTCAATGCCCAAGCTCCCGAGGCTAATCATTAGAGTTGTTTAGAGCAAACCAGCAAAATCACTTTAACAGTGATGCTTATGTTGAATCTTTTTCGTTGCCATGCATCATCTTGGATACTTCGGTATGTAATGTGCTTTGAGTGCTTGGCATGCCTTGTTGAATGCAGAATAGTTGTGTAGTTATTTATATTGTAAACGTTGATCAAATATTATGGAAACCATGTAATTTTTGCTGGAAGGTTGCCAGGAGTTTATATTCAATAGTAAGTTGTGTACATCATGGCAGAACTTGGATTGCAATGGGCAGTCAGAACTAATAGAAGCAAAGTGATAAAGCTAATGGAACCCAATGTGAGTTTGGTTGGCTTCACTTAGTACCTATGTCGAAGTTGAATAACACATTTAATTTAGTTTCATATCTCATGGATAGGTATTTTGGGTTGAATCTTAGTTCTTTTAAGTACTGAAGGTCACTTTTAATGTTTATTTCTTGGTCAGTTTTGAGGAGTTTTACTGGCAATTAATGTTTATTTCTTAGTCCTTTTTTGTATTGTGCTGCCGTTGTTTCCTTTTTAGGATAAAACTTGATGAGCCATTGCCTTTTGTAGCATAAGGATTGAATTTTAGGAGATGTAAAATTGTGTTTGTATGGGAAATTAGACTTGTATTTTCTATTTAGTTGAAGGTGGAAATGCTGGAGATAAAATGATCCAAGCATTTTTGCACAGTTGGAAGAAATAACTAAAATGTTTTTCTTTTTTTGATAAAGAAATAACTGATATGTTGATTAAGCTTATGCTTGGTAATTTTACTGCGATATTGTTACCTACCTTCAAAATGACTAGTTTGTTAGTGGAGAGCTTTAAGACTTGAGAGGGACTGGATTGACTCACTGTTGGATCTCACTTATCACTTATCAGCCTTTGAATGAATGACTCATTGCTGTAACAAACTAAACCATGTATGCAGTAAAAAAAGATGTTGGAGTGAATTCTAGCCAATTTTATTCAACCAATTGCATCCCAACAATACATCATAGCAACTACAGATGGTGTATGTTGTACAGGACCTTCGAATGCTTTGTTCTTTCCGCATTACTAACAAAATGTAGTTAAAACAAAATGGCTAGTATTCAACGTTGTGCACCTTTTCTTTACAAACTTTTGCCTCCCTTTCGGGATCTTGTGCTGGGTCGATTCCTCCTGGCTTGACTCTTGAAGAGCTGATGTCTGTCAGTAAGATAAACTCAAAACATATATTAGAGAAACAAGCAGTTGATGAACTTAATAGAAGAGAAGCATCTACCTACATATGTGCAAAACAAGTGCCATCAACTAGGAAATTGGCGTCTTTTGCTATTAATGTGATATTAGAATCCATTTCTACGCCCATCTTGCATATGCACACTAAAACAGTTTGTTGCGTAAACTTGTTTCTTACTTTTTCATGCATATATTGCTGTTCTTACTATGCTGTTACTGACCTCTCAAATTCCAATTTCTGGATTACTATTCCATTCAGTAGAAGTTCTGAACTATAAGCTGCTAGTCCTGTATTAAGAGTAGACCAAAATGATCACTACAACATTGAATGACTTTTTTTTTATAGAAAGAAAAACTATCGAGAGATCTACACCTTGATCAAGGAAAGGAACACAGATTGCATGATCTTCTTCACAAGAGAGAATCAATAGATCATCTTGGATCTTTTGGTCCTTTACTGTAGGTATCTGACTTCTCTCCACTACCTAGGTAGTATTTCATCATAAACTCAGCAATCCGTTTACAGAAAAAAGGGAAAAAAAAGGAGAATAAGACATCATAGACAGTTTAATGATGTCAAACTTAATGAGCTATATTGTTGCTACTGCGGATGAACAAGTAGCCGATAAATCACAAGTTTAGGCAGACACACAAACCTGGCCATGAACTAACTTGACCAAGCTAGTAATCATTTCTTTATGAGGTTTTATATTCGGGGTGATGAAGACTGTTTGACCCTGACAAAGAGACATAAGACATCAGCGCATAGAAACACCTTAATAAGGTGATATTCAAGTCGATATCAAAGTAGAAGCAAGCAGAAATGGATATCTGGTTTACGCTAAGTTGACAAAACCTTAAAACAATCACCTTTAACAGTGGATGCTGGCTTGCACGAGCTAAGGAAACTGGCATGCTAAAGCCAATTTCTTTTTCCTTTTTGGCATCCCTCAAGATGTAATTTTTCTTATCTATTAAGCAGCTTGCTTGTCCGCAGCTATCAAGCCATAAAGGAGTCACCACTGGTTTGGCTAGAGCAATGGCTTCCAACATATTCCTTGTACGCACAAATCTATCTGCTATAAAATGTGTGGCATCCATGGAACACGATGCAATGGAAATGCCCAGCCGTGCTGAGATCTGCTGGAACAAAAAGGAAATAGTAAAACATATATAATTTATAGGTGATTGTGCTGCTGATTGAAAAATGAAGAAAAGAATTACCTTTTTCTGCTGCTTGATTACATCATCATCCAAGTGCTGGCTAAACAAAACTTTAACATATGTTAAGTCTCTTCGTCTTCTCAAATCTTTCCAAGAGAAATCAGGTATTGATTCGGGAACTCCTCCCAATCTAATAAGCTCTTTTAAGAGGGAGGATTTTGGTAGATTTTTGTTGGATGGATGTTTGTACTTTTTAGAAGACATATTATTGGAAGATAATGTATTTGTACCTCTGGATTTGGTATTGTTAGTAGTGGTAATATACCCTGAACAAGGGGTCTCAACTTGCTTGTATGACGACCCTACAAACTTGTGGTTCTTTTCTACACCAAACAACACACAATCAATGCCATCTCTCTCGTCAGATTGCATAAATGCCTCAAGACTATCAAGCTCTCCGGGAGAGATTTTCTTACTCATGGTAGCAGATTCACAGTTCGAAATGACAACTTCTAAATCCATTTTATCAAACTTCTTCCTTACATTATTTTCAGAAGAATGCTGAGATGGACTACCGGACAAAGACTGTGCATTCTTCTTCATATCTCTATTATAACGAGTGGATCTGTCATTGTCTTCTGTTGTTCTTTGATTTCCACTGATATTATTGGCTCCATTTGAACGGCTTTGCATCTTGCATAGTGTTCTTTTCCGTTTGGGATGGCTCCATATATCCATTTTCAAAAAACTGGTTGTAGCAGTTATCTCTTGGTAAGCTTGCTCTTTTTCACCCAATTTGCTGTTTCTAGATTCTGCCGATGAATTGTAATGCAATTCTGACCATCTTTCTCTGGCACTCACAGTTCTAGTTGGCTCAGCAGCTAATCTACTCCTCTTTCTTCTGTATCTAAGGATGCCATCCTCTGTCCTTCGTGCTGGGTTATCTGACTGATTATTGGTCCTTGTTGATGTGCCGCCTGCCAAGGACTGCCTAGTTCCTGCCTGTTCTTTGCCTAACGAGATACATTCGACTGAAATTGATGAATTCATATAATTTTCACTGTCATTGTTCCCCCCCACAGTTCCATCGATCCGTCTTTGCACAATAGGCCTAGGAGGTCTTCTTTCTGAACTTACAATGACATTCCTTTGATGACACTGTCCTGTGATCAGTGACTTTCCCCTTTTCACTCTTGTCATTGTTGCCAACTCAGAGTCACAAGGATCTACCTTCTGAATATTAGAGTTCTTGCCATATTTTCTAGCAGAACGCTTTCCTCGCTTTGACTTTCTTGCAATGCCTCCTAAACTCTTTTGAATCAAATTATGTTCTGGATGAGCTTCTCCCATTATTACACTTTTTGGTGAGTTCTCAGTGGCATTGGTTGAACCTTGAAAAACGTCAAAAGCAACACAGCCAGCACTTGGCCCGAATGATAATGCTTCCATGGCTTCTGCAGCTATTTGAGTGTTAAATCCTATATCATACATTTCTGCTGCTTCTCTATCGATACCATCAGTGTTCAACTGATACTTCGATGATTCTGCAGGCAAGTCCTCATTGGTTTCCTTGACAGAATTATTTGTGAGATTCATTTTGCCTACTCGCTTTATCCCACAAGTCTCCTCTGCTGTATGCAGGGCCTTTTGACATCTTGTCTCAGATTGAAAAGAGGCTTCAATTCTCTTGCTGATAACATCATCCTTCACATGCTGATCACCATCAGTCCATTCAAAAATTCCAGTTTTTGAAATTGGAGTTCTACTTTTCAATCTCTTAACCAAAGTTTGAGGTCCCTTTGAACCGGACACAGGAGGAAATTTATCCCTGACATTCTTCATGACACCAATTCCTGGAGACAAGTCCGTGCTGTTAATTGACAAGAAATGGTCCACAAATTCAAGTGCATTGTCTTGGGATAATTGGTCAGGTTCCTGAGAGTCAACATAATTCAACTTTGCAAACTCATGATTGAGATCCTTTTGCTCATCTGTTCTCTCACATCCTTTGTTCCCTTCAAGTGAATGCAAGAGTAATATTAATTTTCAACAAACCCCTACTGATTGAGCACCCCTTTTGCACACACACAGGGAAAACAAATAAAAAGGAAACAAAAGACTAGAACTGAATCAAATTCTAATCTCAAATTCAAAAAAACGTACACTTACTTACCTACACCACATTGTTTATCAACAGATGCTGCTCTCCTCTTCGGCAAGTTTAATGTATTACCACCGGAAAACAGAATCGGAAACCCCACTGTTTTGTTTCTACAAATTCCTTCATCTTCACTATCAAGCACAACTTCCTCCTCATCCCCTGATGTTAGTTGGAGTCTCAAATCCTCAAAACAACCGGAGTCCTCCAACACCTGAGTCTCATCCAGTTTCTCCATCCGTGTCTCAGCCAAAGGACTATCAAGCACCATAGTATCTTCAAGCCGCTGGCACTCATTTTCATTTTCACCTATTTTTTCAACTCCTAAACAGACAATTATCATTAAACTCAACATCGCCTAGATATGAATATTGAAAAATCATTGTTCAAATCACATATAAGTATTTAAAATTCAAAACAAACTATCGTAACATAATAGTTTCTCTTGAACTCTCCATATAAAAAAAAAAATCTGGAAACTCATAGTTCATTCAGTGTCAATACAAAATGACTATCGAATCATTTCACCATCAATTTTTTAATTATTTTCAATTAGAAACAGAATCAAATGTGAAATAAAGAGGAAGTTGAATAAAATATTATTACCAGGAGATGATAACGAAGAGGTCGGAGAATAAGAGTGATGATCAGCCATTGAAGAAATTTGAGTTTCCTTCAACTGAACAAAAGGTTTTCTATTAGGTTGTATGATCGAGTGATGGAAAAATGGTATTTTTAGGTCATCTTTGATTAAAAAGAAACTACAAATTGAATAGTGATGGAACAGAGTAGTGATCGATGACAAGCGAAACCGAAGGCGTAAACAAAATTTATTAAAAAATTTGTTTTTTGGGGGGAACGAAAATGATCGAGTGGGAAAACGAAGCGAAAACTTCCTTGGCACGTTTTATAGGGAAACTAATTTATTAGTTAATAAATTCTTAAACTTTGTCCCAGGCTTTCGTGTGGGCATTTGGTCTAGTGGTATGATTCTCGCTTAGGGTGCGAGAGGTCCCGAGTTCAATTCTCGGAATGCCCCAATCTTTGATTTTCCCTTCTTAACTTGTGACGACGAATTACTCTTTTTTTCAGCAAAAAATTGTAAGAGAATGACAAGTTTACCCTCTCAAAAAAATGAATATAATTGAAAATATATAAATGGGGCATTCCGAGAATTGAACTCGGGACCTCTCGCACCCTAAGCGAGAATCATACCACTAGACCAAATGCCCTTGTTGGAAGTAAAAGTAAAAGTATATTATAGAATCCATCCGATATAAATGCAACTGCTTGGCAGTACTCCTTATGGAAATTGCATTGTCATCTGCTCTTCTTACTTGCAAGGATTGCATTGTTTCTGCTGTATGTAAGAATGATAAAATGGATATATATATATTGTACTATAGCTGATGCATGACTGGTATATCAGCATGAATAAACTCATGATCTTAGAGTGGACTTCAACAAAGTCAGAGATGCAACTTAAGATAAAAATTATTCAAATTTTTTATTAATTGGGTTATAGGATTTTTCATCTTTCAAACTTCACCTTATTGATTCTAGCATATGTGATTTTTCAATGGATGGTAGATGGGACTGGCTAGCATTGGTTTATGCTAGATTGGCTCTCAACAATTCAGTTCATATTCATAACCTTCTTTTGTTGAAAAAAAAGTTTTAATTCCAATAGTTAGTTTCATGAAGTTTTACCTTTTAAGATCACAATTTTTTGCATCAAATCAAAAATTATCAGAAGTTTAGTACTCTTATTTGACTTGCATAACACTTTCCGAGTTTATTGGTATAATTCTTGATGGCTGATTCATCATTTATTTTTGACCGATCTTTATTTCCTATTCTTTTTATTTTTAATTAATATAATATTTAGTTAAGAATTTTTTTTAAAAAAAAATCCGTAACTTATTTGGTAATTTCCCTATATACAATCAATCAAATCCAATCCAACTCTAATCCAATACAATATACCAAATATGGTCAATTAACCAATGGACAATGATCCTCTTCTCACCTCACCTCACCTCATTTAATCTTATAACATATAAGTATTGTAAATTCTTGGATGAGGTGAGGTGAGGTGAGAATCCTTATCCCTACAGTTAAGTTTTGACTTGAAATGGCAAATTCTTCGATTGCATATTTGCATAGTGGGAAGGCATCTATTCATCCAACATCTACAAGACTACAAGGCATCTATGCCTATCCAGCTATGTACAATTTGTTCTGCCAGCCAAGCATCCCAATTATATAATAATATAAATATATGTATATATATATATTGTCATTTGGCTATGTTTTAACGACTACTAGGCTGAAGCTGAAGTAGTTGCCATACCTTTCGCAGTCTGTGCTTGTATCTGTACTCAAGATGCTGAGGATTGGATTATGGTCTGTTTCTCTTTTCTTCAATCTTTACACAACTTCTCTTATATTCTCTTTTCGTTTCCTTGTTTTTCAGATGACCAATTTAACAAGAGAACTTGTTTTTTACTGAATAAATTAATTTACAAGGTTATTCATGTTTTTGTTATGCAAACAGTAAAAATATCTCCATTTCAAGAGCTGTAGTTGCTGCTGGGAGGTTCAACAGGAGATTTTCCACAGAGACCGGAAGGTATATATGTATATGCCTTGGCATCAAAGTGATCAGATACTTGGTTGCTTCTTGTATATTTAGTTAATTATAATTGTTGTGTTATATGTTGTTACAAATAAAAGAAAACTAGAAGGAAAAGTAGCGCTGATCACTGGAGCAGCAAGTGGAATTGGGAAAAAAACTGCTGCAGAATTTATCAGCAATGGTGCCAGAGTTGTTATTGCCGATATTCAACACCAACTTGGGCAAGAAACTGCTAAACAACTTGGACCCAATGCATCCTTTATTGCCTGTGACGTTACAAAAGAATCAGACGTCTCCAATGCTGTTGATTTCACCGTCTCTGAATACAACCAACTCGACATCATGTACAACAATGCAGGGATGATATGCGAAACATCCCCAAGTGTCGCGGACCTTGACTTTGAAGTTTTCGACAAAGTTATGGGCGTCAATGTGCGTGGAGCTTTGGCAGGGATCAAACATTCATCGCGAGTGATGATCCCGCGTAGAAGTGGTTCAATTCTATGTACATCCAGTGTCTCAGGGGTGATGGGTGGGCTAGCAGGGCCTTCATATTCAGTGTCAAAGTCAGCTATTATAGGAATTGTGAGGTCTGTGGCAGCTGAGCTTTGCAGCTATGGAATTCGGATCAATTGCATATCACCATTTGCCATTCTGACTCCACTTTTAATGGAAGAATTGCATCGGATTTATCCTGGTGTCGATGATGCGCAGCTTGTCAAGATCACACAGAATACTGGGGCGTTACAGGGAGCAAATTGTGAAGCCATTGATGTAGCTAATGCCGCACTCTATCTAGCATCAGATGATGCTAAGTATGTTAGTGGCCATAATTTGGTTGTTGATGGAGGCTTTACAACATTTAAGACTCTGGCACTCCCTGCCCCTGATAGCCTGTAATGGACAGTATTTTTGGTTATTTTTTATTTCTCTCAAAAGCCAAAATGACTAAGCCTTAATATATTGATATAAAAAATAATTTTGACCCCAATATTTTCTCTGAAACACAAATTTATTTCCTTAACCAAAAAGACTCCTCCTCTTGGTTGAATTTTCTTCGTGTATCAAATTCAATAGTATCTGCCGATAGTTTGAAAGAATAAACCCTAATTTCAGTTAAGTCAACATTATTCTCCTTCCATGCAAGTAATTATTTATAATTTGTTTCCATAATCACTACTCCGTCAAATATTACAGTTTCAATAACAAAATCAGTAGCATCCAATCCATGATGATATCAAAAATTTCTCAATGCCTTTGCTCTCCTCTTTATGAGTTGATTTATTCATCAATTGCATACATGTAACTTCAAGTGTTTCCCTAATAATGTAGCTACTTGTTCTGCAACAAAACTCACTCTGTTCTCACTCTGCTTC
Source organism: Acer campestre (assembly GCA_954870605.1). Classification (NCBI taxonomy): domain Eukaryota; kingdom Viridiplantae; phylum Streptophyta; class Magnoliopsida; order Sapindales; family Sapindaceae; genus Acer; species Acer campestre. The sequence continues at coordinate 12,871,460 of OX940802.1, read as the reverse complement.
TTTTTTTTCTTTTTCTTTTTTTTTTTCCTTTTTTTTTTAATTTATTGTTTTTACTTTCTTGCCATTTTTTTGTATGTTGTCAACCTTACAAAATTTATATTTTTGACTTATAATGTGGGATTTAAATTTTAAATATTGTTGTGGTGTAACAATTGATGTAAATAAGATAATTCCACTTTTAAGATTAGGAGGTTTTTTTTATCAAGGCAAATAGAATAGAAATCTTCGTCAACCTATCAAGATTCAAACCTGACACATTTTATATACCGTCCACTGTTGCCCATAAAGCCACAATAACTATGGGGAGACCTCTCTCTTTGACTTCTTCTGATTATGGAAGTAGACATTCAGACTGCGCTGTAGTGTTGGTTTCTCTACTTATTCATTGTGCCTGATAAATTGAATTGTTTTTGACTCGTTGTCAATGTATTCTATTGGTATTATAGATTCAACTAAACACATTTAAATCTAGGGTTTTATTGAAAACTAACCCATTTGAGAGGCCAAAATTGATATCTAACCCATTTTTGAAAAAATTGCACAACTAACTCTTTTGTGGCTGTTGAAAGACAATATTGCCCTTACTTACAAAATTTTCTCTTTTAACACATTATATCTCTTATTTCTTTTTTCATCACTTCTCCTCTCCCATTTGCAAGCATTTCATTCTTATTTCCTCATCCTCTCTCACGACCAAACCACTCCCATTCTTTTCCTTTCCATTTTTTTTTTCTTTTGTTCTCTCCTCCTTTGCAAGTAGAACTCCACCATTCACCAACTCCACAAGGTTTCCTTCCATTCAAGGTTTGAGGTGAGTTTTTTTTGACTTTTTTTTAAACTTTTGTACTTTATAATTGTCATCCATGTCCGAATTTTCTTGAATTTGTGTAATAAATCATGAGTCTTGGTTGAATTTGATGTTGTTGTTGTCAATTTAAAGTTTACAAGTTGAATTTTTAGTTTATTTGTTGATAAAATGTGGTATTTCTTTAGGTTTCCTTATTTTTAATTAAATGTGTATTATGGTTCTTTATTTTTGTGGAAATAGCTTACATAAGTGCAATAGAGCATGGGTCTTGGTTGAATTTGATGTTGTTGTGGTCAATTTAATGTTTACAAGTTGAATTTTTGTTGAATGTTGTTGATAAAATGTGGTATTTCTTTAGGTTTTCTTATTTTTAATTAAATGTGTATTAGAGTTCTTTATTTTTGTGGAAATAGCTTACATAAGTGCAATAGAGCATGAGTCTTGGTTGAATTTGATGTTGTTGTGGTTGATTTTCCATTATAGCATTGAATCTACACAATTGAAACAATTTTTTCGAATGTGTCCAGCACTGTTTTCCTAACGGTCGTTAAGAATTTCATAACCATCGTTAGGAATTCCTAACCTCTGTTAGGAATTCCTAACCTCTGTTAGGAATTTCCAACTATCGTTAGGAATTCCTAACAGTGTTTGGAATTCTCAACTGTCGTTAGAAATTCCTAACAGTGTTTGGAATTCTCAACTTATAGTTAGGAATTCCTAACGGCCGTTGGGAATTCCTAACATCTGTTGAGAATTCCTAACGGCAGTTGAGAATTCCTAACGGTTGTTAAGAATTCCTAATGGCAGTTGGAAATTCCTAACGGCCGTTGAGAATTCCTAACGGCAGTTGGGAATTCCTAATAATATCCGTATTTCGAAACAGTGTTTGGATTCATAGTATTTTGTAGATTTAATGTACCATGAATTTATAATATCTGTTTAGAAATTTAATTATAAGTTTCTACTGAATTTGAAAGGTGGGTGGCATGGATAAAGTCCGGTTTGTTGTTTTATATGGCGGTGAATGGAGTAACAATGGTGGAAAGTTCAAATATCAATTTGGAATGTGTAAAGTAATTTCGGTTTCAAGGGAAACGACATATCAGTCATTACATGATATCATATCTCGTCTTGTTGAAGCCAATCCAAGCGAGTCGTCCATCAAAATGAAGTTCATCTTTAATTCACCCGAGGTTTTAGCACCATTTGAAGTTTTGAATGATGATGATGTGCAAGTATTTTTGTGTGAAAATTCCGATGTAAATACAAGAACCTCTTTATGTGTCACTATAGAACGGAAAAGGAGAATAATTCTAAACACACAAGTTCTTGACAATGAATTTGTGAACGAAGACATTGCCAATGGAGTTGGTCTTGATAATATACATGAAAGTCTATCAAGTCCAAATGATTTTCAGAATGCGAATGTATTTTCTATTGGGGTGGACAATGATGATGAAGCTAGAAATAGTCGTCCATCAACCTCAGAGGTACCCTCAGGAAGATCAAGGGTTGCGAGTTCTCAAGAAATTAGGATAAAATCATCAACAATACATGGAAGTTACACATCCTTGGAGAGTGTAGTCAATAATGTTAAAGAAGTTGGGGTTGGTGATTTATTTCCAAGTAAGGAAGAGTTACAAATGAAGATGCAATTGTTGTCAATTGCTAATCATTTTCAGTTCAAAGTGAAGAAATCCACCAAGATTTTGTTGGTTATGTCTTGCATTGTCGAAGATTGCAAATGGTGTGTCCGTGCAACAAAGCTTAATGATTGTGAATCATTTCGTGTACGAAAATATTCGCCCGATCACACATGCTCTCTTGACGCCCTCCACTTTGATCATCGACAAGCAAGTAGCAAATTGATTGGACATTGCATAAAATCAAAGTTTGAGGGAACTTCACAGTCTTATAGACCGAACGACATAATTGATGATATGAAAAAGCAGTGTGAAATGACTTTGGGTTATAATAAAGCATGGAGGGCTAGAGAGATTGCCTTGGGTTTAGCTAGAGGTTCACCAGATGAGTCATTCACTATTCTTCCTTCATATTGTCACATGCTTGAAATGAAAAATCCAGGGACGGTCACATTCATTGACACTGACGCTTTAAATCGCTTCAAGTATTTTTTTATGGCATTAGGACCTTCCATTGAAGGGTTTAAAAGTTGTATTCGTCCAGTGGTTGCTGTTGATGGAACTTTCTTGAAATGCAAGCATCAGGGTACCTTGTTTATTGCAACAAGTTTGGATGGAAATAACCAAGTATACCCATTGGCCTTTGGTATTGGTGATTCAGAAAACGACCAATCATGGCATTGGTTTTTTACAAAGTTACATGGGTTGATTGGTGAAATTAGTGATCTTGTATTTATCTCTGACCGAAACTCAAGCATTGCAAAGGCAGTTGCAGATGTGTTCCCTAATTCACTGCATGGCATATGTATGTATCACCTTGGTCAAAACATGAAGGCAAAATTTAAAGGTGTTGAAATCCATGATATATTTTACAAGTGTTCAAAAGCTTATCGTGTTGTTGAGTTTAATCAGATTATGCATCAAATAAGGGGTATAGATGCGAGTGTTGCACAATTTTTGAATGAGGCAGATCCTACAAAGTGGGCTAGAAGTCACTTTGACGGAAGAAGATATTGCATAATGACAACGAACATTGCAGAGTGTTTGAATGGCATTTTAAAGGATGCACGAGAGCTGCCGATCACAAAATTAGTTGAACATATACGTGGTTTACTACAAAAGTGGTTTTGGGAAAGACGTGAAGCTGCTGCAAAAATGAGTACTCCAATGACAAAGTGGGCCGAAAAAAGGCTACGTCGTAGGAGTAATAAATCACGTTGTTATCGTGTGCATCCTATCAATCTATACCAACACCATGTCGTTAACGGATACTTAAATGAGTTTGTTAACTTAATTGAGAAGACTTGTACTTGCCGAAAATTTCAGTTGGACCAACTCCCTTGTAGACATGCACTTGCTGCTTGTAACCTTCGTCGTTCTTCATGTTATGATTTTTGCTCCCATTATTACCACAATGAAACATTGGCTATAGCTTATGGTAGTTCCATTTACCCCGTTGGGCCTATGGAAGAGTGGGATGTTCCCGATGATGTACAAACTCGTGTTGTTCTACCCCCAAAAGGCCGCAAACCTCGCCGGCGTCCGGCAAAAAAACGCAAGCCATCGAAAGGTGAAGAAATTGTACAACGGAAGTGTGGTAGATGCGGAGGAATAAGGCACAATAGGCAGAAATGTAAGGCACCAATTCCTTTATCCGATCAAAATGGAAACCCTTAAGGTATAATAAACATGTTTTGTATTGTAGTTGACAGTTGTTGATAGTTGCTATTTAATTTTGTGAAATGATTAAATATGTTGATCATGTATTTTAATGTTATATCATTTATTTTTCCTATTAATTTTACATGTTTATTTGTAGGTGGCTGGATGGCACGGGACGTTGGTTATGTAGTATTTAAAGGTTACAGACCAGGTGTTTATGAATCATGGAATGAGTGCGAAGCACAAATCAATGGCTTTGATGGAAGTTTTGTGAAGTCCTACAACTCCCTATCGGAGGCATATAAGGTGTATGTTTTATACCCTCCTCGATGGAATAAGGAGCGTGTATGCAATCTAGTTGTTACCAAAACCATATCTCATGAAAACAAGTGGTTCCCATACGTGATAGGTTCACTTATGAGAGTCGTTGTGGCTATTGTTGTTGTTTTTATGCTCCGTTAAATGCTAATGTATTTATTTGTTGTGTAATGCAAGTGTTGTGTAAAATATTTCACACTATTTTATACGCACCTATTTATGGATCTAATTGGTTGTTGTTATGAATTTAATTACTATGAAGCTTGTTCATGGAATTTATTATGCAGCTTTTTAGGGATTTAAGTGTTGTAGACAGTGTTGTTAAGAAGGTTGTTGTTATGTATTTATTTTTGTAAACAGAATTTGTTATGACAGGTTGGTGACAGAATATGTTATGAAGCTTCTTGTTATGGATTGAACTTGTTAACAGTGTTGTTATATGTGGAATGCCCAACTGGTGTTAGGAAATTCCTAACTACAGTTAGGTAATTCCTAACATGTATTAGGAAATTCCTAACAAAAGTTAGTTCCTAACTTTTGTTAGAAATTCATGACATCAGTTGGAAATTCAAACTAGTTTTATATGTAGCTTTTATGGATTTCATTGCTTATTGCTATGGATTCGTTATGACATGTTGTTGACAGAATATGTTATGAAGCTTCTTGTTATGGATTGAACTTGTTAACAGTGTTGTTATATGTGGAATGCCCAACTGGTGTTAGGAAATTCCTAACTACAGTTAGGTAATTCCTAACATGTATTAGAAAATTCCTAACACAAGTTATGACTTCCCAACTGTAGTTAGAAATTCATGACATCGGTTGGAAATTCAAACTAGTTTTATATGTAGCTTTTATGGATTTCATTGCTTATTGCTATGGATTCGTTATGATATGTTGTTGACAGAATATGTTATGAAGCTTCTTGTTATGGATTGAACTTGTTACATAAGTTGGAGCTCCAAAGTTACTCAATATAGATAGAAAAACTCATTGTTTGTGCTTTTATTTCCTTTAAAATTATAACAAATTATTAATTTTGACGGGAAACTTGTGCATACTAAGGGTCATTTATTATGTATTTTGTTCCATAAAGATGAAGAAACATTTTAGATTGTTTTTTTATTTTTTTATTATTATTAATTTTTTTTTTTTTATGTTCTTTGTGAGTTTTGAGAGGTTGCAGATGTGTGGGAAGGAATGTTTTTGCTCATGTGCTGAAATGGAGCGCGAAAAGACCAAGAATTTTTCATTGCAAATTTCCAGTTTTCGTCAAAGTGTATCACGAAAGGCAAACGTGCGTATCACGTAGAACCGTGAGAAATCAAAAGGGCAGATTCTGCCAACTTTCGCTATTGGCTTCGTTAGAGTGTACCACAACGAATAGCGAAATTGTGAGAGTAGAGAATCTGCCAACTTTCGCTATTGGCTTCGTTAGACTGTACCACGACGAATAGCGTCTTTGCTGAAGTGAAGCCTCTGCCAACTTTCGCTGTTGGTGTCGTTAGAGTGTACCCCGATAGAGAAAAGAGGTACTGAAAAAAATTATTAATAAAAAAAATAATAATAATAATAAAATAAAAAATAAAAATAAAAAAAACAAAAAAACATTTTGTGCCCAAGTTTATAAGGTTTGTCTAAACACTGTTTTGAATAGTTACATATCTTTCATTTTTTTCAAAATCTCTCTCACTCTAAAGACACCAAGTGCTCTCCTTCTCTCTCTATCGTTCAAGGCTGGATCCAACGCTTTAAGGTAAGTAAATTTCGCCCAAAATTCTCTCATCTCATCATCTAATCACTTCTTAGCCTCTTCTCTTCTTGATATAAACAAAATTTGACATGGATTGATGAAGATTTTGTAGGCTAGGGTTCCGAAAATTGGGGTTTTTAGTATGAACTTGCTTTGGGTAGTGTTCTTGAGTTATCAAAGCATGATTTGTGGAGAGAATGAATGGAATTTCGTTTCTTTTACCATGGATTGCCATGAATTTTGTTCTTGTATAATTCACTTGGAAAAATTTCCACTTTTATTTTGATTTTTGTTAGAATTTCGAAATTTTGATCTTTAAATGTTATGCATGCAAGTGATTTTGTTTTATTATAACTTGTGTTTTAAAGGTTTTTTTATTTTTATTAGTATAATTTGTGGAATGTCTCTGATTTTTGGGTTTCTTGACAATAAGTTGCTTGTTTCTTTAGAATAGTTGGTTGTGGTTCTTTTGTTGAGATGATTATTTAAGCATAAATATATATATAGTTGTTATATATATTAATAAACTAATTAATTTAGCATTAAACGTTTTGCTTGGCAATGTTTTGATTGACTTTTGTTTTGAACACCTGTTGTCAGGCGGTAGTGTAGAGTTTTTGTTAGATATTTAAGGGTGGTGATATTTTTTGTGTGATTAGTTATTTTTCCAGCAGAAGCATCATCAAGGAAAATGGCCAAGACTAGGGGACTGAAACGGAAAACTACTCCAGCTGGCAAGAGGAAAAGGGGTGATACTTCGCAGCGTCCCTCAATTTGCATCCGAAACCGTGAGTACAAGAGAAGAATGGAGAAGTTGGCTGGGCAGAAAGTCATTTTTGAAAGGGGGATTTACTTAGATGATTTTAGGAACACCCCCATTCCAGAAATTGTAGAGAAACGGAGATGGCAGAACTTTATCAGAGCCTCGGGAACAGCAAATATGTCTTTAGTAAAGGAGTTCTACGCAAGTATGAATCCAGAGGAAGTGCGTAATGGTAGAACTGTTTTGGTGAGAGACCATGAATTTCAGATTACGGCGGAAAAGATAAACGCCCATTTTAATACGCCTAATAATGTGGACCTCATAAAAGGATTTGCATTTTGTGAAGTGCCCAAGCTTCAGCAATTAAAGGAAATTAGAGGACCAGCAAATGGCAGATGGGAGGAGGGGTCAAATTTGCAGCAATCTCAGCTTCCTTAGTGGCTGGGATTCATGAATGTGTTTCACTCTTACTCACTTGCGCCAATGCTGCATAAGACCACTATTTCAGAATTTCAAACGGACCTCCTTTACAGCTATGTCACAGGCACTAAGATAGATGTTGGTCAAGTAGTGTTGGGTGCCATTATAGAAGCTGGCAGGATCAGTTTTGCACCTGGATCGAAACCAAAACATATTATTTTTCTGGCCCTCATTTCTGCCCTTCTTAAGGAAGATGGAGTTGAAGACCTTTCCACTGATGAGTTGAAATCTAGCCCTATGGGAGACCTAAACCACAGATCGTGGACTGACGTGGTTAGCAAGACAAAGGGTAGACAGAAGAGAAAGACAACTGCCAAGGGTCAGTACAGTATAGCAAGATCAGATTCAGAGCCCGAGTTCAATTTTGAGGGCTTGGATCCAGAGTCCGATGAGGAGGATACGGATTACGAGGCTAGTTCAGGGGGATCTAAGCTGGATCAGATTTTGGCGGTGGTTCAGTCGATCCAGGCTGAAGTGAGAGATCAGAGGCAGGATTCAGCTGAGTTGAGAAGGCATCTTGGTATGCCAGTTTTTCAGAGTTGAGCAGTTAAGTCTACATCAGGTATTTCCATGTCAGAAGCGCAGGCTGCTGAGAGGGCCGCGGAGGAGGCAGCCCGTTCGTTGAAGGGAAAGGCGAAAGTTTAGTGCTAGCTCGCCAAGCATTTCATGCATCTTTTGTCATTTTCAGCTTTTGTATAAATATATCATAGCTGATCTCTTTTTGTGTTTGCATGATTTCGCCCTGTATATATCTTAGTTCAGCTTTGGCCATGTTTTATTTTTATTTTAGGATGTTTTTAGTTTTTCCCTTTCTAAGCCTTTATTGTCCAATTTTCTGAATTAAATGTTAATAACATTGTGGACAATGTTGGTTTCGGTTTGGGGGTACAACCATTTCGGTTTAGTTGGTTTATTTTGATTTTGCCATGTGAAAAAGTGAATAATTTTATATTTTACTTTTCCAGCTCTAAGTCATTTTGGTGCAATTTTTGTGTAATTATTTCTGCCTCTCGAGTCAAATATTGAGCAGTTTAATTAGACGCTTTTGAGATTGTATTCATAAGTCGCCGTGGTTTCGTTTATCAATTTTTCCAGTTTCCGTCGAAGCGTACCACGCTAGGCAAAATGGTGTACCACGTTTTTGAAGACATTATGCACTGCCAACTTTCGTGGTTGGACGTTAAAGCGTACCACGTCCTGTACCACGTTTTTGAAGATATGATGCACTGCCAACTTTCGTGGTTGGACGTTAAAGCGTACCACGTCCTGTACCACATTTTTGAAGACATTATGCACTGCCAACTTTCGTGGTTGGACGTTAAAGCGTACCACGTCCTGTACCATATTTTTGAAAACATGATGCACTACCAACTTTCGTGGTTGGACGTTGAAGCGTACCACGTCATGTACCACGTTTTTAAAGACATGATGCACTGCCAACTTTCGTGGTTGGACGTTAAAGCGTACCACGTCAAGCCAATTTGTTATGAATTCCTCATATCTGTTATGAATTTCCTAATACATGTTATGAATTTCCTAACATTCGTTTTGAAATTCCTAACTGTAGTCAGAAATTTCATAACTCCCGTTTAGAAATTCCTAACTGTCGTTAGGAATTTCTTAACTCCCGTTTAGAAATTCCAACTGCAGATACAAACTCACGCCTTCTAACAAGAAACAAAAATACGGCCCCTGTAATTTCAGAACAAAAACAGCCCCTGTGTTCTTACAAGAAAACCATGCCTGTTGAAATTTATGTACTTTAAATAAAAAAAATAAAAAACAGACCCTACATTATCAAATGAAAAACATCCCCTGCATTGTAACAAAAAAAAACATGCTTTACACATCCATAAAAGGCATCAATTTCATAATTTCCACAACAAAAACAGCCCCTAAAATGAAGAAATACAGCCCTTGATGTCTAACAAAAAAATCATGTTTTCACATCCATACAAGGTAGAAATGTATGCATTTTATACACAAAAAAACAGCCCCTGCTTTCTAACAAAATAATCTTGCCTTCACATCCATAAAAGGCAGAAATGTAAGCGTTTTTTACACAACAAAAGACAGCCCCTGCTGTCTACCAAAATAATAATGCCTTCACATCCATACAAGGCAGAAATGTATGCATTTTATACACAAAAAAACAGCCCCTGCTTTCTAACAAAATAATCTTGCCTTCACATCCATAAAAGGCAGAAATGTAAGCGTTTTTTACACAACAAAAGACAGCCCCTGCTGTCTACCAAAATAATAATGCCTTCACATCCATAAAAGGCAGAAATCTAAGCATTTTTTACAGTAAAAAACAGCCCCTGCTTTCTAACAAAATAATCATGCCTTCACATCAATAAAAGGCAGAAATGTATGCATTTTTTGGATGTATAAAAAACAGCCCCTACATTAAAGAAAAACAGCCCCTACATTTTCAAAACAACCTCACATCCAAAGATAACAATTTCTCAATGTTCATAGGGCTCTTCTTGATCTCCAAAGATTCAAACATAATTGATGTCTGAAATATTATGCTTTTTCGGCTTGGACCGAGTCTATGGATTGACCGTGTACCAAATGCTCCACAAACTTGATGACAAAAACACCGCAATCACTCTTTTCCTGTTGCGGCACATTTGCACAATGCTCAACTAACCAAGGCGTTGTATCTTCCTTGTGGTCAAGTTCGGGCCTTTTTGAGAAAAAATCAATTTGGTGAAGCAATAGAGGAAGCAGAGTAGATAACGGTTCCATAAACTTTTCAAATTTCTTCCCTATGAAGTTTTCTTCAGAGTCATACACAATGATCTTCGGTGCAATGATGTCTATTTCAGCTAAGATCCAATGTTTGCTCTCATAATTCAAAGGGACATATACCTATAACATCGAAACATTTGGCAACATTATTGGTGCACTCATGAAAACAATTTAATTCATATAAAATAATCACTCCCTATCTCATAAATATTTATTAATCATATTATAAAAGTGTGAGAGTAACAATATTTATATTTATTAATCATATTATAAAAGTGTGACAGTTCTTTAGCAATCTTAAAAATGTTTATTCAAAGCATTCACACCACAAAAAACTTACCTTATCAGTTTCCACCCATGGAGTTGCAAACTTTGGTGATTTGCCATTTGCATAATCAAACAATTTCTCTCTGTCAGTCCACAAATCTTCTTTATTAAAATACCGTTTGAACCTTGCATCTATGATTTGCTGTTTTTTTATTTTGAAACATTAAAATTAACACGGTCAAGTTATTATTTCAATAGAGGACATCGTACATAGAAGACAAGATACAACTCATTTTTACCTGAAAAGGTACATCTGTCGTGGTGCAAATCTCCATTTTAGTGGTGGGAGAGTCAGATTTGACTTCACGAATCCAGTACAATGCAGAATCGATATACTGATAAAGAAAGTGAAGGTTTTAACTTAGGGTATAACAAGAAATACAAAAATCCTATGTTATGTTTCAACGTAATAAATACCTCGTCATTCAACCATTTGTCAGGCGTATAGAGGATTTTGAACCAAGCCCGAGTACCCTCACAAAGTGGTAGCTTTACAACATTCTTACTGAAATATTAAAAAAATCATTGTTAGATTCACACAGTGGCAATCGCAACCTATGTATTGGGTTGTTAGAACAAAATTAGGAACATAATATACCTGACATCTGTAGAATCGTCATCTTCTAACCATGATATGAATTTCTTCAACTCAGACTGCGGCAGCTTCGGAAATGGTTTGAATTTGATTAATTTTTTAGGCTTTTTTACTTCAGTGTCTGCGTAGGGAGACTTCAACACAGCAGTCTTTTTAGTGCGTCTCTTGGGAGGTATTACTGGATGCTGTTCGTAAACAACGATACTCCTCTCTGAGTTAACTGAAGTAGAAACTCCTTCGCATGCCGCCTTCTTTTTCATATCTACCATGGGGCTGATGATTTCAAGGGTTGTGTTGCATTTGTCCTCAACCTGTGAATGAACAAATAAAATCACCATAACACTATCAATATTCAGCTTCGACAATATTCACAAATTAGTTAATAAACAAATATAGAAAACCAACAATAGAAGCTTATGTAGAAATTGTTTATCACCTTCTCAGCAGGTGTGTTTTCTTCATCATCACTTAGATCATCCACATGCAACTGTGCTTCAAAGTGTTCCCGGACACCTTTTTCTGCACCCTTCCAAACATCCACATGGAATTGTTCTTCCACTATATCCAAGTCCACTTTCTCATCCAACTTCTCATCCACTTCCATATCATTCTCCATTTTTTCCTTGGAATATTCTTCATCTTTTGTGGGAGTTTGCCTTTCACCTCCTAATAAACTGATTATGAAATCCAGTTTCTTGTCCATTGCATCCATGCGCTTTCCAAGTGTATCTAATTTCCTCGTGTTTTCCTCATTGTTGGCTTTACAATCCTATAATTCATTTGAATATTGGATTATATTATTCGTATATACAATAAGTTAAAAAAACAAACAATGGACATTAAGTGTTAGCTCACCAGACAAATAGGTTTTGACTTTTGCTGGTGCCATGCAGATGCATATTCTGGACGCTTTTCTTCAAGCCCTTCATGTGCATCATTTTCAGACCCAATAGAGGCTCCCATCTCCTCTTCGCCTTCACCGTCGATCTTGGGTGGTTCAAATGCACATTCAGGGTTGAGAAAGAATTTCATGTACTCCTCTCCACTCTCTCGAGGAGTGGGTTGCAACTTCTTCAAAACCTGAGTCTGCCATAGATAAATAGTATCATGGGTTAGTGTGCATGAACTTCAATGTTTGAAATTAGTTTTATAATTACATTCTTTAAACTTACATTTTTTTTGTCTAACAACTTAATAACAGAAGCTGAGTCAGGCGTTCCGGGGGTAATCCAATTTACAATCCGCGGAAGTAAAGAACCTGATTTAACAGCAAACACAACTCCAACGGTAGGAATTGCCTCACACGCCCAAATCTAATTGTTAAAACCAAACTATCAATACAAGTAACAATTACAAATAAAAGCATTGCGTAGTTTACACTTTAGATGCACTAACCTGAAATGCATAAGGAAATCCATTCAATGGATATTGTTTGATACAATCCTTTTCCTTCTTGGCCTGACGCTTCCTTTTTTTCCTTGATTCTATCTCTGTCGAGGCTGTATGATACTGTTGAGACATTGTTTTCAAATTCCTCCGAAGACTGTTCAAGGTTGTCTCATAACATTTTCGACCCCACGGGTACTTGTTGAAGGTTTCTAAATCTTCCAACAGTTCAACATGCTGGGCCCCGATATGGACTTTCTGATCCTTGCCAAACAAAACTGTCTCTAAAAAATAAAGTAAAGCTAGCTTCACCATGTCTTTATCATTATCTGTAGAAGCAGCCTTGAACATTACCTCCAAAGTTTTGTTATTGAATCGTACTTCCCCATTCAACATCGACGACCGAAAACTCCCACTACCATCCCCTTCTTCCTTACTTAGCATTGGCGGTTCAGGGCCACATTCTAAACCCGTGATGAGGCAAAATTCTTGAATAGAAAACCTCAACGTCTTGCCACCTACCGCAAACCACATCTCAGATTTAGTAGGAGATTTTATTTGTCTAAGTAACAGATTATGTACCAGCTGCCCAAAAAATTTAAGGTTATCTATCTCTAGAAGTTTCCCTAAGCATGTTGTGCGGAAGAGGGATAGTTGCGTCTCTGTCAACTTTTCTTTAATGCATTTTACAGCAGTCGTTGATGAAGTGCTATTTATCTTCGCCGAGAAATGTTCTGCAGCCTTTACTAACAATTTCACCTCTTCTCCCATTTAATTCTCCTGAAATATAACATAAAACCATAAAATATTTATATCAGTACAAATTTTTTAACTGAATAAGCAATTGCAGGTGATATTTGTTACTGTAGTTTAGAATTAAAAAACGATGTTGGAAATTCCCAACAGCAATTGGGAATTCGTAACTGGTGTTGGAAATTTCAAACGGCAGTTAGGCATTCCAAATGACAGTTAGGAATTCTAAACAGCAGTTAGGAATTCCTAACGGTGTTAGGAATTTCCAAACTGTATTTAGGAATTTCTAACATCTGTTGGAAATTCCTAACTACAGTTTGGAAACTCCTAACACCAATTGGGAATTCCTAACTTCTGTTTAGAATTCCTAACTACCGTTTGGAATGCCTAACTACCATTTGGAATTCCAAAAACTGCAGTTAGGAATTTCCAACAGATGTTAGGAATTCCTAACTACAGTTTGGAAATTCCTAATATCAGTTGGAAATTCCCAACACCAGTTGGGAATACCTAACTGCCGTTTGGCATTGTCAACAGATGTTAAGAATTCCTAACGGGTGTTAGGAATTCCCAACACAAATTGGGAATTCCAAACTGATTTTAGGAATTCCTAACTATTATTGGGAATTTCTAACACTGATTGAGAATTCCTAACACCTGTTAAAAAACCAAAATGCAGTACTACCAAACCTAAGAGTACACAATAACACAACCACTATGAAATCCAATCCAACCATACAATGAGATGGCAAAAAAAGCCAAAACTACCAAACACTAAAACACTCAAGCATTGTTGTCATCACCAAACACCCCATACAACCATAACAATCACATTGTAAAAACACCAACCAATATACTTGTTATAATTTCAGGAACTTTGAACCCAAAAATATCGAAAACCAAACATCACAATACTTAATTTCAGGAACTTTGAAGTTTAGCGATCAATAGTAAGCCATCATATGCACTAACTTTGCAACCAAATAAATACATTCATACACATATGTAAATAAAATCAGGATCCAATTTGAGCATAATAGCCACAGATTATCCAATTAGCCATCATATGCACTAACTTTTTTTTCTTCACTTTTGATCATTTTAAACATCAATTATAGTGTTGACAATGGAGTGCACCTCCTCTACCATGTTAGTTGATGAGGTTTCAAATCCTACCGTATGCATTTTAATATATAAATATGTAATGCTTGATCGCGTATATAAGATTTGATTTCGATAAGTCCTAACAAACTTACCCATTTAGAATAAGATTTCAATATTGATCATGCAAAAATTTGGATTGATGAATAATATGTTACACTGAGCATCCTAATTACGCTTGCAAGTAAGACAGATTATAAACAATGAAATTAAGCTACCTAATCAACTTTCTCGATTTGTAACTTATTATTTTAATTTTATATTTCATCAAATGATCATCGATCCATCATCCACTCATCACAAAAGATGCATGTCAAGGCATTATTTGTAAAATTCTATTTTCAATTCAAAGTAGTAGAGATTTCTTCATGTAACTAGCTATTAGATTAAAGACGTGATGTGTGTACTGCACTCAAGTTCAGTTTTATAAATATATATTTCATTTGAAACAATCGATGTTTAGAATAGTACCCATATTCAAAAACTTGTGTCCTTGTTCACAAATTAGTGGGCAAGTAAAGCGAAATTTCCATGAATTCCATGAACTCATGAGTTGGGATGGATGAAACGTGGGGATGCGGAAAAATATGTATCAAGTTTTGCGTGTAAAGGTTGTACAATGAATATACATTAATTAGATCTAACAAAAAGCAAAATCAGTCAAGTCATCTAGGTTAAGAAAAAGGTACTCTAAGGGCCTAAACATAGGCATACCGCATACAACAAAAACAAAAGGTTACAACATAGATCCATACCAGTGATACGAACTATTGTTTCTCTTCCAGATAGGTCAGTAACATGCTGCAGTTGTCAAATAACTGAGCATGGTTAGATCCCAAGTAATATGAATTGAAAGAAACTACCTCAATACAACATACTTCCAGTTTTCATCCTTCCAGTTTTCATACTTACAAGGAAATGTGTAATTAAACGATGCAAAAATGTGTGCTACACCAAAAACATGCTCTCCTTCTCGTGTAGCACATTCTCTTCCTTTGGTTCCCTGACCTTTCTCCTTGACTACATAATTACCACCCAAAACAAAGAGAAGTTAAATTTTAAAACTCGTGTAGTCGTGTGCTAATAAAATCAGCTAATTCATTGTTATTATCCCCAGGAAAATTAATGTATGCAATAAGTCAGATAAGATCATTAGTTTTAAGAGCACAAAATTGTGAAGTTTCAAATTATATTTTCATTTTTTTTTTTAAAAAAAAAAAAGCCAACGATGGAACGAACACAACAAACCAACGCACCACCCAAATATTTATTATTAATTTGAGACAGATATCTAGCGGCTGAACTACGCCATTGTTGGCGTGAAAACACTTCTTTCATGGTTAAGATTCCATGGCACATTATTATTTTTTTCTTTTTACAAAACTTAATTATTACAGGACTTGCACACGTTGAACATGCAATCTCGATGACAAAAAATAATTATGCAATCTAACATGCAATTGCATGATTAATTTACAGTAGAAACCATACAAGTCAAATTCAATCTTAAATATCAAAGTGCTTTGGATTATAAAAAAGTCTCATCATTTGTGTAAAAAAAGAGTGCCGATGATTATTCTAAGCCATGTGTATGCAAAGGAGATTCATGTGCAGATTTTTTTTAATTTTTTTTTTACAATATCTATTAATTCTAGATCAAGTATTTAAAGCTTTTATCATTGGTAAGATTCATGTGCAAATTTACTATATATTTAATATACAAAATTAATTATTTATTTTATTATTATTTTTTTTGAACGGCAAAACTTTATACAAAAAGCCAACGACACACGAAAAGAGACCCCACACAGTCAAAAATCCACGACAGAGGCCGAACAACCTCTGTCGCCGAGCTTAGACAAGGCCACAAAACAAAGGGGGACAACCCCGCCCACCCCCCCCCCCCCAAAAAAAAAAAAAAAAAAAAGCTGCACAACAAAGAAGCAGCAAAAGACAGCAGAAGAAGCAACACATAACAGAGAAAAAGCAAACAACAAAAGAAAACACCTAACGCAACAGCAAAAACCACAACCCCACAGACGCAGACCAAAAACAGACCACCCCAGAAACGAGCAGCAAAACGAACCAGCACAAACCCAAGAAAACGGACCAGCTATCAGACCTCCCAAACAACATTAACACCCCCAAACGCAGAGCAACATTACGGATCTTATTTTATAATGTTATGTACGAAGAAGAGTGAGTTAACTATAATTTATTTCAGTTTATTACAATATGCACCTAATAAATGGTCTTTCGATAATTGGATTAAGTTCCAGAGATTAATACTATTCAAAAGCCCACCAATGAGATTGTTAGAATTTAACATTATAATAATTTACAAGTGCATTCTCAATCAAAAATCACTTTTTTTTTTGAAAAGGTTAATTTATTGAGGCCAAAAGCCAAAGCTCACAAAGAGCACACAACAAGCAGGCACAAGCCACCCGCAAAGCCAAACAACCAAAAGGAAACAACAAAAGACCACCCAAAGCGCAAAAAACAGCACAGCAACAAGCGACCCCAACAACAAAAACAAAGCAGAAACCGCACCAAAAGGCACGCAAAAAACCAAGAACAACAACAAACAGCAGCTACAAAGCGTAATGATTAGCTAGTAAACGAAGAAAGGTGTACAATGCACCATTCAAAACAAATGGTTCCTCTTCTAATAAGCAACCCAATTTTCCCAGAAACAGGCTCACCAACTCAGAACACAACCAGATATTCTCATCACTAAAATCCCCACCAACGATTTGCCTTAATAAACACAACAACAGACCATCAAACCCTACAGCCAAAACATCAATCATCTCCTTGGTAACCCATATCAACTGGTTCTTCGCAGAATCAACGAGTTTTACATACAATTCATTAACAATTCTAACAAGCAGACTCACAAACAAACCGTACCCATCAGTAACTTTAGCATGTAAATGCTTAATGTGAATTTTGGCAAAATGGGGTTCGCATAAAATCCCATAAAGAATAGCCCTATTTAGCTGCAAGTATTCTTGTTGGTTTGGGATAGTTAAAGGGAATGGGGGTCTCAGTTGTGGTTCCAGGGCCTCAAAGGATTGCCTCAGAGAAAGTTCATACTGGTTTTTGGCTTCGTGTGAAGCCTGTCGAATCATGATGACTCAGGAATAGCTATAATATCAAAACACCAGTCTTAATCAAACATCTAAATGCATCAACAACAAAACTTCAACTCTCACAGTCATTTCATCGAACATCTGACTTGCTACTAAAACGTTCAATTTCGAACAGAATCAATATATAATCCAATACCATACAACAACTTTTGGTTCCAATCACTAAAAAGCCAACCATAAATATAAATTGGGGACAGCAACCCCACAGAACCCAAAACACCCAAAAGATAGAAGAAAAGAAACCCGGGCCAACTCCAACTCAAGACACACTCCACCAAACCTCCTTCATGCCCAGCTGCATGATTCGAAACACCCATTACCACCATGATTCGAAAAAAAAAACAGCAAGAAAAGACTCTCTAGGACTGAAAACCACAGACACCGGACCCAATTCTTTCCCACGTACACATCAAACTCACAAAAAAAAAAAAAAAAAAATTAGGGTTCTAATTCAAATTAGGGATTTTTCAAAATACACAAATTGAAAAAAAAAATCCATGATAGATAGGTGGAATTATCAAACAACACCTCAAAAAAATTCAAAAATTGAAGAACCATTCACCTTATGTAGCGTCGTCGACTTCAAGCTTCAACGGAGTGTCGTCGTCGTCTTCAACCTTCCTCGTCGTTGTCGTATTCAACGGAGCGTTGTCGTTGTCGTTGTCTTCAAGCCTCCGTCCCGCCGTCGTCTTCAAACTTCGATAGAGAGGTTGGGGATTGAAGTCAGCCTTCCACCAAAGGAGGCTTGCACTGTGATTTATTGCAACATGAACCCAGCATTGTTTACAGAGGTTGGGGATTTGGTAGATTTTAGAGAGATTAGGGATTTGGAAGATTGTAGAGAGGTTTTGTCTTTAGAGATTAGGGATTTTGCAAATTTCAGAGGTGTTTTATCGATTTGAGAGACAGAGAAGAGATGTAATGTGTGTTATAATAGGAATGTAATTTTAAAATTTTAAAAGGGCAATATAGTCACAAAGGAGTCAGTTTTGCAAGTTTTTCAAAACTGAGTTAGATTTCAATTTTGGCCTCTCAAATGGGTTAGTTTTCAATAAAACCCTTAAATCTATTTGTTTTCAAAACTCTGTAAGATTTCATCTTGGTTAGTTAATGGAAGAGCTTGGGATTTCTGAATAGAAGACATTGCTTCTATTGCTTTAGAACCTTCATTCATGTACAATATTTTCAGGCTTTGAGCTGATTTGTATGGCATAGGAACATATCAATTGTTTGTTTATGTGTTATGTCTTCCTTTTGTATGGAGTTTTCTTACATTTTCTGCAGCTATTATATTTTCATAAAAAGTTGTTTTAGCAGGATTGGACAGGGTAGCGCGGCAACAAGCTCGTGGGCTGATCTTCCTCCTGATCTCATACAATCAATTTCCAATCGTTTAGGCTTAATTGATCTTCTCAGCTTTCGCGGTGTCTGTCAAAACTGGAATTTGGCTTCTTTCACATCTTCAGCTGAGATTGAATCTTCATCATGTCACGAGCCATGGTTTCTACTCTACGATGGTGAAAATTCCCAGTACAGTTTGGTTAGTGAAGATGGCAAGAAGTACTTGATCAACATCCCGGAATTGAGTGGAGGAGCAACGTGCATTGGATCAAAAGAAGGGTGGATTCTTGTATATCAAGAAGGCTCGTTGTTCTTCTTTTGCCCCTTCTCTCGGTCTAAAATAGACCTTCCACAATTCCCATATTCGGTACTAAAGGATCGTGTTGCTGCAGCATTTTCGTCTTCTCCTACTTGCAAGGATTGCATTGTTTCCGTTGTATGTCAGAATGATGAAATGGATATTGTACTATATTCGCTCTCTCATGGAGCTGCTGCATGGACTGAGCGCAAACATTCTAACAAGTACTTCAAAAATGTCAAAGCTGCTGCTTACGCTAATGAAAAACTCTATGTTTTTGACGATTCTGATACATTACTGAGATTTAATCCTGAAGAAGATGTAAAGTGGGTAGGGCAAAATATAGTAGCCAGCGGAGGAACCCAACGGTCCGAACCTCTACCTCTTATTCGTAAAGTGAGCTGTTTAGAAGAGAAAAGCATAATCAAGAAGTTGGGGTTGCAAAATGATCATGTGTGGATTACTTCTTGCGGGACAATAGTACCAACTGATAGATTTCTCAAACTGTATTTCAATGAAAGCATTAGCAATTCTCAAGAATCTGAAAGCTGCCACTATAAAGGAGTATGGCTCACACCTCGGTTCCATCAAATTTCCCCATAATTCTTTCATTGAATTATAAAACTTATTTGCTCTTTTTTAAGTTAGATTCTTAGTACTTTGTTAGTAGTTTTGGTAGAGAACTTGCAAGAATTGACTTTATTGGATTTCATCTGAAATAAGTTTATTGGTTTTTATCAGTAGTCTTCTATGAACATTCCTTGATTGAACTTGGTGACAAATGAACCAAAATTCTGAGATTCATGCAATCCAACCATTTTAATTGAATTCTTGAAGCATTGCTAAGAATGGCATTGCATTCACATATTTGATCCTTGTGATTTGATTAAATTTAAACTTTTGTTGGTGAACTTCTGATAGAATTGTTACACAGCCATGGCATTGGAGGCTTGGAAATTTATACTGTTGTTGCCTACCAGGGATCCTTTCAGCTATAGCATTGGAGGCTTGGAAATTTAAATTTTAAATGGGCAGATATTAAATTTAGACCCAAAAGTCAAAACTAGCCTGAACCCAGAAGTGAAAGAGAATCATATCAAGTAAAAAATAAAAATAAAAAATAAAAAATAAAATAAAAAATTCTTGCTTAGATCTTCTTGTACCCATTCCTGTATACATCTTTGAAACCAAAAATCAGATTGAACAAATTGTGTTATTGCATCCCATTCAAGAAGGATTCTCTCATTATAGTTCAAATATTCTTAGAAGAAAATTGTTCATTTTTGCCAGGCAATTGATTCCATTCATTGCCTAATCTTAATTATTTGTACACAGTTAGAGCAAGGTAATTGCTTCCATGGACTGAGTTTAGAGAATGACCTTATTACCCTTGAAATTATTCAAGTTTTTCTTTAAGACCATCTCCAATGGATCTCTATTTTGTCAAAATGAAGATCCATTTCACTCCGACGATTCTTCAATTCACGTGGATCGAGAAATATCTAATTGGAGATTAAATTTTGATTTATTTTGATTAAATGAAGATCTATTTTGATTTATTTCCATATGATTTGATACTACAGTAGAACTCTTGTAAATTAATCTCTTATAAATTAATATCCTCTCTAAATTAATAAAAAATCTCGGTCCCGACTCGGGCCAGTGTAAAAAATTAATAAACCCCTCTATCGTGATAATTAATAATTTCTTTTTGAAACCTAGTGTAAAATTTCGGTCCCGATTGTCGCATAAATTAATAATTTCATAAAAGTACAAAATATATTATAAATTATTTAAGAACTAGAAAAGTATTTCAAGATGCTAGTTTGCACTAGGTCACCATGTTTGATATTTTTGACTTCATCTTTCATCTTTTTAATTATACACAAGAAGCTATTATCATTATTTTCTTTTTGTAGTCAAAAGGTTTCAATTAAATTTAGCATTTCAACAACGTAACCTTACTTGTAGAGATTTTAGGTACCTTATGATTATCGTCGTTTTTATCTATCTCAGCCACATCATCATTATTCTGTCTTGTGATATCATTGATAATAACCTCTTCAGTTGGAGAGTAACAAACTTCTTCAAATTTGGTGGTAGATAGTGCACTGCGATGTTCCTGAGTTGAATGTAATTATGTAGCTCTATAAGTGGTACATGGGCAGTGTATTTGTCAAGGAGAAGCAAACCTTTCGATTTGCTATGGGCAGTGCCATTGCGATTAGGAATCTTAAAAGAAGGAACTTCTCCTGAAGAAGAAAACCGACTAAACAAGGAATCCCAAAAATGAACCTTCCTTAAACAAGAAAACCGACTTCTATACGTTTTTTTTAAAGACAAAATAACACTTTACAATGTCAAACCCTTCAAATTAATAACCCCTCTAAATTAATACTCAAGGGTAGGTCCCAAGAATATTAATTTAGAGGGGTTCTACTGTACAATATTATGCATTTTTTTTAAGGGCAATATTGACACCTATAAATATGATTGTTCTAGATTTGTAACACCCCTAAACAGACACATGACACACGACACCTGCTAAATCGAAACGGTATGAAATTCGGTTGGTAGAAGAAATCCTATTTCTAACTCCATACACCAGTCACATGTACCACCTTGATAGGGTGAATCTAGAAATTTTTTTATTCGTGGGTGTGGACAATTTTATATAAATAAAAATTTATACTATATTAAAAAAAAATCGTTTTTATTGAAAATCTTTATGATACGAGAGAATTTTCAGTAATTAAAATTAAAAAAAAATACACCTAGTTAGGGGACATAATGAACAATACCCCCAAATACATATTCTATTACATACCCTAAAATTTCCCATTTGATTTTTGAGATATTAAAGGGTTAAAATTTTCAATTTGATTTTTCATTTTGTTAAGGAAATCCAATGGGTTTGAATGGGTTTAATGTGTAAATTTTAAGTTATTAAGCTGTTATTAAGATAAGGAAAAATATTATAAGTTAAGTTAGAATTAGAATTAGAATTGGGATGGGGTGTATTTAGAACTGAATGTGATGCATATAAAACTATTGAAAAAACTTAATTTAAAATAATAGAAAAAAATAATAATAATAATAATAAAAATAAAAACTAGCCAGGCCCAATTCCGCCATTGACCTTGATCAACAATAAAAAGTATCTTCTTACAGTACAAACTGAACATAAGCTTAAAAAAAAAAAAAAAAAAAAGATACAAACTTAACATAAACAATTCTAATTTAATGAAGTGAGTTATTATCCGATTAACTTTTATTTGGATTGTGATAAAGAGATTAAAATAAGGTTATGTATTTTAAAATGAAAATCATCTCTTGAGAAAGAGATTAGAATTCTATACCTACCTAATCTTTGTGCTACCTTAGAGTATCTCTAATGTAAAAGTGACTTGCATATCAATAATCGTTGACATGAGAGACATGCTTCCTATGTGACATAAAAATAAACTTGATAGATAATCAACTCAAATTGTAGTCTCCAATGCTTCTTTTTAAAAGACATTTTTTTTTAATGACGTATCCATTTTTTTTTCCTATTTTTTAAAATTTTATTTCTTTACCAAAAATAGATGAAAAATTAATGTCAATTTTAAATACTTGCTGAGTCAACTGAAAAAATAGTTATGCAATAAACCGTCTGAAAGTGGATGGTCATGTCGATAATGTCTAATTTTTTTTTTTTTTTGCCACGTCAGTTTGGGGTTAAATATGTACAATTACATTGAAGAAATATTTATTAACGGAATCCTATGTGATATTTTTTAGAGTGGTTCTATTGACACACCCCCTACTGATCTATTTATGCCCCGTTTTTTTAATTATTTAGTATTATTATTTTTTCCTTTATCAAAATTACTAAAATAGATGTACAATTTAAGAAATAAAATATTCTAAAAAGTAAATCTAATAAAACCCCATATTCTTTTCAAAAAAAAAAAAAACATTCTTTTAATCCTTTTCTTGATTTTTTTTTTTCATAACTCTCAAACCCTTAAAATACTTATACTGGATCCTATTTAAATAATAAATCAAACACTTGGGGTGCATTAGACATATGAGATATTTATTATGTTTATTATTATTTTTTCAATCCTAGCAAACCACAACACCCATAATCTCAATCCATTCAAAATCTCGAAACAGCCATCATCCCAATCTTCTTCTTCTTTCTACTAGGCAAACTTACCAAAAAAAAAAAATCAATAAAAAGATCAAAGATGTAGGAGAGATCAGATCTCAACTAATTTGAATAGACTTTCTGTTTGTTGAGCAAGTTCCACAACGTACACCTTCAAATACATCTCTCCACAATGTACAACTAATGGAAATATTGATTATTATTTAATCTCATTACTCTTTTATAATCTAAAAGTGAAATGATGATAACTAAAACAAATACTTGTTATTTGCTTTTTGTTTTGTTTTGTTTGTGGGTTGTTTCATTTTTTTCTGTGTGTTTTGTCTTGGGTTTCTCTGTTCTTTGCTCTTTTCTTGAGGATGTTTGTTTATTCTTTGTCTTGTAACTTCCTAACCTTTTTTTTATAAAGCTTGATGTTAAAAACTAAAAATGCTTAAAAAGAAATAAAAATAAAATAAATCGTTCATGAGAGGTGAGAGAGACAAAACTAGAGATGAAGAGATCTGAAATAAATAGAGATATTAGAGGTGGGATTTATTAAGTTTGAGAAATAAGTAAAAGGGTAGTTTTGAAAATAAATAAATAATAACATTTAAATTTATTTAATTAAATTAAAATTTAAACAAGTGAGACATAAATAAATCAATAGGGTGTGTGTCAATAGCACCACTCAATTTTTTATTTATTTATTTATTTATTAATTACAAACCAGTTTTATATTGGAGTTGCTCTAATCAAATCAAATGATATTTTTAATAATGATTGAAATTTTTTTTTTTAATTTTTAAATGTTTTAACTATTTGCACCAAGATCAACAAAAATAGACTTTGAATCTGACACTTCATCATGGCTTCTAAAAGTAGGAAAGTAGATTTTTTTTTTTTTTTTTTGATAGAAGAAACAAACATTACACAGGAAAAACAACTAGAGGCTTAGGAATAAGCCATAACACCTCCTTATAGGAGGAAAAAGCCATTAGAGCCAACTTGTGAGCAAAGGTATTTCCAGATTTGGAAATCGCTTGACTCAACCGACAGCCAGCTTCTAAAAGAAAGACTTTGATATCATTTACAATGAATTTTGAATCCCTAAAAGAGGGAAGAGGATCTTTGATTGCCGTAACCGCCAACGAAGAAGACATCTCAGCCGCATCAACCCTGACATTATAAAACTGAGCAAATAGCAGCCCTTCCCGCAAAGCAATCTTCAATATTTTTCATACTTTAGATTTTTAGTATATTGATATAAAAAATAATGTTGACCCCAATATTTTAAGAATATTTTTTAACCCAATATTTTCTCTGAAACCCAAATTTATTTCCTTAACCAAAAAGACTACTCCTCTTGGTTGAATTCTCTTTACTTATCAAATTCAATAGTATCTGTCGAAAATTTGAGAGATTAAACCCTAATTTCAGTTAAGTCAACATTATTCTCCTTTCATACAAGTAATTATATATAATTTGTTTCCATTTTTTTTTTTCATCACTACTCCTTTAAATATTACAGTTTCAATAATAAAAATAGTAGCATCCATTCCATGATGATATCAAAATTTTCTCAATGCCTTTGTTCTCTCTTTATGAGAGTTGAGTTATTCATCAATTGCAAACAGGTAACTTCAATTGTTTCCCTAATAATGTAGCTACTTGTTCTGCAACAAAACTCACTCTGTTCTCACTTTTTTTTTTTTTTTTTAAATTACTCTCTTGCCATTTTTTTTGTGTGTTGTCAAACTTGCAAATTTATATTTTTGACTTGTAGTGTGGGATTTAATTTTTAAATATTGTTGTGGTGTAACAATTGGTGTGCGCGCCTTACATCGCGGAAAGTCACTGGAAATGACAGCTCAAAATACCGCGGTCTGCACTGCGTTGATCTCATTGGAATCGACCACTCCCTGTGCTAAGGTCCATGTGCCTTGCCCACACCGTGGTTCCTTCTGAAATCCAATTCTTTAGTTCTTCTTCGGTCTTCAAACCTACCTCAAACATCATCTTCAACTTTCAAATGTTATCTCACGTCTCCAGAAAATTTCACATCAGTCGAGTCTTGTTTGTTCATATTTGGTTCACATTGGGTTCACTTAAGAATAAAGTCAAAAACCTAACACATACCAGTGATGCTTTTCAACTATTGCTTCAAACATGTTAACTTATTGAAAGTATAATATCACAAATGCAAAGAAGACACATTCAATCTCACTGGCAGTTAATTTCCTACCTTCAACTCTAATATGTTAGCTAAAATTCTAACAATTTAGATCACTTCATGCCTATCCTTTTGTTTTCAGACTGCTGATATTACTAATTTACATACGTGTATGGTTGAAATTCTATATTTGATTGTTGCTTTTTTTGCTGAAACTGAAATGCTACCAGCGAGACATCAAACTTTGATTTTGACATTGGAGGCTAGGAAATTTAAATGTTTAAATGGGATTAGAAAAGTGAAAAAGTTATAACTTATAAGTAGTCTTTTTCATCTTTTTTGACCTAAAATTAGCCTGAACCAGAAGTGAAAAAGAATCATATCAAGTAAAAATAATCTTGCTTAGATCTTCTAGCACCCATTTCCTGTATCCTTGAAGCCAAAAAACAGATTGAGCAAATTGTGTTATTGCATCCCATTCAAGAAAGATTCTCTGACTACAGTTCAAATATTCTTAGAAGCAAATTGTTCATATTAGCCAGGCAAATGATTCCATTCATTACCTAATGATTCCAGAAAATTGCTTTTAGGTCTGTTGGTTAACCTTAGTTGTCCCAGGAATCCTGAGTTCAACTCCTTCACGTGATTGTATTTGAATTTATTATTTGTTGTTTGAATATGTGTTTGAACTTGAGCCACGTGCTAAGCCATTTGGTCTTGCACGTGAGGAGATGTATTAGAAGGTTTAAATATTATTGTTGGGTCATTTTCTATCATATTAAGCACCTATCATCGGTTTAAGTTTTTGGGCTTGTTGGTTACTATCGATTTATAGGTTACTATCGATTTATACACGGAAAAATAGAGTAAGGTAATTGCTCCCATGGACTGAGTTTAGAGAATGACTTTATTACCTTGAAATTATTCAAGGTTTTATTTACCCAAAAAAAAAAAAAAAAAATTATTCAAGGTTTTCTTTAAGTAATGCTATTATGCTAATGTCATTTTTATTCAAAAAAAAAAAAAAAAAAATGCTAATGTCATACAGTCCATGAGTCAAATCCTATATAATATTGCAACTTGAAGAGGCATATTCTTTTCTATGTTTTAGCCCCAGCCTGTCACTCTCCTTTGTTGCCTCTCTCTTTCTCTGCTTGTTTGTCTCTGTGTGTGTGTGTGACCTGCCAGAAAGTATGCTCAGGATTGGATTCAGGTTGGTTTCTCTTTCTACCAGTATTTTTGCTTTCCTCAGCTTCTCTTGTTTTTGTTTTTTGTTTTTTGTTTTTGTTTTTTTTTTTTTTTTGCATTTTCAGAAGTTGAATTTGGTTGCCTAATCTGGGTGTTCATTGCTCATTCTATACCTGCTAAACTAATAATTTTGCAGCTTTTCAAACCCTTTCTTCTTTTTGGGTTTTTTTTTTTTTTTTTTTTCCTTTTATAATTGAAAGAGAGTCCAAATTGAAAATTATTTACTCTAGGAGTTGGAGATGAGCATAACCAATTATATACCTAATAGCTGTTCATTTGGTGTACTTTTTCTTGATTTCTTAGTTTTTATAGAAGTTCTATGCAGCTCATTCATGGTGTTTATATTCTTTAAACAGTAAAAAATTGTCTATTTCAAGAGCTACAGTTGTTAAGTGCTTCAACAGGGGATTGTCAACAGAGACTGGAGGTGTAAGGTATGCCATCACATCAAAGTTCCATCCTTTGATCATCTGTTTTTTGTTTCATTTGTGTTTTTGATAGTTAACCTTGTCTTATTACTCTACAAAACTTATTTTTGTAGAATTTGTTGAACCCACTGGGAGGTAGAAGAAGCCTAACCTACTTTAATATAATTTTCTTAGTTAGTGAGCATTTCAAACTTACTAATTTGATTAAAATCACATTAGAGGGTGGTTATAGAAAGTAGATTCACAATTAATCATTTGTTACTTGGCTTCTTCTCCTTGCTCGTTTCTGTAAGTGGGATTCTTTGATAGTTATCAACTAACTGGGGAAATAGAAAAAAGTTTGTCACTGTGCAAATCTTGAAAAGATTAAAATTAAAAGGTCCTTGTTTGCAGATAATTATGCATGGCACTTGGCAGATGAAAATCATGTTAAAATTCTGATCTTTAGCATCAACTAATTATCATTTATCAACCCAGATCCAGATTTGTTAAAATTTAAGAATGACAATGTTATTTCTTGATATTTGCTGTGACAAGAAAGCTAGAAGGAAAGGTAGCACTGATCACCGGAGCAGCAAGTGGCATAGGGAAAGAAACTGCTGCAAAATTTATCAGCAACGGCGCCAAAGTTGTTATTGCTGATAACCAACACCAACTTGGGCAAGAAACTGCAAAAGAACTTGGACAAAATGCCGCCTTTATTGCCTGTGACGTTACAAAAGAATCAGACGTCTCCAATGCTGTTGATTTCACCATCTCTAGATACAACCAGCTTGATATCATGTACAACAATGCAGGGGTGGCATGCAGATCATCCCCAAGTGTTGTGGACCTTGACCTTGAAGTTTTTGATAAAGTTATGGGCATCAATGTGCGAGGAGTTTTGGCAGGGATCAAACATTCATCCCGAGTGATGATCCCACGTAGAAGTGGCTCCATTTTATGTACTGCAAGTATCACCGGAGTATTAGGTGGGCTTGCACAGCCTACATATTCCGTCTCTAAGTCGGCTGTTATAGGCATAGTCAAGTCTGCGGCAGCTGAGCTTTGCAGGTATGGTATTCGGATTAATTGCATATCCCCTTTTGCCATTCCAACTGCATTTGTGATGGAAGAAATGAATCTGCTTTATCCTGGTGTCGAGAATCGGCAGATTGTGGAAATGTTACAGAATACTGGGGCGTTACAGGGAGCAAATTGTGAACCAATTGATGTAGCTAATGCTGCACTCTATCTTGCATCAGATGATGCCAAGTATGTTAGTGGCCATAATTTGGTGGTAGATGGAGGTTTTACAGCATTTAAGACTTTGACACTCCCTGTACCTGATCAAATGAACTAAAAAAGTTCATTGTTAATTACTGTTTGGAGGCATTTTACAATCATAAATGAATCTTCTCCACATGTATAAAGGTTGAAATTGGTTAATTACTGTGGAAGTTTTAAGCCAGTTAACATGCTCTTGATCTATTTTTCATTCTTCCCTTAGAGATAATTTACGAGAATGTCAATACAAAAACGCTACTTGTAATTGCTGAAAATAGTACAAGCAAATCCTCTACTGCACGAGAGAGATACCAAACTACATGCCAGGCTTGCTTTCTTTCATACTAATATTTCTTGATAGATGCTAGAATTTATAGAATTATTTGGATCCCTCAACATTATTTTACGAGCATGGCAGCATAGGAGCTCAAGCGCAAAGGTGTTAACCTCATCTCATCAACCCCCATTAAGAGTTGAGCTCAATATCTCAAAGAGGATATTGTGAAGAAATTTCTACTATAAGACCATCCTTGACAAAAGTGTAACAATCAAAATTGTTCTAAAACAAGCTTGCGTATGAAGTCTTCTGGAGCTGCGAAGCAGAGAAAGCGAAGTGTTGAAGATGATACAAGACAAGAAAAAAGAAAATGTTCAAATAAATGGGTATGTTTTTGCTTCTGTTGTTTTTACATTATCAACTCAAATCATTGTAATTAGAGATAAAAGATTAAATGGAGAGGAGGAAGATTGGTACCTAAGCCACCAGTGAACAGTCTGAATTGACCAAGGGCCTGTCTGATGAACATCTCAACCCCACTCACCACAGTAGCTCCGACCTCTGCAGCCTCTTGCAATAGCCTTGTATTTCTGGGTGTGTAGACCGCATCAAAGACCACCTCGTATGCTTTTAATGCCTCCTACAAAGTGAGCGATTCATCGATCAATACTTAAACAACATATGCTGCAAGAGAAGACAGAGAGACAGAGAGACAGAGAGAGAGAGAGAGAGAGAGAGAGAGAGAGAGAGAGAGAGAGAGAGAGGGTCTGAGGGAGAACCTTAGGAATAGGGCTTTGATTTGAATTTGGTTCCATTCCAATAGCAGACGCATTAGCAAGAATCATGCCATTCTCTGGGCAGTATTCTTGTAAACATTCGTATGGCAGCGCTTCCCCTGAAATTGCATGAGCAAGAGCCTTTGCTCTCTCTTTTTAAAAAGAAT
This sequence comes from Acer campestre, assembly GCA_954870605.1. Lineage (NCBI taxonomy): Eukaryota > Viridiplantae > Streptophyta > Magnoliopsida > Sapindales > Sapindaceae > Acer > Acer campestre. The sequence continues at coordinate 12,841,790 of OX940802.1, read as the reverse complement.
TTTATAGTTAGAGATAGGAAAAGGCATGTTTGTATTTCTTTAAAAGAAGGCAGTCTGTCTGTTGCTTGTCTTTTTACCGTAATTGCGGTTGAAAATGACAACCCGAGCCCCTCTGCTTTTGGCCCCAAAAGCCAATGCTCTTCCTGCACCTCCTGCTCCAACCAACACAAAAATTTTCCCAGCTAGAAGAGAGGTGATGTGTGATGCCACTCCATTGCCGACTTGTCTCTCTGTTCATCCCATGCAAATGCATGAACTATCTAATCAAATTTTTAGATAACATCATATTACTACCAATTACTGCTGAATTTAGAAAAAGAATCTGTCATCGCTCTTCATGGTACCTCTTAGCGCGTCCTCTATCGCAGAGATTGAAGCCTCACAGTCCGTGTTGTAACCAACCAACTTCCCATCTATAGGCCTCCTTATTATGGTATTTACAGCTCCTATGGACTGATTCAAAACCATTCCATACTTGAGAAGCTTATAGCTTTCAATTAAATGCAAGTGAGCAATGAAAAGGGTTTTGAAGTTCAAGAATCAAGCTTCTGGTTTACATAGTACCTTAGCCAATGGATGGACTTCATCACAGCATGCCACTGCCGCTTCTTTATGTGGGATTCCAATACTGTAATTAGAAAGAATCCACTTCAATATCACACGGGTTGCGTGCCTTCAAAGTTCAGAAAAAAGCAATCTTTTCTAGGAGAAGCAACGTTTTTGTACCTGAAACCAGCAAAATCAATGCCAGTGTATGTTGTAAAGAATTCCTTGACATCATCGACAAGCAAAGGAACATAAATGCCATTATACTGAGTATGCCTGAAGGCAGGGTTGTGCAGAATCGGCCCTTTACTATGTCCTACAGGATTTGAAACCACACCAAAGACTTTTGTGTCTGCATTTGTATGTTCAAGCTTATAGACTTGTTTCAGGCTGACAAGAGTAGGCAAGCCAGGTACTGATTTGCCTCCCAGAGATCCATACACTAAAAATCCACCAAATTTCGGACCCAGTAGCTGGCTTATAAGACCTCTACTGCCCACTGCCATTGCAATTAGAGGCACCTGAAAACACCAGAGTTTGAATTACTTGCTGAAAAAGCTTTTTGATTTCGTTAATCGACAAAGAAACTAGTACCTGGCAATAAGTAAGCATCTGAAAAATAGGTGCCAAATCAGTGATATAATCTACTGCAATTTCAAGTTTGATAACATCTGCTCCAGTAGCCTGCATACAGGCAATTAGATCACCAAGTTTCTCTGTTGAAGGTCTTCCTCCACCATTCACATAGCTTGACACTATAAGTTTGGTATTGGATCGCCCGTGTATAAGTTCACACATGCTCATATCAGAAGCTACCTGTCAACAAAAAATAAATAAATAAATAAATTTAGAGTTGCATTTCCATGGTTGTAAATTCTATCTCCTTTCACGAAGTTAAAATATATAAATGAGTACCTCATAGTCCATTTCCACAAATTCAACATCTAAGTCGAGAGCCAGTTTCAAGACTTGCAAGCAGGAAGTCTTGCAGCCTCCCCTGCTTGACTTTCTTGATGATTTGAGTCTGTAAGATGACAGATTGAGTTATAGTTTCAGGCTCCAAATTGCATGTTTTTATTTTTTATTTTTTATTTTTGCATCACATTTTGTTTTGGAAAGCTGTGATCATAAATAATTTTTACATCACATTTAGTTTCAGGATTCCTAGTAGTCTTGGTTTGAGTTTGACGTGGACTTTTCCTTATCTAATGACATTTTTTATTTTTTTTTTAAGTAAAAAATTATATGGTCAGAATTTATTTATTTTTTTCTCTCTTTCATATAATCAAGTGAAAGACTTCCTGGTTTAGCTCTCACTCTCTCTCACCCCTCACAGAGTGCAACATATGGACTGTACGTCTCTCAAGGCAGTCTTTATTTTATTTTATTTATTTATTTATTTTTATTTTTTTAAGGTCCCGGTACAACTTTTCTTTAAATATTTATGGGTTCGAGACTGGGCTTTGTTTTGCTTATTTTAGTAGGGAATAGTAGGATTTGAGTAATACAGAGAACTAATAACTAACGGCATGTTTACTAATCAGTAATCAAACTCAGGAAAGAGAATTAAGTTACTGATTTGTGAATTCCAATGTTTACTAAATTTTTAGGGAATTAAGTTACGTGGACCCCACTCTCAAATAAATAATTAAGTTACTGATGGAAAGAGAATTTGATTCCCCCCACCCACCCACCCTCCCTCCCTCCCTCCCTCCCTCCCTAAGAATCAAGTTCTCTTTCTTGAATGAAAAAGAGAATTTATATATTTTTACTAAAATATCCTCATTTATAATAATTATATATATATAAAAACTATCTTTCATATCCTCACTTATAATATTCATGTATTTTTTTTTCTTTTTACTTGAAGTATGTATTGCATATTCATATATATATATATATATATATTCTTTTTACTAAAGCAGTATTACATATTCATATATATATATATATATACACATGCTATTTTGTTTAGGTTTTTTTTCTTTTTCCATAAAGCATGTACTATATATACATATATACTGCAGTAACTTTAATTTTATATATACTGTTTTGTTTAAGTGTTTTTTTCTTTTTTCTTTTTCCATATATACTACAATGTCTTTAATTTTTTTTTTCATTTATACAGTTAATAATTAATTAAGTACTGTGTAAGCTAATGGTTGTATGTGTTGAGTTATTTTGTGTTTTAATTTTTGAGAGAAGGAAAAAAATCACCTAAATGTGAGAAATTAATTCGACATCAAATTAATTATGCTTTCGAATCTGAATTGCTCCTCAATTTTTAATTATTATTGACTAATTCGTTGAAAGTTTACAATATAAAGATGTTAAATATTAGTTACAATGTTATGAGGGGTATAAAAAATAGTTTTTCATAATAAAAAATGTATTTCAACATATTATATACACAAGGGTATTTTAGTAATCACCTATATATATTATTCCGATTCCTTAGTTAAAGTAAACACTAGAAAGGGAATAAATTTGATTTCATTTTTGATTCCTAAATTGTTAGTAAACACCGTAATAGAATTTAGTAATTAATTCCGATTCTCCTCCATTACTTTTCCAATGGAACTTGATTTCGATTCCTTATATTCCCAATTAGTAAACACGTCATAAATGGTAGTGTTAACATGTACCCTAAAGTTAACAAGTATAATTTTACTATAATATAAAACTTATTAAATGCACAATCAATGCGTTAAACGTTTTATTTCTGTCTATTATTGTAAATTTATAATAGTTATAAGCAGCAGGCCTTATCATCAGTGGAGTCGTGTGTGACATGTCCAACAAAAAACACAGTAGGTCATTTTGAGTAGGGGAAAATCATTGGTGTGCGCCGCCGCTGAAATTTTGGGTAAATTAGATGCACCAATCAGCACATTCGACCACTCAAATTTTCTCCCTACGGTCGCAACTCTAACTTAACCAACCAGTCAACCACATTAAATGAGTAACGATTGATAAGTAGATATGAAAATAAATTGATACAAGGAAGAAGCACGTGCGCACACGCATATATATATATATATATCGGTCCCGTTCATATCAATTATCAATATCAATATATGTGGACTATTGATTATAGAGAAACTTTAACAAGTGCATATACTTTAAGTCAAAATATGCAAATCTAATGATCTACATCTAATGCACTGATGAAATTATATAAGTACTCACTAACTTGAACATTTCTGATATATATATGGGTAGTGTTTAAGGGCACAAGATTAAAGACACATGATAATAACTACTTTATTTCTTTAAAAAGAAATAAAAAGTAATATTTATTGTAATAAGACAATAAATGCAATGATAAATGCCATCTTTTATTTCCATTTATAGAGATAAAATAGTTGTTATCCTAGACATAGGTTAACACTACCCAGATATAGGTTAACACTATCCTATAATAATAATTATTATTATTATTATTATTAATGATTTGATAAGCAAATATGAAAATGAATTGTTATAAGAAAGAAACGGCACACACACATATATGTATAAATATATATAATATACATGTGAAAAATAGAAGAGCAGAAGAAAAGGATGGAAGAGAGATGTGCCTGTAGGAGACAATGGAAGGCAGAGTTCTCTGTTTGAAGAGAGTTTGAATATGGGAAATGTGAGAGGAGGGTGCCATGGAATCAACGCAGAGCTCAACAAGATCAGCACCTTCTTCCTTGGCTTTTTCCATGGAAGTCAGCATTTCTACACTGGTTTTACATTCTAGTTGTGTGCAAACCAACAGATTGTTCTTCACTACTGCCATGAATATGAGAGAGAGAGAGAGAGAGAGAGAGAGAGAGAGAGAGAGAGAGAGAGGAGATGATGGTATTGGTAGGTTGTAGTTGATAATAAGTTTGGACTTTAGAGCTAACATGCTTACTTTATTTATCATAGCAAAAATGTCACTGTTGTTCCTTTATTACACCCCATAATAATTGAACTCATTGATACTCTTTCTTCTTATCAGAACCCGCCACGTGACACAACTTTCAAAAATCACAAAACATAATAATCTCTTCATCTTACTGTTAAAATCCTGACACCCTATATTTTGTCATTTATTTACCCATAAAGTCAATTATATTTAATAAAAATCAACTCTCTCCACACCCAAATTTCACGTTGTCAAATTTTTGTGTACAATATATATATATGAAACATGAGGGAATTCTCGGCGGCGATGTCCTGATGGACAATCATACTCAGGAAAATTTGAGATAACTCGTCCAAGCACGTTTTTTCAGAAAAATGTGATATTGGGACTTGTCGGTCGATAAGAGGAACTCCAATCAACACATAAAAACACTAAAAACACCTATCAACTGAAAAAGGTGACATTATCAAACATGTGTTGATTGGGCCAACCTCAATTATTTCTCACCACCAATAATTTCGAAACTAATTGCCATAACACACCACGTGATACGCATTTGGGATCTCATCATGGGATGTACTGTCCAACTAAACCCAAATGTTTGCATCACAACATATCTTAGGCGTCGGTCCCCAATATATATCAATTTCTTATATGCAATTATTTCACCTTTTCACTTTCCCACTTTCTGCTTATAAGAGCATCTCCAGGAAATATTCCTCCCAGATTCCGTCGACCACACTCTCTATCTCTGTTCCTATTTCTATTTATATCTTCAAATAACTTATATTATTATTATTATTATTTACTTTCTTTAATAAATTATTGTTCAACTAAATTTTAGCAAATATTATTTTTAATAACATTTTTAGGGTTTAGGGTTTAGTGAAAAAAATTGATTGAAAAAGTTAGAAAAGAAATAAGTAAATTGGGAAAATTAGTTGAAAAATGTTAGAAAAATAAATAAGTAGATTGAGAAAATTAGTTGAAAAATGTTAGAACCTAAAAATTAGTTATTATAAATTCATGTACTAATAAAACATTATATTTTAAAAATAAGTTAAAAAAAAAAAAATTATAGATGTTATTAAAAGTAATATTTGTTAAAATTTAGTTGAACAATAATTTATTAAAGAATGTAAATATAACTTATTTGAAGATATAAATATAAATACGGATAGAGAGTGTAGCGGGATTGAAAAATTTTTAGAGATAGAATCCGGAAAAAATATTCCCTTTTGAAACTCTATTCTAGAGATATAGATGGGGTTTGGGTGGGAGAATCTCCTTCAGTGGGCCTGGAATATACGCCCCAAACCAATCAATCACATGAGCCATCGAGAGCCGAGAGGTACATGACACTGTGACAGCATGTCACAATGTATACGTATGAACGTTTTTTCTCACTAGAGCCAAAGCATGTTGATTTAAAGTGAGTTGAGCCAGGAGTAGTGGTTTTGGGACCATTTCTGAGATGGGTCTAAAGTTTTTGAATCATAAACTGGTTGGATAGGGTGACCCGGATGTAGTTGTAAATCATTTGAACCAAGTTTGATAGACTGATTTCATCATCTCAATTCTCATGGATGGTTGTAAAAGAATTCACAACATAGACCACTCAATCAGGCATTAAGGGTGGTGGTTGAGCACTGGGACAGGGAGACAAACAACTTCAATAATGAAAATGAATGTCATGTTGGTACCACATGACTCTTGGTACCACATGAATCCTGATAAAACTATCCGCCTTCTTCGGGAAAGAACTCAAGAAGTCGACATTTCATACCACACAACCAGAAAAACTGGAAAAATCATCAACATGGTACATTTGTTTGCTCTCTATCCTTTTTATCATCTTATCATCAAAAACCAAGTACGAAAGGTAAATGTGCAGTCGGTGATAAAGAGAGTTCCATTTAGGACTATCAGGCATGCAAGTAATAGGGAGCATTTCGCAGATACATTAATACAAATGGAATCTTACAAATTATAAGAATGCAAGTCTGTTTCGAAATGCAGCTCCTAACACTTCTAATCATGCTCGATATGATTTCACATGCTCTTCATAGCAGGTAATATGTCATGTTCAAGAATCTTGCAAGATCTAGATTCTGCTCTGCCTTTTTTTGAAAAATATATTAAAAAGGGAAATTATGCAAACAGTGATGGTATAAGACTATAAACTAACAGGTAATATGTCATGTGCATGAGATTCTATGCCACTTAAGTAGGACCACGAACAACAAAGTATTGTATCTGCACATGAGAGACAACATGGACAAGCAACACTCAGGAGAACGACATTGCCCTGTTACTCTAAAATTTAATAACACACATTGAAGAAATCCAAAAGTTATAATAAAATTAATTTTCCATGTCTTAAGAGCATTTTGGCACTATAATAGAAATAAGAAACAATGCTTGCTATTGTTTTATATTTGATACAAAAACATGTAATAGATAATACTCTGTAGAATCTCTCTGTTAATCTAATGCAGCGATACGTGAATCTCATAGCTCCCAACAGACAGGGCAGAGTTCATTATTCAGCATCAACATGATTAGAAAAACACTAGGCCCCACCTAGATGTCACTGTCATTTCATTAAAAATTCCACATGGAGCTAGAGATTACCTCTGGCCATTATACACTTTCACCAAAAGTCTATTCAATTTCCTTGGCGCCACACATCTATACCAGATGCTGCCATTGTAGAAGTAAAGAGTCATCCTAGTGCTAGCATTATAAGGTCAGGAGACAAGGTAAGATCCATCCTATCATCACAGGTGTAACAGCCAAACTTTTCATAATTAAAAGTTGAATGTAATTTTGGTCATATCAGTTGGAACCGACACTACCTGCATTGTATAAATCCTAAGTGCAGGAATGGGCCAGGGCACTAACATTTCCCTCGTGAATTTATGAAATAAACAATATATGGTTAGGGGTATGACCATCCAAACTTTGTGTGCAAAAGTTATTTAAAGCTGCTTGTAAGTTACAGGAGGATAGAACAAGCAATGTTACATGTTCATTAGACTTAGACACAAAGTTGAGCAATACAAACAATCACATTTGAAGAGAGCAGGAATCTAACAGTAATTAGGATCACCAGCATTCCAATATGGTCATTAATGATCCTAGATAGAATTCAAAACTTCTAATGGTCATTCCCCACATATACAATTCCAGAGAGGACTCACAGAATGCAATAACTATTAGCTCCAATATATTCAAAAAAATCATCTCTATATGCCCCAAGAAATCATGAACAAACTAGAGGGAATATGGATCTGCAGAAGTGTCCTTTAAGCCTAAATTTTCACAAGGTTCATAAGGTACAAAACATAAAATCTCACTTTCAATTAGCCTAACCTCAATCATGTGGCTTTCTCTTCAAACTCCATAATTTTGAAAGAATTTCTTTTAGTTGTGACAAGAGGTAATGCTGTGTAACAACTCCAGAGCATATTGTGTATGTATATCAACTTATAACATTTTGATCTATGAAACGTATAGTTATGATGGCACATTATTCTTACATACATGGTATTTCTCGCTTAGAACTTACTTAACCTGCATTTACTTTTATTATTGTTGGCACTTTCACACATTTTATGTTCATTACCAAAATACAATGTACGAAAACAGACAAAATGTAGGCCTTAGCAAGCATTTTGTCACGGCCCGCTACATCCAAAATTCGGATTCTGACCAAGGAGCACTATAAAGCCAACAAGTCCACAACAAGGCCAAGCTCCTGGAAAGCTCTAGAGATTTCCACACCCAAAGTCTCTAGCTGATGGAAGGTTCTAGAGATCTCCGGAAAAGCCTAGCATTGGTTTGCTTCTGGAAGTCTCTAGCAACACAACCATTCTAGGTTGTTCTAGGTGCATGTAGAATAATCTAGAATGATGTAGATAATTATACATAATTCTAGAGGCATGTAAATACATGTAGAGAACTCTAGATAGGTGTAGCACATTATGGGGTGTAGCACATTATGGAGGCAAAACCTCCACCATTGGATCCAATTGATCCCAACCGTACATTGAGGAGGTGGACAACTGTAAATAGGTAGCTCCTCTCATTTGTAAGGCATCCAAGCCTATCCAAGCAAATTGTACTCAAAGCCTAGCAAAGCTCTCTTGTTAAGCAATACAAGTTTCCTTTACATTTCCTACAAGCTCTTCCAACACCTTTCTCTAGACTCTCTTTGCCTTAGAGAGTGACAAGCAACACTTCTAGGCTTACTTAGCAACCTTGCCCACAAAGTTGCCTAAGTGCCGCACAGGATTTCCGCTGGGCAATTCTAAGCCCGTGACAATTTGCTCTAGAAAGGATATCGACTTTACTATGCCAAAGATACCACGTCATTGCATTATTTATCGTACTATTAACATAATGACGAGAATCCCTATTAAAAAAAGAATGAATACAGCTATCATCTAAAAGCTCGATGCCCATGAAGAACAGTAAAAATTAGTGAACACACTGGTGTGACATTAAGGAAAATCAACTACAAAGGGAACGGAAAGCAGTAATAACTCATGGCAGTATAATAATGGGGTAGTTACTTTCAAACCTTCAACCTGGTTCAACAACTATGACTGTTCTACACGTTGGACAATCAAGTTCACCGCTGCATTTGCCGATGAGAATGCCCCATGAAAGCTATCCTGATAAGAAATAGATTCCAATTCTCTAGCCATCTTCAGCAAAATCTCACCTAGATCTCTTTGTTTCTCAAGCAAAGATTCATAATAAGAGCGGGCAGCAACCTTGCTGATCTCCACATTGGTCGGCTCTGGGCAGTACTCATCATCTAACCATTTGTGAAGAGTAACCCTGAGCCATTCCGATTCCTGCATAAATGCTGGGAATTGTGAGCATAATACAATTAGCCAATTAGGTCCACAAGCACAAAATTATACAGGTTCTTATTTTTAGAATTTATCCAATGAACCCCGAACCCCATTTGCTCAATTGCCCAGTAACTGTATTGAACCTGTATAGCAGCCTTATTGATCCGCAAAGTTGGGACAATTAACTATAAACTAGTAAAAAACAATGCAGCTAGACATTCTATAGAACAATTATTGGATCAATTTTAAGTTAATTAAACATGGATTTAACATTGAACAAAAAGAATACCTCAAAAGCTTTGGATGGGAGCAGCCAATGTTCCGGGACGCTTAGTTCTTCGACCATGGCTTCTGGGTGTGGTTCCTCTTCATTTCCTGTTTGAATTGAAGAAATATGAGATCTTGTAATTGTGGGTAAACGAGAAGGTCGGTTTTTGAAACGTGAAATTGGAAGAGACGAGACTGGGACATGAATTGGAGGATCACGGGTTTTCAAGCTTGAACTAGGGATGATTGTTGTGGTACTTGTGATAAATAAGGACTTCATAGTTTGAGATTTTGAGCTTCTTTTTTTTTTTTCTTTTTTTAATTTTGTTTATTTTGGCAGAGATTTTTGAGGATAAAAGCTGTTCATGGCGGGAAAAAAATGGGTTACCCCAGTTCGGAGATCATCCATGGAATCAGTTTTGATTCTGGATAAGGAGCGGGGAGTGGCAGGGGTCGGCTGACTCGGCTTTGACAAAAGACACAAACGGTGTCGTTTAAGCCAGTAGATTTATTCGGTGTCGTTTTGGGACTTCAAAAGGTTTTCTCTATCTATACTATATATGAAAAGAGTGAAGTGCCAAGTGGAATTATAGCATCCATTTTCTTTTCTTTTAATTTCTTTGACTTTTTTTTTTAATTTTTATTTCTTTAAAAGTAAAATTATAAATACAACCCTTAAACTTTATATAATTACTTAATAGATAGCTTTTAGTAAGATTTCAGTTATAACATCCCTTATTTATTTTTTAAAGTCAAATGACAAATATAAGCCTTTGAGTTTGTAGAATTACTTAATATACATATCTTCGTAATAGGAACACAACATGGATTGTATAGTAATTTCCAAAATTTATCTTAATTTAAAATTCTAAATAGGTTAAATCATTGTTAAATAGTTTATCCCAATTATTATGACTTTAAATGGTTATTTACTAAACAGAAAGTCTAGGTACCACCGGGGATGCGTCCCCTTTGCGTCCCCGGGTCCTAGGTGGCAAAAAAAATGTTAAAAAAATTGAAACAAATATTAAAACGTGGCAAAAAAAAAATTCACTGTTGAGCTGCAAACATCTTTCCCTGTTGAGATGTTTGTTCCCTGTTGTACAGAAAGTCTGATATCCATGCTCATTTCCACACGATTCCAGATCTCGTCTTCTCAAATCCGAAGCCTCCACCCACACGATTCCGGATCTCGTCTTCATCTTCTCCATCTCCACGAAGCCCCATTCCCACGAAGTTCAAAATCTCCCACGATTTCAGCTGTCTTGGTGTTCAAATCCACCCACACGATTTCAGGTATGTTTGTATATTGAATGTTGGGTTTTGTTCTTTTGAATTACTGATTTTCTTGGCTTGATTAGTTGGATTGATGAACTGGGTTGAAGAATGATTTTGTTAAAATAATCGACCCACAAAGTTTGGATTTTATTGTTTTAGTTTGGTTGAAGAATGATTTTGTTGTTGATCGATTGTGGGGGTTGTCGGTCTGTTGTATATATTATACCCTCCAACTTGATACAATAATCGACTAATGTATGAACATTATTTTTAAATATAATTAATCATATTTATTCCAGTATTTGCCCTGAGTTCAACTTGAATGATGTATTATATTTGTATTAAAAGTGTTAGTTCATCCAATATTTTAAAGTAATTAAGAATTTGTTAAAATAAATTCAATGCTCACATACATTAGTCAATGCTCACATACATTAAATTCGGCTGTCTTGATGAAATTTATGTTGTTAGAGCTCCTTCAATTTGAATATATTTGTCATACTTTATAGGGGATATAGGAAATTGTTCTAAGTTCCTTCAAATTGATTTGAATAGAATTTGGTATTCATTTTCATTTGCTTTACAGATAGTATCAATAGCATGGGAAACGGGAAAGAACACCCATCTACGCTAACACCATCTAGCTCAAATCCCTCATCCGCAGAATTTAATGAGGATAGACCTAACAACATAAATTCCAATAATTGCTACCTAGTGTTAGTATCTATGTTCATTGAACTCTGTAAATTCCAATGTAAATATATTAAGTTCAACTTCCTGCTGTCTGGATGATCATATGATTGGTAAATCAACACCTCTTGGTTGTCGGAATCTGTGTTTTCTTTGGAATGTTTATTGCTTGCTATGTCATGTTGCTTGCTTGACATTCTTGTATGCATATGTGAAGTGGGATCATGATAATTTCTTGTGCAGAAGAAATTCTAATTAGAGTACTATGACTGATTATGAAGTTGAGCTGACAGAATGAATTGTATTTATTTTTTATTTTTTATCAATATCTGGCAAGAGTAGCATGAGCCATATTATTTTGAAATTTTGTGTCCAATATCTGGTAAGAGTAGCATAAGCCATATTTTTTCGAAATTGTGTATCCAATATATGGCACTGAAGCACTGAAGCTTTTTTTTTACTATTATTACCTATTTTTCTCTTTTTTTATTTATTTTTTATTTATCAATATCTGGCAAGAGTAGCATGAGCCATATTTTTCCAAAATTGCATATCCAATATATGGCACTGAAGCACTGAAGCATTGAAGCACTGAAGCATTGAAGCACTGAAGCACTGAAGCACTGAAGCTCTGAAGCTTTTTTTTGACTATTATTACCAATTATTCTCTTTTTTTTTTTATTTTTTTTTTATCAATATCTGGCAAGAGTAGCATGAGCCATATTTTTCCGAAATTGCATATCCAATATATGGCACTGAAGCACTGAAGCACTGAAGCATTGAAGCACTGAAGCACTGAAGCACTGAAGCACTGAAGCTCTGAAGCTTTTTTTTTTGACTATTATTACCTATTTTTCTCTTTTTTTTATTTATTTATTTATCAATATCTGGCAAGAGTAGCATGAGCCATATTTTTCCGAAATTGCATATCCAATATATGGCACTGAAGCACTGAAGCACTGAAGCATTGAAGCACTGAAGCACTGAAGCACTGAAGCTCTGAAGCTTTTTTTTTACTATTATTACCTATTTTTCTCTTTTTATTTATTTATTTATTTATCAATATCTGGCAAGAGTAGCATGAGCCATATTTTTCCGAAATTGCATATCCAATATATGGCACTGAAGCACTGAAGCACTGAAGCATTGAAGCACTGAAGCACTGAAGCACTGAAGCACTGAAGCTCTGAAGCTTTTTTTTGACTATTATTACCTATTTTTCTCTTTTTTTTTATTTTTTATTTATCAATATCTGGCAAGAGTAGCATGAGCCATATTTTTCCGAAATTGCATATCCAATATATGGCACTGAATCAAGTAATATAAAACATGAAATCCCCAACTGAAGCAATCTCCAGTAGAATACTAAATTCTAATACACATTTGTCTTTCAACAAATACATTAAATACATAATAGGCAGGTTTATAAACTAAAAATTATAGCTTACACTTTCTTGACTTTGAATCACTGTTCCTTGGATTTGAGTTCCACTACTGTGAAAAGCTGCGTTCTCTGGAACGGCCTGGTGAGAATTACTCGTATATACATGCACGTGTCCAGCATTTGCTACATCCATCTCTGAATGGCCAAATAAAGATCTCTGTGTGTTCAAGATAGGTGCATCTCCTCCATCTCGCTAATAATCAAATACCAAATAAAAACACAAAATTGTCATTTTTTCTCTTGTCAAAGTTGCAAAAAAAAAAAAAAAAGTTACATTAAATAAACACACCTCTTTGCGTTTCCCCTTTTGTTGTGCTGTTTTCTCCTTCGCTTTAACTTTTCGCATATCTTTCTCCATCGTTGATGCTCTCCTCAGAGATGGGGGTCTGCCTTTCCCACGCACCACATTTGGACTGAGTACTTGCTCAGAACCACCGACAGTAGTTGCGTCCCCTCTTGTACAACCAACATTGGAACCTGTTTGGGTCATCGATGGGGGTTCTTGGTTGGCACGATACAAATCAATCATGCCATATAACTTCGTTTTCGCATCCTGAGTATGCTCTCTCGATCCCGCTGCAAGAGTAATCATCTGATAACAGATATTCAACATCTCAGAATATCTATTAGAGTCTGCCCGTTGTTCCCCTGCATCATAGCTACTTTGGATCAATGTGTATCGCCTTTTGATATCCTTCCTCCATCGATCTAAAATATAGCTATCTGACACAAATTTAATCTCATTACATCTGAATACAGCCAAAATGTGCCTACACAATATTCCCCTCATTTGGAATAATCCACAAGAACACTTTGCAGATGAATCTTCTTCACTAAAGTCCACAGAATATGTAACCATCTTAGTAAACTCTGCCAAATGAACTTCATCCTTTACTAGATAGGTCTTTACTGCACCATCACTCTTATGTAACTGTGGATTCATATCGATCATGCCAGTAACTTGCTGTTGTACTTCCTTGAATTTAGAATTCGTGTACAACTCTTGAAACCTCTTCTCAATTGGAGATCTAGATATGCAGGGGGTTGTGACACTAAATGAGTGGAAGTCCGCAACATTTTCATTCTCAATTTTTTTTTTCAATGCATTGTCAAACTGGTCAACAAACTCTTTGAGGTTGGTCTTAGCATAAACATACCCGTCAAAAAAGGCATTCATGCTCTCGCTCCGTTGCGTTGTACTCATTCCAGCCCAAAAGTAGTCTTTCAAGAATGCTGGAACCCAATGCTCACGCTCAGCATATAGACTTTGCAACCACACATTCTCATGCAAATTGTACGTGGTAATTAACTGATCCCAACTTGTTTCAAACTCTTCAACACTTTGGCTATCATACACACATGTCATCAATGCACTTTTCATCCCAGTTTTGTAGGAACCATAGGAACCAAGCTTTTCAGGGACTTTCTTCAGTATATGCCATAGGCAAAATCTATGTCGGGTCGTTGGGAAAACAATAGCAATTGCATTTTTCATCGCCCTATCTTGGTCAGTGATAATAGCTTTAGGAGTTATTCCATCCATACACTGCAACCAAGTCCGGAATAACCAAACAAAGGTCTCCGTATCCTCACTGGAAATCAATCCAGCTCCCAAGAGAATTGACTGTCCATGGTGGTTTACACCAACAAATGGTGCAAACGGCATCCCATATCTATTCGTCAAGTATGTGGTGTCGAATGTGACCACATCACCAAAATATTGGTAGGCTGCTCTACTACGAGGGTCTGCCCAGAAGACATTTTTTAACCTTCCATCATCATCTAAATCCATCAATGCAAAGAACCCCGGATTTTTGTACTGCATCCTAAGAAAATACTCTCGCAGTGCACCAGCACCACCTGCGCCAAGTCTAAGATGTCTTGCTTGGGCGATGTAATTACGATAATCTTTTTCCAAAAACGGGAGATTCTCAAATCCACCTGCGCCAACAACAAGAGATCCAAAACTCTTGTTGATTCGGACACCAGCCATATCATTTGTATCTAGAACTCTTTTGACGGCGTCACTCACTTCTCTATTACATCGAAAGAAGCGAGATTTCTTTGGACTAAGGTCGTGGTTATGGATATTATGAACCGTAGTCAACCGAAGTTTTCCATCACATCTTAAGGCATTAATCTTTGCCTTACATTCCGTCTTTCCTGTCGGACGTTTGGCGACACTCAAAGTCCTATTATGGGCCTTCCCACCACGAGAACAAGCAAGGGTGACATACCTAGCAATCTGATCCTCTCCCCTCTCAGTCCTTTTTGTCATCACCCCAAACCCGCATTTCTTACCATAAGATTTATAATAACTCAATAAATCTTCAAGGGAGTTAAACTCCATACCTTTCTTTGGCTCCTCAATCATATCATCACCATCGATTTCAACATTCTGACATGTCCCGGAACTGCAATCCTCCGTTTCTTGTGGATTTGGTCTATCCTCATTAAATTCTGCGGATGAGGGATTTGAGCTAGATGGTGTTAGCGTAGATGGGTGTTCTTTCCCGTTTCCCATGCTATTGATACTATCTGTAAAGCAAATGAAAATGAATACCAAATTCTATTCAAATCAATTTGAAGGAACTTAGAACAATTTCCTATATCCCCTATAAAGTATGACAAATATATTCAAATTGAAGGAGCTCTAACAACATAAATTTCATCAAGACAGCCGAATTTAATGTATGTGAGCATTGACTAATGTATGTGAGCATTGAATTTATTTTAACAAATTCTTAATTACTTTAAAATATTGGATGAACTAACACTTTTAATACAAATATAATACATCATTCAAGTTGAACTCAGGGCAAATACTGGAATAAATATGATTAATTATATTTAAAAATAATGTTCATACATTAGTCGATTATTGTATCAAGTTGGAGGGTATAATATATACAACAGACCGACAACCCCCACAATCGATCAACAACAAAATCATTCTTCAACCAAACTAAAACAATAAAATCCAAACTTTGTGGGTCGATTATTTTAACAAAATCATTCTTCAACCCAGTTCATCAATCCAACTAATCAAGCCAAGAAAATTAGTAATTCAAAAGAACAAAACCCAACATTCAATATACAAACATACCTGAAATCGTGTGGGTGGATTTGAACACCAAGACAGCTGAAATCGTGGGAGATTTTGAACTTCGTGGGAATGGGGCTTCGTGGAGATGGAGAAGATGAAGACGAGATCCGGAATCGTGTGGGTGGAGGCTTCGGATTTGAGAAGACGAGATCTGGAATCGTGTGGAAATGAGCATGGATATCAGACTTTCTGTACAACAGGGAACAAACATCTCAACAGGGAAAGATGTTTGCAGCTCAACAGTGAATTTTTTTTTTTGCCACGTTTTAATATTTGTTTCAATTTTTTTAACATTTTTTTTGCCACCTAGGACCCGGGGACGCATCCCCGGTGGTACCTAGACTTTCTGTTTACTAAAAGGCTAGAGGTGATGATATGGATTGGACCCAAATCAATAGTTATTAAAATAGCGATATGTCAGTTAATTATAGCGTCTTTTTTTTTTTTTTTTAATTAGTTTCTTTGAAAATAAGCTTTTTAATTATAGCATCCTTTTTTTTTTCTTTTTTGAAAGTAAAATTGACTTGAAATATACAAGTGAAAGAAAGAAAAAATATATTTTAAAAAACTATTAGAGTCCAAGCGGTGGACTAGATATCTCTCTTTCATACAAATCCCATTATTTTCTTTCTGGATCCTTCCCACCTCTAGACAAAACGATAGATAAACATTGAAACATTTTTTTCCCCGTTCTCTCCTCTTCTTCCCAACGAATTTCTCTGCATGATTCATCCAGGAAAAGGTTGGTTCTTTATTTTTACTGTTAATTATGTTAAAATTTCAGTTAGATTTAATTATTTGGGTGTCTGTTAAACACTGAAGAATATCACATCATTTAGCAAATCAAACGCTAAAGAATCAGAAAAGACTCAGGTCTTCTTTCCTCTTCAATTCCTTCAAAAATGGTACGTTTCTGATTTTCTACTTCTTTTTTTCCTTTCATTATTTTCTCTTCAATTTAGGGTTTAATTCATTTTTGTATTTGTTTTCATTTCTCAAAACTTATTAATTAATTATGAGAAATTATGATTGAAATCTTATTAGTTTTATAATACGGCTGAAATATTATGATTGTATTTGAATGATTTTGATTGAATTTTTTTTTTCTCCGTGAGGATGCTCATTTTAATAGGAAGCATGTATATATATTTATGTCCTCTGTAATTAGGTATAGGGTTTTTTTTTTTTTTTTTTCTTAAAAAAATAAAATATTGTAAATAATGTTATTGCCTCTATAACTTTATACATCATTGGAGTTATTTTTGTATGATTGAATTATGTTTTTTTATTTATTATAATTTGTGATCTCATAATTAATTGTATATAAAATTTTCATATTTTTTAATATTATATCAAAATTAATTTCAATTAAAAAACGTGCCTTGCACGTGTAACCAAACCTAGTCTTATTTAAAAGAGGAATATAAATTGATAGAGTAAGTGTTATAAAAAATGCTAGGCGTCGAGCGCAGTGGCCCGGCACAGAGGAGGTTTCCCAGCTATCGACTTCCAATCGAACAGAAGAAAATTGAGAAGAGAAGGAATTTAGATTTTTTGTTTAATGAATCCCCAATCGATGTCGTTTTGGGATTCATTAAACAAAATTAGGGCCTAATCGACACGGTAGGGGTTTGCCAAGCAACTAGGCGGCTGCCTAGACCGAGTTTTAGAAAACATGAAAAAAAATCTATTGGATTGTGTTTTTATTCATTTATTTATATATAAACAATTGTCTATCTGAAACTATCGAGATCAAACACTACAAATACAATCCGAAAGAAATCGGCTCTTAACACCGGGAGAGGTCTCTGGTCTCGCCCCACTTATTGCGGTTTCATATAGGCTATGGTGGATAATATACTAATATATATACAAGGTGTAAAGGTTCTTATCAACTTGATGGAGAGAGGGTAAGTCTCTGGCCACCAAGGCAATGGGCCTTTGACAAAATCTAATGGATGGTTAAGTGGGAATATTTCTGGACAATTATTCTGATAAGAACACAAACACCTTTATTTAAAGGAAGTCATAGAGCTACTACATTCATATTGTTTCATTGTTTCACACTTAGAACAACATTTGGGTGCCTCAAACATTATTTATAAGTGCATATAACAGCATTCACACATAAAATAGTGCATAGAAACAGCACTCGACTTCATCTCCATTATTGTATGTACATAGAGATGGCAAATATGACTTGAGCAAAGAGACATCAATCAGGTACTGTTGGATTTGGTGAGCTTGCATTCATCTTGAGCTTGTCTATGTCTTCCTTTGGACAGATGAACATTCTTCGCACCGCCCACTGAATTACCCTGTGTTTATGAGATGATACAGTGAAAAACTAAACCATTTGTGTACGAAACATTAATAAGAACAACTAGCAAGTTTTGCTACTCAACTGCCATGGGTAATCTCCAATCCGCATCATGTCCCCATCATCATCGGTGAAGGTAATCTCCCACCCACTGCTCCCATCAATCAAGCTTCCATTGAAGTCAAACATCTGGTCGAGCTTGCAAACGAGTTCTTCATACCCATCAAATTGTGTGAGATCAACTGACCTTCCAAGAGCAGTTCCATACTTGACCACCTGGAAGAAATTATCACAAGTTATTAGCTGAAAACATTCGATCACACCTGAGAAGAAAAGAATGTATTATACCTTGGTGCAACTCCTGAAAAGACAGCAATTATTGCATTGCTTTCCTGAAGGGATGCCAGATGCACTCTTAGAGCTAAATGGCTCTGATACCTGAAAATTTTCAGAAATGCTTGAGTACTGAGACATTGGAGGGACAGAACAAAGACTTTCAAACTCATTCGAAGAGGCTTCTTGTAGTGAAGGGAGCTCCGGTAGGCTACTGACTAAATTGACTCCAAAAAGCATGAATTTTCTGCTGCCACCACGAGGCTGAGAGTGTGGTGATTCATTTCCGTTCTTCAATTCCAAAGACCTGCACTCTTGAGACCCTGAATTAAGAGAGTCGCCATTGGTAACTGAAACATTTCTGCTTAGCACAGCATTATTACGAACTCCATTAGCTGCACAGGTTGAGGTTGCAGGCCAGTGATTAGGATTAGGAAGGCCTGAACTCACTATGCTTCCACTAGGAGATGACACTGTGCCATTGGGACACAGATAATGTGGATCATGGCCGCAATCAGGATTTTTTTGAGGAACCAAAAATGGAAATAAAGATGGTTTTAGAGGACCCAATTCCTTAACACCTGTTGACCCGTTTTCTTGACCTTGCGAAACCCCTGAAGATTAGAGGAATTTACTCAGTTGAACAAAGCAACAAGCCTGTTTACAAAAGAGAATAAGAGATCCTGACCACTGCTACTTCCAGGTAATGATGCATCATCTGGACATAGCCTCTTTTTTCCGTGCGGAACAGAAGCAAGCCTCTTGTTGGTGCTTATCAGCTCAACATTCCAAGGAGAAACTCTTTCTGGACACATCATAGTATTCGATATGTCATCCCATTTCACCTAAGAAGCAACAATAAAAAACACATCATAGTATTCGATATGTCATCCCATTTCACCTAAGAAGCAACAAGAAAAACAAAAATGACAGAAAATATCAAAATAACGAAGTGCCTATTTGAATTTCTTGAATGCCATGAAAAGAGCCGCTTACCTGGAGAGATCTCCACTTTGAAAGAGGCCACCTAATTTGATCAACGTCTTTGGCCCCAATGACAGTGCCAGCAATTCTGGTTCATAAAGTTACAACATTCAGTTAGAGAATTAAGCTAAAAAGGGCGTGTTTCAATATAACCAAAATTTTGCAAAAGCTGTTTTTTTATCTGTTTCTCTTTGTACTTGAAAGTCATAGCATGCCATCACTAAAATTTTGAATTCTCAAGTCGGTTTCTAAAATCTGGGGGGTTTACTTAAAGCAGATTATAAGCTATCTTGTTTCATTTGCAAATGCAAGATTAAAAATGAATAATAATTATGAAAATTAAGAGACACGGGATCAGAAAGGCTTCGATTGCACCTCTTAATCACAAAGTCTTCACCCTCATACACCATTCTGATTTTTGTTCCAACAGAATAGTCAATTGCAGTCGACTTAACGTATCGATCAAGAGGTACGATAAATTCAGACGGGCTGGACCTGAAAATGTGTATAAACAAAATTGTTACTTGCATCAAGTAATATCAGTGGACCACAGAGAATCTGCTAGAGTAAAACCCTTCTAGCTTTCTTAATTTACACTGATCCTAGAACCAGTATCAACTTACCAAGGATGGTAGTAAACAGTAAACATGGTCCCCATGGAAATCGCATTTGAAGCGGTACCAAGTATTCCGTGTTGCATGCTATTGCCAGATATGATAGAGGGTGCGTTAATCTGCTGTTTCATCGCACGACGAACCCCAACACTAAGTTCCCCGTCTTCTCCTCTGAATATAGTTATCATCATTATAATGAAATATCAGCAGACATTTTTACTAACAAAAACAGCTAAATGTTACAAAAGCGATCCCCTAAACTAAATTTAAAGACAACATGATGAATGTACACATTTATTATAAATGACTTATCACATATAACTTAAGAAGCCTATTGAGAAGAAAGTTTAAAATGATATAACATGAATTACGTCCACATTTTATGAAGTCTGTGAGAGAGAGAGAGAGAGAGAGAGAGACCTGAGGAAGATACAAGAATCCCCGGCAATAAGTTTTTTTGAAGTCACATAATAACTCCAACCACTAGTAAGCAAATGACGCTTTGGGTGACCTACATTATCAGAGAAAAACAAGCAGTAGGTAAACAAAGATAGGTTTCCTAGGAAATTTTTTACAGATAGTTAAGCAAGAAAATGGATCAGAAGTGTATTCTACATTAAAAATCATTAGTAGCACAAATGACAAATGTGAATCGACTATATAAGTGGAAAATTAAGGCATTGGCGACGACAGTTATGAAATGCCTCCAATCTATTCCACTAATTTTTGTGAATGATTAAGATTTTGAATATGGTAAACGATTACAATTCAAGGAGAATGTTTTACATATCTAACGCAATGCAATGAACAAAATATAAGAGTAATGGTTATCTATCCAGGCCATGATGTTTTCTATTGGAAGTAAGTTATAGTACCACGAAATATATGCCGAAAGCGCCATTCACGTCCATGCAAATCCTTAGCAATCAGTTCCTGAGCTGGGGGATCCTTGGACATGTCCTGCAACATAGTCACATAGAACATATCTATGAAATAGCAGCTAAGAGGCAAATTTCTGCTCATCTAGTCATAAAATTTAGGAATTTACTGAAAAGAATTTGCAGCAAGAATACAAACCAGCTGGGGAAGGCACTCCTCAGCAAGTCGTTTTGGAACAGAGAATCCACCATGTGTGGTGGTGTCAGATTGAGTGAGTTTCTTGCTAAACGAGTGCAGCTTAGTTTTTGGAGGCAAAGGTGAAGAACTTTGCTCATTTTGCTGCCAGCAATCAAAACATTATACTTAGTTGAGTCAAAATTTCATTAACTATAACATTTGAATGCACAATTTTATCCCATAAATTGTCATCGTCCTTATAATATGATCAATGAAGACTTCCCAAGAAGTAAAAATAAGATTCTATTCAGTATTGGAATTATGCAAAACAATCTATGTGAGACTTTCAACATTTCAGCAGCTAACCTTTGTTTTTGGAAGCAAAATAATCTGAGCAAAAGTCTCATCTGAACTAGTTTCTGCCTGAAAAGCCGCAACTTACCATTAAAAAAAAAAAAAAAACTTATGAAATTCTAGTGTTAACATCATATTCGACCCAATTTGTTACAAAGAGAAGAACATACCTTTAGGTTAACAGAAACAACCTTACAGAGAACCATAGATGGTAATTTATAAATAGGCATTTGTACTTTCACATCTTGCTTTGCATATGCCTCAATCTGTTCCAGATTTGAAACAATCAATAAAATTATCCCATTATGATTGACTCAATCAACAAAAAATTCACCACATTTTATATCATTTTAGGAACCCAATTATATTACAAGTCATCAGCTGGTTCTGCAATTAATAACTCAACAGATATGTAAAACACCAGAGGGAGATAGAAAAACAGAACCTGTTCCAAATGACCTTGAATGAAGTAGCAGACAGTATCCCCATTACGGGGAACATAAACGTGTGGACCCGCACACGCACGCCATAGTTCTCTGTATGCCTCATCTTTCCAACCTGAAATCATCACAATTTAAGACCAACAGTAAGAACCCATTTAATAAATTAAAAAAAAAAAAAAAAACCAATTCATTGAAAATGATAGCTAATGGAAATGCAAGCAGCTATGGAGGTTGTGACACATTACTGATTTGGGTGAGACATGCTTCAATGAAATATTAAAAAGAAAAAAAAGGCAGGTCTATTGGTTTTATTATGAGCTTTAAAATGAACCTCCAACCAAATAAAACACAAGCCAGTGGCCTTTTTATAATCGAACATCAAAAACATGACAATTTGACATTTACGAGTTGAGATTTATTAATGAGCAGTTTTCTTCCTAATATTCTACTAGACAATTTTATTTATTTATTTATTTATTTTAAATGAAAGGTAGAAAATGAGAATAATATTATGAATATGAGCGTAGATCAATCAAAAACATGATCACATGTTTCGTTGAAAATGTATTTTCAGAGATATTATGTGGTACTGTGGTAGTGGTGTAAGTCCAACTTTTCATTTTCACGAGAAAAAAAAAAAAAAAGAGAAATTGAGCTAGTGATAGCTACTTGTTGTTTCCATGGTGTCATAAACTCATTCATGACAAAAAGTTGTCAACAACTAGTTGAGATCGACAACAAATAAATAACAATAATGAATATAATAATAAAAAACTTACCTGGGTCGTTGTTCTCGGTAGGCAAACTAGCAGCGTTAAAGTTGCTGCTACGTTTTCTGCTCTGATCATCATCATCACCAACAACAGTTACCTGATGATAACTCACAAAGCTTTTCCCTTCTCCACCCACACCACTCATCTTCTCAAATTAAATCTCTGATGGAAATGGAGAAAATGATAATCGAGAAGAAGAACACCCCACAAAAGAACAACAACAAATGCCTTGCAAAATCACTCAATGAACCATACTTTTAAAGTTTTTATTTTTTACCACCAAAAACCAGACCTCTCTCTTTCTTTTTGTTGTGTGTGTGTAACGTTTATTGTGGTGTTGGTGAGTGAGTGTGTGCGTGCGCGTACCTTTGCTGCTTCTATTCTTCAATCTCTGTGTATGTGTATGTATGTGTGTGTGTTTGTCTGTGTCTCTGGCTCGATCTGTGTTTGGTGAATTGGCGATGTTTGCTACTCCTGGCCGATATATTCTATGCATGCACATGTATCACTGTGTGGCTTTCTCCGCCTTGTACTGTTTGGTGTGAAAGCAAGACAACAAGTATAGCGTCACCACTCAACCTCTATTCAGCGTTTGATCTGAATCATATCAGACTTAATTTGTACTGGGATTGATAGATCAGGGTCCCAAATTTATAGTGTGCTGATGATGCTGGCATTAATTACATTGCATCTAAATATTTATTATCATAACAACAAGCTTTGTTTGTTTCTGTTGTTAACTTTGTTATTTCTAGTATGAATGGGAATCCCAAAAAGAAAAAAAAGAAAAAAAAATGGAGGGATCATTTTAATTAATAAATGTTAATTAATTCAGTAAACACAGGTGATTAGAAAGTCTAACTACAGCTGGCTCCTTTTTCATTACGTGTTGATTGATGATTGGTTTAATTAGGCAGGGGGTTAATAGCATAGTAGCATGTTGAACATCTGGAGAACAAGTCTTTGTCGTTATATAGTCATATTATCATAATTTAGACTTATTTATTTATTTATTATTTATATAAAATAATATATTATCTCACGTGTGTGTATATATTTATATAATTATATATCAATTTTAATTATTTATTATAAGTTTACTCAATTATATTTTTCAAATGAATTTGTAAAATGGTAAAAATTAATTAATTTGACCTTTTCAAATCAAAACTTAAAAATTAAGCATTGGGATCCCCACTTTTTTTTTTTTTTTTTTTTAATGATAAATAAGATAATGAAACAGTTGATAGTATACTAAAAGAGGGAGTGCATATTGGTTTATTCATGAATGAAAGAATGAAACGGCCCGAAATATACGGAAAAATGAGATGTCTGTTGGTTTAGTAATGAATGAATGAATGAATCTAAAAATAAAGTGTGTATTGATTTATTGATGAATGAAAAAAATGTAATGATTCAAAATATACCGAAAAGTGAAGTGTCTATTGATTTAATGATGAATGAAGGAATCTAAAAGATGAAGTGCCTATTGATTTATTGATGAATGAATGAATGTAACGGCCCAAATTATAAGGAAAAAAAATGTGCATGTTGGTTTAGTGATGAATAAATGAATCTAAAAGATAAAGTGCCTATTGATTTATTGATGAATGAAAGAATGAAACGATCGACGTATATTGAAAAAGGAAGTGTATATTGGTTTATTGATAAATGAAAGAATGAAACGGTCCGGAATATACTAATAAGAGGAAGTGTATATTGGTTTGTTGATAAATAAAAGAATGAAAAAGCCCAAAATATACTGAAAAGAGGAATTTCTAGCAATTTTGCCCAAATAAAAAAGAGTATTAAATGAATGTACTGAATATTATCCAAAAAGTATGTTCATTTAAAAGAATTGTCAATCTTATTAACACGTGTCTTGATGACTTCCATGATGATTGCTACAAATCTACAATGAATGAACAACATCAGACTATTCACTAACGGTCATCCATGATCTATCGCTCGCTTTGTCCCATGGACCTCACAACTTTGTCATTATAAGGCTCATCATGGGGGTTAAGCCGTTAAGGATAGTATTTGCATGTTTATACGCACGGGACACCCACCTACGCAGTATTGTCCACTTCGACCCATTAAACCCCAGTTTAGAGGTGGCTACGGTTCTGGTAAACCGTCAGTTTTGGTAAACCGTCGGTTTTGTCCGCGGTTTAACCGGAATCGGAGGGGTCAAACCGAAACCGAAACCGAAACCGAAACCTAAACCGTAGGTTTGAAAACCAGTTGAAAACTGGTGGTTCCGGTTCCGGTTCCGGTTCCGGTTTGGGACTCCTCCAAACCGGCCAAAACCGACGGTTTTGTCCACGATTTAAACCGCCGGTTTATAAAAAATAAAAATAAAATAAAAAATCCAACCAATCAAATGTTGCCACATGGCAGCGAATTAAAAAAAAAAAACCGAAGCCAAACCGGACCAAACCGCCGGTTTGAAACCGGTGGTTCCGATTTTGGTTTCGGTTTTGGTTTTGGGTGGCCATAAAACCGAAACCGCCGGTTTCAAACCGAAACCGAACCGTGGTCATGACTACCCCAGTTACCCCACAGATTTTGTCTTTAAAAGGATAATCGTGGAGTTAAGGATAACCTTTAATAAGATTAATATTGTTGGTCGGGAGTTTTTCTCTCACGGAATCAAGTTTTGGAACCTAAACAAGTATGATACATATAAATAAATTTCATAAAAAGAATACGTTTGATTATTTTTCAAACATCAATACACAATTATCTTTGTCTTAAAAAAATGAAGTATAGTTAACACGTGGTTTAATATATTGATCGCTTTTTTATATATATGCGGCGGTTCGAAATCTTTTTTATAAAAAATAATTTAAATGAAAATAATTTAAATTTTAAAAATATTTTTATTTTTTCATTTTTAAAATTATTTTTAAATTTACATTGAATTGAAAGGATTAGGGTAAAAATGATTTTAGTCCCCCTAGTTTGCCTTATTGTTCGGTTTGGTCCCCCTAGTTTCAGGATTGTCCATGCAGGTCCCCATAGTTTAGGTTTATGGCTACCGTCCAATTCCGTTAAGGTTATTAATAATTCCGTTAATGGTCAAAGGGTAAAATGGTAAAGATGCCTTATGTGTTTATAGAAGGTTTTTTAATGAAGGGTAAAAGGGTAAGTTGACAAATAAAGAAAAATCAAATTAAAAAATAAAAAATATGTCTCTCTCTTTCATACCCTCTCTCTCGAATGAACGAAATCAACTCTGAAGATCTGGGTTGACTCTCCCAAATCCAACACTTTAACCTTCTGCAGCACCACCTGAAATCATCACCACATCAACCAAACACCAGACCATCTTAGCCTCTTCTTCTTCAAATCCAACTCTTATCGGGAGCGGTGGAAAGAGAGATCGAGAGCGGCGGTTGGTTTGGAGCAGTGGCGGCAACTGGTTTGGAGGCCCGGCGATGATGTGAGGGTCGACGATGGTGTGAGGGGCGGTGGACTGGAACGAAGCGACGGGCTCATGGGAAGAAGAAATTAGAGAGGGAATCTGATGAATTCAACAATGATGAGAGTATGTTTGATGCGAAAATGTTCTTTTTAGCCATGAAGAAGTTCGAATCTGTGATGGGTTTGATTTTCTGTGATAAATTTTCTCTAAATTGGAAAACTTGATATGAGTTTTCATTTTTGTTCATATTTTTTGTCCAATTATTGTCTTCATTTATGTGGGTTTGTGTTAAATTTTCTCTAAATTGGAAAACTTGATCTGGGTTTGCCTTATTTGTTCTCGTCTTGTCTTCTATTTCGTATTTGGATTTCTCTAAATTGGTTTGGTGTTGGTGTGTTGGTTTTTGATGATGAATTGGATGAATGGAATGTGATAAATTGATAATTAGTGGGTACATTAGAAATGAGCTGTACAGTGAACATATTTGTTGAATTGATTGTGTTAACAGAGCTTAAACCTGACAATTTTACTTTCCTTTGTGTGATTAAGGGAAGAAAACGATGAATATGAGATTTGGGTTTAGATTTTTTTTTTTTATTATTAAATCTAAATTTTTTATTGTAACATTTGTGAAATGATTGGATATTTTTTACTAATTTACTTATTTGAAATGAATTTGGGTTGTTTGAATCTGTGAAATGAATCTGGGTTAGGGGCTTTTGGTGAGATCTGGGTTCATGATGTTGGACGGGTTTGATGCTCAAAGTTCATTTATTTATTTATTTTTTGTTAATTGGATCTCCAACAAATCCAATTTTTAATTTTTTTTTCCACAATTTTTTTTTTTTATTTGGTGGAGATCCAGACCGTCAATCTTATGAGATGGAGAGAGGTGGAGAGATGGACGGTAGAGATCAAGCAAATCCATTTTAAAATTTAAAATTTTGTTATTTTTTAATAATTTAAATATTTATAAGAAGGGTAAAATAGTATTTTCATCAAAAGTCAGACTTTAGGGGGCATTAAGGTCATTTTGGCATCTGATCTTGTCAGACCGTCTGTTTTTAATGAAATTCTGTAACAGAAGGACTAAACGGGCCAATCCTGAAACTAGGGGGACCAAACCGAACAATAAGGCAAACTAGAGGGACTAAAATCATTTTTACCCAAAGGATTATCTTCAATTAACTTAATTTTTTTTAATAAAATTATTATATCCATTTTTAAAATTTTAATAACTGAAGATAGTTTAGTCTTTTTGTTAATTCAGTTTTAAGAGTGTGGGAGATCTGAATAGATACATACATATTTACTCTCTAGTTGTATTTATGTCAAATTGAAGGAGAGTTCGGTATATTTACCTAAAAAAGAATTATGGTCTTATTAACATGTGTTTTGACTTTTGATTTCGAGCCCAAATGTTTGAAGCTTTTTTAATCATAAAAAATATAATAATAATAAGAGCACACGTTAAAATTTTCTTTTTTAAAAAGAAAAAAATATTATGTCAACTATTTTTCCAAATATACGAAATTTTGCATTAATATATATGAACTTTATAACCAACTTTTTGTTAAGTTTTGATTTGTATTCCTAAGCAAACCAAATGTGAACCAAACAAAAACTCAACTGATGTGGAGTTTTCTGGAAACGTGAGAACATTTGGAAGTTGAACATTTGGAAGTTGAATGGTGGTGTTTGAGGGAGGATGAAGAACAAAAGAAGCAACGGAAAGCTCAAACCGTTGCCGCTGCCGTTGCGGCTTTGGCAGCGGTAGGGGCAGCGGTCAAGCAGCGGTTGGACACCGCTGCCAATTTCGGCAGCGGTTAGGCAGCGGTCCTTGTCCAGTGAAGAACGCTATGGAAAGCGTTGTGGGTGTCACAGTGGTACCGGGAGCGGTCGTAGTAACAGCGACCAGATTTGTTTCGACATATGGATCGCGGTTTTCTGAGCGATATAATTTAAGGTGATTTGTAACGGTTTATGAAGCGGGTGTACAACCGTGACCAAAATCGTAGTCAATCATAATCATACATGAAACGGGAAATCTTCAGCGGAAAAGGAAGTAGTTTGTTTCTGGAAGTTCTTGTGCTTGAAAGAAAAGGATTTACTCCTTACAAGAAGACTTATCATAAAAGGAAATAATATTTATGTGGAACAAGTAAGTCTTGTACGTTTAGGAGTATGATTTCCTTTTATCTTAAACTTCATGTAACTATTATAAATAGAACCTTGTAATTAGGTTGAAAGTGGGAGTTAAACACCATGTAACATCAAAGAGTGTGAGTGAGATCTGGGGAGACCCAATGGGAATATCCGAGGAGGGATCCAAAGGAATATCGGTGGATCTAGTTAGAGATCCGTTGGTGATATTTAGGGGAGACCTAGGGGATATTGTGGGGTTCTTGGTGAGGATCTTGTGAGTGGAGTTTGAGGTTAGGTGTGAGAGAGAATCCTGGAGTATATGGTTGTAACAATTTATCATATAGTGGAACTTTCTCTGTCGTCCTGACGGCCCGTGGTTTTTTACTCGTTTTGGGTTTTCCACGTATATCCTGTGTTGTGATTGTTTATTCTCTCTCATCTATTTTTCTGCTTATTGACGTTATGAGCGTATATTAGGCATGGCATTCCGCGTTTATCGGTTCATAGAGTTATTATTTGCTATGAGTTATGGGCGTATATTATCCCCAACAAGTACAACACATGTTATGAGATCAATAAAAAATCATATTTTTTCAACATCTTATAATATGAATGAAAAGTATTTTTTTTTAAATAAAATAAATCTAACATTGTATGAGTCAATGATCTGGTAGCACCTATCGAGATCAAACATTATATTTGTAATCCAAATATCTACCCTCGCAATACTAAAAAAAATCTTCATATTAATATGCATAATGAGAAACCTTGTTGAATGTGATACACTCGATTTGAGCAACCGAGCTAAGGTGGTGGGGTGCAAAAAAAGTTTTGTTAACATGTGGCTTAACATAATTCTTTTTTATTTTTTATTTTTTATTTTACTATTACAATAATTCGGATCTGTATCTCTTTAACACAATTATTAATTTATTATAAGTTTAAAGTTTTGTTACTATTTCTTATAACCTTATGTAACCGTACTTAGTGTATCGTTATAGTTATATGTATATACTATTTGCTAATAGGGACAAAGCTCAGCCGGTATATAGACGAGCTTGAGGTTTGGGTAAGTGACTTTCCAGTCAGCGGCTCGAATCCTACCAATAGCGAAAAGCTTTTTAAAAAATACCTGATCCCGAATTAATAGATATTGTAAAAAAAATAATATATATATATATTTATATACTGTTTAATAAAAATCCATTCATGTCTCGGCCACACACACACAAACACAAACACATGTATATATAGAATCGGATTATATATATATAATTAGATGTCTCTTCCATATCTGAACAAAGGGAGTATACGCGTTGTTCCCCTAACCTTCCTTTCAAATAAATATTCAATAATCATTATCAATGGCCTCTTGTCTTGATGGTTAGAGTCTTCAAGGAGAAGTTCCACCACTAAGGTTCATAAATTGATAATTGTAAATATTTATCCCACGTTTGGTCATAAAATCCTAAAGTGTGGAGAGCCGTCTCTTAAAAGTGGAGTCAGCTCTCTCTCCGGTGGTGAGAGTTGTAGTTCACATGTACCATTTCCCGATGGTGATAGTAGTATTTCGAGCCGTGCTTGTAGAGTCTAATTTCACCAGATCCCGACAATAGTTGTAATTCATACATATATAAATATATATATATTTTTTCAATAATCGTTTTTATTTATATATAATATTCCCTTTTTTTATTTTATTATTATTACTATTGTTATATTATTCACTTTGGAAGTACCTCGTCTTAATGATGCATTTATATTATTATTTTGGACACAACAATGTAAAACCCAATTCTGATCCCATGATTGTAGTCTATAGAGTCATCGACTACCGAATGCTGCAAAAATAAATTAAAGAACTAAAGATCGACCCTTGTTTCTATCTATAATTATTAAATTAAGTCAACTATGAAAATTGTGGCTGGATCCCAGCTTTTGTTTTAGTTTTTCTGCTGTGTAATGTTCTCTCAGTTCAAAAAAGAAAAAGAAAAAGAAAAAGTCAACTATGAAAATAAATTGTCTACTATGATTAGATTTGCAAACATTCTTAGATATTTGACTCGTGTCTTTTCCACAAATTCCATTAATACAAAAAGTATAAGACCCTTAATTACAACGAATATAATTTGGAAAATCAGTGTTCCATAATATAAAATTAGTTAGTTTTTTTTTTTTTTTTTTTTTTTTTTTTTTTGAAGGGTAATATAAAATTAGTTAGTGCTTCATTAGATGTATATTTTTAAACACTAGATGAATGTTGCTTGTACAAAAATAGAATATTGTTATAAAATAATTGAAATAAATAGATGAAGAACAAAATAGTAAATTGAATAACAATTTAAAATGAAAGAAAGTGATGCCATAAGATGAAGAGAAAAATGAGATGCGAGAGAGTAAGAGTGAGAGAAGAGAATTACTTGTTGAGCTTTGAATTGATGATCTTTCAGTAGTCTAATACAATTGAGATTAACAAGTATTTATAGGCAAAGGTGGGTGATATAAGGGAGGGAGAGTGAGGCGGTGGATTGTGGAAGTTTTTTGTGTTGACACATGTGGTAATTAAAACCACATATATTATAATACTCCCCCTTGGGTTTATACCACATGTGTTAATCTTTTAGGAAAAAACTCAATGAGATAAAACCTAAGTAAAATATATACAATAATCTCCTGAATTTAATGGGGTTGGACATTACAAACTATCTCATTAAAAACCTTGTCAGGAAAACCCAGTGGGAAAAAACCTGATCGAAGGAAAAAAGAGTATAGTGCACATATGTCCATTCAAAACTCTGCTCCCCCTGATTGAATGCTCCCCCTCATAAAACTTCAGTATTTAATCTTGTAATTTAGAAAGTCGACGCATGCCTATTCCATATACCAGCTTCTCAAAAGTTGATGTAGGCAATGATTTGGTAAACAGATCTGCAAAATTATCTGTAGACCGTATTTGCTTAACATCAATTTGTCGGCTCTGCTGAAGCTCATGAGTATAGAAGAATTTAGGAGAAATATGTTTGGTTCTGTCTCCTTTGATATATCCTCCTCTAATTTGAGCAATGCAAGCCGCATTATCTTCAAATATCTGGGTTGGCATTTCTGTAGATGATAAAAATCCACAAGTATTCTGAATATGATGAATAACTGACCTTAACCAAACACATTCTCGACTGGCTTCGTGAAGTGCGATGATTTCAGAATGGTTAGATGATGTAGCAACCAAAGTCTGTTTTGTGGAACGCCAGGATATTGCTGTGCCATTATATGTAAAAACATATCCCGTTTGTGAACGAGCTTTGTGGGGATCAGACAAATACCCGGCATCAGCATAACCAAGTAAACCTGAAAAATTGTTAGACTTTGTATAAAATAATCCTAAATCTTTCGTTCCACTAAGATAACGGAAAAAATGTTTGATTCCATTCCAATGCCTTCGAGTTGGTGCTGAGCTAAATCTAGCCAGTACATTCACAGAGAATACAATATCTGGTTTAGTGCACTGAGCCAAATATAATAAAGCACCAATCGCATTAAGATATGGTACCTCAGGACCAAGTATCTTTTCACCATTTTCTTTTGGGCGGAATGGATCCTTTTTGGGATCAAGAGTCCTAACAACCATAGGAGTACTTAATGGATGAGCATTATCCATTTGAAATCTTTTTAAAATCTTTTCGGTATAAGCTGATTGATGGACAAGTATTCCATTTGATCTATGTTCGATCTCAAGGCCGAGACAATATTTTGTCTTTCCCAGATCTTTCATTTCGAATTCCCTTTTCAAGTATTCAGCAGTTTTCTGAAGCTCTCCAGGAGTTCCAATTAAATTCATATCATCAACATAAACTGCTACGATAACAAATCCAGATTCTGATTTCTTAATGAAAACACATGGACAGATAGGATTATTAATATATCCTTCTTTTATCAGATATTCACTGAGACGGTTGTACCACATCCATCCAGATTGTTTTAATCCATACAAGGATCTTTGTAATTTTATCGAATACAAATTACGAGGTCTTGAGTTACATGATTCTGACATTTTAAACCCTTCAGGGATTTTCATGTAAATATCTGAATCCAGTGAACCATATAGATAAGCAGTCACTACGTCTATTAGACGTATTTCAAGTTTTTCCAAGACAGTCATGCTTATTAGAAATCAAAACGTAATTGTATCCATCACTGGTGAATATGTCTCATCAAAATCGATGCCAGGTCTCTGTGAGAAACCCTGTGCTACGAGTCGTGCCTTATATCTTACGACCTCGTTTTTCTTATTACGTTTCCGTATAAAAACCCATTTGTACCCAACATGTTTGACGTTTTCAGGTGTCTGGATTATTGACCCAAATACTTCACGTTTGGCCAATGAAGTCAACTTTGTTTGAATTGCTTCTTTCCATTTAGGCCAATCAGACCTTTGTCTACAATCATCGAGATTATGAGGTTCATAATCATCATTTATAATTTCAGTTGCCACTGTGTATGAAAATATATCATCGATGATTGTTTCTTCACGATTCCACAATTCTCTTGTATAATTTATAGAAATTTCCTCATTTCTACACTCTTGTATTTTTTCAGAGATTCCTTCCTCCATAGGGGATTTTGTCACTTTAGTAACTTGTGTCCCTTCAGGGACATTTAACTCTTCTGGAGTTAACTTAGAGAAAGTGGATTTATTTATTTTCCTTTTTCGAGGAACAATATCTTTTGAGCCAAATGGTCTACCACGCTTCTGGCGTGTAATGGATGATTCTTTTGCTATCATTTGTTTAGATTGTTTTTCTGGAACAATCACCCGTGCTGGTACATTAATAGCTGGGATGTATGATTTTGTTACCCTAGTAGCATCTGTAAATGCATCTGGTAACTGATTTGCTATTTCTTGAAGATGTATTATCCTACGTACTTCATTCTCACATTGAGATGTATATGGGTCTAAATGAATTAGACTAGGAACTTTCCAGGAAAGTTCACGCTTCTCTTCAGAGGAAGCCTCTCTTTTTCCTAATGATGGGAAATTTGTCTCATCAAAATGACAATCCGCAAACCGTGCTGTAAAAAGATCACCAGTCAAGGGTTCCAGATATCTAATTATTGATGGTGAATCAAGACCAACATATATTCCCAAATGCCTTTGGGGTCCCATTTTAGTTCTTTTCGTTGGTACAATTGGGACATATACTGCACACCCAAATGTACGTAAATGAGATATGTCTGGTTGATGACCAAGTACAAGTTGTACTAGTGAATACTGATGATAAGCAGTGGGTCGAAGCCGGATTAATGCAGCAGCATGTAAAATAGCATGCCCCCATACATAAATTGGTAATTGCGTTCGTAATAGTAAAGTCCTTGCAATTATCTAGACACGTTTAATGAGTGATTCTGCTAATCCATTCTGAGTATGAACATGTGGAACTGGATGTTCAACATCAATCCCAGCCACTTTACAATATTCATCAAATGCCTTGGAGGTAAATTCACCAACATTATCAAGGCGTATGGATTTAATTGAATAATCGGGAAAATGAGCCCGAAGCCTGATAATCTGCGCAAGTAATCTTGCAAAAGCAACATTACGTGTTGATAATAAGCATACATGTGACCATCTGACAGATGCGTCAACTAGAACCATAAAATAACGAAATGGTCCACTTGGTGGATGAATAGGTCCACATATATCCCCTTGAATTCTTTGTAAAAATGATGGGGATTCAAAACCAATTTTAGAAAAAGATGGTTTTATTGTTAATTTCCCTTGGGAACATGCAATACATAAATTCTCATGGGATAAAAAGATCTTTTGGTTCTTTAATGGATGCCCATGAGAATTCTCAATGATTCTACGCATCATTGTAGATCCTAGGTGACCGAGACGGTCATGCCAAAGTTCAAACATTTTTGGATCTGAGAATTTCTGATTCACAACTGCATAAACTTCTACACTTTTGATAATAGTGTAATATAATCCAGAAGATAAAGCACGCAGCTTTTCTATAATGAGTTTCTGGAGTGAATTATGAGAAGTAATGCACAGATATTCAATATTATCTTTATTCATAGTTTCAATATGATATCCATTCCTCCGTATATCTTTGAAACTAAGTAGATTCCTCCTGGATCTACTTGAATATAATGCATCATCGATACATATTTTAGTATTGTTTGGTAACAATATCGTGGCTTTTCCAGAGCCTTCTACTAGATTCGTTGGACCTGATACTGTATTAACATTTGCTCTGAGTAAAGTTAAATTTGTAAAATATTTTCGGCTCCGCAGAATTGTATGAGTTGTTGCACTATCAACTAAACATATATCTTCTGCTTCTAGCTTTTCAATAACCCCCAATTTATCGTTTAGATTCATTTTGTATGTTTCATAAAGAAAAATAAAAAGCATATCAGACAAAGTGATTCAAAAAGCATATATATTACTTTGAGAAATATTTTACATGAACAAAATACATAACACTACTACTGTAAGTAGTTTTTAATTGGTATGGATATTCCCATCACCAATTGAAGTAGCTGGCACGTCTTTCGGGTCTGAAAAGAAATCTGTAACATTGAGATGTGTAATATCCCTCGGATATGAATCTTCAATGAAATGAGTTTCAGGTTTCTTTCCCTTTCCACTGATTGATGCTTGATACAAATCCACCAAGTGTTTAGGTGTTTTACATTCATTCGACCAATGATTATAACAGCCACACCTAAAACAAACATTGTCGTTTGTATTAGGCCTATTCTGAACATTTTTTCCCTTATACTGTTTGGCATCATAAACATTCAACTTTTGTTGTGCGTTTTGATTATAGCCACCTGATCCAGGATTCCCACGCCCTCTTTTAAAATTACGACCACGGCCCCGGCCAATATTATTACCATAACCACGGCCTCGACCATTACCACGACCATTACCACGACCATGATCAAAATTACGATTATATCCACGGCCTCGACCACGACCACGACCACGACCACGACCACGATATCCAACAGTATTAGCATTCACTTCTGGGAATGCTGTAGAACCAGTCGGGTGTGATCCGTGATTTTTTATCAGTAGCTCATTATTTTTTTCTGCTACTAAAAGGCATGAGATCAATTCTGAATATTTTGAGAATCTGCGTTCTCGATATTGCTGTTGCAATATTATGTTCGAGGCATGGAAGGTTGTGAAAGTCTTTTCCAACATGTCCTTTTCAGATACCTCTTCACCACATAATTTCAACCTTGTGGTGATTCTAAACAGAGCAGAATTATATTCAGAAATTGATTTATGGTCATGAAATCGTAAATGTTGCCATTCATATCTAGCATTTGGTAATGTTACATCATGCTGATGATCATAACGATCTTTTAGCTCTTGCCACAGATCTTCAGGTTCTGTGACAGTAAGATACTGAGCTTTTAAATTTTTATGTAAGTGATGACGAAGTATCACCATTGTTATGGATTTATCCTGTTCATTAGCCTGGCTACCATCATCAATGGTATAATACAAGCCTTGGGATTTTAAGTATAATCCCGCATCAATAACCCAAGACATATAATTGTCTCCCGAAACTTGGAGTGCATCAAACTTCAGATTTGCAAGTTTAGCCATGCTTACAACTTCCTTTTTCTGTAAATTAAATTGCAAATTTAATTTAGTTTGAATGTAATTAAAGAGCATAATAAATAATAAATTAAACAATTTATCTGGAGACACAGCATAAGCCAGTCCCGAGACACAGCATAAGCCAGTCCCGAGACACAGCATAAGCCAGTCTCATATATTGCATAAAAATAAATACTGAATATTTAAACAGTTTATCTAGAGACACAACATAAAGCCAGTCATGAGACACAGCATAAAGCCAGTCCCGAGACACAGCATAAGCCAGTCTCATATATTGCGTAAAAATAAATACTGAATATTTAAACAGTTTATCTGGAGACACAGCATAAAGCCAGTCCTGAGACACAGCATAAAGCCAGTCCCGAGACACAGCATAAGCCAGTCTCATATATTGCGTAAAAATAAATACTGAATATTTAAACAGTTTATCTGGAGACACAGCATAAAGCCAGTCCCGAGACACAGCATAAGCCAGTCTCATATATTGCGTAAAAATAAATACTGAATATTTAAACAGTTTATCTGGAGACACAGCATAAAGCCAGTCCTGAGACACAGCATAAAGCCAGTCCCGAGACACAGCATAAATCCAGTCCCGAGACACAGCATAAGCCAGTCTCATATATTGCGTAAAAATAAATAAGTATAAATAAATAAATCCAGAACTATATATATAGGTTCCGTTGACAGCATAGCCATCTTGTTATACGAAACTGTATATAGACCCAGAATGTTGAGATGTAAGTAAATCACCCATTAGGAGATCCTTTCTACTTACATACAATCGTGCTGATAACGTGTTATAAAATAATTGAAATAAATAGATGAAGAACAAAATAGTAAATTGAATAACAATTTAAAATGAAAGAAAGTGATGCCATAAGATGAAGAGAAAAATGAGATGCGAGAGAGTAAGAGTGAGAGAAGAGAATTACTTGTTGAGCTTTGAATTGATTATCTTTCAGTAGTCTAATACAATTGAGATTAACAAGTATTTATAGGCAAAGGTGGGTGATATAAGGGAGGGAGAGTGAGGCGGTGGATTGTGGAAGTTTTTTGTGTTGACACATGTGGTAATTAAAACCACATATATTATAATAAATATCACTTATTATATGGCGGGGCTAGAATTTTAAATTTCGTAAAGTTTGGGGGATCAAACTCTACAATATTCATTTTAAAGAAGCAAAAGAAAATGAATAATACCATACAACCAAAAAAATTAACACAAAATTAAACCCAAATGATGTGGTAAATAAGTTGATGTGGTGAATGAACAAATCACTTACCACATCATTTGAGTTGGTTTTTTAGTTTTTATTTTATTTTGTTTTTATTTTTATTTTTATAATAGTATTACTTAAAGAAAATAATTACAATGATTAAAAAATGAATTTTCCAATAGGCTACAAGGCCACGACCCCCGCATGCCTCTGTATAGCTTGGTCCTTGAATATAAGTATCAATGAGGTTATGGTTTCGGGTTGCTCGGTTTTTAAACTGTATAATTATTTATCACTGTTGTTAGTCAAACAAAAAATTTAGCCCAAAAACCAATCCAAATGACGTGGTAAGTGATTTGTCATTATCATATCATCCCATGATTTGTGTGGTGATAACAACTCATTTACCATATCATTCAGGTTATATAGTATTACTCATTATTTTTATTTTTATTTTTTATAAAATCAATAAAATATCACGTAACTACCATACATTACATAAGTGAGATTGTGGGTCTGGATCATGTTTCTCTCCTTGATCTTCAAATTTTTTTATTATTATTTTTTTCAAAATAAAAAATTCAATAGAATATCACCCAATTCTCATGACCTATATCAATGAGATTGTGGGTTCATATCACGGTCTTCTACTCAGCTTTCAAATTGTATTAGTTTTTTTCTATAAAAAAAAATAATCAATACAATATCACGTAACTCTCACATATTATTTGAAGTTCGACTCATATTTTTTTTTTCCTTGTCTTCAAATTGTCATAATTTTTTTTGTTTGAATCAATAAAAGATCATGAAAGTATCGTATACTACATCAATGAGGTTGTGAGTTTCAATCATATTCTTCCTCGGTCATCAAATTATATTTTCCAGCACATCAGTTCTAACAGCCCAATCCACAGCAAGAAACAAATGGGCCGTGCCGGGCCGGTTTCAAATTTTTTCCATCTACAGTTCCAGATTTTTCATAAGTAGTAATGTCACAAATCTGATTGGTCAAAATCAGGGAGGCGCCAAAGTGAGTGAGTGAGACACTGAGACCTAATCCGATTTCATTTAAGAATCAGACGGATAAGGTAAAAAAACTGAAATATCTCCCCTCGTCTCTTCTTTCACTTTCTCCCTCCCTGCCTGGCACTGCTTGCTTCCCCGTTTACTTATTATTAGTATGGCCATAGCAGTCGCCAACTGCTGCTTCTCTGTGCTCAACTCCACCGTTAAGCTCCGCTGCTCCATTTCCTCACAACGCCGTCTCGCCCCGCCGCACGCCTCCATTGTTTCCAACAACAAGAATTTCAAAACACCTTCGCCTTCTACTTCTAAACCTACCACCGCTGATGTAAAACCCTAAACTTCTCAATTTTGATTTTTACTTGATATCATATCTGTGTTGGTTTTCTAAGTTTTTATAAATTCGGCTTGTTTGTGTTTCGCAGAGGAAGTTTCCGAGAAGATCGAAAGACGGTGGTGGAGACAACGAACATTCTAAATCATCGGCTTTTAAATCTTCAGGTGTGCAAAGAAAGGACAAGAAGGAGTTTCGCCTTAGTTTCAAGGAGCAGCAGGTTCGTTTTGAGATTTTAGAGCTTAAGAGGAATGTTTGTTTATTGTTATATTGACGTGTTTCTATTTTGATATGTATTTTCAGATTGATGCAACGAATCTTAAAGACGCAGCTTTCCTTAATGCCGTTGTCAAGGTAAAAAGCTTTTTCACTTATCATTTTTTATTTTTTAAATCTTTTATCAAATTTCCATTTGGTTTGTTTGTTTGTTTGTTTATCCTTGATGTCAATTATCATGAATTTATTTATTTATGTGAACTTAGAAACAAATATTTTGTGTATTTATAGAGAATTTAATTTTTGGTCTACCTCTAAATTATTAGCACTGTATAGCTGTAGGCCTGTAGCAAGTTAAGTTGGGTGACTGATTGGATTTTAGCATAATCTGGCATTATCAAATGCTGATTTAGTTAATAGACTACGAGTAATGCTCGCAGAGTCCTCAATATTTTAAGAAAAAAAGTATAATTGGTTGAGAGATGCATGTCTCTGCGCAGGTGAATCAAATTTAGCTTATTGAATTATTAACTAATTGCTCTCTCGATTTATCTTTATGCAAACTAACTTCTACTTCATTCTCTTATTAAATTTTCTATTAAATTTTTGTAAGTGTGATAGAGGGCAGAGGCTCCTAATTCCGTTTGTCAACAATTTTCAGAATCTATTTTTTCTTTTCTTTTCTATTTGAATTTATTTGCTAGTAGTTGTTAATATAATAATCTGTTTTTTTTTCTTTTTACATGTGTCAAGGTTTACTGCACCCATACAGCGCCTGATTATTCCCTCCCTTGGCAAAAGCAAAGGCAATATACAAGCACTGGAAGGCGAGTTTTGAAATCCTTTTCTGTTTGTCATTCCAGAGTAATTTGTCATTTGTTTAAAAAAAAGGAGAAAAGAATAAATGAATGACCTAAGTTGGTTCTTTTTTTTTTCCTCAAGTCTTAGCTTTTTATTGCACCCAAAACGTATCTAAAGTACTGATAAAAACTGAATTTAATTTGTCAAATATTATTTATTGTACAGTGCTTTTATGATTGGAGAGGGGAAACTTTTAACAAATGCTCATTGTGTTGAACATTATACACAGGTAATCTACTCAGTTGCCCGTATTTTGTATGCAAAATGTAATGTTTGAAGCTAACTTCTCTATTTGCACTGGATGCTACTGATTCAGGATCATCATTACTTAAACTAAAAAATGCTTTGGGGTTTGCAGGATTTATCCTCCAATGGAATTACTACATTATGCATCAGTTTTATGATTCCATAAAACCCAAACTATCATTTCTTAGGGTAGGGTGCATAAATGTGGAGGCTTGTTTTATAGAGTGGAAAAACCTGTTTCAAGGAGGTTGTATTGATTTCAGGTTTCCATTGCTTACCATGATCACTGTTAATGGACTTTTGAAACATATTTAATTATTAATGATAAATTTTGGTTACATGTTTTCTTAGACTCTTAGTTGTGACTTACGTGGGTGCTACCAAAAGAGTTAAAGAGAGTTGCTTCTTAAATAGAGTCAAAACTCTGTTAACACTGCAGTGGTCTTGTTATTAAAAAATGTTACTTGCTTGGTTCCATAGACAACTGGGTTTTTGGTTCATGTCCATGGATATCAATTGAAATGGATTAGGCTGGTATTTTGTGATCTATTTGAGTGGGGCAGCAACATTGCAAGATTGAAGTAGAGGAAATTGTTCAATTTAAATTCCTTGCCAATACTTTGTTTTAGGAAAGCTGTGAAGATATTAGCAGAATATTTGCTGTAGATGAGTCTAGCAGATCTTCTGCTTTTGAATATTTTGTACCCAAGATGAAGAGATGTATGGATACCGTTGCTAATTGAATACCTATGACATGGTAAATAGGTAGAAAATACCAAATTCTAGACTTTATGGCAACTTGCATACAGTACCTTGGGCTTAGGGATGGGAAAATCCCCCATGGAGCCCCACCCCCACGGGCCCCATCCCCATTTGGGGACAAATTTCACCCCCAAATCCTAAATGGGGGTGGGGGAACCTCCTCCATCCCCATTTCCCCCAAATATTATATATATATATTAATTTTCTTTTCTTTTCAAAAAATTAAAATAAATTATTTTCAAATCCTAACAATTATCTAAACCTAACCCTTAGCTGAAATTTAACTCTAAGTCTCTAACCCTTGTAAATCTGAAGTGAGGTAATCAAATTGTATATTTGATTAAATAAATATACCTTCTTTTGAAAGTTGTATATATAGTAATGCACTTTTTGAATGTTGTAGGTATCGAGTGTTGTAGATGGTTGATAAGAGATGTGAAGTTGGCTTGGAATTTGACTACTTGAGAGTTGAGATTGCTTAGATTTTGTGTGCCTTCTTATATTTTGGATTGATCAAAGATGAAAACTTTAAATTTGTTTTGACTTTTATCGTGTAATACTCTTATTACTAGAAGTATTTGTATTTATTTTGGATGAAATTAAACCAATTATATATTTTAGATTGGATATTTAGATTATCTTTTGGATTGGATATTGAAATAGGGTGAAACGAGAGATTGAGATGGCCAGATTTCGAATTCCAAATTCCAGATTTTGGATTGGAAATTAAGATTGAAAATGGGAGGAAATGGGGGAAATGGGTGGGGGTGGGGGAACCTCCCCCCAAATACCCCATCCCCAGTTCCCCTAAACGGGGTTTTGGGGCGGGGTGGTGGAAGGGTAGAGGAATGGGGGTGGGGGTGTAGGGACCTCTCCCGCTCCAATAGGGCCCCATGCCCATCCGTACTTGGGCCTTGACCGCGTGAGTGTCACTTGTACCCTTTAACCTTAGTGATCAAATGAACTATAAAGAAGCATCAAATAGGCATGTAGATTAGCAAGTGCATAAAAACAATGTTTGGAGTGTTTTTTTTTTTTTTTTTTGTTGACATTCTTGTTTGTTTATGTAACCGTGCTTTGATATCTTGGACATTATGTGTGGTTCAATTGATATTGTTTGTTTTTATGAATTGTTGTTATTTTGATTATTTGTGTTTGCAGGTTAAAGTGAAGAGAAGGGGAGATGATACCAAATATGTGGCCAAGGTATTGTTCAATTGAAAAACAAACATCATTCTTTTTCAGTATGTTCCCTACATTTGCAACATTTTTAACGGACATCATCTCAATGATCATTTTCTTTAAATCTTTAGATGTAATTGGACATACCTTTGAGATAGTGTTGATACTT
This sequence comes from Acer campestre, assembly GCA_954870605.1. Lineage (NCBI taxonomy): Eukaryota > Viridiplantae > Streptophyta > Magnoliopsida > Sapindales > Sapindaceae > Acer > Acer campestre. Next base: position 12,799,589 of record OX940802.1, on the reverse strand, counting down.
TTTTCTCCAAGCATTTAGAGGCAAAAATTCTTAAAAAAAGAAAGTAACAAAGAGGTGTGTTACTTGTGCAATGATAGTCGGTATGATAGGAATATAGGATTTGTGGCAATGGGATGAAATCCATTGCTAAATAGGTTTCAATAGTTCAATTATATAATGTGATTGTCTCTCATATTCTTTTGCCATAAGCTCTTCTTGGTTGCAGTTGAAATAGTTGTGGACCTTGTGGTTGTCTCTTATTTTTGTTTTTTGTTCTATTGCTCGAATGTGCCACATAATTTAAATGTTGCGAATTAGGAAACCTTCACCAAACTTGTACAGAAGTTCAGAAATGAAGTGAACCAATGCAAACACAGATTTTTCGGGTACAAAAATGAGACTGTTCATAGTCAACCGGAAAATGATCAAATTGTATATCAATGAAAGTGCTTCTTAGCTGCTTCATTTCTGTCATGTGTATGCTATTTTAATGTCCTTGAATGTACTTGGGACCCCATTACTTGTGTTTTTTTTTTCTTCTTTACAATATAATTTTAGTACATTTTGCTTTGGCAATTCAATTGGAAGATACTTTTGATGGAGTTATAGTTTTAGTAGATTTTGCTCAAATTTTTCAGTTTGAGATAATGTATTGCTCTACAAAGATTAGATGTTGCCACTTTCATTTTACTTGTAGTGAAAAATGCACAGGTTTTAGCCAGAGGTGTTGATTGTGATATTGCTTTGCTTTCTGTGGAAAGTGAGGAATTCTGGAAGGGAGCTGAACCACTGCAGTTTGGACACTTGCCACGTCTTCAGGTTTAATTTATCTTTTTCCTTTGGAGTAATGGTGTCATTTTGTGTTTGATCTTGTATATGACCCTTTTCATTGTGCGTTCTGTGATGATCCTTCGTCATAAACATAATAATTTTGTCACATTGGATCCAGAAATAGTAACCATCTGTCATATCCAGATCTAACGTGTATGATAACCTGACCAGTGCCATAAACCCTGCGTCAAACTCTACCTAGGCTGCATCGGTTTAATAAATTTTGCAAATGCTTAATCTGCAAATTCTAAAATCATCTTTTGTTACACACTTTGTTGTATTTTACTAGTTGGAAATGTTTATTCCTGTGTTGTAAACATCTATTTTGGGTTTTCCTTTGAACTCTTTTTTCTGTTGCCTTCTTGATGGCTAGGATGCAGTAACTGTTGTAGGATATCCCCTTGGAGGAGACACCATTTCAGTGACAAAGGGAGTTGTATCACGTATAGAGGTATGATCAACCCTATCAATGAAAATTATGTAATGGTTAATCAATTTTTGTCCTGCCATATTCTTTCTTTGATGTCGTTGGTGATGTCTCTGTGCCAAGCATGTTAAACAGTCATAAAGCCTCAAGTTTCACCAATGTTATTTCATCAGGTTACATCATATGCTCATGGGTCATCTGAGTTGTTGGGCATTCAAATTGATGCAGCAATAAATCCTGGTCAGTAGAAATTTACATATTTAACTTTTTTTCTGTTAAAAATTCCCAGTTTATGTATTTTCTTTTCTATTATCGGCTTTGTTCTACTGTAATATTACAACACTCTATTTTTCCTTTTTTCCGGTTAAAGGCATTATTCTATATCATTGTGATAGCCACTGCTTACACTTGCTAGATTTTAGGTAACAGTGGTGGTCCTGCATTCAATGACCAGGGGGAGTGCATTGGGGTGGCATTTCAGGTAGATTTTCTCGCCTGCTGTTAAAAAACGGCGCATTTAGTTATTTCTTACATACTATGAAATCTTTTTTCTTCCTTGTTCATGTTGCAACATGGATTGAAGTCCACTTTTAGTTATATCTAAACTCCTTGCTCTTGCTTGTCTGAAGAATCCTCATTCTTCCATGCGATATTTATGTCAGTCCCAATTGTTTGTCTTCTATGTTTTCACGAGACATTTCCTCTAGGTTTACAGATCTGAAGAGGTTGAAAATATTGGATATGTGATCCCAACTACGGTTGTATCCCATTTTTTGGATGACTATGAGAGACATGGGAAGTACACCGGTGAGAATTTCTTCTTGCTTAAATATATTCATGTGATGCATTTTGGGTACATTTTGAATCTGACTGCAAACTTTACCACTTTCTGTCACTTTCTTGAATTAGATCATTCCGCCTGTTTCTCTTTTAGTCAATATCACTTGTTATTGTTTGTCATAGCTTGTAGTGGACATAATCACTCTGATACTTTTGACTTCCAGGTTTCCCTTGCCTTGGCGTATTGCTGCAGAAGCTGGAGAATCCAGCTCTACGAGCATGTCTAAAAGTACAGTCTAATGAGGTATGTTCTTTATCCAGACATTTTTATAAGCCTCTGTAAATAAAAATTTCCTTTTGCAATTCTGCTATGCATTGGTATAAACTGTTGAGCATTTTCTTTGTGTCTGTATTATTCTCAGCGTGATAAATTTTTATTTATTTTTTGTCGGCGTGTATGTGTTTTCTGAACTATGTAAGACACAATCAGCTAGTCATCTTTAAATTTCCTCTAGCAAGGCATATGATAAATTAGGTATTGAGGAGAGGGTTGCAAAAGAGTGCAGTAGAATTTAGGAGTAGAGTGTTTCTGTGGAAGATAAGAAAAGGTGTACTGAAGAGGATGTAGTAGCGGAGGAAGTAGAGTGATGAGGATAAATACTAGAAACAGGTGGGAGAGAAAAGGTCCCCAAAATTGGAAATCCACTCATCTTGATGGCATTCATGAAATTGCGTAGATGCAGTAACGGTTGTGGAAGTAAGGTGATGAGGATACTAGAAACAGGTGGAAGAAGAAGGTATACAAAATTGAAATCCTGTCATGTGATAGCATTCATACAATTTGCACCTTATGATTAAAATATTTAAGTTTGACGTTTTAACTGGCAAACATATACCAAGGCTTAAAATATATATTGCTGTTGAATTTATGGTTGTAACTTGACCATATGTTCACGCCAACCTGCAACTGATGGGGAATTAGATAAATATTATTATTTATCTGAATAGTGGTAGTTATCATATTATGTTTAAAATAATTATCTCTTTGAGAGATAAGTTTAGGGTTTATTTATCATTATCATGATTTAGTTGTTATCTTTTGTTAGCTATAAATAAGCCCCTTCAGAGTCTATTGGAGGCAAACATGATTAATGAATTGAATTGAATTATTGGTGTGGTTTCCATTCTCCTATTCTTCTGTGATTCTCTCCATTTCTGTTTTGAATCCCTAATTTCGTCTGTCCCGAATCCCTAATTCTCTCTATTTCTGTCTATTTCTCTTCAAGTCTCTATCAATTTCTTATTTCTAGTGTTGGTCCTACATCAGTTTGGTATCAGAGCCAAATTGTATCCATACACACTTCCGCAACCCTACGCAAAATTTACTGTCATCAAATACAACCCATAAAAAAATAAAATAAATTCCAAATCAGCCAAACAGTGCAAAAAAAATAAATCACATAACAGCTCCAAACAGTCTCGACCGGTCGACGTCAGCACCTTCGACCACCATGCGCCCACGCGCCGTCACCACACACCACCTTCGGCCACTGTAGCTAGTCGCCGCTGACGACACCATCAGCTTCATACAACATCGATCAACACCTTTCTCGTCTTCATCGAACTCCAGATCTACCTCTATCAATGCAAATCTATGTGTGAAAAGTTGTCGTCGCCGCCTTGCCATCACCATCACCACTGACATCCGGCACGTGGCACCACATCGCTGGTCCCAATTGATTCGTCTGCTGCCGCTTCGTCTAATTGGAGGTCCAGTTGCCGGTCAACAATTGTCCAGGTGGTAGTTTTGTCGACTAGGGTTCTCTCGGTAATTTCTTATAGCTAAAGGGTTTGGTAGAAATTTTCCTAAGGTTGCATAAATTACAAAACTGTTGGGTCTTTTTGCAATTATACATACTTCAAGGGTGTTTTCGTAATTGTGCAAACTATAGGGACTTTTTTGAAATTAACTACGGTGGCGAATTTTTTTTTCTGCCTTATATTATTCCTCAATGAACTAGCCACGTGCTAACACCATTGATGAGTCAAAGCAATTTCTACTAGTCACGATCCATCATGTGCTTTATCCTATTACAGAGGAAGAGTTACATCAAGTATTTTCTCCTTATGGATTTGTGGAGAGGATCAAAATATTTCATAAGTTGACTTGTGTTCAAGCCTTTGTCAAATTTCAATTCCACCAGAGTGCCTTTTTAGCGAAAAGTTCTCTTCAAGGTCGGAATATTCATGATGGTTGTTGTCAGCTAGACATCTAATACTGGCAAAATAAGCATTATGCTCCTTGGCGTAAGCAACAGTAACTCACAGATGCGTGTCTCGCATGTCTTAAGGATTGCCGAAATATTTTTTCCAAATATTTTAAACAAGGAAACGACCAATTCGAGAAAGAAAATAGTGATAAAGTGCACACTGCCATAGAAAGAGTTGATCCATCACAACCCACTTCGGAGGTATGTGGACCTACATGATCTTGACGTTCAAGGGGTCAATCACTCATCATCAAATGTGGTTGAAAATTATGAAATAGTGAACATGATTGTCACTAAACCAATTCAGCTTGATGAAACATTAGACAAAGGGTTTATAAATGTGCCAATGGGTTCTATGATTACTCAATTTCCTATATGTATGATGAATAATCCTTGGGTTGATGAAATGGCTCCCTTAAAAAGGAACAAGCTGTGGTATTTTCTTGTTCGTTGGTTGCATCCCGTTTGACTCGACATGAGTCGAGTTCTTCTTAGTGGAGGAGAATGATGGGGGAATTCGATAAATATTATTATTTATCTAAATAGTGGTAGTTATCATATTATGTTTAAAATAATTATATCCTTGAGAGATAAGTTTAGGTTTTATTTATCATTATCATGATTTAGTTGTTATCTTTTGTTAGCTATCAATTGGCCCTTTCAGCCTATTGGAGGCAGACTTGATTAATGAATTGAATTGAATTATTGGTATGGTTTCCAATCTCCTGTTCTTCTGTGTTTCTCTCCTTTTCTGTTTCCAATCCCTAATTCTGTCCGTCTCGAATCCCTAATTGTCTATATTTCTGTCTATTTCTTTTCAAGTCTCTATCTATTTCTTATTTTAAATATAATATGATAACTACCACTATTTAGATAAATAATAATATTTATCTAATTCCCCATCATTGTAGGACCAACACTAGAAATATGAAATAGATAGAGACTTGAAGAGAAATAGACAGAAATAGAGAGAATTAGGGATTCGAGACGGATAGAATTAAGGATTAGAAACAGAAAGGGAGAGAAACACAGAAGAACAGAAGATTGGAAACCACACAAATAATTCAATTCAATTCAATTCATTAATCAAGTCTGCCTCCAATAGGCTTTGAATGGGTCTATTTATAGCTAACAAAAGATAACAACTAAATCATGATAATGATAAATAAAATCTAAACTTATCTCTCAAAGAGATAATTATTTTAAACATAATATGATAACTACCATTATTTAGATAAATAATAAAATTGATCTAATTCCCTATCATTTTCCTCCACTAAGAAGAACTCGACTCTTGTCGAGTCAAACAGGTGTCAACCAACGAACAAGAAAATCCCACAACTTGTTCCTTTTTGAGGGAGCTGTTTCATCAACCCAAGGATTATTCATCATACATATAGGAAACTGAGTAATCGTAGAACCCATTGACACATTTATGAACCCTTTATCTAATGTTTCATCAAGCTGAATTGGTTTAGTGACAACCATGTTCATTATTTCATGATTTTCAACCACGTGAGGATGAGTGATTAACCCCTTGAACGTCAAGATCATGACCACTTGGTCCACATACCTTTGAAGTGGGTTGTGATGGATCAATTGTGGGCTGTGTTGGATCAACTGTTTCTATGGCAGTGTGTACTTTATCACTATTTTCTTTCTCGAATTAGTCGTTTACTTGCTTAAAATATTTGGAAAAAGTATTTCGGCAATCCTTAAGACATGCGAGACGCATCTATGAGTTCTTGTTGCTTACACCGGGGAGCATAATGCTCATCTTGCCAGTATTGGATGTCCAGCTGACAACAACCATCATAAATATTATGATCTTAAAGAGAATTTTTCGCTAAAAAGGCATTCTGGTGGAATTGAAATTGGACAAAGGTTTGAACACAAGTTAACTTCTGAAATATTTTGATCCTCTCCACAAATCTATTAGGAGAAAATACTTGATGTAGCACTTTCTCGGTAATAAGATAAAGCACATGATGAATTGTGACTAGTAGAACTTGGTTTGACTCATCAATGGTGTCGGCATGTGGCTGGTTCATTGAGGAATAATAGAAGGTAGAAATTTTTTTTGCCACCGTGGTTAATTTTAGAAAAGTCCCTCTAGTTTGCACAATTACGAAAACACCCCTGAAGTATGTGTAATTGTGAGAAGACCTAGCAGGTTTTTATAATTTGCTCAACAACCCTAGGAAAATTTATACTAGACCCTTTAGCTATTAGAAATTACCGAGAGAACCCTGGTCGACAAAACTACCACTTGGACAATTGTTGACCGGCAACTGGACCTCCAATCAGACAAAGCGGAAGCTGGCGAATCGATTGGGACCGGTGGTGAGGTGCCACATGCCGGATATCGGCGGCGATGGCGAGGCGACGGTGATAGCTTTCACATCTAGATTTGCGTTGATAGAGGTAGACTATGAAGCACGGATACGGACACGAACACGGTGACACGACACTATACGATACGGGGATACAGCAAATCTTAAAAAACTAGGATACGAACATTGCAGGATACGTCAATTAAAATAATATATATTTATTTTTAATATATAATTATTTATATATATTTATATTAACAATTTAGTACAGATAAGTTAGACAGCACTAGCCACTAACCAATAAAGTAACAAAACAAATAATATAAAATTAAATAAAGATAAAGTTGTACAGCACTCACTCTCTCTCCTGCATATCTCACAGTCGTCTCTCTCACAATCATCTCTCTCTCTAAACCTCAAAACCTCTGTAACAAATTTGAAATCTTCCATCTCTCTCTGAACTATATCTCTCATGTAGTCTTGCCTCTCTCATCTCCCTCTTTCTCTCTCTTTCCGGTTCCTCTCTAAAATCTTTAAATCCCTCTACAACTCTCACGCCCATCTATCCATCCCCTCCCTCTCTTCTCTCGTTTCTCTCTCTCTCTCTCTCTCCCCTTTCTGGTCCTGGGTTTTCTGATGGTGGCGGTGGTTAATGGTGGGGTTTTGGCTTTGATTTGTGATTTGGGTTGGTTTTGGGTTGGATTTGATACATTGTTCGCAGGCCCCAAACATGTCCATCCGTGTCCAAACCGTGTTCGAGCTGTGTCGGAAAGTCAAATTCGCCGGAAAGTCAACGGATATGGAAAATTGCGTGTCCGACGCGTGTCGCACGCGTATCCGTGTCCGACGCGTGTTACCTCTGAAAAAAAACGTGTCCGTGCTTCCTAGGAGGTAGATCTGGAGTTCAATGAAGAAGAGAAAGGTGTTGATCGGTGTTGTCTGAAGCCAATGGTGTCGTCGGCGGCGACCAGCTACGGTGGCCGGAGGTGGTGCATGGGCGCGTGGTGGTCGGAGGTGCTAACGCCGACCAGTTGAGACTGTTTGGAGTTGTTATGTGATTTGTTTTTTTGCACTGTTTGGCTGATTTGGAAATTTTTTTTTGGGGTTGTATTTGATGACAGTTGATTTTGAATAGGGTTGCGAAAGTGTGATTTCAGGGATTTCACCCTATTATTGTAAGTTAAAATTCCTTTTGAGTGGTTTCAGTATGCTAGTAAAGGATTTGATTAAACTTTATTGTGAAGGATCTGCAATTGTCAGAATCCCTAGTTGCTACCGGTGGTAATTGGGAGTATGAACGATTGAGCATTGCAATGCTTATTGGGCTCTTGGCTATGGATTGGAAGCAGGGACAAGATTTTTTTTTTTTTTTACAGATTTTCTTTGTTCACTTCACATGCCAAAAGCAATTATTTGCTGAGTTAGAATTTTCACTTCACATGAATAGCAAAAATTTATTGAGTCTATGATTTCACTGAATTGCTATGGGACCAATTTTTTAAAACATATCACTTGAATAATTGATAGATTTTTTGTGTCATGCTTGGAGTTCTCAATTCTCAAGCCCATAGTTATTAAAAGCCCACCTAGGCGTCGGGTGCCTACTGGCGCAACTTTTGCTTTTGAAGGATGGCCAGGCGCCTCCCTTAAAGGAGGCACGCGCAACAAAACTAATTCAAGCCTCATAACCCAACATGAAGTTGCATTGATGTTATTAAGTTGGTTTTGTTTGAGTTGAGGATATCTAGAGCCTAGAAACTAATTTGAACATCTTTGTTGTTGGTATGATGATTGCATTGTTATATATTTTATAAATTATAAAGAATTATAGAGAGGAAAACTCTATAAAGAATTTTAGAGAGGAAAACTCTATTTTTTCTTATTTTTATTCTTCTCCACATAGGAGGAGTTATATAGAGGAAATACAAATAGGAAAGAAATCAATTTACAATCCCTACAATCAAGCTAATTGTCAACTACACTAATCAAGTAATCAATCACACTAATCAAGCAATCGATTAGTCAACTATACAATCTTTATAATTAATTGATTATATTCTAACAGAAACTAATCCCTAAAGTTTAGGAATTAATTTCGAAATTCAACAAATTATATTGTGTTATTGATTGTTTATAAAGTTCTAAGCCTTAAATTTAACTTTGTAACTTGAAATTTATAGGATAAATGAGGTTATTACAATTTTTATGAAATTTTCCCATTTGGGAATTTCATAAAAAGCTATTACGCACCTTTTTTGAAAAAAGTGTGCCTCGCTTTAGTTAGGCACACGCCTCGCCTTGTGCCTCAGGCTCTAGGGTACCCTTGCACCTTGATGTGCCTATCGCCTTTAATAACTACGCTCAAGCCAAAACAAGGAATCTATCAACTGTTCAAGTGCTATGTTAAAAAAAGATAGGTCCAATGGCAATTCAATAAAATCTTAGACTCGATAAATAATTGTTATGCATGTGAAACGAACAAAGGAAATTCTGACTCCAAAAATAATTGCTACGCATGTGAAGTGAATAAAGAAAATTCTCACTCAACAAATAATTTTTTCCATGTGAAGTGAACAAAGGAAATTTTAAAATATAAAATCAATCTTGTCTCAACTACAACCCCAAGAGTTCAAGATATGGAAAATCCATCAAGTGTTATAGACTTATAGTAATAGGCTAAGCCATTGAAGTCACATTCATCTCTTTTTTATTAGTTTTATCTTCGTCCTTGTTAATAATAGATATGTTCTTTCAATATATATATATATATATATATAAAATTAGATATGCATGTGGACAAAGAAAATATATTAAATAGATATTGTCTAAAGCCAATACCATAAATAGGTTCCAAGTTGCCTTAAAGCTTTAATTCTTTTATATGAATATTTGATAGTTTGATATTAAATAAATAATATATTATTTAAATATTTTTCTATAATAACCTTAAGGAAGTAAATACCAAAGTCTAAATATCGATACTTCGATTGGAATATTCCCAGTATTTTCATATTTTGGGGGGACTAGTATTGAAACAGAGGATCCAATATCTTCTAGAATGTCTGAAAATATCCTCGAAATATCCTTATTTATATTGAAATTTCTCGAAAATTCGAACACTAAAATTATTTTTCATATATGATAAATGAAGTTTCTAATCGATATTTTTTATTCACCTATGTATCAAATATTTGTTAATTATTCTAGGGATTTTCACTTGACTACTTTCAATTATTTGATTCCATCAATGATGAGGGATTTATTTGTTTATTTATTTATTTTTTTTTTTAAAACTTTAAATTTACATTGTTTATCAATATAAATTATTTACTAATACCATGAATGAAACAAAATGTCATGAACACTTCGTTCCACGTGATATATTCATTTATGTCATTGAGCACTTTAATATTGATATATTCTTCTTGTCATAAATAATTCAACTTCAACATTGATGGAAATGCTTTTGACTTTTTGTTTCATTTATGGTATTAGTAAATAATTTAAGTTGAAAAACAAATAAGTCTCTCGTCATTGAAGGAATCAAATAATTAACAAATACTTAATATGCATGTGAACAAAAAAAATCTTTTAGATGGGTAATGTCTCAAGCTAATACTATAATAGTATAATAGGTTCCAATTTGTCTAAAAACTTTAATTCTATTATGTGAAAAATAATTTCATTGTTTCAGATTAAATAAATACAAAAAACATTTTAAAATTATCTAGAATATATGGATATTTTTGGACATAACTGGATAGTCTGAAAGATATTGGATATTCCCCTGTTTCGATTTCGGCCCCTCCAAAATATGGAAAATGTTAGGAATATTTCGAGTGAAGTATCCTTTCAAGCTTTTGAAAGGATAGAGCGGGTATTGAGGCATTTTACCTTTTAGTTCCATGAGGTGTAAACATCAAGTAAATCAATTAAAAAAAATAGAAATTCATATAATAAGGTTAATGACTCAATAACATCAAATAAAAACACATGATGTAGTTCATAAAAATGAAAAATAATAACAAAGCAAAGTCATTAAATAAAAGGTTAAAATCCATGAATCCTATCCCATATTAGAAATTTAGAACAAGTCTTAGAGTTAAAATCTATATGACTCTATGTCAGTATCTAATCGTCATTCTCATCAAGATTAATGGGATCAATCAAAATAAGATAAAATCAACATCAATAAGTGGAAGATCTACCTTCTGTTACCTCAAACGTAGAGATTTCATATAGAAAAGTTTATTTTTTTATATACATATATCTTAATAATCAAATTTTTATTTTTTGAGTCACGAACCAAACACCCACTTATTATACCATATAATTTGTGGATCATAACATGGCCTAGTCTTCACATGGGCAGGTGCACTTTTACCTGTACTGTTTCACCAAAGTTAGGTTAGCATTTGGATTCAAATTCAATGATCAAAAGTAGTAAAGCACATAATTATGCAAATTGTGGACTGAGTCTTAGCTATATAAAAGGTCCAAAAACTTAACCGGAAAAAAGAAGCAGCCCAAACACCTATATAAAAGGTCCTAAAACCCCTCTTTTTCCGAGACTTACGCCTCAAGTCACTGAGGCTTAGGTTTCACAGAATCACCTTGAGGCTTAAGCCTCGAGGCTTTTTCTTAGTGCCTCTGAGGCGTAAGCCTCAGCTGCCTTTTAAAACCATGACTTCCTTGATCGTAACTATGTTAAGTTATTGGCAAAAAGTAATTTATTTCATGCATTATTAGTTAGTTTATTTTATCTTAAAGTTTTAGGAAAATTCAAACTTTGAAAGCAAATATCCATCTTTTTTTTTTCTTTCAATTTTTTAGGTAATATCTGTCAGATATTGATATTTTCATATATTCGGAAACCTGCTATCGATACCAACCCCCATATTTACTTCATTGATATGAGCTATTGTAGAGGTATTAATTGATACAGAAAATCATCTTTATTTGGATTTTTTGTATGGATTTTCCATAGCATTTCATTAACTTCAAAATTCATTATCGGGATTCATTTGATTACTGAGTTAATTGCTTTCCAAATGATATTATCTAACATGTGAACTTAAATGTCCTGTATCTGCTGAGCCATTCAATCTTAGATTTTTTCCTCGCAAATTCTGGCTTGTGCAGGGGGTGCTGGTAAGGAGAATTGAGCCCACTTCTGATGCATATAATGTTTTGAAGGAGGTACGCCTTAGGAGCTTGTTGAACCTAATATGTTTTTATTATTGTTGATGATCTTGAAAAATGTGGATAATTTTTGTATGTTTATAGAAACCTTGCTCTAACCCGTTTCTGACTTTCTATTACAATTTTGAATATTGTGTTACAAGCTTTGATATTACCTGTGATTTTTCCAGGGTGATGTGATCGTTAGTTTTGATGATTTAAATGTGGGTTGTGAAGGAACCGTGCCATTCCGATCGAATGAGCGCATCGCATTTCGCTACCTCATCAGCCAAAAGTAAAGGGCCTTAATCTTCTAAAAAATTACGTCAAGAAATTGTATTTATTTTTATACCTTCTTTCTGTTCAATTTAGTATCTATAAATCAATCTGTCTAGACTAAAACCTCTAGTGTGGGTATACTTGTGCATAACAAACCTGCAACTTTAAGCGGTGGGCTACTGATTTCACCTCACATTTACCTGCCCCACTTTTCTGCACATATAAAAGGAATATCTGCAAAGTTGATTCCTTTATCTACCATGTTTGGCCATGGCTAGCGCCGGCGCTACTGATTTCACCTCACATTTACCTGCCCCACTTTTCTTCACATATAAAAGGAATATCTGCAAAGTTGATTCCTTTATCTACCATGTTTGGCCATGGCTAGCGCCAGCAGTTATGTTCTGGCATTGAATAATGCCTCTATTGCAAGCTGGTTTTTGCTTTGCTTACTGGTGCTGTTTGTGGATAATAACAAACGTTGTTTATCAGACTATCTAATATTGTTTTAGAACTATAATGTCAACTCAATAAAACCTATATATGTGATTTTCCCCCATATTTTCAGTCTCTTCAAACTTATATGTGTGCTTTTTGCTCATGGCATGTATGCTTAAATTTTCACCTTATTTTCATACCCCTTTGCATTTAAGGGATTAAGCTGCAAACTTGTATAATTATTATATTTAATGACACTCCTGTACAGATTTGCAGGTGATGTAGCAGAGCTTGGGATTATTAGAGCGGGGTCATTCATGAAAGTTAAAGTAGTCTTAAATCCACGAGTGCATTTGGTATGGCACTAGAGTTTTGGCCCTTACAAATTGATATTGAGTAGCTTTAATATTAATAACATGCTTTTAATAATATTGGATTTCCCATGCATCCATTTCAAGGTTCCTTATCACATCGATGGAGGTCAGCCTTCTTATCTGATAATTGCTGGTTTGGTGTTTACTCCACTCTCAGAGCCACTGATAGAGTATGTTATGTTTCATTCCTCACAGTTCGCTACATTCTCCTTTCCCTAGAATGTTTCTTTAATGTAGTAATATTAATAATCATTTTTTTCTGTCTCCTTGCTTATTGACAGGGAGGAATGTGAAGATACCATAGGGGTAAGTTGTGAATTAAAAGGACACCTTAAGTCCAGTTTTCATTCTAAAGCAACATATCATGCCCGAATTACATATTTCATAGCTTGAAATCTAAAGGTTGGTCTTTCTTCTAAGCAGCTGAAACTGCTAGCAAAGGCACGTTACTCTTTGGCAAGGTTTAAAGGGGAACAGATTGTGATCCTATCTCAGGTAAGCTGCATGTTTTTCCAGTCAACACTTTACATGGAGTATTGAGAATATGGTTGCATTGACAGATTGCTTAATCAAGGATTTTGTTTTGTTGATAGTGTATATGTATCTAAGTTTGGCTTTGCTCTGCATCTTTTTCGCTGATAGGTCTTAGCGAACGAATTAAACATTGGGTATGAAGATATGGGCAATCAGCAGGTAACTCGTTATTTCATAAGACTTGAACTTGCCTCAGCCCATTGATTTACATATGCTCAAATGGAATTTTTCTTGAAAACAAAAACTTGTAGGTCTTGAAGTTCAACGGGACTCGAATAAAAAACATTCATCACCTAGCCCACCTTGTCGATTGTAAGTGATAGTATCTTTTAGCCAGTTTGGCTCGATTTTTTTCTCACTCTTATCTATTCTCATGGGCATCTGTGTTCTTTTTCAGCATGCAAGGACAAGTATTTAGTTTTTGAGTTTGAAGACAATTACTTTGCTGTATTGGAGAGGGAAACAGCTACTTCTGCTTCGACCTGCATCCTCAAAGACTATGGAATCCCATCTGAGAGATCATCGGATCTGTTGGAACCATACATGGATCCGTTGGGGGAAAACCAGGCAATAGAGCAGGATTATGGCGACAGCCCCGTTTCAAATTTGGAAATCGGCGTCGATGGACTCCTTTGGGCATAGTTATATTATGTTGAGAGGTCCATGTCTAATGTCTTGCTGCAGCCATACTTGGGAGTAATTGCCAGAGTGGTGCAACTACCAGACCACCAAATCGCAAATTTGCAATACTAAGGCCTATGCTCATTAAATTGAGTTATTTTTTTTTTTATCATGGCCGTTTTTTCATTGATCTTGGTGGTCATTTTTTAATTAATTTTTTACTGTAACAATTTTTAACCTCTATTCTTTTTGTTAGGTAGAGAGCATAATTATGTGCAGAGATGGCAGCCGGCCCTGAAAGCACTTGATGTAATGATTTGCGGTAATGAAATTGATAAATTATTCATTTTTCAATATTCAATCCAATAGTAAATAAATTACATCTGAGTTTCATTTAATTAATATTATATATTTTATGACAGCCCAGGGAATTTTTTTTTTTTTTTTTTCTTTTAAGTCTTAAAATATGTTATTTTAATTAAGTATTTATGGGGGGTGTATTGGATTGAGATTTCAATACACAATTTTGGGTGTCAAGATTTTATGGATTTGTATGATTTTAAAGACTATTAGAATAATATGGATTTGATTTTCAGGATTCTGGAATTTTTAAAAAGAGTTTTTGGACTTTATTTATAGACTATTATCTAGACTTTTTTTTTAAAGACTTTATGAACTTTTTTAAATTTAAGTCTTATAAATTTATTTGCTAACACACATGCCTGAGTTGAGAAGCCTAAATTAGCTAGCTGACCTGAGTTGAAAAAACACAAACAAACAAGATGTACTTTTTTAGAACAGATATCAACACAATGAAAATACGTATAAACAAATACCATAATAGTATGAATAATAGTCATCAATACATTAGAAATTCTCAAAAACAAGCACAAGAACTATTTTTAGGTATCATATGGCTTAATATCTCTCAAGCCATCTAATTATTGAAAAAAATTTGCTGGAACTAGTAATCCTCCTACGATCTAAAGATAAAATACATCGGATGTTTTTTTGGCGTTCCGGTCTCTCTAAAAAAATCGAAATCAAACTATAAACAAAATCTAAAACATACTATAAATTGATTGAACCTGAAGAACATGAGTTTTTATTTGGGTTTCTTCACAGCCTTGTTGCTATTCTTGCATGTCTGTTCATCTTCTTCAGCTAAAAAAAATCTTGAGCGAGTGTGAAAAGTCTGATGGGAAAGGGCAAGACAATTTTGGGGTATTGATATTTATAGTTCACTAAAAAGTCTGAAACAATCTATTTTGTTATGAAATTCTACAAATCTTGATCTCAATCCAACACCACCAGACAATTTGTTGCATCTTGAAAGTTTGGATCTAATACCATAAGATATTATGGACTTTTAAAAAAAATGTTGAAGTCCTAATCGAATTCCACAGACTTATCTAACTTATTAAAAGTCTCAATTCAATATCATCGGACTTTTAGTTCCTAAAGTTGTCTATTAAAATCCCAATCCAATTTCCTTCAAAAAAAAAAAAAAAAAAAAAAATCCCAATCCAATACACCCCATTTAATGTTTAAGATACTTCCATTTGTTTTTTTATTTAATTATTATCTATATTTTTTTTTTCTTCCGCATTTTTATTTAATTATTATAAACTAATACTAGACAATCTAAAAAAATTAGCCTAAATTGTTGGGTTATTGTTTGGTTGGGCTTTTGAAAAACCTCTATTTGTAAAAGGTCTACTTGTAGTAGATCTAATTGAAATAGAGCTTTTGAAAAATAAATTATAGTTGTTTGGTTGGTAATTAAAAAAACACTTTTATAGCCGTAGACCGTTTGGTTATAAAATCTCAAAAGTCTACTGAAATATTAAATTACTAAAAAGGACATATTATTTATTCACTCTATAAAAAATTGAACTTGAAAGATTTTCTACCTGTTAACTACATTTTCTATTACACAATAATAATAAAATTCAAAACTTTCACTATATAAACTTAAAAGATTAAAAAAATTACCAGAAAATATTAAATTTTCAACAAAGTTAAATAATATTTTACTTGCTTTCAATAGCTGAGATCATGTTTTTAATTAATGCCAGTGAAAATAACTTTTGCATGTTTAAAATTAGTACGAAAGTCGTCCAATGTAGTTTGATGGTAAAGACATTCAACTTGACAGTGTTTCAATTAATCCTAAAATCGACATTTGTATTTTCGTATGGATGCAATTTCAATTAAGGGACATATATCCCTTATGAACTCTTATCTTCAACATCCTTCGATGACTGAAATTATAATTGCATTTTCCAACTAAAATACATCAATCTAATTATAATTACATTGTCCGCCTAAAATACATCAATAACATAATATAAAAGATTTCAAGTACAAGAATTTATGTCTGGTTTCATCCACTGTTCCATGGAAAGGTCATTAGCTTCAATTATCTCCCTCGATGCTTCACATCTTGGACAAGCTAACGCAATATTTCTAACATGCCATGCTAGAAATCGTCTCTCATGTATAACTTCCCGTGGCGTACGTCCCAAATGATCCTCTCCTCATAGCTGCATATAAGTTTAAGGTAGTAATGACTATAGATTGAAAACCAACAAGCCTATTGATTTCCCATTTATAAGATAATAGTTTGATCATGTATGTAGTTTCTGAATTGTATCAAATAATGAAAAGTTAATAAATACCTGCCATGACCGGCAGTCAATTAGCATTGGCGATACAGGAAGATTATTTCCATTGAGGCCATTTTATCGAAATTTCTGACCCCTTCTTCATTTTCGATTGACCAGAATTCTTGGTAGAATCATGCCACACCATCTCCATCTATCCAGGAAAGAAAACGGAAAACATGGAGAGTTAAAACCAATGATGTGAAAATTTTCTTAATTTTATCCTTTTACAGGAAAGACTTGGTCTTGAAGTCTGTGCGGCAATTCAATCATGGCAGAAATTTTTTTGTGTCTTACGTGCATGCTGAAGTATATTATTACTGCTAATGCAATTTATCACAAGGTAAGGAACAACGTAATCAATGTCCAATAGCAAATATAAGGTGATCAAAACAAAACTCTCCGACGATCACCGTGTCTCCTTCCTTTTACGCCAAGCTTCATGAGAGACTTGTACACACCACAAGCCTCCAAAACATGTTGGAACCTCTTCTCAGAATCTATGCATCTGTTCCCGGAGACCACCCAAAAATACATGGCTGTTATACTCATAATGAAAAATTATATATACCGTTCTTCCATTATGGGGAGCAAAGAAATAGGCTATCTGTAGAGAGCAAAGAATAAAGAATATAAAAAGGTTCCAGAGTTTTATTTTAATATGGGTATTCCATGTCAATAATAATAAATTAGGGATATATAGGTCATATACTTCTTTTTTTAAAATGTCTATTTCGAAAAGCTCATAGGGAGTAGCTTTTGCCTAGTAGAGGTTTAAACTCTACTAGCCTCTACTGAATTTAAAATAGACAATTTCAAAAGCCCAACCAAACAACTTTAAAAAACTCAAGTAGAGGTTCGTAGACCTTTTGAGTCAGTAGAAAGCCCAACCAAACAAGCACTTAATTGTTTAAGTCTATAGTATTACTCATTATTATATCATCATCAAGTGATTTAGTTTTATCTATTACCGACTCATCTAGTTATGAATTTTTTAAGAACTATTTATTTTCATTTATAATAATTTATTAAAAAAGAAAAGGAGGCTCAAGTGACAAGAGGAGGCTGCTTGGCTCTCTCCCAATAAAACAAATGAGCTTCGGTGCACAGCGGTCTCTTCTTAGGTCCAATTTAGATTAGGGTTAGGGTTTGATGAAATTAAAATTTTCTTTTTATGAATAAAGTATTTTAGTAATAATTTAGTTATATAAGGTTATTTAAGGAAATTAATGTCAACTTATTAATTATGTCTTTGTAATTAAGTGAAAAGTTAAAAAAATTGAATAATTTTTTCTAATAAACTTCATTAATCACAAGAAGGAGCCTTACACCAAGCTAAATATAATCCTCTCCGGAGAATAAAGAAACAGAAGCTTCCATACAGAAGCTTATGTGTCATACCATTTACATCTCTAGAAATAGTTTACACAGAGCTTTAATATCATTTGCGGTAACCCAGCAGGACTAAGCAAATTATCTACATAATTAACACCTCCTATAATATTCGCAGCATCTACTTCAACCCGATCATAATGTAAATGCATCAAAGTGATAGAAGAGACTTGATTTCATTAGATATGTTTTGGGCATCTGTTCCAGCTCCGTAAAATCCTCTACCAGACAATCCAGCACAGTACAAACCTTTCTTTCCTTTCCAATTGTTAGGGGGACTCTGCTTCGAAAATCCATCATCGTTTAGTAAGTAATCATCACCCTGCTCAATACATCAATAAAACCATCAAATATGTAATTTTTTTAAAAAAAATTAAGTTTATGTATGTGTCATTTTGCATATGTATACCTTGAGCCACTTATTGGTTGATCTCTTGAAGCCGGTACAGAAAATAATAGTGTCAAAGGGATATGAATTGCCATTCTTGAATACCACCTCGTTGCCTCTTATGCTTTCTATTGCTGGCAACACCTGTGCAGGTTTATATATACACACCCAAACCATTAAGTATATTTTTGTGGGAATTCTCAACTACAAACCATTCTTATATTTACACGATTAAGATGTTGATGAAATTTATTGAAGTTTGATGAGATTTTGTTCATGAATGATAAGAAAAATGAAATATAATTATGATGAAAATTTCAAAATGTTTCAAGTTCTAAGACTTTTTTTTCTAAATTCTTTAGGTTAAATCCATAGTTAACGACAGGGCTGGCCGGAGGCATAGGCAACCTAAAACCAAGGCCCCATATTATTATTATTATTATTACTATATATCTTAATAATTAATATCCAATATTTTTCTTTCTATTTATTATTTTAAAAAATATCTCATCTTTAAACTTATATTAGCAAATTGCAGCCAACCTCTCTGAGGTTTGGTCTTTGACAATCAGAAATAATTTTATGCTTAATTGACAATGATCTCCTATGCCATTAGTCAAAGTTAGTCAAACTTAACAAAAATAAGGGTATTTTCACCCTTTCAAGCCTTTTTATTTATTGCCATGGGAGTGCCGCTTTGTGGGGAAAACTCTAAGACTGTAAGTTAGACGGTGCAGGGTACCGGCCACCCCCCGTTAATGGTATCAGAGCCTCCTACCTAGTGTCCAGGAAAGAGTTAGACTGTTATTTCATCTAATAGAGAACATATTGAAGAGAAGAGTTTAAGTCATATGGAAAACACTACTCCTTTAGCTCCTGTTCGTCTCTCCTCCTCTATTTCTCACCCACCTACTATCAGAAGAACCCAGTCATCTAAAATACAAAACCTTGTAGAATATGCACACATCCTAGACTCCGCTCAAATTAATGAAACCTCTGTCCCACTGTTAAATCCTTACACCATCTTCAAAAGATCTAAGTCTTTAGCCAGACAAGTTACCTACCTTGTCCGACACAGATCTCCCCCAGTTAAAGAATACATCCAGTCAACAGCCCTTAACAACTGCCTCATCCCAGCTTCCTTAGCTGAGCAGTATGTTGATCTAGAAATTGGTCAACCTTTGATTGGCTAGTGGATCAAAGAAGGCTACTCACACCTTCACTTTGGTGCAGTCAGAATCATCCTTACCTTACATGGAAGGAAAGAAATACCAGTTACTGCAAGAGTTGCTCTGCTTAACACTGTTTATCAGCAATACGAGCAAGCAGTTATTGGTACCTGTCTCACAACGCTTCATGCTGGTAGTATATCACTCACATATTACCCCAACTTCAATACCCCTCTAAGGGATGCCAACCTCCACAACTGTCTCAAAGTACAGCTCCAGATTTTGGGTGCGGACATGCAACCCAACTCATACATGGCTACTCTCCACCACCAGATAGCTTATCGCCTCCAAGATCATGCCCTGGATCTTCCTATCCCAGGTCATTCTAGTGATACCATCTTCATCAAAGAAGAACGTGAAGATGAAGTCCCTACCATCATCCAAATTCCAAAACAATTACCAAAGGACAAACTCACGGAGATCATGCCATTTGAATGGATCACTAATTATGAGAAGGCTTTCTAGAACAATACTCCAGTTGTTGCCACAGATACTGAGTATACTAGAGGACCAGATGGTTCTATCAAAACAATCTACAAACCACTTGTAGATCTAGAAGCCTCCTCCAGCAGTTCCAGTACTCCTCCCATCTTTCAAGCCCTGATGATCAGACCAGTTACTGCAGAAGATGAAATCCCAATCCACAGCTTTGAAGCTGATGGATCTTCAATCTTTACAGACAAAATAAATGGTCACTTCATTTAGGACGTTGATCCCAACATGTGCGATGCAGATTGTGAATGCCGAGATTGTTTCAAAGGATACTTGTCACCTTGCAAACCCTCTCGCAAACCATACAAGCCTGATGACCCAGACAGCCCTTGGATAGGCCTTCACCCTATCAAAAACAAACCTCTGCCCATATATGACAGAGCTCTACAGATCTTACGATCTGAAGGACTATTGCCTCCTGAACCAGAACCTAAACTTGAGCCACAAATCCAAATCCAAATCCAAATCTAACCACAGCCCATTCCATGTTACATGGCCTCTAACTATGATCAAGACTTCCCTCCTCTGGAACCATCCTCTAATCCTGAAAAGAACAGATTTTCCAGACCGTTCATCCAATCCACTGAAGTTTTACCTGATGGATCTCTAAAACTTCCCTCACAAGCTGAGCAAATTCTCAACTGGCAGACCCATAATGCCAGAATACAGAATAGAGTCCTTAACTCTATTGATCAGAAGATTGACCGAGTCTCCCATCATGTTTATCAACATGAACATAGCCTTCAAAGAATGGATACAGTTTTCAGAGACTTCGCCATTGATCTTCAGTCCAAGATCTCCAAACTAGATGCTGATCTTCACGGATACATTAATCATGGCTATTTTAGCCCTGATTTTAACGATAAAGAAAGAGAGATCAAAAGACTCAGAGAACAACTAGACCAGTTAAACAGAGATCATTTCCATCCTGCTCCACCTCCCTATATTCCAAAACCATACACTCAGACTTTGATGTTTCCTTCATCACCTCCATACCCTTCATCATCCAGACCACCAGATGATTCAAACTACTTCAAATCCACTCGTGAACTTTTCCGAAAGTATCCTCCTCTCTCTCCTCCCAAGAAGAAAAAATCCATAAAAAAGTCCTCTCATACCAGAAAAAACAAACAACCAGCCTCAGACCAATACAGGTCTGCCCTGTATACTTCCCACCATTCTCCTACATCTTCACAACCAGAATCAGACTCTACCTCCACTACTTCATCACAGTCCTCTTGGAACACTATTCCAGACATTTCCACTCCAAATCGTGATCAGACAGATCTTACTCAAGTTTTCATGGCTTCAAGGACAGATCCTCAGCCATCTGTTCATACTTATGATACTCCTGATGATGCCTCCACTGGCCCATATGTGGAAGAACCACAAGAAAATGTCCCTGGTCAGCCTCATAGTACCAAGCTTACTAATGGTCCTTGGTTCAATCTTGACGACTCCTCTCCAGACTCCTGGAGAAAGAAGATTTCTGAAATGAGTGCATGACTCGACTTACAAATGGCAAAATCAGAATACAACCTCGAAGCTATTCTTAGAGAATTTGTTTCTCGCTTCACAGACTCTCTCAGAGATTGGTATCAAGCCCTCGGAGAATACAGACAACTCCAGTTTGTCTGAGTACCTCTAGCTTCTCAAGCTATGGGTTACATATTCAGAGAATTTCTTGGTGATCCCGATCATTTCTACAAACAAACCAGACAAGAAGTCTTTGAAGGACGTTGTTGCTCTCTCCGAAAGAAAGACATCATGTTTCACTACAAAAAGATGTCCAGCAGGTTCCACATCCTTGGTGGAATCAATGACCAAAGTCTTAAGTAGGTCTACATGAATTCTCTTCCAGAAGAACTTCATGATGAGTTACAGAGAAAGATTGATGCTTCTGGCAGAACACTCAATGATACAACTCTTGGTGAAATTCACATGTACACTTTGAGTGCATTAGAAAAACTCTGTGTTACACATAAGGTTTTCTCCAAGATGTTAAGAAAAGGAAAAAGATAAGAATCCAGTTGCAAGCAACCTTCTCTGCAGATCAAGTGCAAATCCAAAGACACATGTACCTGCAAGACAAAGAAGAAAAACCACTTTCAACATTCCAAATCCAAGCACAAGAACAACAACAAAAAGTTCAAATACTTCAAGATGAAGTCCAAACGTGCATGGAAAAAGTCCCATAAATGTTTCATCTGTGGACAAAAGGGTCATTATGCAAAGAAATGCCCCAACAAGAAGGCAAAGTCAGCAAAATTAGTTCATCAGATTGAACAACTGGCAGATGACATTCCAACTGATGCTGATGTGGAATCCATCTATTCTGAACAAGAAGTTGTTGATCAGAACACAAGTTTTGTGCTTCAAGACACCGATGTTACAACAACAGATTCAGACTACTCTGCCTCATCCTCAGATGTTGATTCAATCCATGAATCCTACTAGGCTTCTCAGATCATTTCCCAGTCAGGACCTCAAGCTCCAATCCAAATCCTTCCTGACAAATACTCCAAGCCAATTATGCCATTGCCTACTTCGACATAGGATCTCATAACACGATGATGAATCCTAAGATCGTCCCTCCTGCTGCATGGAAACCCTCCATCCGTTATTTCAAAGCAGTTGATGGAAAAATATTCACTACCAACCTGATTACCAGACATAAGATTGGTATTGAGATTTTCCCGTCTTATACCATTTGGGTCCATGTTATCGGAACACCTTTGCCTGACAAAGATATCCTCATTGGATGGGATGTCTATTGCCAATGCAAATCGCTTCGTCTTCTACCCAAAGGAATCAGATACAAAAAAGAGTTCAAATCATTTTCAGATATTCCCAAAATCTTTCCTCTGTCTGAAATCCAACCCTCATTTGAACACATCCAACGAAAATTACTTCAGTTTTGCTCCAATAGTCATGCTGATTTCCATCACCCCAATCCTTTGTGGAAAAATCTAGACTTTTTCATCAAGCTACCCTTCAAGCTCAATGAAGATGTTAATCCTACTAAAGCCACACACTCTGGCATGTCACCATCAGACCTCAGATTAGCTAATGAAGAATGTGATATCTTGCTTTAACAAGGTCTTATTGAACACACCTCTTCACCATGGGCATGTCAAGCATTTTATGTTGAAAAACGTTCAGAACAGCTCAGAGGCAAGAAAAGATTAGTCATTGACTACAAGCCTCTCAACCACTTTCTTCAGAGTGTTAAGTTCCCTGTTCCTAGAACCAACATGTTGTTTTCACAACTCCCAGGTGCCAACATTTTCTCCAAATTCGATCTCAAATGAGCATTTTGGCAAATTGGTATCCATCATAGTGATAGATACAAGACAGCCTTCTGTCTTCCTAATGCCCAGTATCAATGGACTGTCCTCCCATTTGGTCTCAAAACAGCCCCATCCTTATTCCAAAAGGCCATCACCAGGATCTTTCATCCTATTCTCCATTCAGCCTTACTCTACATTGATGATATTCTCCTGTTCTCTGCAGATGAGAATTCACATACCCAACTCCTTCATCATTTCCATGATTTACTTAACCAGTATGATATTATGCTTTCAGAAAAGAAAAGTATGATTGGCCTCAAAGAAATAGAATTTCTGGGTATGTTTATTTCAAATGGTCAATACCGTCCTGGTCCTCATCTGGCCTCACAACTCCTTGATTTTCCTGATTCAAATCTCACACACAAACAGATTCAACAGTTCCTTGGAATTGTTAATTACATTAGAGATTTCATCCCTCGAATCAGTCATTACACTTCAGTTCTTTCTGTTCATTTAAAGAAAAAACCTCCTCCCTGGAGTGCTCAACACACAGATGCAATAATCCAACTGAAGAAAATTGCACAGTCTCCACCGGCTCTCACTATTCCGTCCTCCGGTCAAATCATCCTCCAGACTGATGCCAGTGACACCTACTGGGGTGCCATCCTTATCGAAGAAAAAGATGGACAAAGAAGATATTGTGGTCACGCTAGCAGACAATTCAAACCTGCCCAACAACATTATCACACTATCTACAAAGAGATTCTCGCTGTGAAAAATGGAATCCAAAAGTTTGACTTCCACCTCAGGACAAGAAACGTTATTGTGGAAATGGACAACTCATCTTTTCCCAACATCTTCGAGTTCCGCAATAAGATTCCTCCTAATCCTCAACTGTTGAGACTCAAAGACTGGTTCTCCAGATATGATTTCACTGTTAAACATGTGAAAGGCCAACACAATATAATTGCAGACATGCTTTCCAGGCCTCAGCTAGTCCATCTCATCACCTCAACCAGAAGGATCTCATTAGTCCTCATGGCTACCTCAGCTTCCTCCTCATCAGATCCCTCACCAGATCTCCCAGCTCTCACCAACCTAACCTATCCTCCAGAGCTACTACAAACTCTTCCCCCGAATCAAGAAATTACCCTTGATCAAATCCAACATTTTGCAAAGTCCCATCTCAATGTCTATTTGACAGAACTCCAGAAAGGATGTCATCACACTCTCATCAACCTAACAAAACCTTTTCTTGACCCCTTCCTGATGCCTCCCTTTGATTATTTCACTCCTCGAGTTTTAAGGTTTTTATGGTGTCTATCTATCCTCCATCATCATGCCATTGTATTTCCTCTTCAGGACTTATATGGTCATCTTCATGATCCAGCTCAACAACACTCCCTCCAATGGTTTGATTCACTGTCCTATTGGGGAACTCAACTCACAAAACTCATGGGACAATACAACATTTGGAAACTTGACCCTGATACAGCCTCTTCTGTATCCTGTATTTGGATATTTCACATGCCCTACCGTTACAATCCTCACAAAAAGCTTCTTTGGACACACAACATCAACTATGAATGGCACACCACTTTTGACTATTCACAGCTGTATCCTACTAAGCTTCAAACACCTCTGTTGAACTTTCTTTGTGACACTAATGGTGTTTATACAGTGAATGTCTGATCCTCCCAGATGTGTCCAGAGATTCCTCCAAAAGCTGGCCTCTAAGTTGGAATCCAATACCAGAAGATTTACCAGATCCAGATCCAAATCCAGTACCATAAGATTTTTTCCAGGACTCATAAGACCCTATGGCCCTAGACTCTCAGACTACTTTTTGGCCATGTTGGATATGTGGTGCTACAGATTCAGATGATGAAGATCATATCAATTGCAACCTGTCAACAACCCCGTGATCTTATCCAAAGCTTAAGTTCATCCTCAGTCCGTACTTTGAATTTTCAACACTCAATCACGCTCGTGCAGACAATATCAGTTCGTGAACTGACACACAGATCAATCAGTGAATCAGCAAAACAGAGCACATGGTTACTATTAATATTTTGTTTTATTAGGCTTTGTCTGTTTGATTTTGAGTTTGTCAAAGTTGTGTTACTATTTAGTTTTTGTTTTATTTGGTTTGTTTTCAAACTTTTCAGTTTGCTTTTCACGAGAAAGCAAAATGAATTTGTATTATTATGTTTTAGCTTTGTCAGATAGTTATCTATTAACACTGATGTAATCATCCAACTGAAGAAAATTGCATAGTCTCCACCGGCTCTGATACCATTAGCGGGGGGGTGGCCGGTACCCTGCACCGTCTAACTTACAGTCTTAGAGTTTTCCCCACAAAGCGGCACTCCCATGGCCTAAACAGGGTACTCACTGACCTGACTGTCCATAGACGATACAAGGACCTTTCAGCCAAATGACCAATATCCATTTTCTGATGTGTATGATCCTCAACCTAGAGGCAAGCATTGAGCATACTTAGATAATTATAGACTGATATTCATCACCTAGATAAATATTGAATAATAAGATGAGAGAGTTTAGGAAGCCATTTTTAAGATAACATACACATTTTTATATATTCAAGGTTGTCTGCCTTTTACAAAGAGGGGCTCCTTATTATATAGGAGGAGGATTGCTCAACACAAAGCTTACAAAGCATTCAACTCACGTGAGTATGTACGTGATTGATTACATCAGTGTAGATAGCGGGAGGGGGGGTGGCCGGTACCCTGCACCGTCTAACTTACAGTCTTAGAGTTTTCTCCACAAAGCGGCACTCCCATGGCCTAAACGGGGTACTCATTGACCTGACTGTCCACAGACGATACAAGGACCTTTCAGCCAAATGACCAATATCCATTTTCTGATGTGTAGGATCCTAAACCTAGAGGCAATCACATAGCATACTTAGATAATTACAGACTGATATTAATCACCTAGATAAATATTGAAGAAGAAGATGAGAGAGTTTAGGAAGCCATTTTTAAGATAACACACAAATTTTTATATATTCAAGGTTGTCTGCCTTTTGCAAGGAGGGGCTCCTCATTATATAGGAGGAGGATTGATCAACACAAAGCTTACAAAGCTTACAAAGCATTCAACTCACGTGAGCATGTACGTGATTGATTACATCAGTGTAGATAGATAACTATCCGACAAAGCTAAAACATAATAATACAAATTCATTTTGCTTTCTCGTGAAAAGCAAACTGAAAGGTTTGAAAACAAACCAAATAAAACAAAAACTAAATAGTAACACAACTTTGACAAACTCAAAATCAAACAGACAAAGCCTAATAAAACAAAATATTAATAGTAACCATGTGCTCTGTTTTGTTGATTCACTGATTGATCTATGTGTCAGTTCACGAACTGATATTGTCTGCACGAGCGTGATTGAGTGTTGAAAATTCAAAGTACGGACTGAGGATGAACTTAAGCTTTGGATAAGATCACGGGGTTGTTGACAGGTTGAAATTGATATGATCTTCATCATCTGAATCTGTAGCACCACATATCCAACAGGGCCAAAAAGTAGTCTGAGAGTCTAGGGCCATAGGGTCTTATGAGTCCTGGAAAAAATCTTCTGGTACTGGATCTGGATCTGGATTTGGTAAATCTTCTAGTATTGGATTCCAACTTAGAGGCCAGCTTTTGAAGGAATCTCTGGGCACATCTGGGAGGATCAGACATTCACTGTATAGACACCATTAGTGTCACAAAGAAAGTTCAACAGAGATGTTTGAAGCTTAGTAGGATACAGCTGTGAATAGTCAAAAGTGGTGTGCCATTCATAGTTGATGTTGTGTGTCCAAAGAAGCTTTTTGTGAGGATTGTAACGGTAGGGCATGTGAAATATCCAAATACAGGATACAGAAGAGGCTGTATCAGGGTCAAGTTTCCAAATGTTGTATTGTCCCATGAGTTTTGTGAGTTGAGTTCTCCAATAGGACAGTGAATCAAACCATTGGAGGAATGTCCATAGGAGAGAGTGTTGTTGCGCTGGATCATAGAGATGACCATATAAGTCCTGAAGAGGAAATACAATGGCATGATGATGGAGGATAGATAGACACCATAAAAACCTTAAAACTCGAGGAGTGAAATAATCAAAGGGAGGCATCAGGAAGGGGTCAAGAAAAGGTTTTGTTGGGTTGATGAGAGTGTGATGACATCCTTTCTGGAGTTCTGTCAAATAGACATTGAGATGGGACTTTGCAAAATGTTGGATTTGATCAAGGGTAGTTTCTTGATTCGGGGGAAGAGTTTGTAGTAGCTCTAGAGGATAGGTTAGGTTGGTGAGAGCTGGGAGATCTGGTGAGGGATCTGATTAGGAGGAAGCTGAGGTAGCCATGAGGACTAATGGGATCCTTCTGGTTGAGGTGATGAGATGGACTGGCTGAGGCCTGGAAAGCATGTCTGCAATTATATTGTGTTGGCCTTTCACATGTTTAACAGTGAAATCATATCTGGAGAACCAGTCTTTGAGTCTCAATAGTTGAGGATTAGGAGGAATCTTATTGCGGAATTCGAAGATGTTGGGAAAAGATGAGTTGTCCATTTCCACAATAACGTTTCTTGTCCTGAGGTGGAAGTCAAACTTTTGGATTCCATTTTTCACAGCGAGAATCTCTTTGTAGATAGTGTGATAATGTTGTTGGGCAGGTTTGAATTGTCTGCTAGCGTGACCACAATATCTTCTTTGTCCATCTTTTTCTTCGATAAGGATGGCACCCCAGTAGGTGTCACTGGCATCAGTCTGGAGGATGATTTGACCGGAGGACGGAATAGTGAGAGCCGGTGGAGACTGTGCAATTTTCTTCAGTTGGATTATTGCATCTGTGTGTTGAGCACTCCAGGGAGGAGGTTTTTTCTTTAAATGAACAGAAAGAACTGAAGTGTAATGACTGATTCGAGGGATGAAATCTCTAATGTAATTAACAATTCCAAGGAACTGTTGAATCTGTTTGTGTGTGAGATTTGAATCAGGAAAATCAAGGAGTTGTGAGGCCAGATGAGGACCAGGACGGTATTGACCATTTGAAATAAACATACCCAGAAATTCTATTTCTTTGAGGCCAATCATACTTTTCTTTTCTGAAAGCATAATACCATACTGGTTAAGTAAATCATGGAAATGATGAAGGAGTTGGGTATGTGAATTCTCATCTGCAGAGAACAGGAGAATATCATCAATGTAGAGTAAGGCTGAATGGAGAATAGGATGAAAGATCCTGGTGATGGCCTTTTGGAATAAGGATGGGGCTGTTTTGAGACCAAATGGGAGGACAGTCCATTGATACTGGGCATTAGGAAGACAGAAGGCTGTCTTGTATCTATCACTATGATGGATACCAATTTGCCAAAATGCTCATTTGAGATCGAATTTGGAGAAAATGTTGGCACCTGGGAGTTGTGAAAACAACATGTTGGTTCTAGGAACAGGGAACTTATCACTCTGAAGAAAGTGGTTGAGAGGCTTGTAGTCAATGACTAATCTTTTCTTGCCTCTGAGCTGTTCTGAACGTTTTTCAACATAAAATGCTTGACATGCCCATGGTGAAGAGGTGTGTTCAATAAGACCTTGTTAAAGCAAGATATCACATTCTTCATTAGCTAATCTGAGGTCTGATGGTGACATGCCAGAGTGTGTGGCTTTAGTAGGATTAACATCTTCATTGAGCTTGAAGGGTAGCTTGATGAAGAAGTCTAGATTTTTCCACAAAGGATTGGGGTGATGGAAATCAGCATGACTATTGGAGCAAAACTGAAGTAGTTTTCGTTAGATGTGTTCAAATGAGGGTTGGATTTCAGACAGAGGAAAGATTTTAGGAATATCTGAAAATGATTTGAACTCTTTTTTGTATCTGATTCCTTTGGGTAGAAGACGAAGCGATTTGCATTGGCAATAGACATCCCATCCAATGAGGATATCTTTGTCAGGCAAAGATGTTCCGATAACATGGACCCAAATGGTATAAGACGGGAAAATCTCAATACCAATCTTATGTTTGGTAATCAGGTTGGTAGTGAATATTTTTCCATCAGCTGCTTTGAAATAACGGATGGAGGGTTTCCATGCAGCAGGAGGGACGATCTTAGGATTCATCATCGTGTTATGAGATCCTGTGTCGAAGTAGGCAATGGCATAATTGGCTTGGAGTATTTGTCAGGAAGGATTTGGATTGGAGCTTGAGGTCCTGACTGGGAAATGATTTGAGAAGCCTGGTAGGATTCATGGATTGAATCAACATCTGAGGAGGAGGCAGAGTAGTCTGAATCTGTTGTTGTAACATCGGTGTCTTGAAGCACAAAACTTGTGTTCTGATCAACAACTTCTTGTTCAGAATAGATGGATTCCACATCAGCATCAGTTGGAATGTCATCTGCCAGTTGTTCAATCTGATGAACTAATTTTGCTGACTTTGCCTTCTTGTTGGGGTATTTCTTTGCATAATGACCCTTTTGTCCACAGATGAAACATTTATGGGACTTGTTCCATGCACGTTTGGACTTCTTCTTGAAGTATTTGAACTTTTTGTTGTTGTTCTTGTGCTTGGATTTGGAATGTTGAAAGTGGTTTTTCTTCTTTGTCTTGCAGGTACATGTGTCTTTGGATTTGCACTTGATCTGCAGAGAAGGTTGCTTGCAACTGGATTCTTATCTTTTTCCTTCTCGTAACATCTTGGAGAAAACTTTCTGTGTAACACAGAGTTTTGTTAATGCACTCAAAGAGTACATGTGAATTTCACCAAGAGTTGTATCATTGAGTGTTCTGCCAGAAGCATCAATCTTTCTCTGTAACTCATCATGAAGTTCTTTTGGAAGAGAATTCATGTAAACCTGCTTAAGACTTTGGTCATTGATTCCACCAAGGATGTGGAACCTGCTGGACATCTTTTTGTAGTGAAACATGATGTCTTTCTTTCGGAGAGAACAACAACGTCCTTCAAAAAATTCTTGTCTGGTTTGTTTGTAGAAGTGATCGGGATCACCAAGAAATTCTCTGAATATGTAACCCATAGCTTGAGAAGCTAGAGGTATTCGGACAAATTGGAGTTGTCTGTATTCTCTGAGGGCTTGATACCAATCTCTGAGAGAGTCGGTGAAGAGAGAAACAAATTCTCTAAGAATAGCTTCGAGGTTGTGTTCTGATTTTGCCATTTGTAAGTCCAGCCATGTACTCATTTCAGAAATCTTCTTTCTCCAGGAGTCTGGAGAGGAGTCGTCAAGATTTAACCAAGGACCATTAGTAGGCTTGGTACTATGAGGCTGACCAGGGACATTTTCTTGTGGTTCTTCCACATATGGGTCAGTGGAGGCATCATCAGGAGTATCATAAGTATGAACAGATGGCTGAGGATCTGTCCTTGAAGCCATGAAAACTTGAGTAAGATCTGTCTGATCACGATTTGGAATGGAAATGTCTGGAATAGTGTTCCAAGAGGACTGGGATGAAGTAGTGGAGGTAGAGTCTGATTCTGGTTCTGAAGATGTGGGAGAATGGTGGGAAGTATACAGGGCAGGCCTGTATTGGTCTGGGGCTGGTTGTTTGTCTTTTCTGGTATGAGAGGACTTTTTTTTGGATTTTTTCTTCTTGGGAGGAGAGAGAGGAGGATACTTTCGGAAAAGTTCACCAGTGGATTTGAAGTAGTTTGAATCATCTGGTGGTCTGGATGTTGAAGGGTATGGAGGTGATGAAGGAAACATCAAAGTCTGAGTGTATGGTTTTGGAACATAGGGAGGTGGAGCAGGATGTAAATGATCTCTGTTTAACTGGTCTAGTTGTTCTCTGAGTCTTTTGATCTCTCTTTCTTTATCGTTAAAATCAAGGCCAAAATAGCCATGATTAATGTACCTGTGAAGATCAGCATCTAGTTTGGAGATCTTGGACTGAAGATCAATGGCGAAGTCTCTGAAAACTGTATCCATTCTTTGGAGGCTATGTTCATGTTCAGAAACATGATGGGAGACTCGGTCAATCTTCTGATCAATAGAGTTAAGAACTCTATTATGTATTCTGGCATTATGGGTCTGCCAATTGAGAACTTGCTCAGCTTGTGAGGGATGTTTTAGAGATCCATCAGGTAAAACTTCAGTGGATTAGATGAACGGTTTGGAAAATCTGTTCTTTTCAGGATTAGAGGATGGTTCCAGAGGAGGGAAGTCTTGATCATAGTTGGAGGCCATGTAACATGGAATGGGCTGTGGTTGGATTTGGATTTGGATTTGGATTTGTGGCTCAGGTTTAGGTTCTGGTTCAGGAGGCAGTAGTCCTTCAGATCGTAAGATCTGTAAGATCTGTAGAGCTCTGTCATATATGGGCAGAGGTTTGTTTTTGATAGGGTGAAGGCCTATCCAAGGGCTGTCTGGGTCATCAGGCTTGTATGGTTTGCGAGAGGGTTTGCAAGGTGACAAGTAGCCTTTGAAACAATCTCAACATTCACAATCTGCATCGCATATGTTGGGATCAACGTCCCAAATGAAGTGACCATTGATTTTGTCTGTAAAGATTGGAGATCCATCAGCTTCAAAACTGTGGATTGGGATACCATCTTCATCAAATCAGAACGTGAAGATGAAGTCCCTACCATCATCCAAATTCCAAAACAATTACCAAAGGACAAACTCACGGAGATCATGCCACTTGAATGGATCACTAATTATGAGAAGACTTTCCAGAACAGTACTCCAGTTGTTGTCACAGATACTGAGTATACCAGAGAACCAGATGGTTCTATCAAAAGAATCTACAAACCACTTGTAGATCCAGAAGCCTCCTCCAGCAGTTCCAGTACTCCTCCCATCTTTCAAGCCCTTATGATCAGACCTGTAGTAAAGCTTTAAATCTTCACCATTCATTTTAACCACATTTTTCATTTTTTATTTTTAAAAAAATCTAAAAAACTTTAATCTAAAGAAAAATCTGGAAATTCATCAATGAAAGAAGAAAATGTTGTTATATTATATTTAGATGAGCCATATATATATATATATAGTTTTGAAAAATCTAAAAAACTTGAATATGAAGAAAAATTCGGGAATCCATATGGAAGAAGAAAAAATTATCTGAAGAAAATACTGTTGGATTTGATTATGATGATCTAGATTATTAATTTTTTAGAATTTAGAATTTGAAGAAAAATATAAAGATACAACCAATGTCTCCACGTTTTTTTTTTTAATTTGTAATTTTCAATTTTTTTAAAGTGGAGATCCAAATTTGTTTTCATATATTTATATATTTTAAAAATCATTTTTTTTATTCATAGGCATTTAGGTATTCGTAGCAGCTAAATCCGGTCAACAGTTAAACTTGACTAGCTTTGACTAACGGTAGAGAAGGTCATTGTCAATTAATGATAAAGTTGTTTTTGATAGTCAAAGGTCAAACCTCAAGGAGGTTGACTGCAATTTGCTCAACTTATAAAATACTCATTCCTATTTTCAAGTAAAAAATTCTTATTTTCAAGTAAACCGCATTTAAGTGGACTTAAATACCCATTAATGTTAATTCTTTTTCTTTCAATGGTTAATTTTTTTTTTTTTATTATATATTGATAATAAAATCAATTGTTTTATATATTCTATATTCAATCAAATCCTCCTATTGCAAATTGAAATCAAACTCTGCTACTGTTGCAAACAAACTCAACTCTCTCACTATATTTTTTTTCTGTCAACATTCCAGCCTTCCAGGTTTTATTGTTCAAAACTCTATTATTATTATTTTTTTGTCATTTTATTTATTTACTTTTCACTTGTAACATAATTATTTGTTTTTAAGCTTTGATAATAGATAATCTGATATTCGACATAAGACATGTCTAGCAGAAAATACGAATCCAGATACGAAAAACTCAACCAAAAAAAAAAAATAGAAAAATTATTTGACTCAGAAAAAAAAGAGCTTTTAATAAATTTGTCACAAGTAGTAAAAAAAATACAGACTTGAATGAAAATTTAATAGCTTAACAATCAAATCCAATTGACAAAAATGTTATATTATCTATTGAAAAAAAAAAAAAGTTAGAAAAATTAGAATTAAAAAATTTAATAAACATTTTTGCATCCCAAAAAGCAAGAAAAATTAATTTTAAATAAACCATTTTTACTGTATATTTAATATTTTTTGATATACACATCTAAGGCCTCGTTTAATAATTTCGCCTAAGGTCCCGAATACCCTTGAGCTGCTCTGGTTAACGAGTATTACTAATTAACAATTCCATAGTTATTATATAAGTAACCAACCACTTTAGCACCAACTTATAATTCACCAATTAAAATCTTTCTTAAGTCTTACCTGAATCTCGCCGGATTTGATCTTCTTACAGGTACCGATGTCCAAAACGGGGTACTTTCCGTGCTTAATTCTGGTGAAATATGGTCCCTCCTTAGGCCTAGTTATGCCGTACTTGCTCAAATCTCCATAATAAAGCTTGCTCAGTAGTACCATCACCCAGTCCACCGTCTCACGAGAAAAATACTTGACCAGTACTTTCATCCCAAAGTATAATACGTCTCTTGAATATACACTCATCTGCATAATCCAAATACACAGCACCACTAAAATTATATATGTGCTATACATATCATCATATTCAATTGGTACTGAAATTTCTTCTGATAATAGTGTATTTATCTTTAACTGTTTCAGGTCAGCACAGCAGAGAATCTGGATCTGAATCTGTCCACTTTATATTACAAAATTAAATGAAACTTACTGGGCTGCGGATGACTATGGAGGTTTTAGCACCATGGTTGGCTAAGTCAAGAGCAATTTCCATGCCAGAATTACCACACCCAACAACCAAAACATGCTTGCCAATATAAGGCTTGCCATTTTTATACCGAGTCGAGTGAAAAACCTCTGCAGTGGAGCTACTCAACCCATCAATGTCAGGCGTGAAAGGATCACAAGACCCTCCATTTGCCACCACCAATAACCTCGCAGAATACTCCTCGGTCTCACCGGAATTGACGTTCCTCGCCTTCACAACCCACTTGTTGTTTATTTCATCGTAATCCGCCAACTCGACACGTCTACCGTACAAAGGGTTGATGTTGAAACGAGAAACGTAGTCATCCAAGTATTGTATGAAAAGGTTTTTGGGGACGTATCTTGGATAAGAAGAAGGAAATGGCATGTGAGGAAGCTCGCAGATTTGTTTGACCAAGTGAAGGTGTAGACGATCGTACGCATATTTCTTCCAAAGAGAAGCGGAACAGTCTTCTCTTTCAAGAATTGTGTATGGTATTGATTGACAGTGGAGGCAAGCGGCGGTGGCTAGACCGGAGGTGCCGGCCCCTACTATTATCACTGTTTGGTCTTCCATTAGTTGTCTTTGGGGTACTGCACAGATGTTTTGTTATCTCGGTTCAATGTACCCACAAATTTTGCTTTATGGAGGGCATTTATAAACTTGTGTGAAATACCTACAAATAGCAAAAGGGAGAATTGCCCCCACCTCCCCTAAGGTTTGGCTTAATTTTAACTAGATAGGCAAAGATGCTTATTCTACAAATTAAGACACACCCCTAGAGTTAATGGCAGTTATATATTCTGAAAAGCTTCTTTTGACAATCCAACTTTTTCTTTTTATATTTCTTTTCTAAAGAAACTCCATTCTTAAAATTTAAATTTAAAAAAAATCTAAAGATACTTCCTTTTGTTCCAAAATTATCCCTTTTTATCTTTTGGCACTCATATTATAAAGACACTTCATTTTAAAAAATAAACTTCTAAAGACACTCTAATTTATTTTAATAAAAGTTAGTACGAATCATTATAGCCTTTGTATTCATTTGAGAAGTAATCTTTTTTGAATTAAATTATTAAAAAAAGAAGAAGAAATTATCCTTCTTAAATCTTTAGATTAAATATTACAAATTAAACAATCTCTCCTAAATTTTTAATTACCATATTAAACTCTCTCTCCCCCAATACATATCTTTAATTTTATGTTTTCATTCTTTCTCAAGTAAGACTACAGTTAAGAAAAAAGACTTACGAATACACTTGATTTTTAGGAACTATATAAATGTATATATTAAAAAAAAAAAAAAAAAACTAAAAAAAAAAAGTACCTTAAAAAAAAAATCGAAATATAAAAATGTTTTTTGTCACTTTTATAGGTATATGATTACCTAAAGAACTTTAATTATTTCATTAGTCTTAAAAAATCCGAGTTTAATCGAATCTAGTTGCAACAAATTAAGTTTTTATATATCTATTTTTTCTATATATAAAAAAAACAAGGTATTTATATCAACTTTATTATATATATATATATATTACTATTAGTAAAAAATCAAAATATTCATAATTTTTTTTTCTTTAACTATTAAAAAGAGATTGATTGAGAAAGTATGGAGATATAATTTTTTTTTTGAAAAAGAGAGAGAGAGAGAGAGAGAGAGAGAGAGAGAGTTTAATATGGTAAGAGCATCTCCAATGTAAACGTGACTTGTGAAAAAATAGATGCCACATAGGATAAATAAATGTTATGTTAATAATTGTGTCTCCAATGCAACCGTGCATATTCAATCTCAAACTGACATGCAAAAAAAAATTAGATATTGTCAACATGACCGTCCACTTTCAGACGGTCTGTTACACAACTATTTTTTAGGTTCACTCAACAAACATTACTGACATTAATTTTTCATATATTTTTTGTAAGGAAATAAAATAAAATAAATAAATAAAAAAAAAGATGGACATGTTATTATTAAAAAAAAAAATTGTGTTTTAGACGGAAGTATTGGAGACCAAATTTTGAGTTGATTGTCTATCAAGTCTATTTTTATACCACATAGAAAGCAAGTCTCTTAACATTGTTACAATGTCAACAATTATTGGTATGCAAGCCATTTTTGCATTGGAGATGCTCTAATAACTAATTTAGAATAGAGAGTTTAATACGTAATATTAATCTAATGATTTAGGAGAGAGAATTTATTTTTATAATAATTTAATTAGTTTTGATTGTCTTTAGAATTTTTTTATCTTCTTTAGTAAATTTAATTCAAGTTAAAATTGTGATTAATAAAAAAAAAAAAAAATTGGAGTGTAAAAAGATAATTTGTGGATTGTAAGGAAAAACTCTCTATATTCTATTAGTTTGACGAAATCTGATTTATGTAATGTCTAAAATACCCCTAAAGTAATAAAAACGGAAAGAAAGAAAAAAAAAATATATAATTTGTGGATTGTAAGGAGAAACTCTCTATATTCTATTAGTTTTACCAAATCTGATTTACCCCTAAAGTAATAAAAACAGAAAGAAAGAAAAAAAATAGTATAGTGGATAATCGCCTTATTCAAATAAAAAACCTACATACTTACAACCTAACCCAAAACCCAATCTTCTAAACATTTTTCCAAAACTCAAAATTTTATAACTCACAACACCAAAACACAAGACCGGCCCTGCTGTATTGCTGGAGGGGTGGCCGCCCCGACCCCTTTTTTAAAGGGTCAAATTTGCATGTATTTATATTAAGGGATGAATTCAAAAAGAGCCAAAAAATTTATGGATTTATTGTTTTTAGCCACAAATATATTTTTTTATTGTTTTCGTAATATTTTACCACTTTTGGAAAAAAATATCCTTAAAATTTGAAATTTGAAAAAAAAAAAAAAAAAACAAGCTGATAGGGTGGAACCCACACCATCAGTAAAATGATTGTTAGGGTGGAACCCACCCATCAGTAAAACAAAACAACCAAAAGTGAAAAAAGAAGAGAGAGAAAGGAAGAGAGAGAGAGAGAGAGAGAGAGAGAGATCGTTGTCCGTCGTCGAGAGAGAGATCGTCGTCCCTGCCGGTTGCCGTCAGTGGTGCTTGCCGTTGCTACAGTTGCCGTCGTGTGGCGCCTCAGTCGCCGTTGCTACACTCGCCGTCGTGTGGCGCCTCAGTCGCCGTTGCTACACTCGCCGTCGCCTGGCACCTCCGTCGAGGCAGTGTATCACCTGCACTGTAATCGAATCCGTCCATCTCCAATCTCTCTTTCTTCCTCATCAATCACTGCTACCCATTTCCTCTTCCATCAAGTAAATCTCCTTTAATTATTTTTGTTTCCTTTAATTATTTTTGAAGATTAAAAAACTGAGATGGTAAGCTAGAAAATATTTTTGGAGACTCACCTAATAAAATCAAACTGGGTGTGGAGAAGATATAGATGATTGTGAGTAGAACACCAGTTAGTGAAAGAAGGACCCAGATCTCTGCATATAAACTGTAGAGAGCATCAATCTCCATTTTGATGGTAAGTTAGAAAATATTTTTTTCGTCATTAGATATATTTCTTAAAGTAGCCGAGTCTATTCACTAATTAGTCGAGAAGAAACTAGGTCCGCCGTTGTGAGGTGTGGAAAAGCAAACATATTGTATACTTAGGTTTTTATTTTTATTTTTTAAGCAATTGGGGAGTTGGGAGAAAATTGGAAATTCAAATGACTTATTGTTTGTGCCACGTTGTGCACTTTAATTGAGCCGTACCAGTACATCAGCTGGAGGTGGAGATGAAAAAGTGAGTCCATGACTCCGTGATCTTGTCAATAACAACGTCCTGACTCCTGATAAACATTTTGGACAATCAATATTAAAGAAGAGAATATCAAGAGTCAAGAGAGGGTTCTCTATAAGTTATAGAATAATTAAAAAAAAAAATTCTTCTTTAACACAAGTAAATAAAGATATGTAGCAGAGTTTCTGTATTAGATTTGTTCATCTAACTCAAACACATTATTTATTTATTTATTCAGAATTTAGGGATAACAATTTTTTAGGCATTAGTTGGCATCTAACTTTTTCTGGATTTAAATGTGATTTTAAAAAATGCTGAGAAGGTGGCCATTTTATGGCTTGTAACTTACTTTACTGGCATGTAACTTTCATAGACATTGGCATGTAACTTTTCTGGTGCTTTTATGACATGTAATTTTACTGGTATGTAACTTTAAGGGCATGTAACTAACATTATTTTTATGTGATTTTGTAGATGGAAAATATTAATTATGAGGATTTCCTCATAAAACCGAAGGATAAATGGATTATAAAATCCACCACCAACGTGTATTGTAATTTGAATACCATTCCCAACATCGTCAAGGTTCTTCAACAAATTAGACAATTAAATGAGTTTCGGAGGACCTGTTTTGGGCACCTAGTTGATATCCTAAAGGACTTAACTTTTTCAGCCGGCTTACTTCATAACCTTTTGTTGCGGCTAATACATGTACCCAGTGTGACTAAAGAGAATGAGTTGCACTTCACCGTTGGTGGCAACTATTGAAATTCACACAGAGAGAATTTTGTTTGGTAACGGGGCTAAAATTTGGGGTGATGTCAGACATCTTCTTGAAACCGTATGCTCCTATTGAAGACGGGATTCATGCCAAGTATTTTCAAAATGATGAGAATATACACCTTGTAACTGTATGGGAAAAGTTTCGGAGCGGACAGTTTGACAAACCAAAGGATAGTTTGAAGATGACCCTTTTATTGGTTGCTAACATGATTTTGTTTGGTCGGGACCAAAGAAAGAAAGTTGTATTGTGGCTATTCGAATTGGTGGAGGATCTACAATCGTTCAACTTTTTTCAATGGGGAAGTTATGTATACATGATGACATGCCACTACCTCCGACAAGTATTTTGGGCCGTAAATGTACCACTGAAGCTAATTGTGCATTACAACTTGTACGACTTTCCTTGGGCTTTAAAGGTGAGCTTTTAGATATTATATTAAAGCATTTTGTCGAACTTTGATTATTGAACTTAATCTTTTTTCAATTTGTTAAAAATGTAGATATGGGCAATGAAAGCTTTGGGATCGTTGATTGACTTGGTGGGAGCAAACTTAGGCCACACCCATCCTCGTTTGAGGAATTGGAGCATATTTAAGAGGCCTCATGATTTCTTCTCAAAATTTGTAAAGTATGAACAAGAAGTTAAAGATGGACAGGTATCATATTTTGTTTCTCTATCTTATATCATTTCATTTTTGTTTATATTTATACTTTAAAAAACAATGACATTTGTGTTAACCGTACAATATGTTATTTTAGAGGAATTATATCCAATGAACAATGAAAGGGAATAGCCTTACTTGGTTGGTGTTGACACGGATTTGTCAATTGGTCCACAGTTTGTGCCGGACAATTACGAAGAGGACGACAGTCAACAAAGACTTGATGATGAGATTGACAATGTTGATAATGATGAAGGTCAGTCACGACCTAAACAAAAGAAGAGAAAGATGTTACTGCGTAAACAAAAAAATATAGTAAGGACAAAAATGCAGTGTACATTAGGAGACACGTCACCGGTAAGTTGATTACTAACCGATAATAAGTGTTTTAAGTTAAATATAAACCGATAATAATTGTTTTATATTCTTTTCTAATCTTTAGGTGGGTGATAACGCAATGGTCTCTTCTCAAACAATGAGGGAACTCTTGAGGGAAATGTCAGATCGATTTGAAGACATAGTCAAGAAGAAGATTTCAGCAATGGAGCATCACATCACAAAACGCCTTACCCGGGTTGAGGCAACTGTGGCTCAACTTGTTGATGCGCATCGTCAGGTAACTATTTCATTCAATTGTTTAACTGGTATGTAACTTGGTTTGTCGTAGCATGTAACTTACTTACATGTATGTAACTTGGTTTGTATTAACATGTAACTTACTTACTAGCATGTCAATTGGTTTTGTATTGACATGTAACTTATTTTTGTGCCACCAATGTAAGTTTCTTACCAACTGGCATGCAACTTTTTATTTTCTTTTTTATTTTAAAATAATACAGACTACACCTGAGGTGTGTAACTTCTCGATGCCACAACATCAGTATGAGCTTAGAGGAATTAGTAGTCCCGTTGGTGGGGGAGATGATGATATTGATGGGGATGATACCCATGGTGATGATACCCATGGTGGTGGGGGAGGTGGTACCCATGGTGATGGTACTCATGGTGGGGGAGATGTTACCCATGGTACCCTAATGTTGTTTAAGACCCTTCCTCCCTTAAGAGTTGACCCATTAGTTAGGGATGGAACATTGCAAGAGTACCTTGCTGTGCAGGATAAGCGTGAGCAATGGTTGAAGATTAGGTCTCGGTACATGAGTTCACCGTACACTAACCCTTTCCAACAATCGGATAAAGAGAGCAAAAAATTAATGACAAGATATACACGTTTTAAGAGAGGTAACAAAAACATAGCGTAAGTCTCTCTTCTATGGTTAACACTCATTAACAAAAGACTTGTAAATTAAATATTTTTAATGTTCAATACAGGCTGAACGTCGGTACCGACTACTTTGCAACAAAAGATTTCTTTGTTGAGTTAGAATCTCAAACCTGTTGGTTGTCTAACGAGGTTGGTTATTTTAACTTATATAATCTTGTAAATATTTTTAATGTTTTTTTAATCAAAGTTACTAATTTTTATTTATATAAATGTTCTCAACGGGTTTTTTTAATCAAAGTTACTAGTTCCATGCTCTCAACGGGTCTTTTCTATTCATCATCTCATCTCTCTACTTATTCAGTTCCTCTATTCAGGTAACTTTTTTATTTATTTATTTTTTATTTTTTTTTCCTTAAGTGAAATAGGATAATAGGACAACATATTTCCACTTTCCAATCTTCACCATTTCACTTTCTTAGATTCTTGTTAAAAAAATCTAGTGTTGTGCTTTCTCTATCCTATGATTTTTGAAAAAAAAAAACAAAAAAACAAAAACAAAAAAAAGTATAACATATCATTTAATTATATCCTTATCATTTATCAATTTATCATGTTGATAAGTAGATTGTAGATCAATACATCACTAAAAGTCTAAATCAGTCTATAAACGGTAAATGTATACATGATTATCCAAGTCTAATAAAAGTAAATATAATTAAGATAATATCCTAATTGGAGAATATTGAGAATTATAGAGAAACCTATATGAATAATATATCATATAAACCCTAGAAGAATTGTGAATTGTCTCGTATTTTGGAAAAACATGCATCAAAGTGACAGGAGAGATTTGATTTCATTAGATATGTTTTGGGCATCTGTTCCAGCTCCGTAAAATCCTCTACCAGACAATCCAGCACAGTACAAACCTTTCTTTCCTTTCCAATTGTTAGGGGGACTCTGCTTCGAAAATCCATCATCGTTTAGTAAGTAATCATCACCCTGCTCAATACATCAATAAAACCATCAAATACGTAATTTTTTTTTTTAAAATTAAGTTTATGTATGGGTCATTTTGCATATGTATACCTTGAGCCACTTATTGGTTGATCTCTTGAAGCCGGTACAGAAAATAATAGAGTCAAAGGGATATGAATTGCCATTCTTGAATACCACCTCGTTGCCTCTTATGCTTTCTATTGCTGGCAACACCTGTGCAGGTTTATATATACACACCCAAACCATTAAGTATATTTTTGTGGGAATTCTCAACTACAAACCCTTCTTATATTTACACGTACCGTCAACACCTATGTATAATTTTTGCATTAAATTTTTTTTTTGGTGCAGGGGAGGGCTACAAGCCCAGAAAACAGATATTTTAATTAAGCATGTTGGTACTAAATTTGATCACATTCGGGAAACATTATCGGTGGATTACACATGTCACAAGCATAATACACATGTCATTCGAATTAAACATGTAACCAACCACTTGATCAGCACCAACTTATTTATAATTCACCAATTAATTACCTGAATCTCGCCGGATTTGATCTTCTTACAGGTACCCATGTCCAAAACGGGGTACTTTCCGTGCTTAATTTTGGTGGAAAACGGACCCTCCTGAGGCCTAGTTATGCCGTACTTGCTCAAATCTCCATAATAAAGCTTACTCAGTAGTACCATCACCCAGTCCACCGTCTCCAGAGAAAAATACTTCACCAGTTTCGTCCCCAAGTATAATATCTCTCTTGAATATACACTCATCTGCATAATCCATATACAAATCACCACTAAAATTATATATGTGCTAATAGTGTATTATCTTTAACTGTTTCAGGTCAGCATAGCAGAGGATATGGATCTTAATCTGTCCACTTTATATTACAAAATTAAATGAGACTTACCGGGCTGCGGATGACTATGGAGGTTTTAGCATCATGGTTGGCTAAGTCAAGAGCAATTTCCATACCAGAATTACCACACCCAACAACCAAAACATGCTTGCCACTATAAGGCTTGCCATTTTTATACTTAGTAGAGTGAAAAACCTCTGCAGTGGAGCTACTCAACCCATCAATGTCAGGCGTGAAAGGGTCACACGACTCTCCACTTGCCACCACCAAAAACCTCGCAGAATACTCCTCGGTCTCACCGGAATTGACGTTCCTCGCCTTCACAACCCATTTCTTGTTCACTTCATCGTAATCCGCCAACTCGACACGTCTTCCGTACAAAGGGTTGATGTTGAAACGAGAAACGTAGTCATCCAAGTATTGTAAGAAGAGGTTTTTGGGGACGTATCTTGGATAAGAAGAAGGAAATGGCATGTGAGGAAGCTCGCAGATTTGTTTGACCAAGTGAAGATGTAGACGATCGTAGGCATATTTCTTCCAAAGAGAAGCGGAACAGTCTTCTCTTTCAAGAATTGTGTATGGTATTGATTGACGGTGGAGGCAAGCGGCGGTGGCTAGACCGGAGGTGCCAGCACCCACTATTATCACTCTTTGGTCTTCCATTATTTGGTCTCAAATGTTTTGTTATCACTATATCACTTTTCACTATTCTATAATCACGGTTGAGTGTACACCGCAAGTTTTGTTTATGAGGCAATTTATAAACTTGTGTGAAAATACCTATAAATAGCAAAACAATGTTGTTAGTTTCTGGGCGTTTGCCCTATTATCTTAAAAAAGAAAAAAAAAAGAAAAAAAAAGTGTGTGGTTGTAATTTCCAAACTCTGTATGTGGACTCCACCCGATTTTCAATAAAGTTTGTCGAAAACAGTGTTTTTGGGAATTTCAAAATACTTTGGATTATGCCAAAAGAAAGAAAGATATTTCAATAAAGACTTTAATTTTTTATTTTTTATTTTTAATATACATCAACTGTCGGGATCTGACGAGATTGGACTCTACTAGCGCAGCTCGGATTACAACTCCCATAATAGGGGAGAGAGCACCCACAATTGGTGGGACACCTAACCACCCTTGGGATTAATGGCCAAGGGGGACAAATAATCTAAATATATAAACGCACACATTGGGCGTTGAACCGTAGTGGTGGAGGCTCCCAGGGGAGAGTCCGACCACATTGGCAGGAGGCCCAAGTGT
This sequence comes from Acer campestre, assembly GCA_954870605.1. NCBI lineage: Eukaryota > Viridiplantae > Streptophyta > Magnoliopsida > Sapindales > Sapindaceae > Acer > Acer campestre. The sequence continues at coordinate 12,755,743 of OX940802.1, read as the reverse complement.
ATAAAGACTTTAATTTAATGTTTTGGTTTTTCTGTGTAATCGTGTATAACGCACAGAGCAACACAAGTCATTATAATTTGGAGTAATCAAATTTTGTTTATGAGGCAATTTATAAAAGGGTGAATTCCAAACATATGACCTTTATATATATATATATATATTAATTGATTCTATTTGATTTTTTTTTTTTTTTTAAATGGAGGTTTGTTGATCCTCCACATCAGACCTCCAACAAAGGAGGCTACAATTCACAAATATTTGTTTTTTATTTTTAAATTTTCAAAAATTTATTAAGTGTAATTTTGTCGAAAAATGAAAATTTTGACAAAAATAATAAAAGTGTTGGAAAGTAATAAATTTAATATATATTTTTTTATATAAAAAAATAAAAATAAAGACAAAACAAAAAATAGTAGAGGAAGAGAGAGGAAGAATAAAACGTAGGTTACCAGTATTTTGGTCAAGTCGATAACCAAAGTAAAGAGAAGAAGAAAAAAAAAAAACTTTTTGAGGCCAGCAAAATTTTAATCTTTACACTAATTTCAAGGCTAAAGTATGGAATCTTCTTTTTAAGTTATTGCAATTTAGGGTTTTTGGTAGATTTATATGACTAAGGTTTTTTTTTTTCTATCTCTCTCTTCCTCCTCCTCTTACTGGACATTTTTTTTTTCCTTACATCTGAATATGATGTCAACACGTTTGTTTTTTCAAAAATAATATTGTCTGAAAATAAGTAATTTTACATTTATACCCATGTTAAACAATTATACATATAATTTGGAATAAACACAATCCAAAAATAACAATTATATATGAACACATATGATCATGATCTTCTTCTTCCATTACAAACAAACTTTATTTTTACTAAGAAAAGAAAATGTACTTCTTTTTTGTTTTTTTTTTTCAAAAAATAAAATGGGCAACAGGAAAACTCATACAAAACACTCTAAAAATAATACTATATAAATACATCACTCTAATATCATAATAAAGTATTGATATTAAACACCAATATGAGAAGTGATTAGGTTTTTATTTTTTATTTTTTTTAAGCTATTTAAAATAAGCAATACATTAAAATAAATATTTATATACCACATATAATGATAAAATTAGAAATATGTTATATACTAGAGATAGTATCGGAAGAAAAGATTTTGGATTGCATTTAATGCAATTCAGTGATTTGCAATTAAGTGAAAAGTAAGGATTTTTTACTTTTTATTTTAAATTGTTTTTTTTTTTTTAACTGGTGAGTTGTTTGACCACTTAAAAAAAAAAAAAAAAAAAAAAAAAAAAACTTAATAATTATGAGTCATAACCATTAAGTTTTAAGTGGAAAAAACAAACGACCCCTAACACTGGACCTACAACCATATTTATTTGAATTTGAGAAAGGGATAATTACCCCGGTGGCCATTGAATTGATGACACACTATCAAAATGGCTACTGGATTGGAAAGTTGTTCCAAAATGGTCATTTTTGGCGAACTTTGTGACACTAATGGCCATTCTCCAATTCCATCCAATGAGTGGCAGTTTGGTAAATACGGGGATGACATTAATTTATTTTAGATTTTTTTTGGAAATCAATTTTTTCTTTTTTTGAAAAGAATAATTATATTTAGTGTATGTAAATATAATAATTATATTTAGTGTACGTAAATATATATATATTTACATACACTAAATATAATTATTCTTTAAAAAAAAAAAATGGTTTAGATCATTACACATGTCTCTTCTTTGTTTTTTAGATTTTTTAGCCTTAATCTTCTTTAAAAAGATATATATATATATATATACATATGTGTGTGTGTGTATATACATATGTGTGTGTGTGTGTTTTTTTGAGATATATATATACATATGTGTGTGTGTGTTTTTTTTTGAGATATATGTGTGTGTGTGTTTATTAAAATATGTATATATATATATATATGACATATGATATACATATATACACTAAATATAATTATTCGTTTCAAAAACAAAAGAAAAAATTGATTTCAAAAAAAAAAATCTAAAATAAATTAATGGCATCCCTTTATTTACCAAAATGCCACTCATTACTGCCACTCATTGGATGAAATTGGATGGAAGTAGATGGAATTGGATGAAATGACCATTAGTGTCACAAAGTTCACCAAAAATGGTCATTTTGGAACAACTTTCCAATCTAGTGGCCATTTTGATAGTGTGTCATCAATTCGATGGCCACCGGGGTAATTATTCCTTCGAGAAATATACTATTCGACGAACCTTATCTTCTTTTTTATATGTTTATAAATATCAATTTTAATTAGATTCTTTATTTAATATATATATGATTTCTTTTATAGCAATTGTAATGTATAATTATTTCCAATTAAGTTAATAAGGAAAAAAAAATTATATTTCCTTGTTGATGTTGGGTTTGATTAAGAAGGGTGTATTCAATTAGGATTCTTAAGGACATTTAAAAACATTTTTTAAGTGACGGATTTTCATGGATTTTTACGGACTTTTATAAATTCACATGGATTTTCATTAATTTGTTTAGACATTTATCTCAGACTTTTATGGATTTGTTTAGACATCTATCTTAGACTGTTATGGATTTGTTTAGACATCCATGGACTTTCATGGACTTTCATGGATTTGTTATCTCTGACTTCCATTATAAATAGAGAAGAGTGACAATATTTGCACCTCTTAAAAGCTGTATGTACACCCCTTTGGTAAGTCCAATCAACTTTATTATTATTTAAAAAAAAATTATTGGATTTATTGTTTAAAAAAAAAATATATATATATATATATATAACTCTTAAATACATAAATTACATCAAGATGAGTTAAATGATAAAAGAAGATAAAAATAAAAATAAAAATAAAGGTAAGTTAAATGCATAGAACCTGTATAAAAGGCAAAACATAGACAAATAAATTATTTAAAAAAAAAAAAAAAAATCAATGTCTTTGCTTGTATGTGTTGCCACATGCCGATGTGTGTAACTCACAGGAAAGAAAAAAAAAAGAGCATTAATCGTGGTAGTGGAATGTGCTTTGACTTATAGTTTTTTTTTTTTTTTTTTTTTTTTTTGGGTGTTGTTAGGTAAGATTGCAGTCAAAAAATCAGCAAGGGAAGATCATTGATTATGATTATTTGAGCAAAGAAGAAGTGAGAAGAAGCAACACATTTCTATTTTGAGAGAGAGAGAGAGAGAGAGCAAAGTCCACCAAAATCTTTGGGGCGAAGGCCAGACATGTTATGACATTTGATATTTATATCTCTCACTATCAAGTCTACCAAAATCCACCAAAATCCACGACCTAAGAAAATCCGTTAAAATCTAGTCCTAATTGAATACACCTTAATTCTTATAGACATTTTTAAAGTCTCAATTCAATACACCTAGATTTAAAAGGATTCTTTAAAAGTCCATAGAAATCCTATTTGAATACCATTGGATTAATATAGACTCTTTTAAAGTCTTTAAATGTCTTAATTGAATACACCAGGATTTATAATGTCCTTAAATGTCCCCAAGAATCCTAATTGAATACACCCCCTAAAGTATATATTATTAGGGTTTATGATAGATTGGGCGTTCAACTTATAGGTATATAAAGTAAATTTAATTTTCAATTATAAAGTCATTTGTTTTAAGTGATTAAATGTATTAGTATTTTAGAAATAAAAAAATTTCATTAAAATATAGAAGTAAGAAGATATTTTTTGGGTGTAAATAAACCCACCCAAAAAATTAAGATTTGGATCTCCACCGCTGTCCATCTCGAAGATTGATGAAAAACAAAATTCCCCCACCACCCACTTCAGCTTGTCCAATAGAGTTATTCTTGCTAGCACCCTTATTAATCAAAGATTTAGAACTCTGGGAAGTTATCTTGTTTGATTTCCTTCCCTGGAGAAATTTTTGGTTAGTCACCTCTGATAACACAGTTTTACCTTTAGACTTCTTCCCTTCTTCATCTTTCTCAATAACCTGGGAACTTCCTTCCCCTATAGTTACATCTTCCTCATCACACAGAACGTCAAACCTTGAGCCAGAGGTCATACTTGTATTCCGGTTTGTACCCACATCAAAGTTTTTGCTTTATGCACCATTCCTTTTTTGTTCAAATTTACCCAAACCAAAATCCTTACCCATATCACCAGCCTTCCTAGAATTAACATTACCACTCCCCATTTTCTTTCCAACTGAACCAATGTTGCCACTTCCATTCCCACTGCTTATGACCCCATTACCCGAATTACCACTGCCATTCCTGCCAACACTCTCATTACCAGACCTGCCAGGAATCCCACTACCCGAATTCCCATTACCAGTCATCTGAACATTACCATTGCCAGAATTCCCATTAACATTCATATTGCCCAGATTTTCATTCCCACTTCTGCCCATTCTACCTCTATTCACTTTGTTCCCTTGCTTACCGTAGGAAACCAACAACCAAGGGCCATAAGTAGGCGCCTCTGAATCAGACTCCATATTATTACTGCCGGTAGCAATAGGTTCCTCCCGATTGGCTTCCGCCACACCCTCTCTGCACCCATCCTTATTATGCCCATATCGGCCACAACTGAAGCATATAGAACCCAGATTCTCATATTCTATCCTTATTAATCTCCCATCAATGTTGAGATTAGCTATAAGGGGTTTAGATATGTCCATTTCCACACAAATCCTGGCATACCTACCGCGGGCTTGATTAAGTGTAACCGGGTCAACCTTGCACATTTGTCCCAACATTCCGCAAATATTCCACAGCAATTAAGAGTCTATCCATTCCATAGGGAGCTTGGACAGCCTCACCCAAATTGGCATACTCTGAATAATGTCATCACATAGAACAAAATTAGGCCTCCAACGCTGAACCACCAAATACTGGTTCGTAATAATCCATGGGCCATTGGTTAGCACATATTCCAAATCTTCCTTGACCTGAAATCGAGCAACAAAGTACCCCTCACCAAGATCAGTGAGTTGCCAATGTCCTAAGAGAATCTATTTCTGAGATAACTTAGTCAGCATGAAACTCAAAGTGTGGGCACGACCCATGTTCTTCAGAATTAACGCATTCACCCAGGGCTTTTGCAATTGTGCCTTCAAATTCGTCGATAATGTCATCATTGGACCAGTAGGACCCTCTGATATTTGAATATCCTCCTGCGTGATTTTCAATTTCTCCTTCGAATTCTCAGACCCAGACCAGTCTCTCGGATTCGCCATATTCATAAGCTTTGATTTAAAACTACCCAAACCCTCTCTTCGCAGAAGATCCGTAACCACATCGCTTCGGCCCTGAGAGGTAGATTCAGCTCTAGGTCGTTTGGCGTTCCCACTCAAATCGAGCTTACTAGTTGAATCAACACCCGAAATACTCACAGGAGGGGGTTGGGCTGAGAAAACAAAAGTTTCCTTAAGGGATTCCATGCCAATTGGAGAAGAAAAAGGAGCAAAAACGGACAAGGAAGAGGAAAACACTGCAAAACTACGAGGGAAACAGAGGCACGTGAATCGGAAATTAATTGACCGCACCAAGCGTGTACAAATCTAACCCCACGCGCTGATGATGCCTTTTAATTCACTCTTCACCATTTCACTTTCTTAGATTCATGTTACAAAAATCTAGTGTTGTGCTTTCTCTATTCTATGATCTTTGCAAAACAAAAAAAAAACAAAAAAAAACAAAAAAACAAAAAAAAAAGTATAACATATCATTTAATTATATCCTTATTATTTATCAATTTATCATGCTGATAAGTAGATTGTAGATCAGTACATCACTAAAAGTCTAAATTAGTCTATAAACAGTAAATGTATACATGATTATCCAGGTCTAATAAAAGTAAATATAATTAAGATAATATCCTAATTGGAGAATATTGAGAATTATAGAGAAACCCCATATGAATAATATATCAGATAAACCCTAGAAGAATTGTCTCGTATTTTGGGAAAAACATGCATCAAAGTGACAGGAGAGATTTGATTTCATTAGATATGTTTTGGGCATCTGTTCCAGCTCCGTAAAATCCTGTACCAGACAATCCAGCGCAGTACAAACCTTTCTTTCCTTTCCAATTGTTAGGGGGACTATGCTTCGAAAATCCATCATCGTTTAGTAAGTAATCATCACCCTGCTCAATACATCAATAAAACCATCAAATATGTAATTTTTTTTTTAAAATTAAGTTTATGTATGTTTCATTTTGCATAAGTATACCTTGAGCCACTTATTGGTTGATCTCTTGAAGCCGGTACAGAAAATAATAGTGTCAAAGGGATATGAATTGCCATTCTTGAATACCACCTCGTTGCCTCTTATGCTTTCTATTGCTGGCAACACCTGTGCAGGTTTATATATAAACACCCAAACCATTAAGTATATTTTTGTGGGAATTCTCAACTACAAACCCTTCTTATATTTACACGTACCGTCAACACCTATGTATAATTTTTGCATTAAATTTTAATTATGCATGTTGGTACTAAATTTGACCACATTCGGGAAACATTATCGGTGGATTACACATGTCACAAGCATAATACACATGTCATTCGAATTAAACATGTAACCAACCACTTGATCAGCACCAACTTATTTATAATTCACCAATTAATTACCTGAATCTCGCCGGATTTGATCTTCTTACAGGTACCCATGTCCAAAACGGGGTACTTTCCGTGCTTAATTTTGGTGGAAAACGGACCCTCCTGAGGCCTAGTTATGCCGTACTTGCTCAAATCTCCATAATAAAGCTTACTCAGTAGTACCATCACCCAGTCCGCCGTCTCCAGAGAAAAATACTTCACCAGTTTCGTCCCCAAGTATAATATCTCTCTTGAATATACACTCATCTGCATAATCCAAATACAAATCACCACTAAAATTATATATGTGCTAATAGTGTATTTTCTTTAACTGTTTCAGGTCAGCATAGCAGAGGATATGGATCTTAATCTGTCCACTTTATATTACAAAGTTAAATGAGACTTACCGGGCTGCGGATGACTATGGAGGTTTTAGCACCATGGTTGGCTAAGTCAAGAGCAATTTCCATGCCAGAATTACCACACCCAACAACCAAAACATGCTTGCCACTATAAGGCTTGCCATTTTTATACTTAGTAGAGTGAAAAACCTCTGCAGTGGAGCTACTCAACCCATCAATGTCAGGCGTGAAAGGGTCACACGACACTCCACTTGCCACCACCAAAAACCTCGCAGAATACTCCTCGGTCTCACCGGAATTGACGTTCCTCGCCTTCACAACCCATTTCTTGTTCACTTCATCGTAATCCGCCAACTCGACACGTCTTCCGTACAAAGGGTTGATGTTGAAACGAGAAACGTAGTCATCCAAGTATTGTAAGAAGAGGTTTTTGGGGACGTATCTTGGATAAGAAGAAGGAAATGGCATGTGAGGAAGCTCGCAGATTTGTTTGACCAAGTGAAGATGTAGACGATCGTAGGCATATTTCTTCCAAAGAGAAGCGGAACAGTCTTCTCTTTCAAGAATTGTGTATGGTATTGATTGACGGTTGAGGCAAGCGGCGGTGGCTAGACCGGAGGTGCCAGCACCCACTATTATCACTCTTTGGTCTTCCATTATTTGGTCTCAAATGTTTTGTTATCACTATATCACTTTTCACTATTCTATAATCACGGTTGAGTGTACACCGCAAGTTTTGTTTATGAGGCAATTTATAAACTTGTGTGAAAATACCTATAAATAGCAAAACAATGTTGTTAGTTTCTGGGCGTTTGCCCTATTATCTTAAAAAAGAAAAAAAAAAGTGTGTTGGTTGTAATTTCCAAACTCTGTATGTGGACTCCACCCGATTTCAATAAAGTTTGTCGAAAACAGTGTTTTTGGGAATTTCAAAATACTTTGGATTATGCCAAAAGAAAGAAAGATATTTCAATAAAGACTTTGATTTAATGTTTTGGTTTTTCTGTGGAATATTCGTGTATAACGCACAAAGCAACACAAGTCATTATAATTTGGAGTAATCAAATTTTGTTTATGAGGCAATTTATAAAAGGGTGAATTCCAAACCTATGTCCTTTTTTTTATAAAAAAAATGGAGGTTTGTTGATCCTCCACATCAGACCTCCAACAAAGGATGCCACAATTCACAAATATTTGTTTTTTATTTTTTAATTTTCAAAAATTTATTAAGGGTAATTTTGTCGAAAAATGAAAAATTTGACAAAAATAATAAAAGTGTTGGAAAGTGATAAATTTTATATATATGTTTTTATATAAAAAAAATAAAAATAAAAACAAAACAAAAAATAGTAGAGGAAGAGAGGAAGAATAAAACGTAGGTTATCAATATTTTGGTCAAGTCGATAACCAAAGTAAAGTGAAGAAGAAAAAAATAAAAATAAAAAACTTTTTGAGGCCAGCAAAATTTTAATCTTTACGCTAATTTTAAGGCTAAAGTATGGAATCTTCTTTTTAAGTTATTGCAATTTAGGGTTTTGGGTAGATTTATATGACTAAGGGGTTTATTTTATTTTATTTTATGTTTGTTTGTTTGTTTGTTTCTTAATACTGAACAGTTCTGAATTTTTATAAAGACTGAATAAGGACTGAAATCTGAACTTGAATAAAATATATTTTTTATTTTTTTTCCTCACATCTGAATATATTATCAACACGTTTTTTTGTTTTTTTTTTTTTGTTTTTTTTTTTTTTTTATAAATAATATTGTCTAAAAATAAGTAATTTTACATTTATACCCATGTTAAACAATTATACATATAATTTGGAATAAACACAATCCAAAAATAATAATTGTATATGAACACATATGATCATGGTCTTCTTCTTCCAATACAAACAAACTTCATTTTTACTAAGAAAATAAAATGTACTTCTTCCTTTTTTTTTTTCAAAAAATAAAATGGGCAACATGAAAACTCACACAAAACACTCTAAAAATAATAATATATAAATACATCACCCTAATATCATAATAAAGTATAGATATTAAACACTAATATGAGAAGTGATTAGGTTTTTTATTTTTATTTTATATATATATATATATTAAGCTATTTAAAATAAGCAATATATTAAAATAAAGATTTATATACCACATATAATGATAAAATTAGAAATATGTTATATACATGGATAGTATCGGAAGAAAAGATTTTGGATTGCATTTAATGCAATTCAGTTATTTGCAATTAAGTGAAAAGTTATGATTTTTTACTTTTTATTTTAAATTATTTTTTGGTATTTTTAAGTTGTTTGACCACTAAAAAAAAAAAAAAAAAAAAACTTAATAATTATGATTAAGAACCCTTAAGTTTTAAGTGGAAAAAAACAAACGACCCCTAACTCTGGACCTACAACCATATTTATTTGAATTTGAGAAATATACTATTCGACTAACCTTGTCTCCTTTTTTATATGTTTATGAATATCAATTTTAATTAGATTCTTTATTTAATATATATGATTTCTTTTATAGCAATTGTAATGTATAATTATTTCCAATTAAGTCAATATGGAAAAAAAATTATATTTCCTTTTTGATGTTGGGTTTGATTAAGTATATATTATTAGAATTTATGATAGATTGAGCGTTCAACTTATGGGTATAGAAAGTAAATTTAATTTTCAATTACAAAGTCATTTGTTTTAAGTGATTAAATGTAGTGGAATTTTAGAAATAAAAAAGTTTCATTAAAATATGGATGTAGGAAGATATTGTATGGGTGGAAACAGAGCCACACAAAAAATTAAGATGGATCTCCACCACCGTCTCTCTTGAAGATGGATGAAAAACAAAATTTTAAAATAAAAATAAAAAGAGTATTATTGAAATAAATAACGGAGATCCACCTTCGATCTCCATGGTAGGGCCAGTTCGCAGCGACTGGAATCGCTGTGAGGCGAGATTTTCGACACCACCACCACCTCTTCAACCCACACAAACCCAAACAACGCAAAAACCAACCCAAAAGACAAACCCATCACACCGCCTCAACATCCATCCAAACACAGCTAGTTTGTTAATATTTTAATATTATTCTTCATTTAAATTTTGCCCTTCAACTTAACTCGCCCTTTTAAATTATTAGTTCAATTACCATTTTATCCTTCAATCTTAACGTCAATTCAACTTTTATGTTAGAAAAGTTACGGTATACGAGGAAAATGGTGAATACTAAAATGTGAGGGAGAAAACGACATATTTATAAATCTCAAGGGGAAAATAATAAGGGGAATGCTATCTACCTTTCTCATTTACTTTTTCCACTCATTGTTTGATACGTATACAATTTTTCATTTAATAAAAAGCTCTCATTTATTGTTGTAAAACTTGTTTACATCTTTACCCTTTATTAATGAAATGATAAAAGCAGCCATCATGGGTAAAGATGTAAACAAGCTTTGATGTAAAAAGTGAGAGCTTTTTATTAAATGAAAAAGTGTATGCGTGTCAAATAATGAGTGAGAAAGGTAAATGGGAAAGACAAATGGAAAAGGTAGATAGCATTCCTCAAATAATAATAGCAATAGGGTTCTTTTATAGGACTCTTTGAATGGACACCTTTGGAACTACAGTAGTATCAACATAATAATTTGAGTTTAAATAAGAGAGAAATACAATAGTAACCATAGGAAACATTAAACTTTCCTTAATAACCACTTTTGAAACTTTAATTGTTAATAACCACTTTTTTAAAAAAACTTTCAGTGTATGTCCATAAATTACCAGAGTACCCCTGAAAATAGTTTTATTTTAAATCTCGAAGCAAACTTAAAATCATAGGTAAATTGAAATGTCAAAACCTGAAATCAGGGGTAAATTGAAATGTCCAAACTTGAAATGTGGACTAAATTGCAATTTTCCCTTTCTTCTTCTTTCTCTTCTTCTTCCTCAAACCTAGGGTTTTTTTTTGTTTTGTTTTGTTTCCCTTCTCGCAAATCACCTCGCCGGTGAAGGGGGGCGATTCCGTCACTGACGAAGCAGCAGCAGGAGCCGAGGAGGTCACCAGTGCCACACTTGGTCGCCCGTCCCCGGCCACTCCTGTCATCGAACCAGCGAGCGAGTGAGAGAGTGAGCGAGCGAGGGAGAGAGATAGGCAACCACCATGCACTGCTGCGAAGCCCCAGGAGGTCGCCGGCGCTCGGCGACCGTCAAAACACCCTGGCAAGAGAGATCGGGTAGAGAGAGAGAGAGAGAGAGAGAGAGAGAGAGAGAGAGAGAGAGAGAAATCGGGGAGAGCGAGACCAGAAGAGAGAGAAAGAAGAAAGGGAAAAGAGAGAGAGTGGGTTTGGGGACCCTATTTATATGAGGGCTTTCCAGTAATTTTACAAAAAAGTGGTTATAAACAATTAAAATTTCGTTTGTGGTTAAAAACAAATTTCTCCTAATATTTGTGGTCATTGTGGGTAATTTCCACTTTAAATAATACCAAAGTATAGTGATGGATAAAAATATCCCTATTTTTACTTTTATTCTTTTATATATATTTAAAAAAAAAAAAAAAAAAAAAAAAAAACCTCCATTGATGGAGGTGACCTCTAACAGAAGTTGAATGGAACCAATGGAGGTCGAAAGTGACGTAAAAAAAGAAATAAAAGAAATAAAATAAAATTGTGGCATTAAGCCATTAAGTCTTGGGTAGGTCACCTGAGACTTAGTGCTACCAAATTATTATTATTATTATTATTTTGTACCAAAAAAAATGTTTTTAGATCCGTTTTCTTTTTCGTTTTTTCTTTTGATTTATATTCTTTTGTGATCTTTTTTCCTCTTTCCGTCGATTCCTCTTTTTTGTCTCAAACAATTACAAAAGAGATAAAATCCAATTTCTCAACAACTTTCTTGATATTTTCTTTGTTTTTCTTGTGAAAAAAAAATGAAGGAAAAGGTTGTTTTTCTTGAGAGAAAAAGACAAGAAAGAAAAGTAAAATCAATGGTATTTTAGTCTTATTACATACTTTGATACTAAACAACATAGAATTATAAATTTAGTGGTATCCCACAAGATCAAACCCGTTTTGTGCTACTTACCTCTATTTCCTCGTAATAATATCCCTTGTCTTAATGATGAATGATTTCGACCCCATATTTCTCTGTGACTTGTGAAATTATGTTGCTTGTTGTGGTCACACCCAGTGGTCCACTTAAACTGTTTGTGTCAAAAATCTTTTGTACAACTTGCACGTAATCAATTGCGGTGTTACTTATTAAAATTGTAAACGGTTCTCCTGAAAGTTCCATATATATCCCACCTACATGATGCATGATTTGACCTTCCCTCTTGAAGTTTTCCTAAAAATTAAAGTCCATGCTTCACGATCACGCTGCGTATACAAGTGTTTTGTCGTTGCGTCTACAACAGTTTTCTCTTGAGACTATTTGGAGTTTAATTAACTTATTACCATTATACCATAGATTGTACCACGTATATGATGAAAATGACGATTTTTTTCTTGGCAATTATTGCTGCCTACGCATGCAATTACGTTGGTCAATAAAACGATGATGCTAAGTAACACAATGACATTATGTTAGGGTATGTTTGGGGGAGTTGGGATCCTCTCATTTTTTTTTTTTTTTTTTTCAAGTGTAAATAAAATATCCATTTACATGAGAGAAAAAGAAATCAGCAAATTAAATATTGACTATGTATTTTCTTTTATGTTTATGTGTCAACATCCACTAAAAGGTTAAGGAAAAAAAAAGATATGAGAAAATCTTGATCCATGTTTATGATTGCTTAAACTTATGAAGTAACTACTAAACGATTATTTAATAAATTTTGATTAAAAAAAGTGGTTGGTAAACTTTATATATTCATAATTTACTTCTCAAATAATTGGTTTTTGAGAAATTAGTCGGGTAACTTTTAAAAATTTAGTATTGGAAACACTAACTTTTTGCTTTAAAAATGTCCGCACTACTCTCAAAGACTATATATATATATACACACACGCACGGTTATATCTAATAATGATATAATTAAAATTAAATTATAAAATTATAAAAATTTACCGATTGGCTTGGTGGTACCGACAACCGTTGAGGCCGGAGGAGGACCCGCATCCTCCGGCAACATCACCAAATGAAGCTAACTTAGTGTAGGAGGCGAAAGCCTCCTCCATTTCAAGTTTTGGAGGAGGCAAGAGACTAATCCATGAGTTCGGCTTGGATTTGGTATCACTGGAGGAGGTTTGATCCTCCTTCGGTATAATAGGAGTGAAACACCTCTTTCATGGCTAGAACAAATGGCGAAAACTCAAAAAAGTGATGTTGGCATCGTTGGAGGTGGTCAACTTCAGTTTCAGGGACGGAGCTACCTTATGACGAGAGTAGGCCATTGGCCCCCTTGAAGTTTTGCAATTTTATAAAATTTTCCCCTAAGTTTTAGAATTTTTATATTTTTACCCTTATTTCATTCTAAATATACTATTAGAATAGTTTTTGGATATTAGAATAATATTACGAGTACAGTTTAAATTTCAATTTATTTTCTAACTCTTAAACACTATCATTGAATCTTGAATTAATAGCTATAAATTTTGGTCTATATTATTTTTAGAGTAATGCTAGACATATCCCAAACTAATTGTGTATCGATTGACAAACAGATATACACATATTAATTATGATTTATTTCACTATTCAAACTTATATGAATAGGGATGGCAAACTCACCCGGCCGGGCCGGGTACCCGGCTTACCCGGGCCGGAAATATCCGGGTAAGACCCGGACATTCCTTACCCGGCACCGGGTAAGGGTTTCCGGGTACCCGGACCGGTTGCGTTCCGGCCCGGGTCAGGGTATACCCGGATACCCAGCCGGGTACCCGGTTTTGATTTTTTTTTTCTTTCTAATTTAAAAAAAAAAAAAAAAAAATTAACCCTAATTTGTTTCCCAACTTTCCAAAAAATTAAACCCAGAACTTCAAACAAAAGAGATTATTCTCTCTCTTCCAAAAACATATCATCATCAGAGAAGAAATTTTTTTTTATCAAAAATGGCAGAAGTGAGCAACTCAAGTGTCGATCTACGAAGTGGGTTTTGTAAATCGAACCCAATCTTTGTAAGGGTAGCTTTTTGGAGGATTTTTGGTGAAGAAATTGGTGGATTCAATGGAAGAAATGGCAAGGTTTCTAGAGAGAAGGAGGAGCGTTTAAGAGTTTTTTTTTTTTTTTTTTGAATGACTGCACAATCTAGGGTTTGCTCTGAAATGAGGATGCTTTTATATTGGGCTCTAAACGTTGACGTTTTTGGTCTTGGGTGCTATAACATATACAAAGAAAACAATTTGAAGGATGAATTAAAGTAAATTGGTGTGACAGTGGGTGTACTTAGAAAAAAGTCAAGGGTATAATGGGCTGAAAGGTAGTGTTTGGAGCCCATTAATTTCCCAATACACATAAGGGGTATTGTCGTAATTTGGTAACCCTAAACCCTAATTGAGGCCTGTTCTCTCACTTTATTTATATGACAGCCGCTTCTTATTTTTTTTTTTTTGACTAAGACAGCCGCTTCTTTCATCTGCAGTTCTGCAGTATCTCTCTTGCTCTTCTTCTACTTCTATGTTGTTATTTTCACGTTCACACACTGAAGCACATAGATTCTAATTTCTATCTTCCCATAAACTTTTTTTCCGGTCTATCTCTTGAAATCAGTTAATCCTTCAAGTAAATCAAACCCATAATTAATCAATTAACCCAGTTTTCTTATGTTTTTGCTTGATTTGTAATTGAACTTTTCTTGGTCACAACTTTACAATTCCCTTAAAAAAATAATTTGATTCACAATTAGTTTCCAATTTTATTCAAAGTAACAATTTAGTAAATCTGTCTACACTTTCCAAATAATACTATATGATGTTTTCTTCTTCTTCTTAAATCTTAGATCTGCAACATAATTTTGTTTTTTTTTTTTTAAAAAAAAAAAAAAAAACCGGGTAAAACCCGGGTAAAATCCGGGGTATGGATACCCGGAAACCCGGCCGGGTCTTTCCGGGTCGGGTACCCGGATGCCAACAACCGGGTTTTTCCCGGGTGGATACCCGGACTCTTTAAACCCGGGTACCCGGACCCGGTTTTTTGCCATCCCTATATATGAATTAAATTGTCTAAGTTACAAGTTAAGATATGAGTTGAAATATCTAGCATTTTTATTATTTTTATTATGTTTTCATTATATTCAAGAATCATTTTAAATGTATAAGATGAGCTTGGTCTGGTGGTATACCACTCACACCTACGCTATGAGGTCGTAGGTGTGGTATATATATCTCTCACACCTATGCTATGAGGTCGTGGGGTATATCTCTCCCCCAAAAAACACCGAATTTATGTAAAATTTATAAATAAATAAATAAAAGATCATTTTAAATGTTTTTCATAAATGCACAAATAAAGATAATTTATCTCAATATATAAAAAACTATTATTCATTTTAAATAATTAATAAAAAAAATTAATGTTTTAAAATGTAAACAAAAGTATTTTTAATTAATGTTTTGTTTAACACAACTTCTAAGATATATATCGATTTAACTCATTATTTCATAGTGTCCCCCCTGGAACATAATCCTGGCTTTGTCCCTGTTTGGTTTTCAAGTTTTATTTTATTTTATTTTTTTATTATCAAAATTGATTTATTTTTTATATACTAGTTTAATTAATTTGTTTAATTTTTCATTTATAATTATTTTTTAAAATCAATTTCATATATAATTGTTATGTCAACTAACACATTTATTGTATTATTACATAATGATGTCTATTTTATTAATTTTGCTAAATACATTTTCCTAACTTTTCAAAAGTAAAGCAACGTGACTTAAAAAAAAAAAAAAAAAAAAAAAATACCAAACATATAAGTGTTAATTTTTTTAAGCTACAGCAATCTGAAACAAATGCTAAAACAATCGTTTATTAATTATAATCATTTATGATTATTTTTCCAACTATTACCATTAATTCGCGGTTTAGTATTTTATGTTCGTATAAATTTCTACCCTACATGCAGTCTAATAATTTCCAATAAAATTTATATAGTACAGGCTTTGTTCGAATGTACTGACGGGCCATGGTCCACCCAGGTATTGGGCCGGCCTATTTTGGTATGAGTATCGGCCCATTTTCTGTTCTGCCTTTAATAAATTGCAGAAATTTAATAAAACATTAGTATCACCGTATCATTTGTACAAATAAGAATCCCATTTGTTACATAATTTCTTATTCATATAGATAGATAGAGGATCTATGGGGCAATTATTTAGAAGTACATTTTGTGCAACAACCCTTCCTATCCGATAGAAAAGGATCCCATTATCCTGAACCGATCTTCCCTGGGATCTTAAATCCCAAGTTTGTCTATGAAGAGCGGATCATCACTCCATATCTGTTTTTTTACTTAATCATCTGATTTATTTCCTCTATAATTATTATTTTTCTGACTGGTGAGAGAGAGATCGATGGATGGTGACTGGTGAGAGAGATATTGATTTCCCAATTTTGTTTTTAATTTTTTAAGAGAGAAAGAGGGAGATGGATGGAGATCAGTGGTGAGGGGGGTGTGAGAGAGATTTTTTGTAGGAAGAGAGAGATTATACTTTTTTATATTTTAATTGTTTTTTATTTAATTTAATAATGATTATTAATTTTACCACTTCATTTACTATTATACCCTTATTGACTTAGCAGAAAAATAAAAATTTTAACAAAATAGTGACGGTAGGGTGTATTTTGACTATTAATTAAAATTAGAGAGTGAATTTTGACCATTACTCAAGCTAGAGGGTGAAAAATGACCAATACCTCATAAGTGAGGGTGCAAAATAATAATATCCCTTTGGACAAATAAGAATCCTCTTCATTACATGATTTCTTATTCATATAGATAGATAGAGGATATATGAGGCAATTACTTATAAGTACATTTTGTGCAACAGCCCTTCCTATATATCCGATAGAAAAATATCCAATTATCCTGAACCGATCTTACCTGGGATCGCAAATCCCAAGTTTGTCTATGAAGAGCGGATCATCACTCCATATCTTTTTTTTACTTAATCTTCTGATTTATTTCCTCTATAATTATTATTTTTCTGAAAAAAAAAATGTACACACAATTATATCCTTTTAAACAGATATACAATGTAGGCAGTTGATAAATGTTACCTCTTACAAATTTACGGCCCATAAAAAAAAAAACATATCGATTTTATAACACATTGTTCCATGATTTACATGGTAATTACATGTGACACAGCTCACATGTCAAGTTATTCGGACATGATTTCGGATAAATAATTTAGAAAAAAAATGGAGCAGAGTCAGAGGAGAGAGTTAATATGATTAGCTATGTTTTGGGCATCTGCACTAGCTCCATACAATCCTCTTCTTGACAATCCAACACAGTACAAACCCTTCTTTCCTTTCCAATGGTTTGGGAAACTCTGTTTTGGAATTCCATCATCGTTTAATAAGTAATCATCATCCTGCACATCAATACCTCAATAAATTGATCAACTATATATACAAGGATTTTTCTTCTCTTTTTTTAAATAAAATAAATAAATTATATTTATGTCAATTTGTAATATATTTATACCTTGAGCCACTTATGGGTTGATCTCTTGAAGCCGGTACAGAAAATAATAGTGTCAAAGGGATATGAATTGCCATTCTTGAATACCACCTCGTTGCCTCTAATGCTGTCTATTGCTGGCAACACCTGTGCAGGTTTATATATAAAAAAACACACAAACTAATTAGAAAAGCATGCTTTTTCTAATATATATTAATCATTCTATATTCAAATCTTAAAAGCCATTAATATTTTATCAACTTGTACCGACTTTGATCTAAGCACTAAGATATATCACATATAACAGTGGAATATTTATGTCTGTATGGTACCTGAATCTCGCCGGATTTGATCTTGCTACAGGTACCGATATCAAAAATAGGGTACTTTCCATAGGCAACTTTCATGAAAAATGGACCCTCCGTTGGCCTGACAATGCCGTACTTGGTCAAATCTCCATAAACAAGCTTGCTCAGCATTACCATCAATGAATCCACCATCCCAGCTGGAAAATACTTCATCATCACTAACCCTATGTATACTATCTCTCTTGACAATACATGAACCTGCATCATCATCATCACCATCCGAATATAACGTATATAATTATATAAACATAGAATTTTCCAATCTATTATGTGCTACACATGAACATTTTTGTATATTAGAATCAGGGTTTTTGACAAATTTCGAAACTATAATATAAACGAGATATGGATCTTGATTAAAAGAGATTATTAATTTACCGGGCTTCGAATGACTATGGAGGTTTCAGCTCCATTGTTAGCAAGATCTAGTGCGATTTCCATGCCGGAATTACCAGAGCCAACAACCAAAACATTCTTGCCACCATAAGCCTTGCCATTTCTAAACTGAGTCGAGTGAATGACTTCAGGTTGGTTTACACCGATCTTCGCAGTAGTAGTGGTGGAGCGACTCAGCCCATCAATGTCAGGCGTAAAAGGGTCGCTTGTCTCTCCACTTGCCACCACCAAAAACCTCCCAAAATACACCTCCTCCTCGGCTTGATCTCCAGAAGTACCGGTAACATTCCTGGCTTTAACGGTCCACCGTTTGCTCGCTTCATCGTATTCTGCAGACTCGACCGATCTTCCGTACAAAGGGTTGATGTTGAAATGAGAAACGTAGTCGTCCAAGTATTGTATGAACTGGTTCTTGGAGATGTATCTTGGATAAGAAGGAGGAAAAGACATGTGAGGTAGCTCACAGAAGTGTTTGACCAAGTGAAGATGGAGACGATCGTACGAATATTTCTTCCAAAGAGAAGCGAAACAGTCTTCTCTTTCAAGAATTGTGTATGGTATTGAGTGCCGGTGGAGGCAGGCAGCGGTGGCCAGACCGGAGGGACCAGACCCCACTATTATCACCGCTTGCTCTTCCATTTTTTTTATTTTTTTTATTTTGTTTAATTTATTTTCTTGTTGCAGAGACCATTAGATGTATCGAGTTATTATATAGGTATGTATATATGAATTTTTAATTTTAATTTGTATAATTTATTATTGCATGTGTAACTATTTAATCATGGTCAGAGTGAAAGAAAAGGGCCAACATGGGGTGTAGGAGCTTTGCTTTAAAAAAAAATTTTAGTCCGAATTAATAGATAATTTTAATGATGGTCGTTTAAATGGAAAAATAAAAAAATAAAAAAATAAATAAATAAAGAAAGGTAAACCAATCTTAAGTTCACTAGTTGAGTGTAGAGTAAGAGAACAAATAATTTAATAATTTTTTTAACTAATTTAATATTAATTAGAAAGAAGAAAAAAAAAATACACTAATTAGAAAGAGAGAGAAGTTTATATTAAAGAGAAAATTATTTTCTCAATTTTTTTTCTTTGACACGAAAAGATAATGAGAGGGCCAAAGAGGCATTTCCAACCTTATAATTATAGCATACAAAATTTTCTCTTTTTTTGAGAGTTGAGAGTTGAGAGTTGAGAGTGACACCCCTCCCTATCTTCTAATCAACGAAAATAAAATAAAATATTATGAAGGATTTGTGAAGCTAATTATTATACTAATCTATATATTTCATTAATTCATTCTTTGCTTTTTCAAGACATAAAATAAAAAAAAAAATAAAAAAATGAAAATGAAATCGTCAAGACTCAAGATTGCTTTTGCTTCATTACTTGACGTGCAAATATGGTTGGGGGGGACATAAATATCTTAACCACAGTCGTTTTCGTCACTGATAAGTCTGTTGGACAGGCCATACATTACTCTCTGTCACTGGTCCCAATTAATAACATATTCTTATAATTCATTTATTGCATCTATGGCTACGGCATGGTATACATTACAATAATGCTAAACATCCCACCTAAAATCCCACATTTTTCATTCCACTGCATGTGGCGTGTGAGGTGTCAAATTGTGAGTGGATACACATTAATGATGATTTATCTCACCTACCCCATGTATCCACTCACCATTTAACACATCACATGCCACGTGTAGTATGATGAAAAATGTGGGATTTTAGATGAGATGTACAGCATTACTGTACCCATTAATATATTTATCACATTATTTTATTTATTTTATTTAAACTACGTGGTACCTAGTTTAATAAATTAAGTTTAAATAGAACCAATGGACTAAAATACCCCCATCTTCTTTTTTTATTACATTTCTACCAATTTTTTTTTTTTTTCAAAAACCTCCATTGACGGAGGACCAATAAAGGACCCATGCATAAGGAATCCATTATTACCAAGTTACCAACCGTTGTGTGATGATTTCAAACTAAGATATTGTCAGATTGAATGAGTGCTCTAAACTACCAAGTCAAGCCACATATGGATGGTGGCAATTTTAATTTTTTGTAAAGAGTAATGTTTTGTTGTCCAAAATTTTTAACCAAATTCATACCTAAATGACTTGACAATATATTTGAGATGTTAAGGCCGTAAACAATAAAATCATAGGATAAATGATATGATATTGACAACTCACATGCAGGGCCAACCATGTGCATAGGCCCACGAAGCGACTGCCTAGGGCTTCCGTTCTCTAAGGGTCCTAAATTTTAGGTTGAAAATAAACTGTTTATTCAATTTTTCAATAAGTCTGAAGGCCTATGTACTATTATATATATATATATATATAAATATAAACATCCAATATATACCTAACCACATAAAAGGCTGGAGGGCTACCTTATATATATATATATATATATTTTTAAAGGCCCACCAAAGAAATACAATTATAATACTTAACAACATCCACAGCAGAACAAATAGTGTATCAACCTTTTAAACATTCGGAAAAAAAAAAAAATTGAAATCGATTATAGGGTTCTTGAAAGAAATATAATTATATTACTTAATTAGTACTTTTACTTCTAAAAATGTGAGACGGGTAATGTTTAAGTGATACGTTATTTGATGTAAGTATACAATTTTTATTTCGGTGACTTTTTATTTGATATTTTGTTGTGTTGTGTTGTCTTGATTTTTAGTTATTATATTGATTTTTATACGCATTTACTTTTTTTTTTTTTTTTTTGACAATATCTATTAATCTGGGACCATGTTTTTTTTGAAAGCTTTCGTTATTAGTAAGATTCGGGTCGCTGATCTGTGAGTCATTTGCCTAATCTCTAAGCTCCAAGTTCATTCATCTATCAGCTGAGTTACGCCCCTGTTGGCATATTTACTATTTACTAGAGAAAAAAAATTAAGTAAATATATATATAGACGATCAAGGGCCTCTTTTTTATAGTACGCTTTGGACCCTCAAAATCTTTGGACCGGCCCTACTCACATGGCAAGTCATTTAGTCATGTATTTGGATAGCCTAGCCCTAGCGTTACTCTTTTTTAAAAGGAGTATCCTTGGACCTTGTTTCTGTAGACTCGTAAAACATCTTAGCCATGTAAAAGTGTATAACACCAAATGCACATTAATACATTCTAATTGTATTTACAAGATTATGCCGTAGGTTGCGCAATCAATTGCAATTCCAATCTTGGATTATTTGGTGGTCAAACCAAATCAATTCTCCTTGATCGTAGCCCCTAGCTTAATAATAAAAAACAAAAACTCTCATTTTCCTAGAAGTAATTATATGCGATGACCTTGTAAGTACCTAAAACATGATTCCATATAATATAATAATCTTCTACTGTGTATTATAAGTTTTATTTTTGGGCTTCAACGTTAAACAAGTGTGAACCTCAACCACATAAAATCCTTTTCTTGTAGGTGAAGCTTCTGCTTCTAGTGATTGCAATGGCTGATAAGGTGGGATCCCCAATTGGTTCAGTTGCCGACACACAGAAACAGAAACACATGAAAATCACTAAATGTGTCGTTGTTGTGAATTTTTTAATTGTGATTGAGATGGTGATAGTAGTAATGTGAACACTGCATGTGAATTGTTTGACATTTTTTATTTTATTTTTAAAGTGAAGTTGATAAGTTGATGTTCATCTATATATATCTGCACCACCATTTTTCTTTCACAATCCACAGCATTCATATATATATAAATCTTGTTTTTTCTTTCAAATTTAAATCATTTAAACCTTTTTTAGGGAAAACGTGTTGACGCTAGCTGTTGTTTAACCTTGGGGTACCATATATAAAAGCATGAATGCATGATTTGACCTTCCCATAATCCCATTTGAAATTTTGGTCATAATTTCATGCTTCACGACCCAGAGTACTCGATTGCAGTCAGGATACGACTCTGTTTCAAAATCTGAGACCATTTGTGTTGTGTTTCAGTTGCATGGAGAGGTGAAATCATTTAGGGCGTGTTTGGTGCCTAGAATTGGACTAGGATTGGACTATTTTAATCCCAATTTCACGTTTGGTGATGTTTTAGTATATGGGATTATTAGTATCACCAACAAAATAATCCCATGACAGTGGGATTAAATATACCCACCTCCAACCCATCTTCATTTGTCCTATGATTATTTTATATGTGGACCCTACCCATTTATAATTCATTCTCATCACTTTCCTCTCTCTCTCTCTCTCTCTCTCTCTCTCTCTACACTCGCTTTCTCTCTCACTGAGATTGGAAAAACGAAGTTGTAATTTGGGGTTTAAACTTGAAAACGAAGTTGTAATTCGGGGTTGAAATCGAAGTTGATGTTATGGGTTGAAATTAGGCTTGGGCGAGATCTGAAACCAGATCTTGGGTTTTTATTTTCTTCCTTAATTTTTTTTTTTTTTTTTTTTTTTTTGGAGTCTTCCCCAAAATAAAATTCTGGAAATCATATATTTTTTTTTTTAGTTTTCAAAAACCCTTGTTTCTCTTCTGCTTGTAAGTAGAGCTCTGTGTGTGTCAATTGGATTGTGCAATGCATAATCAGGTGCGATGTTTGTTGATAATCGTTGATAATTCAATCACTTTGTTCAATATTATCAAAGTATATGTCTAATAATAATATTTATAATTTTCCTTGTTAATGATTCTAGGGTTTATTGAAAGCAACCGGAAAAAGTTAAATGAAATGGTTTTGAGATTGAAAGAGAGATTGTTGTTGACTTCTTATTGTTGAGTATATAAACTTAATTTATATTTTTAAAAAAGTTTAATTATAAGGGTAAAATCGGTATTAATTCAATCAAATCTCATGTTTCACCAAATAAAACATGGTATTAATTTAGTCTAATCTCATGTTTTTCTAAACACAGTATAATATTAATTTAGTCAAATCCAGTCCAATCTAATCCCATATAATCTCATTCCTATCTTAATCCAATTTAATCCCATGAAATAGTCCAATCCAATTCCGCGCACTAAACATGGCTTTATTGTGTTGTCTCATGTCTGTTATATCAGACTAAACAAAAAACAATAAATAATAAGTGGTGAAGGAGCATAGGATTCTTCTCAATCGACCCACGGCCTCAATTACCTTGAAATGATAGAATCATTCATGTACTATCAGAATATTTTTGCTTCTCACTTCGGTCAATTAGCAATCATTTTTCTATGGACTTTTGGAAATATGTTTCATGTAGCTTGGCAAGGAAATTTTGAGGCATGAGTATAGGACCCTTTTAGAGATGCACGTTTGGGGAATGAGGATGGATATAGGTCCCCCCATCCCCATCCCCAATACCTAGATCCTTCCCCCCTCCCTCCCCATTTCCTCATTTGGGGAAAATGGGGATGAGGAATTTTGGGGGGACCTATATCCATCCTCATCCCCAATTCCCCATTTTCCCCATTTTTCCCCGTTTCTCTGTTTCCCCCATTTCCCCATTTGAATAAAAATTACAAATTAAACTGAAAAATCAAACATTCCATTGCAAATATAAAATAAAATTCATTAGTGCATTACAAATACAAAAAAAAAGTGTTTTAAAATTTACAAGTTCATTACAATAACAACTAATTGTTGAGAAAATGAGAGCAACTTTAGGTTTTAGGTTTTAATTCTTGAAGTTTAAATGAGTAAAATTGTATGTATATTTAGGGTTAGGGAGTTAGGTTTTCAAAGAATAAAAAAAATATAAAATATATATATTATAATTATAATTATATTATTATATATAATTGGGGGGAAATGGGGAAATGGGGATGGGGGACCTCCCCCCCATCCCCATCCCCATCCCCATTTCAACATAATTGTGGGGAAAATGGGGAAATGGGGATGGGGAGGGGTCCCCCCATCCCCCCACATTTCCCCATTTTTCCCCAAAAAAAAAATCCCCAAATGGGGATGGGGATGGGGAAAATTGGGGCCTTGGGGGGAAATGTGCATCTCTAGACCCTTTACATAAAAGACCTATTGCTCATGTAATTTGGGATCCTCATTTTGGTCAACCGGCCGTGGAAGCTTTTTCTCAAGGGGGTGCTTTTGGCCCAATGAATATCGCTTATTCTGGTGTTTATCAATGGTGGTATACAATTGGTTTACTTTTTTTTTTTATTTTTTATATAAAAATAAATTATTTATTACAATGATATAAATGTTGAAGTTTACAGACATGGAACATTAATACATGACGAAAATGTACATTTTCTGCAATTAAGTTGGTCAATAAAAGGATCGTGTTATATGTGAACTTATCACTACATGTTGACTATTTATAAGTTGTTGACACAACAACATTAATTACCTTAAAGCAAATATACTTAAAAAAAAAAATAAAAAAAAAAAACTCATTTTTGTATAATTATTTTTGTTGGCGAGTAGTGAAAGTTGAAAGTTATAGAAACAATAGATAGTTACAAATTTATCCCATTCAAAATTAGTACTGTCCTTAGGCCATTGTTTGTTGCACCGAAGAAATAATTAACTGTGAAATTAATTAACAGATGTTTGGTTAATTATACTTTTAAAACTACTGTATAGCTCAAAAGCAGTAAATATATGTTTGGTAATTTAATTTTAAAAGTACTGAAATTAGTTACAATGACTAAAATAGACATGATTTTAGAACCTTATTTTATTTTTTTCATTAATTATATACAGTTTGACCTCTCTATATTAATATGATTTGTTGTACAGTAATTTATTAATTAGTGGAGGTTATTAATTTGTAGAACATCAACTTCAAAAAAAAAATAAAAAAAAAATCATGTATATATGCCAATGCCACTACTTCTAGATAGTTAGAAAGTCGTCATCATACTAATTTAGTCTTGTATATTTATTGTTTGTAAGTTACCAATGAGCTTGGTATACATTTTCTAGAAAAAATTAAATGTAAGGATGGACATATCTCCAATTAAAAATTAAATGCAAGGAATATGAGAAGGTCAACCTCAAGAAAAAGTTAAATCTATAAAATCTGGAATAGTGAAAGTTTGTTCTAAACTTCATCTTCCCCAATTATACCTAGTCATTTCTTCCCAAAATGAAACCTTCTTCTTCACTCAATAATGCTCAAAGACTTGAAATTTGTTTGCACAAAACAAGAAATCCCTCTATCACACATTCCGCCCTTGCCACATGGGCAATTGAGCAATTTCAACTTTCAAAAGTCCCAATACAAGGAACCATTAGCAACATAAGGTACTTTGAGGTATACAGTTCGAGATCAGGACAACCGGGAAGAAACAGGTTACTCTAGATAGATGGTTCTCTAAGGAACATGATTCTATTAATTAATTTTTATTTATTTTTTGATATTTTGTATTAATTATTAGATAGCAGAAATATTAAATTATACTTATAGAATGTGGTTTGTTTCATAGAATTTATTAAATGTCAGAGGTTATTAATAATTGGGGTATTAATTTAGAGAGGTTAGACTATATATTAAATCAATATTTAAGTAGAATATTTAAATTAGAAAAAAAAAATCTATAAGAATAATAAAAATATTTTTAAAAATTTTTATAAATCAAATCAATATTTAATTAAAATCTTTAATTTTAAGTTGAAATAAGGAAAATAAATTATTTTAATTTAATTTCATAAGGATAATAATGATATTTTATAAGATTTATTAAATGTTAAAATAGATTATTCCATAAGTAACATTTTATCTACTTCTTAAATTGACATACCTTAAGTAGGTTGTCCGCGATTAATTGTAGAGATAAACTCCCATTATCTATGGTACGTGGCATGCGAAGAAGTAAAGAAATGACAAATGTTTTCATTGCTTACTGCCCGCAAACACATGTCAATTTTATATGACCTTGGTGTAAGCTACTTTGAGTCCTACCCACACCAGGGTTCCATCCGGCAAGACACCTGTGCAAAATGATGACCACAAAAATGCAAAGAAACTTCACATATCAAATGAATAAGTTGAGCCTCTAAGCCAAAAGATATGAGAAAAACTATCCAGCTTATTACAACTTTTCATACATGACTCAAAAACTTTTATTATTAATTATTTAGAAAATCATATATTCACATAAATAAATAAATAAAAGTTAAATCTAATTTGAGCATCAAAGAGTCTTAGTTCTATTCTTAGAAGAGCTAAGCTAATATGTAGTTGAATTTGGAAAGAAGCTCAAGCTTCTTTTTAACGATATTATAACGATCAAAGATAGGCCTGGGAGTTGGATGTGAAATCATTTAGGGTGTGTTTGGTGCCTGAAATTGGACTAGGATTGGACTATTTTAATCCCCATTTCACGTTTGGTGATGTTTTAGGATTAGTATTACCAACAAAATAATCCCATGACAGTGGGACCCATCTTCATTTGTCCTATGATTATTTTATATGTGGACCCTACCCATTTATAATTCATTCTCATCACTTTCCTCTCTCTCTCTCTCTCTCTCTCTCTCTACACTCGCTTTCTCTCTCACTGAGATTGGAAAAACGAAGTTGTAATTCGGGGTTTAAACTTGAAAATGAAGTTGTAATTCGGGATTGAAATCGAAGTTGATGTTATGGGTTGAAATTAGGCTTGGGCGAGATCTGAAACCAGATCTTGGGTTTTCATTTTCTTCCTTAATTTTTTTTTTTTTTTTTTTGGAATCTTCCCCAAAATAAAATTCTGGAAATCATATTTTTTTTTTTAGTTTTCAAAATCCCTTGTTTCTCTTCTGCTTGTAAGTAGAGCTGTGTGTGTGTCAATTGGATTGTGCAATGCAGAATCAGGTGCGATGTTTGTTGATAATCGTTGATAATTCAATCACTTTGTTCAATATTATCAAAGTATATGTCTAATAATAATATTTATAATTTTCCTTGTTAATGATTCTAGGGTTTGTTGAAAGCAACTGGAAAAAGTGAAATGAAATGGTTTTGAGATTGAAAGAGAGATTGTTGTTGACTTCTTATTGTTGAGTATATAAACTTAATTTATATATTTTAAAAAGTTTAATTATAAGGGTAAAATCGGTATTAATTCAATCCAATCTCATGTTTCACCAAATAAAACATGGTATTAATTTAGTCTAATCTCATGTATTTCTAAACACGGTATAGTATTAATTTAGTCAAATTCAGTCCAATCTAATCCCATATAATCTCATTCCTATCTTAATCCAATTCAATCCCATAAAATAGTCCAATCCAATCTCGTGCACCAAACGGGGCTTTATTGTGTTGTCTCATGTCTGTTATATCAGACTAAACAAAAAACAATAAATAATCAGTGGTGAAGGAGCATAGGATTCTTCTCAATCGACCCACGGCCTCAATTACCTTGAAATGATAGAATCATTCATGTACTATCAGAGTATTTTTGCTTCTCACTTCGGTCAATTAGTAATCATTTTTCTATGGATTTTTGGAAATTTGTTTCATGTAGCTTGGCAAGGAAATTTTGAGGTATGGGTATAGACCCTTTACATATAAGACCTATTGCTCATGCAATTTGGGATCCTCATTTTGGTCAACCGGCCATGGAAGCTTTTTCTTAAGGGGGTGCTTTTGGCCTAATGAATATCGCTTATTCTGATGTTTATCAGTGGTGTTATACAATTGGTTTACTTTTTTATTTTTTTTTATTTTTATATAAAAATAAATTCTTTATTACAATGATATAAATGTTAAGTTTACAGGCATGGAACATTAATACATGATGAAAATGTACATTTTCTGCAATTAAGTTGGTCAATAAAAGGATCGTGTTATATGTGAACTTATCATCTACATGTTGACTATTTATAAGTTGTTGACACAACAGCATTAATTACCTTAAAGCAAATATACTTAAAAAAAAAAAAAAAAAAAACTCATTTTTGTATAATTATTTTTGTTTGCGAGTAGTGAAAGTTGAAAGTTATAGAAACAATAGATAGTTACAAATTTATCCCATTCAAAATCAGTACTGTCCTTAGG
Organism: Acer campestre; assembly: GCA_954870605.1. Lineage (NCBI taxonomy): Eukaryota > Viridiplantae > Streptophyta > Magnoliopsida > Sapindales > Sapindaceae > Acer > Acer campestre. Next base: position 12,727,385 of record OX940802.1, on the reverse strand, counting down.
CCATTGTTTGTTGCGCCGAAGAAATAATTAATTGTGAAGTTAATCAGCAGATGTTTGGTTAATTATACTTTTAAAACTACTATATAGCTCAAAAACAGTATATATATGTTTGGTAATTTAATTTTAAAAGTACTGAAATTAGTTACAATGACTAAAATAGACATGATTTTAGAACTTTATTTTTTTTTCCCATTAATTGTGAAGTTAATCAGCAAATGTTTGGTTAATTATACTTTTAAAACTACTATATAACTCAAAAACAGTATATATATGTTTGGTAATTTAATTTTAAAAGTACTGAAATTAGTTACAATGACTAAAATAGACATGATTTTAGAACCTTATTTTTTTTTTCATTAATTATATACAGTCTGACCTCTCTATATTAATACGATTTGTTGTACAGTAATTTATTAATTAGTGGAGGTTATTAATTTGTAGAACATCAACTTAAAATAAAAAATAAAAAATCATGTATATATGCCAATGCCACTACTTCTAGATAGTTAGAAAGTCGTCATCATACTAATTTAGTCTTGTATATTTATTGTTTGTAAGTTACCAATGAGCTTGGTATACATTTTCAATAAAAAATTAAATGTAAGGATGGACATATCTCCAATTAAAAATTAAATGCAAGGAATATGAGAAGGTCAACCTCAAGAAAAAGTTAAATCTATAAAATCTGGAATAGTGAAAGTTTGTTCTAAACTTCATCTTCCCCAATTATACCTAGTCATTTCTTCCCAAAATGAAACCTTCTTCTTCACTCAATAATGCTCAAAGACTTGAATTTTGTTTGCACAAAACAAGAAATCCCTCTATCACACATTCCGCCCTTGCCACATGGGCAATTGAGCAATTTCAACTTTCAAAAGTCCCAACACAAGGAACCATTAGCAACATAAGGTACTTTGAGGTATACAGTTCGAGATCAGGACAACCGGGAAGAAACAGGTTACTCTAGATAGATGGTTCTCTAAGGAACATGATTCTATTAATTAATTTTTATTTATTTTTTGATATTTTGTATTAAATATTAGATAGCAGAAATATTAAATTATACTTATAGAACGTGGTTTGTTTCATAGAATTTATTAAATGTCAGAGGTTATTAATAATTGGGGTATTAATTTAGAGAGGTTAGACTATATATTAAATCAATATTTAAGTAGAATATTTAAATTAGAAAAAAAAAATCTATAAGAATAATAAAAATATTTTTAAAAGATTTTATAAATCAAATCAATATTTAATTAAAATCTTTAATTTTAAGTTGAAATAAGGAAAATAAATTATTTTAATTTAATTTCATAAGGATAATAATAATATTTTATAAAATTTATTAAATGTTGAAATAGATTATTCCATAAGTAACCTTTTATCTACTTCTTAAATTGACATAGCTTAAGTAGGTTGTCCGCTATTACTTGTAGAGATAAACTCCCATTATCTATGGTACGTGGCATGCGAAGAAGTAAAGAAATGACAAATGTTTTCATTGTTTACTGCCCGCAAACACATGTCAATTTTATATGACCTTGGTGTAAGCTACTTTGAGTCCTACCCACACCAGGGTTCCATCCGGCAAGACACCTGTGCAAAATGATGACCACAAAAATGCTAAGAAACTTCACATATCAAATGAATAAGTTGAGCCTCTAAGCCAAAGACATGAGAAAAACTATCCAGCTTACAACTTTTCATACATGACTCAAAAACTTTTATTATTAATTATTTAGAAATCATATATTCACATAAATAAATAAATAAATAAATAAAAGTTAAATCCAATTTGAGCATCAAAGAGTCTTAGTTCTATTCTTAGAAGAGCTAAGCTAATATGTAGTTGAATTTGGAAAGGAGCTCAAGCTTCTTTTTAACGATATTATAACGATCAAAGCTAGGCCTGGGAGTTGGATGTACCATTGGGCCACTTAACTACTTTGGGCTAACACATGTGAAGTTATTTTGGACATTTCAGTGCAGTTCTTGGTGTTTTTCTAATTTTATTCAAGTGGAGTTGGTTCAAACAACAAAAGTTGGAGTAAGGAGACAGAAAGTACTTCATTAAACATTTAATTCACAAGACAAACCCAAGTAACAACAACAACAACAAAGAAAAAGATAAAAAAGACACCCACACATGACACACCCCATCTTCTTCATGTGATCCTCCAGTAAAATGAACATACCAATCTTGTCACTTAGCAACTATGCAGAGCTGTATCTGTCATATCATCTTTTGCCACCTACCATGAACCACCAACACCACTTTCTAAATATTGTTATTCCTTTTTAACCTTCCATCATCAATTTTCTCTCATTCTCTTCATTATTCTCCATTCTCCAATCTCTCTCTCTGTAGAGATACACATTTATTGAAGTTGATCATATACTTAATGGCTTCCTTTTGGGCAACTCTCGTGGTCTTCATGGTTTGTTTTTGTTCACAAGCCAACTCCAAGCTATCTCATCAATTACGTGCACAATTCTCAACCATCTCTGCATCCCCAGCATACTTGCCTAGTTCTTCTCCTTCTTCTCCATCTCCTGTAGCCTCATCATCTCCGGTTTTGTCACCAGACATTTCTCCATTGTTTCCTACTACTCCAGGTGGCATGGCACCTTCACCAGCTGAGTCATCAATCCCCACCATTCCTTCAAGCCCAAGCCCTCCAAATCCAGACGATTTTCTAGCTCCTGAACCTGATCAGTTCGCCATATCACCATCTGGGGTCATGCCGGTTTCCTCCTCACTTTCTCTGGCTTCAACAACACCTTTAAATTTAGTAGCTTTTCTTGGTTTCACACTGTTTTGCTTAATGCAGCTTGCTTGTATGTGAGCTACTGTTAGTGGGCTGATTCAATTATTGGTATCAGTGGTTTCCACTTTATGTTTGTATATTTGTTTGTAATGTTGGTGAGCGCAAGTGTATGGCATTGTTGTGCATTTTGATAGGATATTGTCAAAAAAATGAATAAAATTATTGTCATTGTTTGTCCTGTTACCTGTGCTTTACTTTGCTAAGTACTTTTTTAGCATTACAAATCACAAATCTTTTTTTCCATTGGCATATAAAGAAGAGGGAAAAGTCAAGAGGTTTAATCAAAACCGATATGATTATAGATTATTACAAGAAGAAAATATTATAGCATAATTAATAAAGCGAAACCAAAAATACAGAATTACTATTGCATTTAACTTAGTAATTTAGCTAAAATATCCCCCACATTTACATACTAGTATTTCTATAAACTGTGTCCCCTACAGATTTTTTTGCTACTTGCAGGAATGTATGTTCTACAGATTTTACTACTTGCTGCTATGTAACCCAAAATCTAGAAAGCAACTAGCCTGAGAAATTGAAGAAAAAAGCCTTCAATTTGCTGAACTGGAAGGGGCTCTGTTTCTTTGGAGATTCTCGAGCTATATACTTCCTCAGATTCACATTCTCATCCTTGAGCAATCCTAATGCCGAACTAAGCTGTCGAATCACTTCTCTCTTCTCTTCATCCTTCTGTAGCAGTTGATTTCTCTGCATCAGGTTCTCCTCTTTGAGTCTCTCTATGTCTTCCCTCAACTTCATGATTTCATTCTTGCAAACCTCCTTTGAAACAGAATCTTCTTTTAGTTCTTGATCATCAACTTGAATCTTATCTTCCCTCAACTTCATGATTTCATTATCGCAAACCTCCCTTGAAACAGAATATTCTTTTAGTTCTTCATCAACTTGAATCTCATCTTCCTGTTCAGGATCCTCCTCTTCTTTCATTTTTTTACCTATTTGAGCTTCATTTTTCGGTTCAGGATCCTCAACCTCTTCTATTTCTTCCCTCATCTTCATGATTTCATCATCGCAAGCCTCACTTGACACAGAATCTTCTGCTAGTTCTTGGCCAACATGAATCTCATTTTCCCATTCAGAAACCTCATCTTCTTTCATTTCTTGATCAACTTCAGGTTCATTTTCTAGTTCAGGATCATCAACTTCAGATTCAGCATAGTCCTCAGTATCAGAGGTCCCTGAGTAGCTATAATAGGTTTGATCCATCACATTCATTAACTTCTGTGGTTTGTGTTTGAAGGGGGACACAAATGTTGTTAGGAGGCGGGTTCCAGTTTCTGACTTCACTTGATCATATCGCTCAGCCAACGACCGATGGGCCCTATAAAAATCTTCAACCATGCTGATTAGCTCCGGCCTTTTCTTGTAATACATTTCTGCTCGCTGAGCAAAGGAATCAGCATCCTCTTCAATCAATTTAAGCATTGCCTTTGCCTTCTCATCTAGCTCTGTATTGACAAAACCATCAAGTAATTGAAAGGAAAGCATCCACATCAGCATAATAATAGAAGCAAGTGGATAATGAATAAACAAAAATAACAATAATAATAATAATATATACTAATTTGATATGGGGACACATCAATAAATCTCAGTAAATTTTCGGATTACAGTCGATATGTGGCCAAATGGAAGTATTTTCCCCACCAGTCACCAAATTTAAACTCGAGGCAATTATACATTAATCTCAGAATCTGTTTAAAATAATTCATGTTAGCTCAGTTGACATAAAAATTGAACTTATTCAATCAGTCACAGATATCACCGGATCCTGTACATTGGTTACTGGCAGTTTTTCCAAGTAGAAATTTGTTATTCAAAAATCAAAGTTTATATTTTTTTTCACCTAATGAAACTTCCCATTCGAAAGTTTAACCAGCAACGAAACAGGGGGACCAAGGAAAAAAAGAAGCATTGATGATTTCAGTACATGGTCCCATCCCCCATGAAAGGTCAATGGAACTTGAAAATGAGTCCAAGGCCCCACCCACTTTTCCCAGTTCAACTTCAACAAAACCTGAGCTTATTGAAGTTCGTTTATGTTTAACCAGATCTTAATGGGTCCAGTTCATTATTAGATACTTGAATACTAATAAAATTTAACTTTTAGACACCAGACTTCAAAACTAATAGGAGACATTAGCAGAACTAGATAAATTTCAGGGTCCTCTTGAGAACCCCCAATTTTGTGAAGTAACTAACTCCACTACTCACAATCACTCCCTCCTAAAATCATCACATCTCTGACTGTAAAATATTCCAACCAGTGACATGAAGATAAGATATCATCTCTTCAGAGGAACCTATGTTCTCTGAAGTACTAAACCACCATTCATTTCATTTTCCTAGGCCATCCTGGCCAACTGCTCCATCATTTCTAACACCCTCCACTATCTACACTTTTTTTTTTCTGAACAAGTTCATGTACAAAATGCTTTTTCTGCTGTTAATTTCTACTCATGAATCATCTAACTGCTAGACCCAAAAGACTTTCCAATTTAAACTTAATTAGAGACACAGACACCCTTCAATACGAAAATTTAGCATTTAACGAAAAACAACAAAGATAAGTTCCTGATTTCATTTGGGTTTCTTCATTGTGTAGCATATAATCAATCACTAGACAAAAAATAATAAGAAAACATATTAAACTTCATACTATTTAACCACCATAACCAAAGCTGAAGTACAGAGACAAAAAGTTATCCCTCTTTTCTTTATCTATTTCCAAAAAGAACGATGCTCAGAGAAGAGGAGTCTGTTATTTCAACCTTTAATAGCCCCACATGGTGATAAACCCAAAAAGCAAATAACCACCATATCTCACTACATTTTCTTTTTCATTAAAGGAAAAAAAAAAACCTAGATCAGAAAAAAAAAAAAAAATTGTTTGTATTTATAAAATTACTCTACCCTTCAAGGAAACAACCAGTCTCCTTCACATGTTTTGTCCACTAGTAAGTCAAATCTTGTATACAGTGACATCACAAGTAAAAAATTTAAACTTTCTAAGCAAAATTGAAGTTCACACGCTCCAACGGTCAAGAACCAATAAAAAGAAATAATAATAATAAAAAAACAGTGCTAGAGTTTCAAAGCAAAAGGGTGTTTACCAGTTAGAGTAGAATGGAGCCATGGAGATCGTTTAGAGCTGTTATGGCTGTCAAACCACCACCACTTTGATGTATCCTTCGCTGTCATCTCCACCATCTGTTTCTCTCTTCCTCCAAATATCAATAAAATCCAAATAAATACACGGTACACACCCTTTTTTTTTTTTTTTTTTAAAAAAAAAAAAAACAACAATCTAAACATGGAAACCAATTAAACAACTCTAACTAACTAAAAACAGAGAAAAATTACAACTTATTTATTATCAAAATTGATGGAAACAGCGATGTTGAATCTTTCTTTTAACGATTAAGGGCTATTTCAGTCATTTACACTCCTAAAAGCCAAAGAGGGAAATTTCAACTTTCAAATTGCCAGATTATTTGCCATATGGAGACCTCCCAAATCTAAAGAAGAAAATCTCTTATGGCAAGAAATCTATCCGCATATCTGCATATTAATGACAAACTTTGACTCACTGAATCACTCAACAGTCAACAATACCCAGCAAAAATATAATAATAATGGAAAAACAGGAAAAATAAATAAATAAATAAATAAAAGGAAAAAAAAAAAAAAAAAAAAAGCGAAAGAGTACCTGAGTTTTCTAGGTTTCGTTCTTCGCCGAAGCAAAGCAAAAACCAAAGAAAAAGAGAGAGCGGTGCTTGTTTTTGTCTCTACTTGTTAGTTGTTCTGCAATCTGCAGTGTTGATAGACTTCAAGTTTAAATACACTTGAGAGTTTCGAATTTTTGTCTTTTCCCACCGTTAAGTTCCCTATCTCCTCCAATGGGACCATGACACGTATGGAAAAGGCTTGAGATTGAAAAATCTCGTCCTTAAATTCACCGAACCCATTAGTTCAAGGTTAATTTAGTCTTTTTAGGAATACAATTAGCGTGTAAATACTACCGTCTCGGTTGGTGGATTCTTTGCTTTAAAAAGCCTAATCTCATGCCACTCTACAATGTACAATGAATTAATAAGGTCATTTTTGGAATTTGGGTGAATTGAAATCCTTTTGAAAAAAAAAAAAAAAAAAAAATTAAAAAAAGGCAGGTGCTTCATTAAATATATAAAAGGAAAGATATAATCGTAGCAACAAACAGTTGACACTTGACAGTACACAACATCGTGTGGAGCGTACTGCGTACCTCAGCCCCGCTATAACGGTCGAAAAAACCAGACTATTTTTATTGAACACCAAAAGTGTGCCTTGTGAGGAATCCTATTGGAACTGACAACCTGGACCTCGAGCAATTTTGGCATGAATTCGTATAATCACACCTTTGTTGCAGCTAATTTGCACATCCATAAAATTAATTAAATAAACACAACTTAATATTATTATTATTCAAAATTTTATTTTTCCCTCGTCGTTGGTGCTCAAAATTGCCTTTGAGGCTTAACTCTTATCTCATTCACGAATATTTTATGCTTATGGAGTATTCGAACCTGCAACCTCGTGATGTAAGTGTGAGAGATTTACTATCGAACCAAACCCATTACATCAACATTTATCAAAACAAAAGATATTGAAATTCATTTCAAAAACATAATACTGAAATTAGATTAAAGTCTCGCACTTTTCATAAAAGAAAGCATCTAAAACAAAGGAAAAGGATGTAATGATGTATGTGCACTGCCATTTTTTTTTTCTTTTTCCTTTTTATTTTATATTTACAAGATAACCCAAAAAATCCTCACCTGAAATCCTACCGTTAATATTCCTCAAAATGTATAAAACTAACCTATGCTAATGATATTGTTAATTCTTGCTGATTGCTGTTTACTCATGTTAAATAACAGAACTGATGGTGGAAAGTTGAATAGTAAGGAGAAACACCAAGCTATGATGGAGGAGGAGCTTGATGACTCTGAAGTCCTAAAGGCCCTCATGAAATGATGGACTCAGCTCTGCCTAAAAGTGTTACTGGAGAAGGCAGTATGGATGTCAGTGTTGGTACTACTTTGAGTGTTGGTGTTGAATAGGTGAATATCCCTAGTGCTAGTAACTTAGAAGAAATTGCCTCTAAACTCAAAGAGGCAATGGAGGTTGCTATGGAGTAATGTGGTTGTAATGACTCCGCACTTCTCAAGTGGGCTCCATGACCCACTGTCTTGATGAGACCCAGATACGTCATTAATAGTACCAATTATTTAACTTTTGACCTCCCTCACTTTGGCTCGAACCTGGTACTTATACCAAATGTTGGTATAAGTACCAGGTTCGAGCCAAAGTGAGGGAGGTCAAAAGTTAAATAATTGGTACTATTAATGACGTATCCGGGTCTCATCAAGACAGTGGGTCGTGTGATCAGCTCAATGGTACTCACTTTGGCAAAGGTTGGTATAAGTACCAGGTTCGAATCAAAGTGAGGGAGGCCAAAAGTTAAATAATTGGTATTATTAATGACGTATCCGGGTCTCATCAAGACAGTGAGTCGTGGAGCCCACTTGAGATGTGCGGGGTCATTACAGTGGTCCTCCCCTCTTTCTTTGTTGTTTGTGATGATTTGCACTTGGAATGTTAGGGGTGCGGGGAAAAAGGGATACTCTAAAGTTATTTCCGATCTTAGGAACATTTATAATTTTGATGTGATTGTCATTTTAGAGCCAAGGATTAGTGATCCTAGAGCTCTCGAAGTGGTCAATAAATTAGGATTTTCTTATAGTTTTTTGGTTGAAGCTTCTGGTTTTTCAAAGGGAATTTGGCTTTTGTGGAATGGTAGTAGAGTTAAACTTTAAGTCGTGTCTAGCTCTAGGTATTCTGTTACAGCAATTGTGGCTGGGGCTGGGGGGAGACAAGTTTTGGATGCTTACTATTATTTATGCTAATCCCAGTGTTAGTACTAGGCGTAAACTAGGGGGTATCTTAGTGCCATCCATAGTTATTTTAAGGGACCTTGGGTTGTGATAGGTGATTTTAATGAAATCACCAATAGTGCTGAGAAAAAGGGTGGCATGGGTTATTTCTCCTACTCTAGGTTTGTGGATTGGATTGATCAGAACAAATTTGTTGATTTAGGTTTTATTGGACAAAAATATACTTGGATAACTAAGAGGGGTGTGAGTGAGGATATTTGGGTGAGACTTGATAGAGCTATTTGCTCAATGAAGTGGAAGGTTTCTTTTGGAGAGGGTTATGTTAGGCATCTTCCTAGGGTCACCTCGGACCACTGCCCTATTATGCTATGCCTTCACATCTCTCATATGCCTAGCAGTCCTCTCAAACCTTCTAGATTTGAGGTCATGTGGCTTAAACATGAGGAGTTTAGTGAAGTGGTAAGGAGTAACTGGGACTCCCATGCAGGTGATTTACCTTCTAAGCTGCTATTTTTGTCTAACAATATTTAAGTTTGGAATAAAGAAGTTTTCGGTTGTATTTTCCATAGGAATATGAGACTCTTAGCAAGGCTTCAAGATATACAAATGAGTCTTAGTGAGAGGTTTAGTAAGAGGTTAACTTCCTTAGAAATTTAGCTTAAAGAGGAATATGAGCATATTGTTATTTAAGAGGAAATCTTTTGGCTTTAAAAATCTAGGAATACTTGGTTTAAAGAGGGTGACCGTAACACCAAGTTTTTCCACCTTTCTACTTTGATTAGGAGAAGATACAACAAACTTGAAGGTCTTAAGGACTTGGATGGTATTTGGAAAGATGATAAGAATAGTATGATAGCCATTGTTGTTTCTTATTTCAAAAACCTGTTCTCCAACAGTCCTAACACTTATAACTATAGTGACCTCCCTAACTTGTTCCCTAGATTGGAAAAGGGTGTTTTTGATGGCTTGTATAAACCTGTGAGCGAAGATAAGGTCAGGCTTGGTCCTCTTTGGCATAGGTGAGTTGAAAGTCCCTGGTCCCGATGGATTTTCGGCTATCTTTTTTCAAAATCAATGGAGTGTGTGTAAGAATGAGTTGGTTAATTTAGTTGTGGAGAGTTTCAAAACCGGATCCTTTCCTTCTAAGTTGAACCAAACTCTTATTGCTCTTGTGCCTAAAACCCTAGTCCTCTTGATATGTCTCACATTAGACTCATTAGCTTGTGTAACACTACCTACAAAATCATTAGTAAAGTCATTGTCCATAGACTTAGGAGTCTCATGCCTAGTCTCATTAGCCCTAATCAAGTGGCCTTTGTTTTTGGGAGGCAAATCCAGGATAACATTGTTGTCGTTCAAGAGGCTCTCTATAAGTTTAAGACAATGAAAGGCAAGAAAGGTTTCTTCTCATGGAAAATTGACCTTTAAAGCTTATGACAGATTTTAATGGAACTTCATTAGAGACGTCATTGAGGAGGTTGGTCTTGAGGGGACTTTAGTTGATCTTATTATGTGGTGTGTTTCTACTGTTAGGTATAAAGCTGTTTTGAATGGACAGGCGACTGGTTTTTTCACTCCTAGGTATGGCATTAGGCAAGAGGATCCCCTCTCGCCTTACCTGTTTGTGTTATGTATGGAAAAACTGTCTCATTTGATTAATCAGAGTGAATACTAGGGATTGGAAGTGTCATTGGAAAACTGTCATTGGTACCTGTTTGTCAACCCTTCATGCTGGAAGCATCTCTCTCACATACTATCCCAACTTTAATATCCCTCTACATGATGAAAATCTTCATACTTGTTTGAAGGTCCAACTTCAAATCACAGGAGCAGAAATGCAACCAAATTCCTACATGGCTACACCTCATCATCAAATTGCTTATCGCCTTCAAGATCATGCCCTTGATCTTCTTATCCTAGGTCACACTGGTAACACCCTCTTCATCAAAGCTGAAAGAGAAGATGAAGTCCCCACTATCATCCAAATCCCAAAACAACTCCCTAGAGAAAAGCTTATAGAAATCATGCCACTTGAGTGGCTATCTAACTATGAAAAGGCTTTCCAGAACACCACACTGGTTATAGCATCAGAATCCTCTCACAAGAGACAGCCAGATGGTTCTATTTTAACCACCTTCACACCCGTTACTGAAACTTCCTCTAAACTCCCAGTCTCTACTACACCTAGTGCTCCTCCTCCTATCTTCCAAGCACTCATGATCAGGCCAGTTACTACAAAGGAAGACATACCCATCCATAGCTTTGAAGCTGATGGAACTCCGATCTTCATAGATAAAGTCAACAGACACTTCATTTGGGATGTTGATCCCAACATGTATGATCCTGACTGTGATTGCAGAGAATGTTTGAAGATTTTCTCAATCCCATGCAAACCTGCTTACAAGCCTCATAAATCAGATAGACCAAACAAACCCTGGATAGGATTACATCCTATCAAAAACAAACCATTACCTATATATGACAGAGCCTTGTAAATTTTAAAATCTGAAGGATTCATACCTGCCATACCTGAAACACCAATCCCAGTATCTCAGGCTATCCCATGTTTTATGGCGTTCAAGTACGATCTAGACTTTCCTCCATTAGAACACAAGTCTAATCCAGAATAAAACCTCTTTTCCAAACCCTATGTTCAAAGTACTGAAGTCCAACCTGATAGGTCTCTGAAAAAACTATCTCAAGCTGAACAAGTTCTAAATTGGCACACTCAAAATGTTGAAGCACAAAACAAAGTCCTATCTTCTATACATCAAAAGGTTGACAAGGTAACTCACAATGTCAAGCAATAAGATCATCGTCTTCAGAATATGGATACCACCTTCAAAGACATGTACTCTGATCTCTAGTCTCGAATTGCAAAACTCGATTCTGATCTCCTTCGATTCATCAATCAAGGATATCTAGGATCTGAGTTTAACTGCAAAGAAAGAGAAATTCGCCAACTTAAAGATCAGCTTGAACAAATGAATAGAGATCGTTTAAACACATCTTCATTCTATCAGAAAACCTATTCTCAATCCTCACTTTTCTCGACTTCACCTCCTCACTCTCTATCCTATGTTCCTCCTGAAGATAATCAATTCTTCAAATTCACTGGTGAACTATTTCGAAAATACCCTCCTCGAGTTTCACCAAAACAAAAATCAAAACACTCTTCTACCAGAAAAAATAAACAACCCATGCCAAACAAATACTAACCATCATTTTTCACCTCCCTCCATGATTCTTTACCTTCTGATCCAAACACAGACGTTGAAACAGATGAGTCTACTCAGTCCTCTGATCAGGACATTTCCTTAAACTCTGACAAAGATTTTAATCCTGCTTTTATGGCAGACTCTCAACCCTCTACTCAAAAATATGATTCTCCTGATGAATCCTCCACAAGACTAGCCCCTTTTGTTGAAGAACCGCCTGAAGGCCCTGCACCGAGACAACCTCCGAATACAAGACCTACCAATGGTCCTTGGTTTACTCTTAATGATTCTTCTCCTGATACATGGAGAAAGAAAATATTGAAAATGAGTGCATGACTAGATCTCCAGCTATCAAAGCCAGAACATAATTTAGAAACAGTTCTTCGTGAATTTGTCTCCAGATTCACAGGTTCTTTATGTGACTGGTACCAAGCCCTTGGAGAATACAGACAGCTATAGTTTGTCAGTGCCCCCTCAGCCTCACAAACCATGGGTCTAATTTTTAAAGAATTCCTTGGTGATCCTACTCATTTTTACAAACAAGCTAAACAAGAATTCTTTGAAATGAAATGCTGTTCGTTGAGAAAGAAAAACATCCAGTTCCATTACAAACGGATGTCAGGAAGATACTACATTCTTGGCGGTATCAATGATCCAAGTCTCAAACATGTGTAAATCAATTCCCTGCCAACTGAACTTCAAGACGAACTACAAAGAAAAATTGAAGCCTCTAGAAGAGCAATCCAAGATATTACACTTGGTGAAATCCAAATGTTCACCCTCAGTTCGCTTGACAAACTCTGTGTTACACAAAAAGTCTTCTCTAAGATGATTAGGGGAGGAAATAAGTATGAATCGCAATGCAAACAACCTTCTTTCCAGATAAAGTGCAAATCTACAGATCAATGCACTTGTAAAACCAAAAAGAAGCATCATTTCAAGTCCAATTCCTCTAAGCATCGGAACATCAACAAATTCAAATCCTTCCGAAGAAAGGCCAGAAGAGGAAGAAACAAATCAACAAAATGCTTCATCTATAGTCAACTTGGACATTATGCTAAAAGATGTCCTAACAAGAAGATTAAGTCAGCTAAGTTGGTCCAACAAATTGAACAACTTGCTGAAGACATTCCATCTGATGCTAAGGTTGAATCTGTTTTCTCTGAACAAGATGAGATTAACAACGACACTGTCTTTGTTATTCAAAATACAAATGGTTCTGTCCTATAAACTGATAATTAATATTCCTCAGAAACAGATTCCACTCCTGATGCCTTCCAAGCTACCAAGTTAGATTCTCTAGTAGTACCACAAGCAAAAATCCAGGTCATTGAAAATAAGTTTTCCAGACCAGTTGAAATGATTGCTTATTTTGACAATGGTTCTCACAACACCATGATAAATCCAAAGGTTCTCCCTGCCCATGCCTGGAGACAGCATATTCGCCATTTTAAAGCAGCAGACAAGCAGATTTTCGCCATAAATTTTATATCAAAAGAAAAGATTGGTATCAAAATCTTCTCATCATTCACCTACTGGGTTCATGTTACTGGTACAACCCTTCCAGATAAAGACATACTGATTGGTTAGGATGTTTACAATAAATGTAATTCCTTCAGAATATTACCCACAGATATCAGATACAAAAAGGAATGCAAGCCATTCACCCAAATCCCCAAAGTTTTTCTTTTATCTGAAATGCATCCCTCATTCCAGAAGATCTAAAGAAGTCTATTACACTTTTGTGTTAATAGTCATTCTGATTTCCATCATCCTTCCCCTTTGTGGAAAAACCCTGATTTCTTCATCATATTGCCTTTCAAGCTCAATGAAGATGTCAATCCTATAAAGGCCTCACACTCAGGCATGTCTCCATCTGATCTCATTCTAGCTCATGAAGAATGCAATGACCTGCTCAGACAAGGTCTTATTGAGTCCACCTCTTCACCATGGGCTTGCTAAGCATTCCATGTTGAAAAAAGATCAGAATAACGCAAAAGAAAAAAGAGATTAGTCATTGATTACAAACCTCTTAATCTTTTCCTCTGTGATGATAAGTTCCCAGTTCCCAGAACCAACACACTGTTTGCACAACTTCCCAAAGCATCCATTTTTTCCAAATTTGACCTAAATGGTGCATTTTGGCAAATCGGCATTCATCCTGGTAACCGTTATAAAACAGTTTTCTGCCTACCTAATGCTCAATACCAATGGAAAGTCCTTCCCTTTGGCCTAAAGACAGCTCTTTCTTTGTTTCAAAAGGCTATTACCAGAATTTTACATCCCATCCTACATTCAGCATTAATCTACATTGATGATATCCTTCTCTTCTCTACTGGTGAAACTTCTCACACCAATCTTCTCACCCAGTTTCATTCTTTGGTCAACCAATTTGGCATTATGCTTTCTGATAAAAAGAATTCTATTGGTCAGACCAAAATTGAGTTCCTTGGAATGCATATTTCCAATGGTCATTATCATACTGGTCCTTATATAGCTCAACAACTATTAGAATTCCTTGATTCAAATTTGACCCCTAAACAAGTTCAACAATTTTTAGGCATTGTCAATTTTATCAGAGATTTTATCCCACATGTTAGCCAACACACAACTGTTCTCTCCATGATGTTAAAAAAGACTCCACCATCTTGGAATCAGTCTCATACTTATGCAGTGATTGAATTAAAAAAAATATCTCAGTCACCTCCGGCCCTCACTATTCTTTCTAATGGACAGCTCATCCTTTAGACAGATGCAAGTGATTCATTCTGGGGGGCCATCCTCCTTGAAGAAAAGCAAGGAAAAAGACAATATTGTGGACATGCTAGCGGTAAATTCAAAGATGCTTAAAAGCATTACCACACTGTCTACAAGGAGATCATTGCAGTTAAAAATGGAATCCAGAAATTTGATTTCCACTTGAGGACAAAAAACTTTATAGTTGAAATGGACAACTCTTCTTTTCCAAAAATCCTCGAGTTTCGTAATAAAAATTTTTCCAATCCATAACTTTTGAGACTCAAAGATTGGTTTGCCATATATGACTTCACTATTAAACACGTGAAGGGACACCACAATAATAGCGGACATGCTATCAAGACCATCCACTATCCAGCTTATCACACCTACCAGTTGGGTCCCTCTCATCTTTATGGCAACTTCAGCCTCATCCTCTTCATCATCGTTTCCACCCATCCCTACTATAGGAAATTTCCCTCCATAAGTCTAAAACTCCAGAAGTCCATCCCTCATGGATAGTCACATTCTCTTTAACAGATCACAGGATTTGCTAAATCTCACATTTTGATTTACTTAGCACGAATCAAGGCACAAGGTGTTCGACATGACATCACCAATCCTAACAGACCATTCCTTGATCTATTCATAATACCTCTATTCTACTACTTCACTCCAGAATTACTTTGGTATCTTTGGTGTTTATCTGTTTTACATCACCATGCCATTATTTTCCCATTACAGGCAATATATGAATATCTCCATGATTCAGCTTTGCACAATTCTCTGTTATGGATATTCTTCCAGTGGTTCAACCCTCTTGAAGTCTGGAAACAAGATCTCACCAAGCTCATGGGAAACTATAATCTATGGAAGCTTAGCAAACATTCTGCCGAAGCTGTACAATGCATTTGGATATTGCACCGACCCTATTGGTACAATCCTCATAAAAGACTCTTATGGACCACAAACATTAGCTATGAATGGCATACCACTTATGATTACCAAGAATGGTATCCAAAGACACTCCAAACACCTCTCCTCAACTTCCTTTGTGATGTTAACAATGACTTCACTGATGAATACTTCATCATACCTGACGTCCCTCGTAATTCCCCTGAAGAGCACCATCCGTCACATGACCCTATGATGATTGACTCCCAAGACCCTTTCATTTTCGACATATGGCCATGTCTCATCTGTGGAGCCTAGGATTCTGATGACGAGTATCATGCCACATGCAACTTAAGCAGCCCATGATATATGCCTGTGATCTTAGCTTGCTTTATTCTCCTTTTGCTTTTGTAAAATATCTGGTGTGTAATTTACATAAAGCATTGTAATAGTGTTTGTGGGCCTATTTTCAGATAAGCCTTATCTAGAACGACTATTGTAAAATATTATGTCTGCCACCTATTAGGCATGACATTAGTCTCTTTTATCTGTTTTAGTTCCCTTCTCCCTATAAGAGGAGGCTCCCTTGTGTGTTTTAGGGCAGAAGCAGATTTCGAATAAAATTTGTAGTGTTTTCAAAATCTCATGGCTTTCTAAGTTTTCTTTTCCTTTCCTAATTCCTTTGTAAGATGATACATAGTCTGTAATAGTCCTAATATGCTCTGTGATTGCCTCTAGTTGAGGATCCTGCACATCAGAAAAAGGATTTTGGTTCCTTGGCTTAGGGTCTTTGTCTGTCTTCGTGGTGTTGATCTGATAGTACCCTGTTTAGCCAACGGAAGGCGCCATTGGGGAAATCAGTTAAAACACAGGTTTAGACAGTACAAGAGTACCTGCCATCGTCTCGTTTTATGCACCCAGGGGCGATCCATAGGTAGCCCAATGAGACAACTGTTTAGAGCTTCTGAATATTTTGAGTCCCAAATTTATTTTTGTAAAAAAAATATGTATATATAAATTTTTTTTTTTAAAAAAAAACCACATGTCACATATGATTTTTTTTTTTAAAAAAAAAAAACACATGATTTATAAAAAAAACCGACATATGAAAACACAAATAACATTCTTACAATAATTCTTTTTTCTTTATTGAAAATCATTTTTCTTTTTCCTAAAAGCATATACTAATGTTGGAGGGCAGTTGCCAATGAAATCCACTCATGTTTGCTTGGTTCTTTGATTGTACATATATAATCAATATTTCATAATCGTTTAGATTTATAACCTTTTGAACTACAAAAATTCCAATTTGAATCTATAAAACGGTATAATTTATTTAATATAATTATTTTAAGTCTTTAAATAATACATAGCTGTTGTATACCAATGAGAAGTTGTAAAGCTATTGTGTCAATAGATTTCATTGCACTCCTTTTTTCTTTCTTTTTTGATTTTTTGATTTCGATTTCATTGCATTCTTGTTTTTGTTTCTTTGTTCTCCATTATTACCTCCACTAGATTCTTAAAGATTGAGTTAGGGTTTTGAAAGCTAAAAGCTTAAAAGCCTAATACACATAAAGTTAATTAACTAAAAAATTATTCCTGAAATGATCTATTAAATCATTAGCCCAATTGTAATAGAAGTTGCATTCCAGACCATGCTTGTAGTGATTGATATTGCTTGTCGACATACCCTTAATTTGATTGATAACAGATTAAAAAAAAAATTGCTACCACAAAAAGACCTAATTTTTCTCTCATACGCACAAAATATAGACACATTTATAGTATACTAATATACACATCACCACACTTTCGCTATGTAAACAATATAACTTCAATCATTATAATACACATGGTAAAAGTGTGATGATGTATATTAGTATGCTATAAATATGTTTATATTATGTGCCTATTAGAGAAAAATTACCAAAAGACCTTTCCTTTATTGCACATACATCTCATGAGTTTTTAGGTGAAACTGCACTCATATTCAACTTTTCCTTTGATTGCACAAACCTCCCCTGAAAAATATTGACTAAAGGTTTGACTGACGGTCAATTTAAAGGTCAATGTGTAGTGCAGGGGTAACATTATCTTTTTGACACTTCAAAAATAATTAAACCCACAAGAACCCCTTATATTTCAATATTTATTGATTACCCAAAAAATAACTATCAAATAACCACCAAAACGTTGGGTTTGGGTTGGATTTGTAATTTGTTAAACTTTTCTTCGAAGAAGGCTCCATCATTTAGCATGTCTTGAGCGTTTGTTTCCATTCCCAGCTTGTTAAGTGGAAGAGCTTGCATGTAGAACGTTGTTAGCCACTATGGCAAGCACACATGTGCCTGCATTACATCTCTCAAATCTAGTTCCGATTGTTCGATCATCAGCTACGACAATGCTCGCCGAACAAAAACAATATCAGAAGGAACCGACATTATCGATATCAACTGAATTTTACAAAAAGACCATCAGATTCTCAACATATAGAAAGAAATAAACACATTATCAGTACTTTCATGACATATCCCAAATGGGGAAAAAGAGTATGATGCCTTTGAGTAATACTCAACAACATTTTTGAAACCTTGTCTCTGAACGCAATGTCCTTGAATTTTTATATTTAACATATCTTGAACTTGTTGTGTCCATTCTTCAAATGATAACTTCAAAATTGCAAAATTTTAGCAAATTATATCATTATAAGCACAAGTATAATTACAATATCTACATGGAGAGATTATATTGAGCAACAATAATGAAAATAATGACACTCAACGAGACTCTTATTTTTCAACAAATATCATAAAAAATTAGAGAAAAGAATTTAACACCAATTTAGAAACCAAATTGAGATCGATGTTAGTTCCTTTTAGGTTAAAAGGAAAAACAAAAACGTAATTCTCTGTTCTCTTTCTGCTCCGTCAACAATTAGTGGAATGACAAACGGAAATGAAATAGGTAGCTTTTACATACCTCATTTTATGCACCTTCTTCAACTTTATAACCGGTTTTAAGTAAAATATCATGCATTGCAGTGAGATCTATACATGCTAGTTATCCCCACTAATAAGGTGTTTTTTTTCACATGTGGTTTCCTTAGGTTACATCGCATATTCTAATGGGTTTATCTAACGTTTAATAAATTACATATCCAGCCCAAACACAACGTCTTGGGGGTTATTTGATAATTATTTTATGGGTAGGTTAATAGTTATAGAAATATAAGGGGTTCATGAGGGTTTAATTATATTTTTAAGTGTCAAAAGGATGATGTTACCTATACACTACCCATTAATCTTTAAATTGACCGTTGGTCAAACCATTAGTCAACATTTCCCAAGGGAGGTTTGTGCAATAAAAGCAAAAGTTGAATATTAATGTAATTTCACCTCATTAGATGTTTGTGCAATTAATCTAATTATATTTTGTCAAACATAATGTGATATTTCTTAAATAGTCATCTTTTTCAGTAAATAAGGCTTTAAAGTTCTTTTTAATAATTTGTATTGCTCCCCTTTTTTAGGTTTTATTTCTCCTCCATGTTTTCATTATTTTACAACATAAGTTCATACATGATTCCATAACATGACTCAAATTTACTAATTGGTAGACGATTTAAAATATATATATAATTAATTCTAAGTTTGTAAGGAACATAACTCAAACTCACAACCTTAATAGTATAAGTGTAATTTGGCATAGACAATATGACATTGGCCAAGTGGTTTGCCCTTCACACCTATATCATGAGGCTATAGGTTCGAGTCTGCACCCTCCCTCAAGTTTCGAATTATTGTAATATTTTTTTTTAATTAAAAATGTAATATGGTATACCATTAGGTCAATCTCATATTGTCGATAAATAATTAAATTATTATTATTATTTTAAATCTTAGGAAGGACTCTATCAAAAGTTGTTGATATTAAGCAAAACATGTGCAACATAGATTTCTACTCCTATAATTAAGAAATATATACTTTCATAGCACTTATAAATTATCAAATATTCACTAAATTACTAAAATAATATAAACTAATATTTATGACTTGAGAATTATATTATATTCCATTTATGAAAAATTGGTAAATCAAAAAGTAAATCTTCATTTTAAGTATCATTATTTGGTAATTTAGAACACAATTTTTCTAACAAAATTAATAACATAAAAAATTATGCTATTTTGTCCAAATTTAGTGTCCAAATGATGTGACAACACTATAATTTATTCAGTTAAATTGTGTTAGATTTACAATTTAAATGCTGTTTTATCCAAATTTGGGCCCAAATTGATGTAGCAATACTATAATCAATTCATTTAAATTGTATTAGATTTGCATGATTTAAATGACTAGATTAGAGTGTTGCCACATCATTTGGCCACCAGATTTGGGCAAAGTAGCATTACTCTAAAATAAATTATTGCAAAATGTTAAATATAAGATTTATTAAAAAGTTTAAAATAAATCTTTTCATTAACGGATTGTAACGAATTAACAATTTTTCAAAAGTGAACTTGAAACTGACACATTATATTTACGAGGTTTGATGGTTTGACCCATCAACAATCCGATTTGATAAAGTTAGACCAATTTTATGTTTGTTTGTTTGTTTTGTTTTGTTTTTTGTTTTTTTTTCAAATGTGTTTGGATAGTGTGAAGTTTTGTCAATTTTGCTTATAGGTAGGATGAGTTTTAATGACAAGTTTGAAGGTGATTTGAAACGACAATTGTATTCGAAGGTGATCCATACTGAAAATGAGTTTGGAGGTGATCCGGGTTGAAAATGAGTTAGGGTGTTATTCGAAACGATGAATGAGTTTGGTGGTTATCCCAAACATTGATTGAGATGGAGGTGATCCGTATTGAAATTGAGTTCGGAGGTGATCCGAATGAATGATTGATTTTGGAGGTGATCCAGATTAATGATTGAGTTCAAAGGCAATCCAAAATGAAATTGATTCCTAAGGTGATACAAAAAAATCATTAAATATGAAAGAAGATCTAAATAATAATTGTTTTGTAGAAACCATTAGGAAACAAAAGGCATCGTTGTCTGTCATCACAAATGGTGGCTTAAATGGTTACCAATTGAGAGTTGTTTTATGGTCCTATAATAAACTCTTCATAGACTACCATTTGAGCCGCCATCTACGATGGCGGTTGGTAGTGCTATTTTTTATTTTTAATGACTTCTAATAATCACTGTTTAGATTTTTTCGGATTCAATATATTTCTTAAGAGTATGGATATTAACACTCATAAATATGATAAGCACACTCATATTTATAAGTACACCCATATCTAAAATTTAGAATTAAAACATAACTATAAACACTTATCTTAATGCCGATAGTACCCTTATTTAAATGAATGTTTTCATTTTAATACAATTTATTTATAAACCCTTTAAATTATTAATACACCCAATTTATCTAGAACTAACATTTAGAGATGGATAAGATTATGAATGGTCACCTGAAACCTTACTTTGATATTATTATTTTCGAAAACAATACTATAAAAGCAAGAATCATGGTATTTAGGCTAAGCAACAGAGGAAGCAGAAAAGATAGAGAAATATGGACCATCAACTTTTGTATTTTCACGTGTCACATTCTAAGTACAGGTCAAGAAAAAAAATCAGCACAACAATAGATCCAAATCCGTTAACATAACCCTAATTGATAAACCATATATGGCAGGAAATTGAGAAAACAGAAAGTTTCAAACCTCCAAGGTCAGCAATGTTTCTGGCCATTAAGCTGGCGACCCTCTCACACTGCCTCTGTAAGACGGCCAACCAACGTTGTGCTCCAAATGCCATTCCACTGTACACAAAGTGACTAAATATTTGGTGCACAGGTTTCTCTTCTACCTCTGCATGCTCTACCCATATTACCTACATACATATTAAGCACCCTTCAAAAAGTCAGTCAAAGGAATTTAATTTGGGTCATGTTAAATATTTGCTATAAAATAACAAAATAAATAAACTTCTTATTGGTAATATATTTCAATACCTGGAACATGTTATTCTTTCAAGATTTCGATCTAGTCATATTGATTGAATTCAACTCTATTCTTAATTCACCTAATGTTTGAAATTATCTTTATTTTATTTTTATTGAAATATTATTTACAGAAAAGCTTTTTTTTAGAGTACGTGTACTTTTGAGTACTTAATATATATAGGATCAATTGCACACATGTAACTGGCTACATATGAATGGTGATGTAGAAAAAAAAAAAAAAAAAAAAGAAGAAGAAAATTGAAATAGTGCATGTCTTGAATGAGAAAAATTAGAGACCCTTGAGTAGTCATTGGGCATGTCTTGAATGACGCAGCCAGTGGGACGTCTCCTGTATAGGGGGAAAGGGAGGTTGAATGTGGTTTCATGGAGACTGTCGATGGAAAATCAACAATGGTACAAGTTCCCTCCTCTACGTTTTGTTGGTAATACCGGAGAAAATATATCTCGCGAGTTGGAAACCTTACTTTGATTTTTTTGAATCCAAAAAGAACACTCAAAATACTGTTTTCAAGTAAAAATATTTTAAATTTGTTTTCTCTTCTACAAAAACTAAAATTTTGATAGTTGAAATAGAATTAAGTTTGGGTTTTTTTATTTTTATTTTAATAAAGTGATATAGTTGAAGATATGAGTGTAATTAATGGGTGTACATAGTATATGTGAGCCGATATTGACACCTATATAAATATGATAAACACACCCATATTTTAATAAAAAATTTAATTACAAAAATATTTCAATAGGAATTTACCAATAAGGATAAATTAGTTTAATTAAAAATAAACAAAATATAATTTACACTCATTAATTACACTTATATCTTCAACTATATCACTTTATTAAAAAACCAAAGTTTTTTTTTTATTTTTTTATTTAACAAAGCCAAAATCTTCCGTTATCATATAACAAAGTAATATAATAATAATAATAATAATTATTATTATTATTATTTTTTTAACGAAGCCAAAATCTTCCGTTATCATATAACAAAATAATATAACAAGAATAAATTGGCTTCTCCATAACCGGCAGCATATTCATTTGCACATATTGTTTGTAAGATACACAAACATACAGAGAAAAATTCACTTAAAAATTCGATTATATAATTCTTTTTAGTGGCAGTTTTTATCAAGATCCACAATGTTACTGCTTCCTTATCTCTAATGCCATGTCAAGCTTGATTAGGTTAATTTCCTTCTATACTGTTATTTGAAATCAAACAGCCTCAATTCTTTCTTCAAACAAACATATTTCTTGTATTTGTGATATAAAGCATGATGTTGTAGAATTTTGTTTTCCCAAATGTTATGTAAAGTCTCTTAGATTATTCTATTGTACCGTTTTATAGGATGTTTTGTATATTTTCCATTTTTGTCATAGAGCAGTATTTGCATTGAAGGATGAGATGTACATCACTGCAATTGATATTCCCCTAGCAATAGCAAGTTAATAACTTATGAGAGTTTATAAATAAATTGTATAAAAATAAAAGCATTCATTTAAATAATGATACTATTGACATTAAAATGGATGTTTATATTAATGTTTAAACTTTAAATTTTAGATATAGGTGTACTTATAAATATGGGTGCGCTTATTATTTGGATGGATGTCAATATCCGTACCCTTGGTTTATTTTTAATTAAACTAATTTGTCCTATTTATAAATTCCTATTGAGATATTTTTGTAATTAAATTTTTTATTAAAATATGGGTGTGCTTATCATATTTATGGGTATTAATATCAACACCTATTTTTTAAACAATTCAAATTAAATTCAAATACAAAAGATAATTATATAAAGTCTCTTATATAAAGTAGATTATAATTGGGAGAATCAAATATTCAACAAAAAATAGGGCTTGTCCGGTGGCATTTTCAAAGGGTGTTTTTGTTTTTATTTTTCAAATCCAATTTCGAATACGCATTTGTTACCGTTTTTCATTTTGTTTTTCATTTTATTTTCCAAAACAAAAACAAAAACAAAAACAAAAACAAAAACAACAACAGTGTTAAAAGTGAAAATTTTCCAAAACAACTTTTTGATGTTTTTCATTTTGTTTTTCACTTAAAATAAAAAACTCAATTTTTTTTTCTTTTTTTCTTCCTTTCACCGATGTTCTTCTCCTTCCTCTCCTTCTCTCTTCTTCTTCTTCTTCTTCTTCTTCTTCTCTTTCCCGACTGATGCGACAGCGCCTTCTTCTTCTTCTCCTTCCCTACTGACGCGACAACGCCTTCTTCTTGTTCTTCTTCTTGTTGTTCTTGTTCTTCTTCTTTGCCGTCTATCAGATCCAGCTTCTTCTTCCCGTCCGTCAGACCGACACCGTCGGTCAGATCGCACCGCCGTCCGTCGCCGTCCGTCAAATTAGATCCAATATGTTCTTCTCTTCCTGAACTGGGCGTTGCCCATATAAGACCAAAAAAAATAATAATAAAATTCAACTCATTAATAATTTTGGCCTGTAAAATGATATCAGACGCGTTTTTTATGTTTTCATATTCAGAATCCAGCTTTCATGATATGCTACCGGACTCGTATTTGGATTTCGAAATTGAAACCAAAAACACTGTTTTCATTTTCATTTTTATTTTCGAAAAACAAAAACAAAAACAACCTTTAAAAAACATTGCAGGACTGCCCTAAGATATTACAAAATGAATCATTCGAAATTTTATCCGACCCGTTTTTAGGATTCGACCCGTCTGGCCAGAGACAACTCAGACAAGGCAGTATCGGATAAGGGCACATGGGACCCATCGAAGTAAATACTGGTCTAAGGCCGACCCCAATACACAACCACATCGCAATTCGCAACAACAACAAGAAGAACAGCAACTGACATAAAATACCAAACCCTAATCTAATCTCCTTACAAAATCGGAGATTTTGTTGTAGATCATGGTCCACTTACACAATCTTAGCTTTTGATCGAAATGGGTATCAAAATTCTAATCCGACGATTTTTGCTTATGAGGTTTGATTTTTCTAATTCCCTGTAAATTTCATTAACTTATCATTGGAAATGGCAAAGATTCAATTTTTATGGAGATCTGTCGATTTTTTTAAAAAATATAGTGATATGTTTAGTTGATCTTAGGCGGGGATTTTTCAGTTTGCTTATAGAGTTTGAGCTTTGATACAGTAGATCTTGAATAGGTGAGTTTCTGGCTTGTTGTAATGGTCGTAACATTGTTAGAGACTAATCGTATTTGATATTTATGTTTTCGGTGGAGAATTTGTAGTGAGGGGTAGTCATTTTACTTTATGAATTTGTAGGTTTTGAGATTTCTTAGTGGTTAATATCAGCTTACATTTAGTGTGTAAAGTTTGAGATTTTTAGGAGTATGAATCTCGGGTGATTGGAGCATGGAAATACCGAGGTAGTTGAAGTTTTCGGGTACAATATTAAAACTTTTGAGGGGGTTATTATTGAAGGAAGCACAGATGTCTTTTAAAAGTATATTGCAAGACATGAGGGGTGAGTTTGGGAGCATATCTAGGAAGGGGTTTGATGTGAGGTTTGGATATGGGATGCGATCTAGGTCGCATCGGGTGGTTCAGGATAGTTCCTTGGTGGTTGAAGCTTTAAAGCAAAGCTGCTGGGCTAACTTGCCACCTGAGCTGTTGAGGGATGTGTTGATGAGGATTGAGGGTTCTGAGAGTACCTGGCCTCCCCGGAAAAATGTGGTTGCTTGTGCCGGTGTTTGCAAAAGTTGGAGGGAAATTATGAGGGAAATTGTTAAAACACCGGAAATTTCAGCCAAGTTGACGTTCCCCATCTCCTTGAAACAGGTTTGGGAAATGAGCACTTTTCTTTTAATGAGTTTTAGATAATGTTGTTTGATTGAATTATGTTTCATTTCTCACATTTTATTTTTTCGTGTTTATTATCATTGTAATATAACATATTGTTTAATGACCATAGCAGAATTTGAATTTAGTTAATGTTCTGTTTTTGTGTTACCTCATCCTCATCAACACATCCCTCAACGGCTATGGTCATATGCAGCAAAACCTGCTCTTTCTTCCCAATGAATTTTGATTGATTACTTTCTTTTGAGGAGTTTAATACCTTATAAACTATCTTATTCTTTTATTTTGCTGCTAATTGTCAAAACACGTACATTTTTGTTGCTGCTAACTGTCAAAATCCATGCTTTTTGTTGTGCAGCCTGGTCCAAGGGGTTCTCTCCTTCAGTGCTACATTAAGCGGAATCGTGGCAGCCAAACCTATTATCTTTATCTAGGCTTAAATCAAGGTGAACAACTGCATTTTTATTTTATTCTACGTTCTTGTAAAATTCATTTGTTGTGATTTTGTCCCTGTTTTTAATGTTGAATTGATTTATGTATTGATGGATTTACCTATATTATAGCAGTAGTATATGCTTATTTTTCTTTAAATTATTTCAATTTGTTGGAGAAAGGATAGTCTGTCTGCTTTTCCCTTATGCTTAAGTGTGAGTTGTAAACATAGAACCATTTTATCTGTCTTATTACTTGGCAGCTTCAAATGATGATGGGAAGTTTCTTCTTGCTGCAAGGAAGTGTCGACGCCCTACCTGCACTGACTACATTATCTCATTAAATGGTGATGATCTGTCCAAGGGGAGCAGCACCTACATAGGAAAGCTAAGGTATGGACTATGACCATCCAGGATGTGACTTGTTTGGTTCTTCGCAAACATCTTGGCCTTACTCTTAGGGGGCAATCTTGGTTTTCTCGATGACAGGTCAAACTTTTTGGGAACAAAGTTCACAATCTATGATGGGCAGTCTCCGAATGCTGGAGCAACAAGAGTTACTAAATGTCGCTCTACAAGGCTGGTTAATATTAAACAAGTCTCCCCTAGAGTCCCTGTTGGAAACTATCCTGTAGCCCACATCTCATACGAGTTGAATGTCTTGGGTTCCAGGTGAGATAGATTTTTCCAAAAATTTTCTATTCATGTTTCCCCAAACAAATGACATGAAACAATAATATAATAAGTTAAATATCACTGTTCAGTTACCATGTTAATGTTTTGTTCTACTAACAAAAGGTTTTCATTTTGTGAATAATAGAGGTCCAAGGAGAATGCAGTGTGTTATGGATGCTATCCCTGCCTCCTCCATTGAGCCTGGGGGAGTGGCCCCCACACAGACTGAATTTGTTCACGGCAGTCTGGATACATTTCCTTCCATTCCTTTTTTCAGATCAAAATCAACCCGCACAGAAATTTTCCAATCTGGACCCTTATCTGGCCAGAAAGATGGATTGCTGGGATTGAGGAACAAGGCCCCCAGATGGCATGAACAACTACAGTGCTGGTGTCTGAACTTCAATGGACGGGTGACTGTCGCTTCAGTTAAGAATTTTCAGTTGGTTGCTTCTTTGGAGAATGGAGCTACCGGACAGGAGAATGAGAATGTTATTCTCCAGTTTGGAAAAGTGGGAAAGGATGTGTTTACCATGGACTATCAATATCCAATCTCAGCATTCCAGGCATTTGCCATATGTCTTAGCAGCTTTGACACCAAGATTGCTTGTGAATGACTTACAAGCTGCTCTGCACCTGCATACAAACTTTTTCCCCGTAAGTATCAATGCGCCTTTTTGGCATGATTTGAACTTGTGTCATATACTTCATTTTAGTTAATATATAAACCTGGCTTGAATTTTCATTCTGAATATCTCCATTTTAGTTAGTTGATCAATATGATAATCCGTTCCAAAAGTCATCGCAAAACTTGATTGATCTGTAGAAGTGGCATGCAAAATACTTGCATCTAGAACCCATTTTGTTCTCACTGCTTATGTTTAGTAAAAGCCGTGTCTTTCTTTTCTGTATCATTTAATCTTTTTAACCTGACAGGAGTTTCCAGGTGCAATAAAACTTGGTTGAAGACTGCACCGGTGAATGGGGCCATCATTCGAGGAAGCTTCTAGGTAGTTAAATCTGTGTTTGTTTACTTGCGAGTGTGAGCATTTAGGTTGTTAATTTGAATGTATTTCCCCTGTAAATAATCATTGTTGTTAACACTAGTCACCATGTTAGTTGAGCGCTTGCTAACACATTACTTCCTTTTTGGATTGTATCTAGTGTGAGAAATTGGATGCCTCAAGGTTTTGTGAATCTGCTGGTATCCTTCTTTATTGAAAGACCCCTTTTTTTTAAAAAAAATATTGCTTGTGCTTTCCTGCAAATTGCTTGTAAAATTCTTTGTGAATTTGAGCTACACTGCAAGCCCAGATTGCCTAGCTCCTCAATGGATACAAAGTCAAAACAAATCGGTGGGAGATAGTACCACAAAACTGCACAAACTTGTTTTTATCGAGTCACTGGTGAACTATACTGTGAGTCTGTGATGTTAACTTAGTTAATAAGTTAAAGCAATTATGGTCACATTGTCAGATCAAGTTTCCTTCCTACAAATTGGAGGCTGAAATTGCAAAAAGGTTTTCTTTTTTTTTAATAAAAACAAAAGCTGATGGCCGGAGCTGTCGGGAATCATCTACGAATTTCTTTTTATTTTTTCAAATGGGAAAGGGGGATGTAGACTTGAAAAAGAAGTTCCCATAAAATAATAATAATAATAATAATAATAACAAAAAATACTCGAATCTACCATTCTACCCACAGTTTATTGGCACATCGATCTATTAAAGACATGTAGTTTGACGCACACCATGTGAATGTGGGAAATGGGATAATTTCGATAAAGTAAAATGAAAAAGGTCAGAAGCATGGAGAAGTTTACTTTTGCTCACCCCCATTAAGAGGGGTGAGCAAAAATGGACTCAGCATGGAAGGCCTCTACCAAAGCCAAAAGTGGACCTACGTTTGGACCAGGTGGAGGCCGTGCCTTTTTTTTTTTTTTTTTTCCCTAAGTTTTATTCTATTTTTGTACAAGAAAAAAAGAAACACAAACTAAGAACAAGGCACCATCCTAGCAAAGGAGAGGCCTCTTAAATCTTCATCAAAAAGAGTAGAAATCTAGGGTGGAGGGCTATCAAACACAACAATACCTAACTTCAAGGAATGCCCAAAATTAGCAAGATTGCAGCAACTCTGTTGCTCTCCCTATAACCATGGCAAATGAGGCAGCTCTAATCTCTTTGCATAAGGCTTCTGCAAGCATCAATAATACTAAACATATGGTGATTTTAAGGAGGAGTAGAGATAAGGAGTTGGATAGTAAACAACGAATTAGTTTCAAGGACCAGCTTCTTGTAGCCAGCTTTCCAGGCAAGGCTTATGCCTTCAAATGCACCCCACATTTCGGCTTCAAGAGGGCTTCCCACACCTTTATTCAAAGCAAAACACCCAACCAATTATGCGTGTCATCCCTAAAGACACCTCCAGCGGAGATGGATCCTAAATCAGGTTTCATACTGACATCAACATTCAACTTGACCCAGTCATGAGGAGAGGGATTCCAATAAATGAGACAAGTCTTGAAATCAGCACTGTTGCCTATAACGCTTGTAGCACTAACCCAATTAGCCACATATTTTAAAATAACCTTACCTGGAGAGGTAGGAGACCTAAAATCAGCGTTGAAAACATGTTCGCACCTCCATTTCCAAATGAACCACAAAGCAACAGCAAAGATGAGGTAATTCGGCCAATTATTCATAACAAGTTTATTGCATTTCAAATTTTGGCGAAGCCACTCATTCCATTCAACTTTAAAAAAAACATTCGTAGAGACCCCCTTTAAGATATCTTCCCAAATATCAACAACGCCATGACAGTCCCTGAAAACATGTTCCATATTCTCACACCCAGCCAAACAACGAATACAAGAGATAACCATAGTAATACCCCTCGAAGCTCTTTGGTCATTGGTGAGTAACTTATCGTGAAGGAGGGTCAAAGGAAATGGGGAAACTCTCGGAGAGAGTTTAAGCTTCCAAATGAAACTCCATTCCCATGCAGCCACCTCACCCTTTTTCAAAATGTAACTCATAAGCACTTCTAACAAAGAAATCACCATTATTAGAGAGGCTCCATATAGCCTATCCGGAATACGTTGGTGATCATCAACATGATACGTTGGATAACACACCAAGGAAGCACACCAACAAGCTTTTGAACATTCCATTAAGAGGCCATCAAATAGTCAGAAACACTTTCACAACCTTGCTCATAAGAAAGAGGAAAAGTAGCATGTTCCAAAAGAGTGCCGAAATTCAAAACCCACACATCATTCTAGAAATTGACACTGTTAGTCTGTTACCATTTCCCACTCTCCATTTCATACCTTTGGTAAGAAGCTGAGCCCCAAAAGAGAAGCCTTTCCAAACAGTCGAGCAACTACTGCCATCAGAACCAGTAATAACACCATTCTTGCAATACTTACCTCTAAGCATCCTCACCCACAACCCATTATCATCTTGATTCAGTCTTCAACCAGCTTTAGTGAGGAGGGCCAGATTCGTCAACTTCATTTTTTTAATGCCTAGGCCACCTTTATTTTTAGGCAAACACACCATATCCCAATTGACAAGGTGCATCTTCTTCTTCTCAATACTACTACCCCAAAGAAAATATCTACTCAATTTATCAAGCTTAGAGCATAAATTATAGGGGAGTTTGACATATTGCATAGCATATACGAGCAAAGCAGACACAATAGCCTTAATCAAAACACATCTACCGGCAAGAGAAAATGTAGCACTTTTCCAAGAAGTAAGTCTTTTTTGAGATTTCTCAAGAATATAATTATAGGTGTTCTTTGTGATGCGGCTATGGATAAGAGGGACGCCAAAGTAGTTACTTAAGTTCCTGGTAATAGGGGAACCACACAAATCCACCAACTTTTTAGCTTGGCCATCACTAGTGTTGCTAAAGCAAAAAACTCTAAACTTAAGGAAACTAACCTGATCACCCGAAAGTTCACAGAAAGTGTCAAGACGTTGCCTTATAATGCTAGCTTGATGATCAATGGCTTGCCCAAAGAGGATCAAATCATTTGCAAAGAAGAGATGGGAAACGTAAGGTCCTTCCCTAGAAACTCTAATAGGTTTCCACTTTCCCTCACTAAGACTTTGACTAATAATATGGGAAAACTTTTCCATACAAAGAACAAAAATAAAGGGGGATAAGGGATCCCTTGGCGTATACCACCCCTAGGAGTCACATTGTTAGATAACTCACCATTAACAATCACTTTGTATTGGACCGAAGTAATACAATTCATAATTAGAGCATTCAACTTACCACTAATACCCACTTCCTCCAAAACACAGTTAATAAACTTCCATTGAAGCTTATCATAAGCCTTAGCAAGCTTATTATTTTGAATTTTTATTATTTATAATAGTTTTAGTTTGGCATACTTAACACATCAATTGTTCTAAAAAAAAAAAAATACTTAATACATCCAATCAATAAACACTAAAATCTCAAAGATTCATTTTATTTTATCTTTAGTATTTTTTTCTTAAATTTTATAGTTTTAATTTATTTAGAATCAATAATTTACCAATAATTAGAAGAATAAAAAAAATGTCAATAATATTTATTAATGAATTATTTTTATATAAATTTAACATGAATTCATTATAAATACAAAACAAAATTTCTTATTATAAAATTAGAATGTAATTTATTTTTTAAGAATAAATATTATAATTTCCCATTATTTATGTTGTTTATTTATTTATTATTATTTATTCTTTGATATTTTATTTCTTGATTTTATTCTTTTTCAATGTAAGATTGTTTAGTTCATCTTGAGTAAGTATTCTATTTGTTTTATTTTATCTAAACTTCATTATACCATCATTTTATATATATATATATATAAACTCAATTTATTATGATTTTAAACTTTTAGTATTTTTTTTATATAATTATTATTTTGTTCGAGTGCTCCATCTCTTTAAATTTTCTAGGTCCACCACTAACCAAAGCAATCTTATAGCATCCGACGGCGGTAGCTGTAATTCCATTACAATCAATTTCACACATATCAATACCCATTTTATGCTAACCAACCAATTAGATAGTAGAAAACAAAAGGCTTCTCAACTATCGCAGACGGCTCAAATGGTTACCTATTGATGGTTTGTTTATGGTCCCACTGAAAAACATCCGCGGTTTGTTTCCTAATGCCTTCTACAAAAATAATCATTGTTTTGATTTTCTTTGGATTCAATAATTTTTTTAAACAATTTGAATTAAATTAAAATACAAAAGATAATTATATAAAATCTTTTATATACATTAGATTATAATGGGATAATCAAATATTCAACAAAAAATAACTAAATATAATTATTAAAAATTGTATTTAACCTCATAACTCACAAGTCACAGCATTGTCAAATAGCCAGCACTAGAAAGAGAGTGAGAGATAAGGGAAAGGAGGAAAATAATCTATAATTCTTGGAATTTTTTTTTCTCTCTCCGCTCTCTCTCCCTAAAAAGAGGTATAGTGTGAAAGTAGCATGTCCTTAAGGAAGTCTGTCTTCTTTTCCAGAAGTAGTGTTAAATTCAAGTAATATTGTTTGGTCCTTTCTAGTTGTGTTCTAGGTTTCTTCCTTCAATGGTCTTAGATATGAATGGGTCTGATATCTTGAAACTGTATGAGAATTTGTCGCTAGATGATGAAGACGAAGTGGTGCTCGAAATGGAGGAAGTAGTGAAGTTGGAAGGTGTGGGAGATGTAGATCGATGCTTAGTAGTGAAGGTCCTCTCGTGTAAGAAAGTCAACAGAGAGGCTTTCAAAGGTCTGATTGAACAAATCTGGAATCCTTATGGGAATGTAGAAGTGGAACTGGTAAATGAAAACATTTTCATGTTCTACTTCATCAATCAGGAAGATCGAAACAGGGTTTGGTCTAGAGGACCATGGCATTTTGGTAACAGCTTGATAGTGCTGGAAAACCCAGTTGGAACCGGGAATATAGCTCAACTGGGTTTCAACAAAGTTGACTTCTGGGTCCAGATCCATGACCTTCCCATTATGTGCATGAACCTGCGAACGGCAAAGTGGCAAGCGGAACAAATTGGAGAAGTTGTCGAAATTCTAGCAGAATCAAGAGAATGTTGGGGTAAATTTATGAGGGTCAAAGTTAGAATTGATATATCAAAAGCCCTGAAAAGATGGCTTAAGCTGAAGCTGGGTAAAACAGAGAAGGTGACAATGGTGAATCTTAAATATGAAAGGTTGCCAGAGTTCTACTTGCGTGTGGCAAAATAGGGCATGCTATAAAGGAATGTCAAGATGAGGAGGCTCGAAGAGGTGCTCTTAAGGGGTCACAAAACAAATTTGGATCCTGGCTTAAGGCCCTCATTCCAGATAGAAACAAATTCAGAACAGGCAATTACACAAATGGGACCTCATCAGAGAGAACCAGATCGCAGGAAATGTCGAGGGAGTCGGAGGGCAATGGTTCGGTTAGTCTAAAACATGGGGCTGGGGTGGTACAAAACGAAGAGAAGTAGAGTGTTGAAGTGGCGGCACAGAGTTTACAGAAGGTGAAGGGAAAGGAAACCTTAATCTCAATAAAAGGGATGGGCCTCTCGACCTAGACTAAGATGGTCATAGATGGGCCAGGTCGGGTAATAGAAGGGGAACCTATCTGTATGGGCCTTCAGCTTAGTGAACAAACTAGCAACCCAACTATGGACAAGATAGAGTAGGGTATCCAAACACATGACATTGTCAAGATAGATAATCCACTTTCTTCATCGACTCAAACCATTGCAGAATCATCTGCATCAATCTCGAAGCCAGAATCTGTCCCAAATTTTACAATGGCAGTTAAGAAGAAAATCACAAAAAAAATGGAAACAATTTGTGTGGGAGGCGAATCAGAAGCAAGTCCCAATATTGATTTCAAGTCCCCTTCAAAGAATACTGGAACTCAGTGGCTCTCCTAAGATATCCCCCAAGAAAAATACCTCTTCCTCGCCCGGTGCCAAAGGCGGTGTGGCTTCCAGAAGAGTGAAAAGTCCCCAGAAATGTAAGAGTGAGTCTCACATCCCTTGTGGTATGGTGACTCGTTATTAGTCAGCTAAAGGTGAAGGTTGCAAGAGAAAGGTGGGTTTTGATCAAATAGAGGAGAGTGATAGAATGTGTAAAAAATGGAAGGTTTCGAACAGCAGCTCGAAAAACTTATCATTGGTGGAGCCTGACGAACAGGCCCGTCGGGAACAATGATAGGCCTCAGTTGGAACGTTCAGGGGCTGGGGAATCCCTGGGCGTTCGCGGCCTTGTCAAGGTTGCTAAAATAGTATTCTCTGGATTTCGTCTTCATTTCGGAGACAAAGTAGTGTGGTGATAAATTGAGGAAACGTGGTTCGTTAGCTGGTTATAGTAATTGGTTCTGTGTTGATAGTGTAGGAAATGGTGGAGGTCTGCTGTTCTTGTGGAAAGACTCTTGTTGTGTGACAGTGCTGTCTTCTTCATCGGGGCATATTGACGCTCGGTTGAGGTTAGAAAATGGCTTCTGCTGTCGTTTTACGGGCTTTTATGGTAACCCGATTGCCAGCAGAAGGGTGGGGTCGTGGGACCTTCTCCGACGTTTGATGGATGTTGATAGCCTCCCTTGGGTGTGTAGTGGAGACTTCAATGAAATTCTAAGTGTCAATGACAAAGTAGGGGGTCAACAAAACTCTTCTCAGGTTTGAACTAGTTCAGACAGGCCATTGAAGATTGTAATCTCACCGATCTTGGGTTCTGGGGTCCGAGATATACTTGGAATAATAAAAGAGATGGGAAAGGGAATATCTAGGAAATACTTGATAGGTTTTTTACGAATGATAAATGGAGGGATGGTCATAGCTT
Organism: Acer campestre; assembly: GCA_954870605.1. Lineage (NCBI taxonomy): Eukaryota > Viridiplantae > Streptophyta > Magnoliopsida > Sapindales > Sapindaceae > Acer > Acer campestre. Next base: position 12,692,923 of record OX940802.1, on the reverse strand, counting down.
CGCAAGAGTGGACAACCTGGGTTTTTTCACCTCTGATCATAGACCTATTCTTTTGAACAGTAATCCGGTGGTTCCTTTTTTGAACAACTTGAGCAGAAGTTTCCGTTTCAAACCTTTCTGGCTGAAAGAAGGGGATTATAGTGAGATAGTGAAGAATGCATAGGGCGAGGTTGGGTCTACTGATCCTGTCAAGAATCTGTGGGAGAAATTGAGTTCGTGTGCCTCTAAGTTGTCGAAATGGGGTGGAGAGAGGTTCCGTAATTTTGGAAAACAAATCGAAGGAAAATATAGGGAGATTGATAGTCTTTATGGGCAAAGTGATAAACCGGGCGTGATGGGAAGGATCAAACAGATAGAGGTTACCCAAGAGGGATTACTTAAGAAAGAAGAGATATTCTGGAAACAAAAAGCCAGAGTAGAGTGGCTTCAGGCAGGGGACAGAAACTCAAAATTCTTCCATGCCAAAGCTACTGTCAGGAAGAGGAAAAATTACATAGCTTCTCTCATCGATGATAATGGGATTGTTCAAGACTCGGAGGTAGGGCTCTCTAATGTGGTTAGTGATTTCTATTCCACCCTTTTCAGGACTTCGAACCCCTCCCCTTCAGATATTCACAGTGTCTCAAAAGATATTAGCTATAGGGTGACCGAGGGAATGGTTGAAGATTTGAATGCTGGTTTCTCGGCTGATGAGATCAAAGTGGCGGTTTTTCATCTGGGACCTACCAAAGCTCCTGGCCCAGATGGATATCAGGCCATTTTCTTCCAGAAAGCATGGGGCTTGATAGGTTCGGATGTCACGAAAGTCTATATGAGTATTTTGAATGGAATGGTGTATATGCATGAGTTCAATGAAACCCTTGTGATCTTAATTCCTAAAGGTAATAACCCAACCAAAATTCGGGATTTCCGGCCTATTTCGCTGTGTAATTTTATCTACAAGGTTGTGACCAAAGTAATTGCCACGAGAATGAAGAATTCACTACTATAAGTTATTTCCAAATTTCAGTCGACTTTCATCCCAGGGAGGTAGATTTTTAACAATGTGCTAGTTACTTTTGAGATTTTTCACTCGATGGGTAGGCAGAAGTCGAAAAAGAAAGGTCATATGGCACTCAAGTTAGACATGAGCAAAGCCTATGATAGAGTTGAGTGGCTGTTTTTAGCTGCAATCCTTAAAAGAATGGGCTATCCGGAGAAGTGGTTTAGACTGGTGTTAGATTGCATTACTACGTCCACCCTTTCCTTTCAGCTCAACGGAAAGGTGGCCTGCTCTATTACCCCTTCGAGAGGTTTGAGACAAGGTTGTCCCTTCTCACCTTATCTGTTTCTTTTCTATTCTGAATCCTTTTCCAGTTTGATCACTAAAGCAGAAAGAAATGGGCGAATTCTTAGGATCAGAAGTTGCAGACGAAGCCCCCTGATTAGCCATTTATTTTTCGCAGATGATAGTATGATTTTTTGCAAGGCTAACAAAGCTAGCAGTGTGTGCATCAGGCAGATTTTGGAGACTTACGAAAAGGGATCGGGTCAGCGCATAAACTTGAACAAGTCCATTATTTCTTTTAGCCCGAAGGTCGAGGAGGAGTTGAGATATCTCGGGCTCCCTACCATGGTAGGAAGGAATAAGAAGGTGCTGTTTAATGAGATTAAAGAAAGGGTGAGAAAAAAGATGGGTGGTTGGCATGGAAATCAGTTTTCATATGAGGGTAAAGAGTTACTTATAAAGGCTGTCACCCAAGCTATCCCTACCTATTCCATGAGTTTGTTCAAGATTCCTATCAGTTTGTGTAATGATCTTAGTGGTATGACATCGAAATTCTGGTGGGCTTAAGGGATGGTAAGCGGAAAATCAGCTGGATCAGCTAGAAAAGAATGTGTTTACCGAAAAGTGTGGGTGGCTTGGGGTTTAAGGATCTTTCTCTTTTCAACCAGGCCCTCCTAGCGAAACAAGCGTGGCGTATTCTTGATAATCCAGGCTCCCTAGCTGCTTGTGTACTTTATGCTAAGTGTTTCAGGCAGGGTAATTTTCTGATAGCCCCTACAAAGAGTGGATGCTCTCACATTTGGAGGAGTCTGGTGTGGGGTAGAGAACTTTTGGATAAGGGCCTTAGATGGAATGTGGGTAATGGTACTAACATTCATGTCTTCAGAGATAAATGGATCCCCCGCCCGAGTTCCTTCAAGATTATCACCTTCGATCCGGGATCAGAATTGATGGTCTCTAACTTGATGGATGACTCCCGTAGGGGATGGAATAATATCAGCCTGGACAGTCACTTAATCCACATTGATAGGGACATTGTTCGGACAATTTCGATCAGCTGGCAGGGAGGAAAGGATTTCCTCCGATGACACTTCGATAAAAGAGGGGAATATACAATTAGTAGTGGATATAATTGTGCCCTTCAGGACTGTATGTAGAATGATCTAGCTTCTTCTTCCAGCGGCTGCAGGTGGTGGTCCTTCTTGTGAAAGCTTCAAATTCCGCTGAAAATTAAAATTTTCATTTGGAGAAGTTGCCTTAATGCCTTGCCTTCTATGGATAATTTGTGGAAAAGAAAAATTGTGACTGACCCTTGTTGTTGTAGATGTAATCTGAAGACTAAATCTGCTGTTCACGCCCTGTTTCAGTGCAAGGCTGTTAAGAAAATCTGGATGGGCACCCATTTTGGTAATCTCATCTTCTCTAGAATTTTTGGTTCAGTACAGGAGGTCTTTCTATTTTTTGTGTTTAGAATAGAGCCGTCTGTTTTTGCTCAATTCTGTGTTGTTGTATGGGTTGTTTGGGCTGATAGAAATAACTTGGTGAATGGTGGTAGTGTGTGTGATCCGTCTGTTGTGGCTAGCAGGGCTGTTGCGATGCTGGAAGAGTTTACAAACTCAAAGCAGGCTATGAATGTTTCCCCTCCCTCCCCCTCTAGAAACTCAGATGGTGAATGGCTAGCCCCGCCGCCAGGCCAACTGAAGCTCAATTCTGCTGTTCGTTTTCGTAATAAGTCAGATAAAATTGGGTTAGGGTCTGCTATCCAGGACCACAAAGGTAAAGTGATCGCCACGTCAAGTTCCACTCTTAATGGGAACTTCTCGTCCGAGGTGGGTCATTTATTGGCGGTGCGCTATGGTTTAAAGCTTGCTTACCAGTTCAACCTCCCTGTTTCTATTTTAGAAGCCTCCTCTACTGCTGCTGTGTCCCTCTTTAGTAGCTCAGCTCCCTATCGTGGGGATGCTCATTTCATTGTCAATGACATTAGGGCTCTGTGTTCGGCCGTTAGATGTTGTAAGTGTCTTGTCTCCTCTCTAAAGGGGAACTCCTTGGCACGTAATCTAGCGTCGATAGCCCTCTTCTCTAGTCAGGAGTGTGTGTGGTTGGATCCCAGCCTTTGCTGTAACTTTTCTGCTGTGTAAGTTTCTTTTCAGTGATAAAAAAAATAAAAATAAAAATAAATAAAAAATAAAAAGATAAGGGAAAGGAGGGATGCCGGAGACGGAGGAGAAATAAGTCCAAACCCAACGTGAAATAGTGGTTCATTTCATATAATATTTTATCCCAAGCAATGGATATAAATGTAATTGATTGGTTATACAGTGAAATGAAATTTTCATATGTAGTTGACATACCAATTTTTATTTCTATTTCAATTATATGTAAATAAATTCAAATATGATACGAACACAAAAATTCTAAAACTAGAATTTTAGATAAATTAAAAAGAAAGATAGTTAATTTGAGAAAACCACTCTCCAGTCGGCTGTTTCGAGAGAATCACTCTCCATTGACTTTCCAAAAAAAAATCAATTACTCAATTTGAGCAAACAAATATTCTGATTCCCTTCATTAAACGTTTAATCAAAAATAAATAAGAGAAAATACAGGCAACTACAATTTATGCATCAACTATCCACTAACTAAAAACTAGGAATCCACCACTCACATGACAAACCACATCTAGTAACCGCTAATGGTGGTTAATACACATCTAAATTAACTTAAATAGATTATAATCTAATTTAAAATTAAATATGCAAAATAATAAAAATACAACCGTAACATTCCTCCACCCTTAAATCAATCCTTGTCCTCAAGGATTTTTAAAACAAGATTAGTCTGAAGCTGAAATCTTGGTGATTTTCTTATGGAAAGTACTGTTGCAACTTGAAGGCAGCAAGAAGTAAGCTTAAAATTTGATGCGGTAGAAAACTTAAAATTTGATGCTTTTATTTACAAGCCTCTTTTGATTCTCGTTGTTTGCACCCTCAAAGTTACCATAGTATCATAGGAGATTTTTGATGTGTACCCTGTTGACTTGTTTGTACAATCATCGAGATCCAATTCTGTATCATTTTCACTTGCACCTGCAACAACTGCAATTTTGTTTTGCTAAGAAATATCTGCACCAATGTGTTCTCCATCGATATGAGAAGGTTGAATAGAATCTGCAGTAGCTGCAACCTTATCAACTTGAGAATGTTGAATATAATTTGTAGTAGCTACAACCCCATTTTCAACATGAAAATAGGTCTCAACCACATAATTTTTCTTATCAATAGAAAGCCTAGGGATGTTTGACTCTTTTGACCCCTCGTCTTGCACACTTATTTTCTCAATGAATTCTATCAACTTCTGTAATATTTGTTGCTGACCAAACATGAAAAAACGCAGCTTCTGCTCGATCTTCTCCAAGCGTTGCTCCAGACCTGTTGTCATTGCCTAGCTATGATACCAATTGATATGAACACAAAAATTCTAAAACTAAAATTTTAGATAAATTGAAAAGAAAGATGGTTAATTCGAGAAAACCACACTCTAGTGGGCTGTTTCGAGAGAACCACTCTCCAATGACTTTTCAAAAGAAAATCAACTACTCAATTTGACCAAACAAATATTTTGATTTCCTTCATTAAACGTTCAATCAACAACAAATAAGAAAAGATACATAACTTCCAACTACAATTTAGGCGCTAACTATCTACTAACTAAAAACTAGGAATCCACCACTCACATAACAAACCATATCTATCAAACGCTAATGGTGGTTAATACACATCTAAATTAACATAAATAGATTATAATCTAATTAAAAATTAAATATGTAAAATAATAAAAATGCAACCGTAACAAAATCTATCAAACCAAATTAATAATAAGAAAAAATGGATCAGATTTCTGGCTTGGATTATAAAATAATTCATATGTAGTTAAAAACATGAAAAATAATGCATGCGATTAAAAACAAAAATTAGTATATATATATTTTTGAAATAATAATTAGTAATTTTAAATAGTTAATTGTGTCAATTTCCTCTATAATATAATACCAAACTCCTAACAAAATCTCCGGTTTTGTTGTAGTAGATCGATCATGGTCCACTTACACAATCTTAGCTTTTGATCGGAATTGCCGGGTATCAAAATTATAATCCGAAGATTCTTGCTTGAGAGGTTTGATTTTTCTAATTCCCTGTAAATTTCATTAACTTATCATTGGAAATGGCAAAGATTTAATTTTTATGGAGATCTGTCGATTTAAAAATATATATATATATATATATAGTGATATGTTTAGTTAATCTTTGGCGGGTAGTTTTCAGTTTGCTTGTAGAGTTTGAGCTTTGACACTGTAGATCTTGAATAGGTGAGTTTCTGGCTTGTTGTTAATGGTCGTAACATTGTTAGAGACTAATCGTGTTTGATATTTATTTCTTTGGAGAAGAATTTGTGGTGAGGGGTAGTCATTTTTACTTCATGATTTTGTAGGTTTTGAGATTTTTGAATATTGCACACCAGCTTACATTTAGGATTTAAAGTTTGAGATTTTTAGTGAAAGTTTTGAGTGGGTTATTATTGAATGAGGCACAGATATCATTTAAAAGTATATTGCAAGACATGAGGGGTGAGTTTGGGAGCATATCTAGGAAAGGGTATGATGAGAGTTTTGGATATGGGATGCAATCAAGGTCGCATCGGGTGATTCAGGATAGTTCCTTGGTGGTTGAAGCTTTCAAGCAAAGCTGCTGGGCTAACTTGCCACCTGAGCTGTTGAGGGATGTATTGATGAGGATTGAGGGTTCTGAGAGTACCTGGCCTCCCCGGAAAAATGTGGTTGCTTGTGCTGGTGTTTGCAGAAGTTGGAGGGAAATTATGAAGGAAGTTGTTAAAACACCGGAAATTTCAGCTAAGTTGACATTCCCCATCTCCTTGAAACAGGTTCAGGAAATTAGCACTTTTCTTTTAATGAGTTTTAGATAATGTTGTTTGGTTGAATCATGTTTCATTTCTCACATTTTATCTTAACATGTTTATTATCATTGTAATATAATATATTGTTTAATGACCATAGCAGAATTTGAATTTAGTTAATGTTCTGTTTTTGTGTTACTCCATCAGCCACCAAATGTTTTAATGGCTGAACGATGGTTTTCATATTGACCCAGGAAAAACCGACAGATAACAATTTGATCTGCTTGTTCATGGTCCGTGGGGATGTTGCATAATGTGAATAGAATCCAAATGGATAAAACCTGCTCTTTCGTCCCAATGAATTTTGATTGATTACTTTCTTTTGAGGAGTTTAATACTTTATAAAGCATCTAATTCTTTTATTTTGCTACGTCTTTTTTTTGCTGATGCTAATTGTCAAAATCCATGCCTTTTGTTGTGCAGCCTGGTCCAAGGGGTTCTCTCCTTCAGTGCTACATTAAACAGAATCGTGGCAGCCAAACCTATTATCTTTACCTAGGCTTAAATCAAGGTGAGCAATTGCATTTTTATTTTATTTTATGTTCTTGTAAAATTCATTTGTTGTGATTTTGTCTCTGGATTTACGGTTACCTATATTAAAGCAGAGTAGTATAGGCTTATTTTTCTTTAAATTGTTTCAATTTGTTGGAGAAAGGATAGTCTGCTTCACCCTTATGTTTTAGTGTGAGTTGTTAACATCGAACCATTTTTTCTGGCTTATCATTTGGAAGCTTCTAATGATGATGGGAAGTTTCTTCTTGCTGCAAGGAAGTGTCGACGCCCCACCTGCACTGACTACATTATCTCATTAAATGGTGAAGATCTGTCCAAGGGGAGCAGCACCTACATAGGAAAGCTAAGGTATGGACTATGGCCATCCAGGATGTGAATTGGTTGGTTCTTCATAAACTGCTTTAATCTTAGGGGACCATCTTGGTTTTCTCGATTACAGGTCAAACTTTTTGAGAACAAAGTTCACAATCTATGATGAGCAGCCTCCGAATGCTGGAGCAGCAAGAGTTATTAAATGTCGCTCTACAAGGCTGGTTAATATTAAACAAGTCTTCCATAGAGTCCCTGTTGCAAACTATCCTGTAGCCCACATCTCATACGAGTTGAATGTCTTGGGTTCCAGGTAATATAGATTTTTCTGAAAATTTTCTATTCATCTTTCCCCCAAAAAAGGGACATGAAACAATAATATAATGTGTTTAATTACCATGTTAATGTTGCGTTCTGCTAACAAAAGGTTTTCATTTTGTGAATAATAGAGGTCCAAGGAGAATGCAGTGTGTTATGGATGCCATCCCTGCCTCCTCCATTGATCCTGGGGGAGTGGCCCCCACACAGACTGAATTTGTTCACAGCAGTCTGTATACATTTCCTTCCATTCCTTTTTTCTGATCCCACTCAGAAAATTTCCAGTCTGGACCTTTATCTGGCCAGAAGGATGGAATGCTGGGATTGAGGAACAAGGCCCCCAGGTGGCATGAACAACTCCAGCGTTGGTGTATGAACTTCAATGGACGGGTGACGGTCGCTTCAGTTAAGAATTTTCAATTGGTTGCTTCTTTGGAGAATGTAGGTGCTGGACAGGAGAATGAGAATGTTATTCTCCGGTTTGGAAAAGTGGGAAAGGATGTGTACGCCATGGACTATCAATATCCAATCTCAGCATTCCAAGCATTTGCCATATGCCTTAGCGGCTTTGACACCAAGATTGGAATTTGGAAACTGCACCAGTGAACGGGGCCGGGACGGTTTTTCCTCCCACACTACTATCAAAAAACCAATCACTGATGCCACTCTCCAACTTCGACCCATCAGAGACGGTGTTTCCTCCCACACCTCCCAAAACATTCAACAATATTTACCGCAAAAGGGTATCGAGTTATAATCGGTGGGAGGCAATACCACAAAACTAATCAAACTTGTTTTTATGACTGACAAGTGAACTATACTATGATGTTAACTTAGTTAACAAGTTAAAGCTTTGGTTCCAGCAGTTATTACCACATTTTCAAAGTAGCATTCATACAAATTTGAGGTTTAAGGCCATCTCCAACCACAGCGGCAATCTCCATTTTGCATACAGATTTGGACTCCAATCACAGCGCTATTCTCTCCACGCCAGAATGCATCTCCAATTTTTCAGCAGTCAGCACCAGATCAAGCACACTCTCTCTCTTCAGCGCTACTTTGCTGCTTGATTTTTTTTTTTATTTTTTTTTAAGTTCCTCAACTTTTACCCAATTCCGCTAATCAGATTCTCTATCGGTTTCTGTGTTGGTTTAGTCTCACTTCATCTGAATCGGCTTCCCAACTCATAATCTCTCTCTGTTTTGGTGCTTATTTCTCAGTCAATTTTGGCCGATTCTGTTCTTTTTATGTTATTCTTGCTTGGTTTTGGATTGCGTTTGCTCTGGAGCTTAATCATGCTAGTTTCTGCAACTTTTTTCCAAGAGTATCTGGACTGGATTTCATGCTATTGTATTGATTGATTGTTGTGAGATTCATCTGTTGTTTGTTGTTCTGATGAGGGTTTTGAGTAATTTTCTTCTTAGGATTTGGTTTGAGGTTTGAGAATGAAATCATTTTTTTCCCATTTCTGGGTAAATTCTTGATGTTTCACATGATATTACTAGTATAATCTAATTTTCATTTCATCACATTTCTAATGAAGTAAATGGGTGTTGGCATTTGGGCATTTCAACTCTGTATGAAGGAGTAGTCCTTTTAGTGTCAACAATGTTGGGTCTTTATTAAAGAACATTGCTTTAGTTCTCATTGTTTGTGCGAGCTTGGCTGTGTGTTTGGTATTTAGTTAATCATATAATGAGATTCGTTTTCATTGTGCAAGTAATTTGATATTAATTGAACTGGTCTTTGGTATATGGGCAATGGCAAGCTTCTGCTTGATATGTGTAGCGTTTGATATAACAGTTGAATTTCTTAATTTATCGTAATATTATGTTAATTAAGGGATGACATGTCAATCATTGAGAAACAATAAAAAAGAAAATATTTAGGGAATATTCTTTTTACAGTAACATTTAGTGTAATGGGTTGAAGAGGGAAAAAATAAATAGTGTGAAAGTTACTACATTTTGGTAGCAAGTTGTAATAAATAGATGCAATCGGTTAGAGATGGTCTAAAGAAAACAGATGACCGGTTGGGAACCTGAATTATTTTGGAACCGAGAAAGGAGGAGGTTGACATGAAAATGAAGAAATTGCGGTAAAAAAAATAAAATAAAATAAAAATAGTGGAATCTACGCACTATTTGAATTTATTGGTACATTGATATACTAAAGGAAAGACATAGTTTGACGGAAAAAACATCAAATATAAAAGCAGAGTAATGTGGATGCGGATGATTTCAATAAAGTAAAATTGAAAAGATCAGAAGCGTGGAGGGCCACCAGGCCCACCACCACCACCAGGTCCAAAAGGACCGCCACGGGGTCCACCAAAGCAATCTTGTAGCATCCAACAACAGCATAAACAGTAGCACCTGCAATTCCATTACAACCAAAATCACACATATTAGTACCCATTTGAGTGTCAACCAAGCAATTAGATAGTTAAAAACATGCATGTAAACGTAATTGGACTTACAGAGAAGAAATCATGCTGCATAAACCGTCGGCACACCCACCAAGAAAGCCACCAGGTCCTGGAAAGAAACCAGGGCCTCCACCACCACCCCAAGGTCCGCCAGGTCCCGGTCCCCAGCCTGGTCCTCCCCAGCCTGGTCCTCCGGGTCCTCCAGGACCTGGACCCCATCCTCCAGGTCCTCCTCCTCCACCGGGTCCTCCTCCTCCACCGGGTCCACCGGGTCCCATTATAAAAGCTTCTTCTACAACTCTATAAGAAAAAGAGGCAACAGCGCATGCAGCTGCCTGAGAGACGTATGCCAAACGAATAGAGAGCGTTTGGATTGAAGTTTCGGACAACAAGACACCGACTTAAATATTATATCTGTAAGATATTATTGTAAAGGAATTTGGCAGAATACTTAAGAATGAAGTTTGTGAGCAGGAAAACCTACCATTCTTGTATATATCTACCATTCAAACAAGCTATCAACCCCACACTGACCGCCTAAATGAGTACACGATGTCTGATGTCTCATATAGTCATATTACGTCTCTCTCTCTCTCTCTGCCTCTGCTACCGATTCACTATGAAACAGCAAATGTCCATCCAAGTCATCAAACTAATAATAATACAACAACGTCAACTTTTTCAAAGTAGAAAACATGTGCTTACCATTTACGTAGTGAGAGAAAACCAAAAATAGCCATTGGAAAAATTAAACTTTCGTTAGTAACCACTTTCGAAACTTTAGTTGTAAATAATCACTTTTTTTAAAAAAGAAATTCGGTGTATGTCTATAAATTACAATAGTATACATAAACTTAGTTTATTTTTTAAAAACCTGTAAGCAAACTTGAAATCATGACTAATGTTAACCGTCAAAAAAGGCAGGGGTCCAAAGAATAATTTTTCATTCATGCTAAGACTATTTTGAATAGGACACTACAGTGAGTATCCAGCTACCCGGGAAGAAACCAGACCAACACGTCTAGGCAGGGGCGGACCCACCTTAAGGCCTGTGCCCTATCTCAAAATTTTAAAAAATATATATATATATATATATATTTTGCTTTCAATCAGATATATATGCATATTAAATAAAACTAATTATAGTAAAATAGTTGTTAGTAAAACTGGTATTTGGTTGTTTTTTTGTATTAGTGGTGGTGGTTCAAGTCCCACCATTTACTTTTTTCAAGGAAAATGAATATCTTATTTTACAAATTTAATTTTATAATGTAATTTTAATAATTTTATGCCTTTTTTATTTTACAATCTTTTCCAATTTCTTTCTCAAATTTTCATTTTATTCTAAAACAAAACAATTTATTTTCTCCTTTCCGTTATTGCCAACTTCTTAACTACTTTCAATTTATGGTTACTTAATTCAATTTATTTTATTTTAAATTATCTATTATTGTGAACTTTTATTATTTATAATAATTTTAGTTTTCAATCAATAAACACTAAAATCTCAAATTTTAATCTATTATATCAAAATAGTACATATATTATTATGATTTATTTTATTTTATCCATGGCATTTTGCTTTATTTTATAGTTTTAATTTATTTCGAATCAATAATTTACCAATAATTAAAACAATAAAAAAAAAATCAAAAACATGTCTAGTAATATTTATTAATCAATTATTTTTGTATTATTTAAAGTGAATTCATTATAAATATAAAACAAATTTCTTATTATAAAATTAGATTGTAATTTATTATTTTAAGAAGAATAAATATTACAATTTAATTTTTTATGTTGTTTTTCTTGTTATTATTTAATTTTTAATGTTGTGTTTCTTGTTTTTACTTTTTTTTTTTAACGTAAGATTATTTAGTTCATCTTGAGTAGATGTTCTATTTATTTTATTTTATATAAACTTCAGTATATCATTAATTTTTCTTAATGTAAAAAAACTCATTTTATTATGATCTTGATTTTTAATATTTTTATAATATAATTGTTATTTTATTCAAGTGTCCTACCTTATTAAAATTTCTAGATCCGCTACTGCGTCTAGGTATGCTTTCTGTGAATCCAGATCAAGATCAGGGTCATCTAGATCCTCAAATACCAGGAAGCATGAAAGTCAAGGTCCTAAGTACCCCACTACTACATTGTCCCAGTACCTCGATGCCCAGAGTATACTGGTACCACGATCTGGTAGGATACAGGGTACCCTGATACCCCAATCTCTCCTAGGACCGGTCTACCAAACAGCGGGGATGATGATTTTAATACATCAAAAAAGCAGACTAGCGAGGAAGGAAGGATCGGTACACCAAGTGTAAGTTCCTCAAGTTTTGATTGACTTATTTCATGGACAAACCACAATTGGGGTTTGAATTGTAACGGTAGCTTAGGTGCATAATTGTTGGTGATCAAGCACAACAAAGGCTCTCTTAAGACCTCAAGATGATAAACAGTCCAAAGGTAAAATACTTGTGCTTACTTGCATTGAAGAGATCTTAGTTGCACACACAGACAACTTATGTATATCTATATTTCTTATATGTTGTGTGTTTTATGTATGTGCATTCATATTATTGAATTCTCTTCTTGCATGTTTTATTTGATTGCATCTTGATTGATATTTGACATGTCATTTTAGGCATTAGGATGCATTCCCTTCACACTTCACACTTGCACATCTTTGTTGGTGTGTGTTGAGTTGTTAGTGTGTCGTGTAATTTGTTTCCAAAAGTATATTCAGAAACGTTCGCGCATACACGTTGGTGTGCTTGGTTTAGCGCGATGATCGTCATTGGAGAAGCTCGTGACTTTTCCTTTGGTTTAACCATTTTTGGTGAAACAACGGTTTGTGATTGGCGGCATGACCGCTGATTGAAACCACCTTTTGAGACCTAATTAATTTAATGTCTCGGGTCCAAATCGGCGGTTGTGATTGGCGGTTATGAAACCGTCGAATGAAGTCGCCGTTTGAAACCAATGCTCTCGGTTTCAATTCGGCGGTTTAAATCGGGGGCCCCGACCGCCGATTGAAATCGCCGATTGAAATCGCCGTTTGACACGTAACTGGGGTAAACTTGTCTTTTCACCCAGCTCATTTTTGGTTTCTATAAATATACCATTATCTCTTATTCTGAATTTAAGGTTTTTGACATTAAGAACCCTAAAGAGATATTGAGAGAGACTTGAGAGAAAACGCATAAAGATTGTTTCTTTAATTCTCTAAACTCACTTCCATGTGCATCAAACATCATCTAAACATCATCTAGAATCATGTAGGATGTATCTAAGCATGGGTCTTCTTCAACACACATAGTTTGGTAAGTTGAACACCATACTCATCCATTTTAGTGTTCTTACTTATCAATTAATCTCTTTTATTACTTGTATTCATTTAGATTATATTCTATCTATAAGATTGAGATTATTGTGTTAATTGATTGTGAGTTGTACTTTGATAGCTATTGCCTAGGATTGTCTTATTTTATATAGCTATGTTGTATGCCATGATATATAGCATTATTTATATCTATGATTGATTTAATTGTCATCATTTAATCTCTAGATAAGCATTTAGTGTTGCCTAGCATTAATTGCATTTTGGATAGTCATAATATTCACATAGGTCATTGATCTCTTCATTGAGAAGTAAGTCTTGTGACTAAGGTGGCTTAGTGCATAAGCAAGTGGTCTAGGTTCGCTATTAAAGGCCTGCAAGGTAGTAGTGGTGGGTTAGTGACCATGTATGGTTTAACGGTGGTCAACCTAGATTGTAAACACCATTACAAGTAGTGGATTCAAGGAATGTGTGTGGCACACATATCAACCTGTGGTTTTTTCCTTGTTGAAGGTTTCCACGTAAAAATCAAGTGTTCTTTAATTTTCCCAGTTTATACTTGATTTTATTGATTATTGAATTGGGTTAATTTGGTAAAATTGACTAATCCAAAAAATTGGTAATGATCGGATTAACAACTTATTCACCCCCCTTTAGATTGTATTAGACGCACGTTATATTTGTTTCAATTGGTATCATAGTGGACACCTAGACATATTTAGGAGATTCATGATTTTTGTGTCTTTGCATTTTGTGTGTTTTTTATTTATACATACATTTGCATACGTTTCATATTTTGACCCAAACACTATGAGTGATTTCGGGATGAGTAAAGAGGGAGCGTCGAGCATGAGGTCACCGTTGCTCACCGGCAATAACTATGCCTCATGAAAAGGTAAGATGGAGGCATATGTGTGCCACATTCATGACCGTGCTTGGATGGCTATTGAAAATGGCTACACTCTACCTATAATGACCCCTACGGGTGGTGGAGAAGATGTTCTCAAGCCGAAGGTACAATAGAGTACTCAAGAATTTGAGGCATCCAAATGGAACCATAATGTGATGAACGCCATCCTATGTGCAATGGACGAAAATCAATACAAATTGATTCAAATCACTAGGATTAAAAAAGAGGCATGTGACATCCTAGAGACGGCATATGAAAGAAACGGGGTGGTCAAGGACTCCAAACTCCAAGTTCTTTAAACTTGGTTTGAGACCATTAGGATGAAAGAACATGAGTACTTCAATGACTTCCAAGTGAGGCTAATGGACATTGTGAACCAAAGTCATCAACTTGGTGACCCTTACTAGGATAGAAGGACTAAGCAAAAGATTATAAGATCTCTTCCCGAGAGGTTCAAGTCCAAAATGACGGCTTTAGAAGAAAATAGCGACTACAGGAATATGAAGCCAAGTGAAGTTATTGGAAGACTTCTTGTCTATGAGTCAAGAAAGGCCACAACCTCACCTCCTAAGAAGAAAAAGAATATAGCCTTGAAGACCTCCAAGGTGGAGAAGGAGAATGATGACTCGGATGAAGACATGCTCTAATGGTCAAGAGATTCAAGAAATTCTTGAATCCACAAAAGAATGGCTATAGGTCAAAGGGGGATGGCTTCAAGAAGAAAACCATTTTCAAGAATGACGAGTCAATCCAAGAGAAGTCTTCAAGAGAAGGCATTCAATGCTTTTATCTCTCCGGAGTGTGGAAACTTTAAGGATAGAAGAAAAGAAAAGGCGATGGCCGCCTCATGGAGTGAAAGTGAGAGTGAAGAAAATCCTTCAAGTGATGATGAGCTTGCCATTGACTACACGGCATTTGGAGCCACTCATGTAGAAGTTGAAGAAGATGGCAAAGATCCCTTGATTTGTGACCTTGAAGAAGGAATATATGAAGATGTAGCTAGAGAGGTGGTTGGTGTAGCCACTCTTAGGGATATGGCTCATATAACATCAAGTGACCAAAGTAAAGGTCTTGATGAGGAAGTTGACTCCATTGGTGAGATGGAAAGTATAGGAGATGACTCTAGTGATGAGATTTTTCATCTCACTGTAACAATGAAGTTGATGAAGATATGGATCTTCAAGACTACATTAAAAAATTTGAAAGCTCTAGGATAAAAATGAGAAGGAGATTCAAAGATTAAAGAAGGAAAATTATGAGCTTTCAACCAAGGTGACTCACTTGAGTGAGGTGGTAGTAAGATCCAAGGAAAGTGAAGTCTTGTTGAAGAAGGAAAACCTTCAACTAAAGGCTAAGGTAGATGACTCCTTGAAGGTGGACATAGTTGATGTGCCTAAGAATGAAAAGAAGATTGTAGATTGCCATCAAAGGATGAAGGATGAAATTGCTAGAAAAGAAAATTCCAAGAGAATTGTTAGGGATAAAGAGATGAGGCTCCTTCAAGAATTGAAGAAGGGTAAGATCTTGCAATCTCAAGCTCAAGGCAAGTGCAAAGCTTTACCTCCTCATCATCTTAGGAGGAAGAATGATCTTGAAGAGTCATTCAAGAATGGGCAATTGAAAATGCCAACAAAGGGCGTTGCTCAATCTCAACATCAAAGTGCTCCATGCCCAAGCCTTCCTCAATCAAGGTTTAACCAACCTAGAAGGCAAGCTATGCAACCTCAACCAAGGAGGCAACCCAATCCGGTTCAATAACCAAGAAAGTGTGAACCGGTTCAACACCAAATGCGACATTAAATGCATGACAAGTCTCTAATGACCTCACAAGGATACGGTATGACTTCTCACTTTATACCAACTTGTCATTATTGTGGTGTTAATATGCATATTAGGCCTAATTGCTTTAGCTACATTAAGCAGTTTAAGGTTGAATGCATGATGGAAAGAAAGAAGCTTAGAAGAGCCAATTTGCATGTGCCTAGAAAAACTAAAGTTAATAATCCTAGCAT
Source organism: Acer campestre (assembly GCA_954870605.1). Classification (NCBI taxonomy): domain Eukaryota; kingdom Viridiplantae; phylum Streptophyta; class Magnoliopsida; order Sapindales; family Sapindaceae; genus Acer; species Acer campestre. Next base: position 12,676,843 of record OX940802.1, on the reverse strand, counting down.
CTCAAATAGCATGCAATCTATGACCACTAGGAATGAAAATATGTCACCTAGGTGGATGAAAAAAGATGAACCTGCTTGCTATTGGGCTAACATGTCTCCTATAGGTTCAACTAGGTTTAATGTACTTGGTAGATCTATAGGACCTCATGCTCTTCATCGATGCGGTATGGTAATTGACCCCATAAGGAGAACTCAAGCAAAAGAGCAATCTTGCATACTTGTTACATGCAAAATTTGGTATACATTATGCTTCTTTATTAATTACTTGAGTATCTTGGTTGCACATATGTTTATATGTTTTTCTATTCAGTAAATGTGAACCATTGTTTTGATTGCAGTCCATGTCATATTTATGTTCAAACATGCATTTTTGGACTAGGAGATATACTTAGGGAGTACTCTTTGAATGACCTATAATTATCTCCATAACATGATAATTCTTTAAATGACATGCTTAAAATGAAAATCATGATTTCAAATGACATGCTCAAAAATGAAAAACATGATTGTTGATTGCAAATTTCAAAATGCAAAATTGTGTGTGAAAAGCAAATTATGAGACTCAAATGAATAAATGATCTTGTATCCATTCTAAGGATTTTAAAATCCAATGTCTCTATTTCTTTATTTATTGAACATGGCTACTATCATACGGGTATCTTACCTAGAAAAATCAAATAGGGTGCAAAAGTCGCTTATGCCTTGTTTTACTTATAAAGTTGAATATAGTTGCTAATTAAAATTGAATGATTGATAACTCTATATCCTTACTTTGATTCATGACAAATAATAAAATTGGTTTGAATTCTTCAGGAAACCTTTGTCATTTGATTTGTCAAATATTATTGATTTTTGGACTTAAATGCAACATGTCATGCATGCAAAGCATCTTGATCACACATTTTCATAAAATAAATCTCCTTATTTCTCTCCAATTAATTGGGTTGCATAAAGTGGCTTATATGATTATGCAAATGGCTTATATGCTACTATCTCTCTTTGCTAAATTGACCCGGTAAGGGGATAATCCTTTGTCTATCTCATGAAAAAAATGGGAAGTAGTATGTAGAGGGAGTTGTAGTAGAAAATTCACATATTGGGGAGACTGCTTAATTGAAGGAGAGTAACCCGTTGAGGGGGAGCATTGCATTACACATTCATTGCATGATGTTGTATATTTTGTTTAATGCAAATGCTTATTTTGATTCACTTGATCACCTCACATACACTTGCTTTGAAAAATGTAATCTTTTAGTTTTGAAGGATTGATTGTTCTACAAGAGATTGAAGACATGAAGTTTTAACTTTTAATTATCTCTTTGTAATATAGAAAATCATTGTTGACTTTTAGTTTCAATTTTGTTGTGAGGATCAAATGTGGTGGTGGTTTTGTTACGAAATAGCCAAAGGGAGATATTCTAAGTTCTTCAAGTTTTGATTGGCTTATTTCGTGGACAAACCACAATTGGGGTTTAAATTGTAAGGGTAGCTTAAGCGCATAATTGTTGGTGATCAAGCACAACAAAGGCCCTCTCAAGACCTCAAGATGATAAGCACTCCAAAGGTAAAATACTTGTGCTTACTTGCATTGAATAGATCTTAGTTGCACACACAAACACACAACTCATGCATATCTATACTTCTTGTATGTTGTGTGTTTTATGTATGTGCATTCATATTATTGAACTCTCTTCTTGCATGTTTTATTTGATTGCATCTTGATTGATATTTGACATGTCATTTTAGGCGTTAGGATGCATTCCCTTTACACTTCACACTTGCACATCTTTGTTGGTGTGTGTTAAGTTGTTAGTGTGTCGTGTAATTCAATTCCCGAAATATGTTCAGAAACGTCCGCGTATGCACGTTGGCGTGCTTGGTTTAGCGCAATGATCGTCGTTGGAGAAGCTCTTGACTTCTCCTTTGATTTCACCATTTTTGGTGAAACGACAGTTTGTGATCGGCGGCCTGACCACCGATTGAAACCACCTTTTGAGACCTGATTGATTTAATGTCTCGGGTCCAAATCGATGATTGTGATTGGCGGTTATGAAACCGTCGAATGAAGTCACCGTTTGAAACCAATGCTCTTAGTTTCAATTCAACGGTTTAAATTGGCGGCCCTAACTGCCGATTGAAATCGTCGTTTGTCGCATAACTAGGGTAAACTTGTCTTTTCACCCAACTCATTTTTGGTCTCTATAAATATACCATTATCTATTATTCTGAAATTAAGGTCTTTGACATCAAGAATCCTAAAGAGATATTGAGAGAGACTTGAGAGAAAAAGCATAAAGATTGCTTTTTTAATTCTCTAAACTCACTTCCATGTGCATCAAACATCATCTAAACATCATCTAAACATCATCTAGGATCATGTAGGATGTATCTAAGCATGGGCCTTCTTCAACACATAGTTTGGTAAGTTGAACACCATACTCATCCATTTTAGTGTTCTTACTTATCAATTAATCTCTTTTATTACTTGTATTCATTTAGATTATATTCTATCTACAAGATTGAGATTACTGTGTTGATTGATTATGAGTTGTATTTTGATAGCTATTGCCTAGGATTGTTTTATCTTATATAGCTATATTGTATGCCATGACATATAGCATTATTGATATCTATGATTGATTTAATTGTCATCATTTAATCTCTAGATAAGCATTTAGTGTTTCCTAGCATTAATTGCATTTTGGATATTCATAATATTCACACAGGTCATTGATCTCTTTATTGAGAAGTAAGTCTTGTGACTAAGATGGCTTAATGCGCAAGCAAGTGGTCAAAGTTTGCTATTAAAGGCCCGCAAGCTAGTAGTGGTAGGTTAGTGACCGTGTATGGTTTGACGGTGGTCAACTTAGGTTGTAAACATCATTACAAATAGTGGATTTGAGGACCGTGTATGGCGCACATATCAGCCCTTGGTTTTTTCCTTATTGAAGGTTTCCACATAAAAATCAAGTATTCTTTAATTTCTGCATTTTATACTTTATTTTATTGATTGTTGAATTGGGTTAATTTAGTAAAATTGACTAATCCGAAAAATTGGTAATAACAACTCATTCACCTCCATCTAGGTTGTATTAGACGCACGTTATATTTGTTTTAAAGGAACCAGGACCATGCTATAGGAAGGATGACCTACTTCAACTTTTAAATAGAAGGGAAGTTGACTCCTCCCGCCATTTTAAATTGGATTAGTCAACTCTGTCAATACCTCCAAGGAAGGAAACAAATCACTTGGTTATGGGATCATTCCCGCGCCTAAAACAAAGCCACCATCAACATCTCGTTGATTGCTTAATTGATTGATTGATTGATTATCAAAGTAATGAGCAAGAAAAATGACCAATAAATACTACGAAACTCTCAAAAGAGGGGACCCGATTTTGGATCCTCATCCCTACAGAAATTCCACTTATTGACTAGCACGAGATCGCCATCACCAACTGTGTCAGAAACCTCCATATTTAAATATTTCAGAAATCTCCATTGTATCATTTCAAATTGTGTATCATTTATCAATAAAACTCCTTTATCTCGATAATATGTGCACTGTGTTAAAAGGAATTTGACCCCTTTACCATTTTCTTGCTAACAACTAAAATCTGGAACCAAACTTAAAATCATGACTAAAAATTGAAACTTGAAATTTTAACTAAATTGAAATGTTAAAACTTGAAATCTTTACTAAATTGAAATTTTTGAAACTTGAAATCATGACCTGATTCCCTTCTTCCCCAAATTAGATTTTGTTTTTTATTAGGTTTTTTTTTTTTTTTTTCTACAGATCACAGCCGGCGAAGGGGAAGCACGGAGCCGCTAGACGTCGTCGCCCATTGCTGAGCTGTCTGGGTTGTGCCGAACGTTGTCGCAGAGCTTTAAGAACCAACAGCGTCATGCTTGACAAACCACGGCGCCGCTGGTTCATGAAGCTCGACGACGACGTCCAACGCAGCCTGGACAGCTTTGCGACGACGTCCAGCGATATGTGGCGGGATGGAGAGGAGAAAAGATAGAGAGATTGGGGAGAGAGAGAAAGAGAGAGTGTGTGTTTGGGGATGGTTTTTATATGAGAGCATTCAAGTAATTTCTCAAAAAAGTGATTATTAACCATTAAATTTTCATTTGTGGTTACAAACAAAATTTCAATATTGTATGTGGTCATTTTCCACAATTTCCACTTATTTATTTGCTACATCAACATGGCTTCAGTAATCAGTAGTGGAAGGCCTATAAGCATCACTCAATTTGGTACCTTGGGCCGGTCCATTAGGGACTGGAACCATCATCCCAATAACTTTAAGACTACTGATTCATTTGTCAGGTTCGGAGGTTCCGGTGCCATTTTTCAAATCATTTCTACATACTTTTCAGGTACCAGTACCTTCATAAACAGATCAACCGTTTGATTTGGATAAATTAACTTAGCTCTGGAAATGGGTACCTTAATAAACAAATCAACCATTATTAGCTCTGAAGAGGGTACCTTGATAAACAGATGAACCATTAGATTAGGACAGATTCAGATTAGCTCTGAAAAGGGTCCTAATCAGGCTGACATGAAAATCAAACCAACTGGCAGATGATAATCTACAAATCACAATAATTCAATTCATAAAATACCAACTAGATATCAGAAATTAAAAGTGGGTAATGTGATAAATTGACTTTATGGTTGAAAAAGTATGCCAATACTGATGTCCTTCACTGCAATACTAAAGTCAATAATGCAAACTGAAATAAATAGAACAATCATCATACCACAGTAACCCAGAAAAGGTGTTCATGAATTATTTCACAGATCCATAAAAACAATATGATGACTGGATCATCAATTCATGAAAAAAAAAATCAAGATATATGGATTGGGTTTTTCAAAAAGCATGTTCGGATCCGTTAAACAAACCAAATATATTCCCAAATTTCTCAGATTGAGTCGTGAAAGAACCCAGATAAGTCCGGGCACCAAAAGCACAACTAGTATTGGATCTTCGTCCTCTAAAACTATCTAAAACTTAAAATCTGTGTTAAAATTTAAGGAATGCATGAGATGTCAGAAGTAGAAGCCTCAGATTAGCATATTGGCACATTCTTCATTGCAACAACAACCCATGTAGAAAGAGATTCCACACGGAGCGCAAAAAATATGTTGTTGCAGCTCATGCCTATACGTTATCATCATCGGCTGTAATTAACAATAAACAGAAACTAATCACGACAAGACCAGCATTAACACAATCAATACCTCAAATTAATATTATGTAATTGTTACTCGACAGAGATTGAAAAACAAGAGTCAAATTTTTCTATCTGATTCAACAGAAGAAAAGGGAAGAATGTACGAGAAGGTGATTAATCAAATTAGGGTTTCTATTTGTGTGGTAAATCAGAACATGTGTATTTAAAATTTTAGAAATTTGCAGTTGTATCCCTGAAATATGTTTTTATTTCTTGTTTCGTTGCTCTATTTACAAACGTTTTATTATGGTCCTCTTTATTATTTTAAAAATGTAATGGACTAATGGGCTGCAACATTTATCTTTAATTATTAAATATCATTCTTTTGTTGTGTTTTCAATCCAGAGCATGTGTTAATATAAATATATAATCTCCCCTAGGGGCGTAGCTCAGCTTATAAATAGATGAGTTTAGAGCTTGGTTAAATGACTCTAAGTTAGCGGTTCGAATCCTACTAATAGTAAAAAACTTTTAAAAATTCCTATCATTTTTCTCTTTTGAAATCCTGTGAGTAGCGATTTACTCTAATCTGTCTTCTCACACCAGGACAAAACTAGAAAATTTATTTGGAGGTACCATTCTATTTAAAAAATAAATAAAAAAAATTGAGAACGGTCAAAATACAAAAATTACAAAAATTTAAGGATAAATTTATAATATTCTTAGAAAACCCTTGCAATTTTTTTTCACGATAACTTTTTTTTGCCTTTTAGAATTTGACAATGACCATACTTACCGGCAATGACGGAGAGATTTCATTTTAACTTTTTTTGTTTTTCCTTTAGAGCTATTGGGCTAGGACCTTTCCGTTATCTCTAGGCTCCAGGCCCACTACACTTTAATTGCTAAAATCTTAGGTTCCAATTTTTGCCCCCTACTCAAATTTACTCTGTTCTGAGGTTCCTTTATGAGTACCGTGTTGAGTTTAGTTACCGTACAAATTCTTTATAGTTATAAAAGTAGTTGTTAATTTTTAGATTTCTATCAATGGTGTACAAGAAACAAGGATTTCAATATAGTTATAAAATTAGTTGTTAATTTTTGGATTTCAATAAAAGGTCTACGAGAATCAAAGATTTAAATATATATATACAATTTTTTTTATTATCAGTTTGTCCTGATATAAAATATATTATGACGAAAAATATTGATTATTAGATTTACATACTTTAACTCAAAGTGTATGCACTTGTCAAAACTTCTTTATAATCCGTGGTCCATATTCTTCATCCTGATATATTTTATATCAGAACGAACTGACAATAGAAAGACCGTATATATATAAATCATGCATTATAGCTAAGTTTCAATTTTTTATGGCAACATCAACCGAAATAATAATAATAACGGTACTGTAATTTACAAGTCTTGCATTAAATTATAAAAATTCATCTTCAACTCCACATGTGGCACACCGAATGAATTACTTATATACAATTCCACACGCTCGAAATCCTAACTGAAACTCCATGGATTTTAATTTAAGTGGCACCTTACCATTTTAGACTACAGTTTTTAGTGTGTACAATCTTATTTTTAATTTTTTTTATATATAAAAAAAAAAAAAAAAAAATCCACCATCTAACGTGATTTGATGTTAAAGGACACTCATTCAGCTTAATAATGTTTTATGTTCATATCATGTATGATGTATCTAATTTTGCAACTTTATAAACCTTAAAAAGAATCGGTCGTATATCTCATTTAGCTCAATTAGTGTGTATATTTCTTCAATATTATTGTAAAGGGTTCAAGTCTCACCTTGTGTATCTTCAAAACATATGTTAAGAGTTTTCATTTTGATGGTGGGATAGTAAAAATTTTCAAACCATGCATGTAATGTTTGATCTTAACAGTTCTCATGACCGCGAGGAGATCTCAATGAAACCCTAGAAGCAAATAAAGTCGAAAAGTTGTATGACTCAATAACCCGACCATAATCTGCAGAAATGGGAAGAAGAAAACGTAATTGGAAGAGTCAAATTGTATGGCTGAAATTGCAAGAGCTTTAGGTAGAAAATAAAGACATCAATGTCAGGCACACTGTAGAAGCAGCCGAGAGAGTGTCACCACCACCAACACCACCACCAAATCGGTCCCCATTTCCGCCAAATGTTTTTGTTTTAGTGTCAAAAGATTTTTTTTTTTTTAAAAAAAATGCTTGGATCAATGAACGAACGAAGGAGAGTGGTCCACATATTAATAGGCTGATATGATTGGAAGAATCAGAGCCATTGGATTGGTTTGATTTGGGCCCGGGTTTGATTGGAATGGGGACCACAAACACGCGATTTAATGAAGGAAAAAAGCGTATGGGCCCTTTGATTAAAACGGGTCGTATCCTACAGATGGATGGAATCGATAACATAACACAACAAAGCTAAAGGCATCTGGTATTCTGGATCTGGTGTGTGAGACTTCACACCAACTAGTGTGGTCCCCCACCCACTTTACCATTATAACATATGATGTTACCCATTAACAAATATGTGCACCCCATCACCCCACACACCATTCTCTATCAATTTTTTTTTTTTTTACCTTCAAATTTTCTCTAATTATATTCTCCTATTCGTGTCATTTTCTAATGAATCACAATTTTTTTTTATCCAATTTTTAATTATATCATATGGAAAATTTGTTTGTGTGGGTATATTTTCCATTCACGTCATATCAAATGTTGTATAAACAGATCGGTGGAAACACAAAATGTATTGAGCACTCTATAACCCTTCTCATATAAGGGTTTGATATTTTAAAAACAAAAGAAACGATTTCAATTAAAACTTAAATTAACTATCGTTTAATGAGATTCGATTTTAATAACATTCATTTGACAATATTCTGAATCTGGTAAAAAATAAATAAATAAATAAATAAAACTCAAACTATGATTTGTGATATATATCCTATGCAATTGGATTCAAATGGGACAAAATTGTAACTCATAATACCAAAATCATCATTTGAAACAATCAATTTCATAGTGAATTGATTGGTATAAACGGATTACATCAATATTATCACCGATTTCATTAGTCAAATCCTCCTAATCTAATCATACTTCTCCTCTCTTTTTTATGTTAAGTGTAAAACACAACTTTATAATTGATTGATATATTCACAAGATTTATTGCGTGTATAATTAAATTTCAATGATCTAATTAGGAAAAATAGTTATAAAGTAAACTTTTTGGTCCTAATTTTCAAAATTCGTTACCTTAATCACCACCCATAACAAAGTGCAAGAAGTAAAGTTCCATTTTTTTCCAACAAAAATAAAAATAAAAATAAAAATAAAAATAAATAAATAAATTTGATGAAAGAAGCTTTGGTCCAATCCAATCATCCAACGACGTGCCGTATATAGACAAGTTTTTTGAAAGTTATAATGTTAATAGTCATATAAGACAAGTCCATACAAATTCCAGCAAATGTTGACTAGCAAATAATTTAATCAAATTGAAATCGACACAAGCAAGCATGCCAAGTCCAAATTTGTCACTATGTGGACAACCTTGCCAGGAACTTTCATATAAAATAAAATAAAAAGTGTGTCAATAGAACATGGTGGTCACTACAATTAAGATAAAATCACGCCTATCATCTCAATTTTTGGTCAATGAGGTCTAATTTGTTTTATTTGAAACCTAATTTTGATTATGAATTATGAATTATAATCACACTACTCTTGCAAGTTACAATCAAGCCAGAAGATCAGTCTATTTAAGATACAACAAATCTAATTCAAGTATTGGAATTGTGACATTCTCTCCAACTTAATGTCATCTTCCATGTTTTCAAACTCCATCTCTATCACAACCACCATTTGCATGTATTCTCCGATGTTTAAATCGAGTAAAATTGCTTTTATTTGATACTAAAATATAACTATCAATGCTCGGACTTAGGAAAAAAAAATTACTATATGTTTACGTTTAATTATTTGTCTCTCATATCTATACCATGAGATTATGATCTGTGGGTTTGATCTTGTTCTCTCACCCAAATTTCGAATTATTATAATATTTCAAAAAAAAAAAAAAAATTGTCTGGATGCATTTATAGGCTAACCTCTTCCTTGTTGTATTGTCAACTGATATCTGGAACATAGATGATATTTGTCTTGATGAGTGTTGCTTTGTATACAACTGAAATGATTTTTTTTTTTTGTACATTGTTTGAGGATTTCAATCTATCGAAGGCATTTATGAGGTTGTTTTGGGGAATCTTCTAGAAGCTGATTTGGCACATTTGTTACCAACTATGAAATGGGAGTTTGAGGTTTATAAGTTAGGTTGATCAGACCTATATATCACAGTTGAGCTTATGATGATCATGATTAACATATTGATTAATCAGAAGTTGTGATCAAGCTAACTGGGTGGCTTAACACCTCTAAATGGTTCTTATGCTTTGAGGGTAGTTTTTTATTCTAGTTTTTCTCGTTGCTATATAATCTTATGATTTGTGGGACAACGTGACGTGATCGGATCGATTTGGTTATTCAATTATTATCGGATTCTTAGCTAACCAACAGTTTGAAATTGAATTAATGAGTTTACCAACTCAATTTGATTAGGTTAGTTTGGTAAGAATAATCATTAATGTTGACCATATCAATGGATGGATAACTGTGTAGTGCACAAAGGTGACGAGTCAAACTTGATGAGATTGGTGAATTTGAACAACATTTCATGTGCGTACGTTCTCTGAGGCCGCATATATATATTTGTCTAGAGACTATTCACGAATCATGAACAAATTGACAAATTCACAATGTCGTCTCAATGCAATTTCACAGATTTAGGTTCGTCCAACCAAATTCACATGTTCACTATTGTTTGTCATGCTATTTGGATGTCTTTACTTTACACTATTCTATTTTAATTTGTCACATGTTATTAAAAAAAAATTAAGAAGAAAAAAAAAATGGATACCCAACTGTTGAGTGGTCTAAGACTTGGGCAAATCAAGTAATGCATACACAGTTCGGATATGCTGTATTATCCCATAATCGAAAGATATCTACACACGTAATACAGAAAACTCCACTCAAATTCTTGTCACTCATATGGAATAGATGACACATGTTATTAAAAAAAAATTTAAGAAGAAAAAAAAAATGGATACCCAACTGTTGAGTGGTCTAAGACTTAGGCAAATCAAGTAATGCATACACAGTTCGGATATGCTATATTATCCCATAGTCGAAAGATATCTACACACGTTATACAGAAAACTCCACTCAAATTCTTGCCACTCATATGGAATAGATGACACATGTTATTAAAAAAAATTTAAGAAGAAAAAAAAAATGGATACCCAACTGTTGAGTGGTCTAAGACTTGGGCAAATCAAGTAATGCATACACAATTCGGATATGCTGTATTATCCCATAATCGAAAGATATCTACACACGTATTGCAGAAAATTCCACTCAAATTCTTGCCACTCATATGGAATAGATGACACATGTTATTAAAAAAAAAATTAAGAAGAAAAAAAAAATGGATACCCAACTGTTGAGTGGTCTAAGACTTGGGCAAATCAAGTAATGCATACACAGTTTGGATATGCTATATTATCCCATAATCGAAAGATATCTACACACGTTATACAGAAAACTCCACTCAAATTCTTGCCACTCATATGGAATAGATGACACATGTTATTAAAAAAAATTTAAGAAGAAAAAAAAATGGATACCCAACTGTTGAGTGGTCTAAGACTTGGGCAAATCAAGTAATGCATACACAATTCGGATATGCTGTATTATCCCATAATCGAAAGATATCTACACACGTATTGCAGAAAATTCCACTCAAATTCTTGCCACTCATATGGAATAGATGACACATGTTATTAAAAAAAAAATTAAGAAGAAAAAAAAAATGGATACCCAACTGTTGAGTGGTCTAAGACTTGGGCAAATCAAGTAATGCATACACAGTTCGGATATGCTATATTATCCCATAATCGAAAGATATCTACACACGTTATACAGAAAACTCCACTCAAATTCTTGCCACTCATGGAATAGATGACACATGTTATTAAAAAAAAAAAATTAAGAAGGAAAAAAAAAAATGGATACCCAACTATTGAGTGGTCTAAAACTTGGGCAAATCAAGTAATGCATACACAGTTCGAATATGTTGTATTATCCCATAATCGAAAGATATCTACACACGTAATTCAGAAAACTCCACGTACTCAAATTCTTGCCACTCATATGGAATAGATGACACATGTTATTAAAAAAAAAAAAAATTAGAAGAAAAAAAAAATGGATACCCAACTGTTGAGTGGTCTAAGAATTGGACAAATCAAATAATGCATACACAGTTCAGATATGCTGTATTATCCCATAATCAAAAGATATCTAGACGTTATACAGAAACTCCACTCAAATTCTTGCCACTCATATGGATAACACATGCTATTAAAGTTGCTCTAAAATTCAATGCCGTTTATCCATTTTCGTTGATCAAATCCAAACAAATTTATTTCGATAAATCTAAAAGATTCGATTTCATATGATAAGGTGAATTGATTGTTGATAGTTGATACATTGACGTGGTTTATATTCCTTTAAACGATGGAGATTTTGATTTTCAAATTTAACATTATTATGATTTCAGACAAAAAAATAATAATCACATTATAATTTTTCAAGTGCAATAAAATAGATTATCCAATTTCATGTCAATCCTATTATAATTTGAGAATTTTTTTTTTAAAAAAAAATTTATCAAAAAAAAAAAAAAAATTAACTCTGCAGGCTGCGGCTCTAATATAATGTAAAATTTAAAAATAAAATAAAAATTATACCATGGGTTTTTGTATAACCCGGTGATTGGTGAAGATTTTGGGTCACAATGGTTTTTTTTTTTTTTTTTTTTTTTAACCTAATTGCGATAATATATATATATATATATAATTGATTCTATTTTGTATTAAATTTTAGAGATTGTTTTTGGAATTCATTGAGAAATTAAAATCTTTAGGGTTGTTTGTTTTTTTTTTTTTCACTATAAAACTTATTGTCTCTTATATCTTAAATTAAGATAAATCAGTTTGTTCGTTTTTCTAACCTATATCTTATTTTAAGATACATGTCTTTTAGAAAATTTTGATTTTTATCTTAAAAAAGTAGAGTTTTTTTTAGTAAATTTTCACAAATGTCCTATAACAATTCATACATTTACAATTTTATCTATACATACTAAAACCCTAAAAATCAATTTTCCAAAAATTCTTAATTTTAAAGAAATCCTAGTCTAACCAACTCAAGGGGGCGATGGTGGCGCTGCCTCTTGGGACTGGAGGAGGCTGACCACCATCCTCCCTTTCGTTTTATTTATTTATTTATTATTTTTTATTATCAATTTAGAAAATAAAAATCATTTTGTTACAAATATCAAATGATATTGAAAGGTTATAAATAGAAAAAGTTAAAAAATTTACATTTGTAATAAATCATCCAAAACAAAAAACAAACATATCATAATATCTTAATTTGTAAGACTTATCCATATATCTAACAAATTAAGGTGTTATAAGAGCATCTCCAATGGTATCATCAAAAGTAAGAGGGTAATCAAAATTTGATTATTTATTCAAAAAACACTGTCTAAGAGCATCTCCAATGGTATCCTCAAAAGTAGGAGAGTAATCAAAATTTGATTATTTAACCAAAATACACTGTCTAAGAGCATCTCCAATGGTATAAGCAAATTTGAATCCTCAAAAGTTGCCACCTCAGCATTTAAGGATTGTTTTCAAGCTTTGCTAAATTTGATGATCGTATAGTCCACAATGGTATACTTATAATGGTACCACAATGATATATTAGGTTTTTTTTGCTAAAAAAAAAATTAAAAAAATTATAAAAAACAAGAGAAGGTATTTGATATGGGTATTGATCCATTCGTAATGAAGAGACGAATTTTACCTAATTGAAATTTTTGGGGTTGAAACAATGATGAAATACATAGATGATCAGAGAAAAAAAAGAGGAAAAAAAAAAGTAACAGAAGAGAGAGAAATAATAAAATTACAACAATTAATTTAGGTTAAGTTTATATTTGATTATTGAAGAGGCAATTTGATTATTGATAACTGTTATTGCTAAATTTTAGTGACTCCATTGGACAGTGTTTTTTGGTTAAATAATCAAATTTTGATTACTCTCATACTTTTGAGGATACCATTGGAGATGCTCTAATGAAGTCACTAAAATTTAGCAATAGCAGTTATCAATAATCAAATTGCCTCTTCAATAATCAAATTTGAAAATTGACTTCCAATCATCAAATACAAACTTAACCCAAATTAACTGTTGTAATTTTATTCTTTCTCTCTCTTCAGTTACTTTTTTTTTTCCTCTTTTTTTCTCTGATCATCTATGTATTTCACCATTGTTTCAACCCCAAAAATTTCAATTAGGTAAAATTTGTCTCTTCATTACGAATGAATCAATACCCATATCATATACCTTCTTTTGTTTTTTATAATTTTTTTTTTAGCAAAAAAAAAAAAAAAAACTAATATATCATTGTGGTACCATTACAAGTATACCATTGTGGACTATACAATCCTCAAATGCTGAGGTGGCAACTTTTAAGGATCCAAATTTGCTTATACCATTGGAGATGCTCTAACAGAGTCACTAAAATTTAGAAATAACAGTTATTTATAATCAAATAGAGTAATCAAAATTTGATTATTTATCCAAAAAAACACTGTTCAACAGAGTTACTAAAATTTAGCAATAGCATTTATTAATAATCAAATTTGAAGATTAACTTTCAATTATCAAATACAAACTTAACCCAAAATAAGTGTTGTAATTTTATTCTTTTTCTCTCTTCTGTGGCTTTTTTTTTCATCTTTTTTTTTCTCTGATCATCTATGTATCTCATCATTGTTTCGACCTCAAAAATTTCAATCAGGTAAAATTCGTCTCTTCATTACGAATGGATCAATACTCATCATATACCTTCTCTTGTTTTTTGTAATTTTTTATTTTTATTTTTTAGCAAAAAAAACTAATGTACCATTGTGGTACTATTACAATTGTACCATTGTGGATTATACAATTATCAAATTTAGTAATACCTGAAAACAATCCTCAAATATTGAGGTGACAATTTTTAAGGATCCAGACTTTAGATAAAAAAACAAACAGTCTTTGCTCTAATTTTATAAGCAATGTATCTTTTTCTTTGAAAGGTTATCAGCTTTGTATATTGATTACAACTATAAACCCCTAAAAGTCTAATCAAGCCACCAGCTCCAACGGTCCATAGACTCTTGATTTGTTGACTAATTGTGATTAGTATTTATTTAAATTTATGATATATTTTGGAGTTGTTTAGACCCTTTGAAAGTGCCATACATTGTGCTAATCATATCTTGGTTTTCCCTTAATAATTTAGTCACCGATTGAGAGAGATTTTGTCCATTGTTTGCTGCAATATTTACTGTGTCCTTTTCATATATAACTGAAGAATGAAATGATCACTTTTTGGGAACATAATGAAATTATCCCTTTTTTGAGAGAGTACGCTTATTTTATGGTTTGGAAATAATCTCATATTGCCGTGCGGAAATAGAATACACATTGTTAGAATTTCACACATATTAATACTAGATTAAGGCCCGGTTTAATTTTTTGTTTGAACACTGAACAGTGTTGAATGTTATTGAAGACTGAAACTGAAAAATATGTTTGTTTTTTTTCACTGAAAACTGAATATAAGTGATTAGTTGTTTATTTTTTTTTTTTAAAGTTATAAATATCTGAAAATAAATACTTTTACATCTATACCCTTCTAACTATTATTTGTTATATGTTTACATTTTAATATATTAGTAATGTTACACATCCCACCTACAATCCCACCATTTTCATCCCAACACACGTGGCAGCTGACGTGTCAGTTGGTGAGTGGACACATATTAATTGGTGAGTAAATACATGGGTAAGAGCATCTCCAATGCAAAAGTGGTTCGCATACCAATAATTGTTGATATTGCAACAATGTTAAGAGACTTATTTCCTATGTAGCATAAAAATAGATTTGATAGACAATCAACTCAAAATTTGGTCTCCAATGATTCCGTCTAAAACACAATTTTTTAAATGACGTGTCTATCTTTTTTTTCTGTTTTATTTTTTTATTTTATTTTCTTACCAAAAATATATGAAAAATTAATGTCAGTTTTAAATGTTTGCTGAGTCAACCTAAAAAATAGCTGTGCAACAGACTTTCTAAAAGTGGACGGTCATGTTGACAATGTCTAATACTTTTTTTGCCACGTCAGCTTGAGGTTGAATATGTACAGTTGCATTGGAGACACAATTGTTAACATAACGTCTATTTATCTTACGTGGCATCTTTTTTTTTCACAAGCCACGCTTGCATTGGAGATGCTCTAAGAGAGATAAATACCAATTAATGTGTGTCCACTCACCAAGTGACACGTCAGCTGCCACGTGTGTTGGTATGGAAATGGTGGGATTGTAGGTGGGATGTTTAGCATTATTGTTAATATATTATGGACAACTTTAACATATAAATTAATTCTAAAATAAATTTATTTAATTATTAATAATTTCAATTTAATATTATTGTATAAAATCTAATAATTACTAAGCTCTTAACTAGTGACATTATAAAACCAATGAGCTTTTATTTTTAGTCTTGCATTTAGACAAACAGTAACAAAATGATCCACCAGGGAATATTGAGGTTCAACGTCCTTACTAAAAGAAAATTCAATGAACAATTTATTCTTTAATTGATTTGGAATAAACTTGGATAAAAATAAATAAATTGTAATGTAAAATTATAGAACAAGTGGTTAGTTTTGGAAATAGATTAAATTAGTGAGGATAGTTTCAGAAATAAAATTTTGCATTAAATTCTACTGGATTTGTATTAAGTGAAAAATGAAAAATTTTCACTTTCAAAACAAGTGGTTTTAAGGGTTCATTACGTGATTTTAACAATTAAAAAATCAAACAAAATAACCGAATGTAACACATTAAGTACCATTCAGTGTTAAGTGGAAAAATCAAACAGAGCCAAAATGGAACTTACTTTTGATAAGTCTTTAACTAAGATATATATGGTTTATATTTGGAGATCATCTTTTAGGAGAGAATCTTATATGTACCTGGTGCAATGCACCCATCCAATGGGTACATGCCATGTGGTAAGGACAACTAATCAAATGAGTTCTCCATACCATGTGGCATGCACCCATTGGTTAGGGTGTATTACACCGGGTGTGTATAAGATTTTCTCCATCTTTTAGAGATATTGATTAATTGAAAAATAAAATAATAATAATAATAATAATAATAAAATCCCATCACGCCACGTGTAATCTCAAAAATAAAAATTAGGTAAAATTGCAAAAAATGGAAGAAAGAAGCTAATGATACCAATTACGTGAATATAATTGAACACGTTTACAATGATGAAAAGTTTTACACACAACCAACAGACATACAACATAACATAACATAATGGATCATTGATGAAGTGAAGTAGTCAGCAAATCAAAGGGAGACACGCAAGTACGAAAAAACCAAATAAAACATAAGATTGTCGGTGATGGTGGTGATGATGATGATAATGATGATCATGTTCATGTCAAGCAAGCAAGGCTGTGTTTACTTTTTAGAAAGCTCTCCACTTTTTCTTGTTTCTTTTTCTTGCGTCAAATTCATCCACGTATAAAAAAGTTTAATATAACTATATATATTTTAAGAGAGAAGAAAAAGTTGATTGGACAGTGGAGGCCGGCAAGCATTAGCCATTTAGGGAGCAGAGTTTGGCCAACCTCTCTACTCGAATTCCCAGTTTTTGTTTGTTGTAGGGTACCCCACAATTCTTCTTGAGGAGCAGAGGAGGGTTGGTATCCTACTGCTGCTACTACTCCTTTGCTTCTCTATATTATTGAATTTGGTCCCCATTTGACAATTGTCTTCTCTCTTTTGGGATTTTGCTCCTCATAGTCATACCTATCCTATCCTATCCTATCATCTCTTATCCCATGCCACAACACATGTTTACCTTTTATCTTTTCTAGATTCACATATGGGCTACGCTTCTCTAACTATTAAGTTCAGATTTGCAAGAGTTTTGTCTCGTTTGTTGTTTGTTGTTTGTCGATTCACACACACTTAGTTTTGTTTTGTTAATCCATAGATGATGATTAAAATTATTAGTTTACTTAATGAAAGTGAAATACATTTTGAATGTATATGAATATTTATATTATTATGAGGTATGTCCTCTCCGCAGTATTTTGAAAAGTATTTTGAGCGAATCAGACTTGACTGTTATAATCATACATGTATTATTATGAGGGATGGCCTCTCCTCAGTCCTCCTTGTAAAAATTTCAAAATTATTATACGTATAATTTTGTTTTTTTATTTTTTGGCCACTCTCAAGTTTTAAGGGAAGAAACTTTAACGAACCCTCAAGGCCTCAAGTCATGAGTAAATAGAAATTTTGGAGCTCATCCCTATACGTATTGACTTAAATAAAGGTATCGAACCTTCTTAAAATATTTTCAATTCAATTTTTGAAGTAATTAGACATTTTATGTAGTACCAATACGACAAGTAAATGATACTGGTTTTTAAGTGAAAGTCAAACATGAAACAATAAGATTGGAGAAGTTTAGTTAGAGAGAATAATACAAATTGTAGACGCAACTCATCATGTGTGGATTAGTGTTGATTTTGAACGGGAATTTCAAAATGTCAAAAGCAAATATAATGTACAAAGGAGCTAGTGTGCCAATGATTGGGTTATTGCCTACTTATTAACAACTCTTATCTAACTTTGAAAATGCTTCTTATATTAGACGTACGATGCACCAAACCCTCAAAAGACTCCAACAACATTTTTCTAATTTACATTGGTTTCTAAAATTACATAACAAAGACTATGCTTAAATAATATGTACACAGTTTATGTTTCCATATATATATATATGGTTTCAGGTTTGGAATTTTCTTACAATTTTTCATGCGAGGTCGACTATGTATATCATTATATAATGTTATAGAGTGACATGATCACTTTTAGGAGACTCTGCATATCACTTTGTAACGTTACATATCCATACATGATTATTTTTAGGAGAATGAGCAGATCACTCTGTAATGTTACAAAACCCACTTGGTGACATTATACGGTCGATCCTGTACGAACAAACATGTATGAATTCAATGTCGGATAATTATTATATATACGCACATCTCTTCTTATCTCAAGTGGTGTGCATCTCTTATTCTATATTTGCGATGGAGATTCGAGTTTTACTACATGTATTTTACACAGTTTTTCTCGAGTAAGCACATAACTTATAACATACTTATAGCACAAGTGCCACATCATCAGTTTTTGCCATGTGCATACAATCAGGTGGGGTTGATAATTTAAAAAGTACCACGTCGTTTTTCTTTGCTCTGGTCAACAAATGTTTGCAAAACGTCCCATTTAGTAATAGATTTTTTATTTTTCTCAAACAATTACGATGATTTTGAGATTTAATATAGGAGATACAATTCGAACCCACAACCTCATAATTTACATATTTTTTATTGTTATTGATTTTTTTATTTATTTAATTTTTTTAATAAATTTAAGATTTTAAATAGGGGATACAGTTCGAACCTACAATATACAGTATAGGTTTGAGAGACGTAGAAATACAAGTAAACTGGTCTTGTCTCATCATTTTGTTATTGATGAGTCGGTTGATTACACACATCTTAGTAGTTGTACATTAAGGTACATACTGTTACATACTGTGTAAAGGTAGGCGCACATGCATTATTAATAAGTTAGGAAAAAAAAAAAAAAGAGCATAAAGTTTCTAATCAATTAATTATAAGATAAGAAAGTCTTATCAAACTATTCCATTAATCAGAACACCATTATCATTAATTTAATCCCACTTTTCTTTTTCTATCACGTGCACCTAATACCTGTGATACGCAATAGTCATGGGCTCTCATGAATCAATTTTATTTTATTTTTATTTTTTTTAAATTCCTTTTTCTATTGTTCCTAGCCCCTCCTGCTTATTTATTTGTTTGTTTGAAATTAGGATTTATCGGACATGACGAGATCAATCACTACAAACACGATGTACAATATAATTTTCACCATCGGAAGAAATCTTTTCACACTTTTACGATTTAAAGGATAAAAGTGAGATTAGAACTCTATCATAGATTTGAAGGGAAAATACCTAAGCAAACTTCTTGAGATCTCTCTACACTTATTAAGTTGACATTTTTTTTCCTTTAAAAAAAGAAAATAAAAAATTCAACAAAGTGATATTGAGGCTATTTTTTGTCTATTATTGTTGTGTTATGAATTGAAGATGAATAATGCAACACTTCTAGGCTCCTATCCTACCTTCCCGACTGTCGACCACATAAATAAGTAACTTGTTTTATTTAATTTAATATAAATTAAAGTGGGGAAATGTTATGACAACTGAATTTTTTTTTTTTTGGTAGTTTGAAGGGAAAATATGAAATGTGTGTCTATAAATGTAACATGTCAATAAAAAGTGGGACCATCAAATGATACGAACTCTGAATACGTCATAAATATAAGAGCCATGGAATATTGATAGGTATTGACGGTGGAAATCGGCAATTCATACTTCAAATGCATATCGTGTAGGTCAGATATTTTTTCTCTCTCTCTCTCTGCTGCTCTTCTTCTTCTCCGTTTCTCCAGTGAACTTCTCTGTGTTTCTATTGCCGGATTCTAGCTGTGGCAGCGGGATCCGGCGGCAATTTCGTCTAGGCGATCTTCTTCTTCCCCATGCTAAGCTTTTCCCGGTCAGAAGGAAGATTCTGGTGGCTGCTACGACGGCCCCTCCATCGACTGGAAGTCTCTCTTGCGTCACAGGGAGGGATGTTTTGTCCAGGCGACACCGGCAGCGGTTAGATCGGCCGATCCTCTTGGGTATGGCCAGATCTGGTGTGATTCGGCGTGAGTTGTCTTGATCGATGGTCCGGGAGCTCGTCCGACCCCGTCCTCTCTGTCGGGACACCGCCGGTAGCTTTGGAGTCTTCCTATCATTGATCTTGGTTTTTGGTTTGGTCGTTTTTATGCTTTGCGGAGGCGGGCTTCGGAACTGATGGAGGTTTAATTGGTTGGGTGGTTTGGGGTTTTGATCTGGCATCTCGGCAGCGTCCTTGGTGGGTCTTCTCCAGCGGCCGGATCTCTCCTCCGGATCAGTTTCTGCTCGTGTGTTTCCTTTTGTTTAGTTTATGTTTGGCTGTAATCCCACTTCAGTGTGGGCGTTTTTCTCCCGTTGTGGGACTCTGAACTGGGCTTGTGCTCAAATAGTTTTAATTGTGGAGTCCCAGATTTGGTTGTATCTTTGCCCTGAATCTGGTTTTCCAGATTTTCAGGTGCCCTTTCCATCAAAAAAAAAAAAAAGCATATCGTGTATATCATTGTGACTTTCATTAGTGCTTTTATTGTTTCAAGTCTATCACTGCTTAGCTGCCTTAATTTCAATGAATTGTGTCCATAATAATTAACCACTAGTGTGTAACCCGTGTGATGCACGAGTTTTATTAAAAATATATATTTAAAATATGTCGTGTAATATAACTTTGTATATTTAAAGTGATTCATATTCTATAAATATTTTTGTCAATCAAGGACTTTGGGTACACAATAGTCCATAGTTTTACAATTAGAATGCAATAAAAATTTCTCTTTAGTAGTAATTATTTCTATTAAGGATGTGGTATTGTTTTGGATTCCAACTTGACATATAAAACTTCTATACTTCTCATTTTCCTTGTGTCATGTCTTTTGAGTAGAATGTGAATAAATTCTTATTAAATTTAGAAAATCAACTAAACTAAAACACCAATCACATTAACTGTATTTAGAAACATTAAATTAGGAAAATCAAACGAACCTAAAACATTAATCACATTAGTTGGAGATAGTACTAAAACCGTGGATTCAAGCAACATTATTTTTTTCTTTGAAAAAGAAAAAGAAATCAATTTCTTCACTTAATGTCCTCTAATAAAAACAATGGAGAAATCCTCAACATTATTGTTAGGGATGACAAAATTATCCACGGATACGGATATCCGTACAGTTTGAAAATATCAATTACTATATCAAAGACTTTGTATTGATAATGTAAATTAATTCTTGATTTTTTTCATAACTTTCATATTTAAGAAAATAATTAATTTAAAAAGTATACAAATTTACTGTTATTGTCTTAAAGAATTGTAATATATATATATATATTAATATATATTTTACTAAAGAGATAGAGAGCAGTCAAATTTCAAATAATGTAATAAATAATTTTCAATTCACTTATATAATAAATTAAACAACCCTCAAATTCTATATCAATATAATATACAAATAAAAAGGCAATTAAGAGTCTTTAAAAAAACAATCAAGAGGCAATCGTAAATCACAAAATCAATAGGTAATCAAGAAAAATCTCGTAATTAATGCGATTATACATAAATTCTATTGACCAATTCCATATTTGATTTTTAAACAATTAATATTCATAATTGCAATCAAAGTATCAATTCACCTGCTTTGTTATATATATATATATATATATATAAATATGTTTAGATTATTCCACACACACACACATATATATATATATATATATATGTTTTGAAAAATATTTAGTTATTACCATTTATAAAAATAAAAAAAATGAAGGTATTTTCGAGTAAATTGGGGCGTATTTAGAGGTTTTATAAATATTATATTTTTATATAAAAACATTTATTATAGAAATACTTGTAGAAGTATTCAATTTTTTTTTTTTTTTTAAAGACTTATTGTCAATTGTCAAGCCTAGTGATAAATTAATTTATTTTTCCACACTTATTTTCTAAGGACATTCTAATTTTTTTTTTTTTAACTCACTTAAATATATATATATTCACATGTCTTGTTATGGAGATGTAAATAGTAGTGAAGTTATTATTTATTTTTTATCGCACAATTTTTATTTATTTATTACCATTCATGAAAAGTATTATGAGTGAATTTCATATATTTAGGAAAAGAATCAATTGAATTGAATGCAATAATTAATGTTTTTAATATCTTATCATTAATATTTGATTCAAAATTATTATTTTAAATTTTTGCTATATTAAAATTCAAAAACTTTTATTTTTGGAAATAATCATAATGTATTTAATGAATATTTAATACATTCTAAAGGTTAAAAAACTATTAATAAATATGTGTACATTTCCTTTTTTAAGAAATCCGGGTATTGGATACCCGAAAACTGGGTAGATACAATTTTTTTTTGAAAGAGGCAATACATTGTTAGACTTAGGTCCTGTTTGATTTTTCCACTTAACATTGTATGACACTTAATGTGTTCTATTCAATTATTTTGTTTGATTTTTTAAGTAGTAAAATCACTTAATGAACACTTAAAACCACTTATTTTGAAAAGTGAAAAATTTTCACTTTTTACTTAACACAAATCTAAGAGAATTTAATACAAAGTTTTACTTCCAAAACTATCCTCACCAATTTAATCTATTTCCAATTTTGTCTTCTGTTAAAGCCCTAATTGTATTTATAATTTAATCTATTTCCACTCTTGCCTTTTCCCTTCTCTCTTTTTTTTTTTGGTCTTACTGGCGTGGTTTGGTTGTTTGCTTTTGTAGCTGTTTGTGCTTTGCTCTTGGGTTTTGGTTGCCCTTTTAATAAATGTTTACTGTTAAAAATAATAATAATGATATTCATATTGTTATTCATTGATAATGATATTAAATTTAGAACCAAAAAAAAAAAAAAAAACCAATCTATTCACAAACCAAGCAATCCAGAATAATATAAATTTGAATAATTATTAATAACTAAATAAATTTATTTTATAATTAATTTACATGTTAGAGTTGTCCTTAATATATTAAAATGTAAATATATACAAATAATAGTTAGAAGGGTATAGAGGTAAAAGTATTTATTTTCAAATATTTATAAATTAAAAAAAAAACAAATAACTTATCACTTATGTTCAGTTTTCAGTGAAAAAAACAAAAACAAATATGTTTTTTAGTTTTCAGTTTTCAGTAACATTCAGCATTGTTCAGTCTTCAGATAAAAAATCAAATGAGGCCTTAGAACCAAAGACTATAACCCTAATATTTATCTGTAGTAGTAGTCTGTCTATCAAATCCATCATCCATAAGTATAGAGTACTTCTGCATTGGTGGTGATAAGCGGAATGCTAGTCTTACTCTAGGGTTGCATAGCGAACAACAACTAATTGAAAATCCAAGTCCCCCGAAGTTAAAATTCATTGTTTCAAGTTTTGTTAACCAAAACAAACATGATAAAGAAACCAAAATATGTCACAACAATAATCAATTCAAAATTACCTTTTTAACTACTAAAATGTTTCCTCCAAAAAAAAAAAAAAAAGATGAGAAAATGATACTTGAGAATGATGCAAGGCTTTTTGCAAGAGGCATTTGGCAATCATCATAACAAAAATAAAAATTTAAAGATTAAAATTATTTAACCAAATATTAAAAAAAATCTATAGAAATTACTCTCACCTCCAAATACCATCCAATACCCCACCTTTTGGGTGTTTTTGAGTTTATCTATGAAGAATAGTCATTGGAATGAAATGGAGAAAATGTGAGATTTTGGGTGGTTTTGATAGAGAAAACTGAGGAAGATGAGAGGGCTTTTGGTTATTATAATTGGTTTAATATTTAAAGGAGAATATGATGGGGTTTGGATGTTTTATTATTGATCATGATAATAACCATTAAGAGAATATATTTTTAAAAAGTTTAATTAATTGAATTATTGTTTTTATTAATTCTTATCATGTTTTGCGGTGAATGGTTTAAAAAGATGATATAGGAAGGGTCAAATATTGATTAATAAAAATTTAATGATAAAGCCATTACACGATGACACGTGTTAATGTGAGGTTTCATTTTACTTTATTGATCATGATAATAACCATTAAGAGAATATATTTTAAAAAAAATTTAATTAATTGAATTATTGTTTTTATTAATCATTATCATGTTTTGCTGTGAATGGTTTTAAAAAATGATATATGGTTCAAATAATTAATTAATAAAAATTAAATGATAAAGCCACCACAATGAAACAAGTCAATGGGAGGTTCCATCTTACTATATTATATAGATATGGATATTGATTAGACACAATTGATCGGACGAGACATGGAGGCCTAAAGTGTACGCGTTCTTTCTGTCTCCTGCGGTTTTTATAGTTGCATCTGATCGAAACGGTTTACAACCTCTATTCATCACTCGTTTTCAAGTGCATGCAAGTAGTAATTTAGTCCATCGTTGACATTATTTCTTACCTAAGCCCCTAATGGTGCCATGCACATTCCATAGTCATGTCTAAATAGTTTTTCTATTCGATGTGTAAGAGTAGATATTTATCACTTGTGAAAGTAGATATCCAAAAGCTCTTGATCATGGTGAGTCTCATTAAACTCCTAACAACTCCTAACTCGTTCGGTATCAAATTTCAATCTCATATATATATATATATATATGACTATTGTAATACAAACCACCTTATGTTCAAACTCATCAACACTATAGTGAAATGATTTTTTGTATGGATGTTAAGGTCAATGATATATGGTTGAGAAAAAATTTGAAAATATTTAGGATCCAAGAACTATTTTTCTTTCCATTTTCTTATGTTTTCCCATTTTTTTAATTTCTTAACTTCAAAAATTTAGAAAAACTAGTTCCCAAACTCGAAAACTTTTGAATTTTTTTCTCTAGGTAAATTTCATTTTTCTTGTCATGCATGCAGAAATTATCATCAAAATTCATTAAATTCCATCCTGGTTTGAACATAAAATGATCTACACGTGGTTCTTTCATAATATATCCCTTATTTTTTAACATTAAGGAGTAAAGACCTCAATGAAATCCATTGATTTTAATAAATTTTAATATGACTTTTTGAGTGGATAATAATAGTTCAATAAAATCTACTTGTTAACAAAATTTTAAAAAAATTTCAAGCACTACAACTATATATATATAATATAATCCATTAAACTTTTAGTACACATAACGCCCGAATAAAATGACCTGCACAAGGTGGTTACCTTGGTGGTCTAAGGCTTGGGATGAAAATCTTAAGTCCTTGGTTCTACTCTTGGCAATTATATTGTGGCTAGCCATCAGGACGCTAACTTAGCTGGTGGAAGGACGGACTTTGGGCATAGGTAACTTCCAGATTAGCGGTTCGAATTCTACCAAGGCAAAGGTGAGTTCTGATTTACCCGCTTGCATTTTTGTGTGGCCGGGGGTATGAGTCAAGGTTTAGCCATGCTTTAGTTTCAAACAATGTTCATGAAGCTAGATTCATTTATTAATAAAAATAATGGACCACGTACTATCGAAATCTAAACAACCAAATGTATTGATGTAATTTTTCATCTATAATCTTCTTTAAAATAAATTAAAGTAATAATATTAGTTATATATATATTTATATATGTATAGAAAGTAATTTTTTAATGAGGATTTTTACGATTCACACTTTGAGTACCTTTAATGAAATTATATGTAATCAAATGTTTTCCGATGAGATTTTTTGTATGTATCCTAAGAAAATTAAAATACTTATTTCGTAAAAATTTGGAAATTTTTTGGAATTGAGAACTTTTTTTTTTTATTTTTTTATTTTATATATATATTTCTCTATTTTTAAATGTTTTATCTTAAAAAAAAATCGGAAAAAATTAGTTCTTGCATCCGGATTTTTTTAAATTTTTTTTTCCATAAATATATTTCAATGTTTTCACCATTCATACAAAAAATCAAATCAAGATTCAATGTATTCCATACAATTTCATCAAAAGGTGCTTAAAGTGTTCACCGTAAAAAGTCATAGTTGGAAAATTACTTTATATATGTATGTATGTATATATAATTCCAAGTTTCCAACCAAACCCACCCTAGAAAATACTATGTCCTAAGTCCTAACTACTAATTAGAACTTGTTAGCAACACATCCACCGTTAGCACTTATCAAATTGATTATGCAATATTTACTTGTCATTCAATAATTATGATTACATTGGAGAAACATATTTTAATACATAATTTATTTATCGTATTTTTTTTTTTATATATATCATTTGCGAGTATGGCGACCCGAATTTGAAACATTTTAAAGTTGAATGAACATTATTTACCATAAAGTCATATTGGATGGTGGTATATGTATTTGCTATATTTGATATATATATATATATATATTTTTCTTATATCACTTGAGATGCTTTGACAGGTTCAAGTTCTAACTTTACAAGTTATATTGCAAAGTCTACGAAAAATCCTCTCCATACTAGGAGATGTATTTTGGATTGTGAATTACATTTCGGGTCATGCTCTTAATCACTTAGCGAATAGTGAATAGTACATCTCGACAAGTTCCGTTGAATCCCTAATCAAGTTGGTTTCAAAATTCAACAAGAAAGGAAAAAGGAAGAAAAAAGAAAAAAGAAAAAAAGAAGAAGACACAGTTAGCATTAAATTTCATTTCACCCAAAAGTCCAAAATGCATTGACATTGGGCGCACAACTTCTTCACGTGTAGGAGATTAAAATGAATAATAAAAAGGACTTGGTTGGTAACTAAGAAGTAACAACAATTGACTTTACATATCACTGAAGAGACCATAACATTTTAAATAACAAAGTCATCAATTCAATTATTTAATCATTTCACAACACCAAACTAGGCAAACTGTATGATTAACCTCATTTCTGTTTTACATTTTTTTTTTTTTTTTGTTGTTGATGAAAATGTACCAACTTAAGGGGAAAAAGTATCACAAACGATTATATACTGAAAAATCCATGGGTACTATCCATAAATATATAAATAAAGGAAATAGTAACAAGAGTAATCACGAAAGAACAAAAGACAGAAGACGAAGCCCTGAAAAACCCAGAGGCACACAGGCCAAAAAACAAAACTAGGAAAACCTGAAAGATTCTCGACCCATATAGTCATTACCAACCAACAAAGAACAGAACAAAGGAGTGTAGGACTACCATGAGTCAGAAGGAATACCCAAATTGTGGTTAGAGAGAGAGCATCTGCCACTTGATTACCTTCCCTGAAAATATGAGAAACCTGAAACTCCATATAAGAGATCTGATGAAGGCAACATTGCCAAGCTTGACGAACACGGTAGGTAACCTGATCAGACTTATTAGAAAGAAGCTGAACCACATAAGAAGAGTCACTCTCAAGCCAAATCCTATGCCATCCTAACTTCCATGCATAATTCAGGGTTAAAGAAGCCGCAAGAAGCTCAACCTCAAAAGTAAAAACCTGACCAAGAGGAACAGCGAAACATGTCTTAACAAAAGATCTGCAAGTTCGAAAACTCTCATTTCTATTTTACTTAACAATACTTACAGCTCCTCGAATTCGATTTTCGAAAACCATTAAAAAAAAAAAAACCATAAAGTTATTGAAATTGGAAAGCAACGAAGTAAATATTGGTTTTAGTGAAAATATTGATATGCTAATATTTTTAAAATATCGAAAATATTTAATAATTTTATATATATATATATATTTTATATATATATTAATCTCCAAGTATATAGAAAATATGATGTATATTTGGATCTAATATTAAGTAGATATCAGTATAACTAGAGAAAAATAATTAGCAAAGTCTATTCCACTCGAGGTTAGAGAGATTCCCGGAGAACCAAGCGTGGGCTTAATAATCAAATCCTCACTCTTTTTTATTATAATTAATTATTTGTTTAATCTTAATCACGATTTCTTAGTAATCAATTAATCAACTCTACGTGCAAGACAACTCAGCTCTCTCCTATTTTTAATTCCAAAATTAACTGATTAATACCTAAATTTCTGAGCAAAAGATTCAAATTATTTTAACAATATAAACCTTTTTCGCTGTTTCCTAAAACAAATACTATAATTTTTTATTTTTAAAAAATAATCGATAAGGTCGATAACCAATGGTCAAGATCTATAGTTTTTAAAATGAAATCTGAACCGCTGATCTTTAACCTGCCTCACTTCTCAGCTTTTTGTACATAAAAACGACAGGTCTATAGAGTCCATGCTGAGGAGAGTGCAACCCCATAATAACATGTCCTTTTCAAGGACTGACAACAGTGCCCCTCATTTATGTGGAAACGAGGTACAAACTGTGTCATCAGATAAGGGGCATTTACGTCATCATATTTTTAAAAGTTTAAAAATTTTATTTTTGATGACATGTACGTGCTGCACCTGAAGCTGATGAGAGAGGCAAATTGGTAGGGACCTTTCGCTCTTTTTTACCATCAAGGGAAATACAGGTTTTATGTTTTTATTTACTATGTCGATTAAAGCTTTAATTTTCTTACTGCCACAGTAAATTTTTTTTTTTACTGCCTCTGCTTTTTTATTTTTTATTGTTTATAAATTTTGTTTTTTAGGTTATAGTGTAAATCGTTTCTATTTACAAACAGTCAGTACACTGTAAAAAGGGCTCCCATCTGACGGTTTTGTTGAAATTGCGACGTGCAGTTGTTTGTACTTTTGCTCTTTGGTCTAACACTTGCTTAGTTGCTTTATAGTTTATATCAACCACAATAATGTGTACCTTTCTTTTTATTTTCCGAATAAAAATAATATTAATATATATTTTTTAAACATTTGATTTAAAGATTCAAAATTAAAGAAAAATCAACTTTTACTAGAAAAGTTATCCGAAAATAAATTAATTTTATTTCTAGTTGCATATACAACAAATCAGTTTGTTCTTATATTACGTAGGAGATGGTCAATGATGGGATGAATCAGGGCCGTTGAAGTTGAATATATTTATATACATCAGCAATAGTGTACCCGTTAACAGTCAGAAAATGATGAACATTTAACAGTAAAAAACATGATTGGACGGCCATGATGTCACAATAACCCAAACTTCACATCAGATCATTCCTCATTATTTTAACCTTTTATCTCCCTCCTCCTCCTCCTCCCAATGTGGTCCCCGCAATATCCGATCCCCTCAGATCCAGCCGTGCAACGCGAATCATGAGATTCCCTCCTCCACCATTCTCCCTACACATGATAACACTTTATCATCTCCCTCCCTCCCCACGATATTTTGAAATTACCATATCGCGACACTTTTGGAAATTCTCGCCACATCTGCCCTGGTTCCACTCTATTTACACACACCCGTTTTCTGCGGCTCCCCTTCGTCGTCGACGGATAAGATCATAAAACTCGCACCGTCCATCCAACGGTTGTAAATCCATCAGAGATACACGTGTCGCGATTTGAAGCGTCATAGAAGTGGAAACTTGATTGATTTAACCATGGTTAAAAACTAACCTCACTAGTCATTCACTCAACATAAAATCCTTATCTATTTGTTTATTTCTTTTTCTCTTGTCCTTCACTGACTCTCTCTCTCTCTCTCTGTCTCTCTCTCTCACACACCTCAGTTGAGTATTAAGCTCTGTGTTAATGGCATTTCAGATCTAACAAGAAGAAGAACAGAGAAACTGTAGAGTGTGGACTCGTTGAAATTAGGAAAAAAGCTAGGAGAGAATTAGACAGGAAAACGGTGTCGTTTTTTGCTTCCATGTTAAAGAGAATGTCATACTCGTCCTTCCCGGAGGATGTACTGGAGCATGTGTTTTCGTTCGTGCAATCGGACAAGGACCGGAACGCGATATCGCTGGTGTGCAAGTCGTGGTTCGAGATCGAGAGGTGGTGTAGGAGGAGGATATTCGTCGGAAACTGCTACGCTGTGAGCCCTAGGATGGTGATCAGACGGTTCCCGGACGTTAGATCGGTGGAGCTCAAAGGGAAGCCTCACTTTGCCGACTTCAATTTGGTACCGGAGGGATGGGGAGGCCACGTGTACCCGTGGATCTACGCCATGGCCACTGGCTACCCTTGCTTGGAGGAGATCAGGTTGAAGAGGATGGTCGTTACGGATGAGACCTTGGAGCTCATTGCCAAGTCTTTTAAGAATTTCAAAGTCTTGGTTTTGAGCTCTTGTGAAGGCTTCTCCACACAGGGTCTTGCTGCCATTGCTGCTAATTGCAGGTTTCTATTTTTTTAAGTACTTGAATGGATTACTTGTTACTATAATTTCTTGTTTTTTTAATGAACATTTAATTGGTTGTTTGAGTGTGTGGAAAGATCTGATTTTTTCTTGTCCTTGCGATTGTCATTATGTTGGTTTATTTCTAACTGATTTTTTTTTAAGGAAAAAATAAACTTAATTACGTTGATTATAGCTGGGCAGATTTGGAATCCGTAAAAATGTGAACTTTATTTTTCTTGTTTGTGGCCTGCTTTTGTTTCTTCCAGTCTTAGATCTGTTGTGGGCTTGTTCTTTGAGTCTGAAATGTAGAAAATCTAGTCAAAGTTCACTTGTATAATTGCTTTTTATTTTGCTACTTAGTTTCTGATGAACGAATGTCATGTGGGGTTGTGTTTAGTTTTGGATGTTCGCTTCTCGGACAATGTGGGTTTTCTTTTGGATTCCTCAACTAGATTCTCTTTTCTTACTTTATGTTGGTGTAGTAAAGAGCACAGGTCTTCTTTAGCTTGCTTTACTTTTATTATTCTTCAAGTTTTTCACTTTAAGATTCTGATGATTTTGTTACTGGAATTTGGTTTCTGGATTTTAGAGAAAACTTAAAATGTATAATGTTTTCTCTCTCTCTCTCTCTCTCTCTCTCTCTCTTTTTTTTTTTTTTTTAATCTATGAAAATGGAATCTTAGAATGAAGAGTTTTGTTTCTTTTTGTGATAATTGTGATTTACTGAGCAGATCAAATAAATTGTAAGACAAGTGCCTTCATTTTCTATGAACTGTATTTCTAAAAAGAAGTAACTTTTAATAAGGCAGTCTATTCGCTGTCTGTGATAATGACGGTCATGAACTTATTTTATACAAGGTTGTGTCTTTTTAATTTCTTATGTTCATACGTCAGTGGTCTAATTTGGTACCAAAGTTGCAGTAGTTTTTGTAATTATATCACTTTACTGTTTTGAACCTTGTCAATCTGTTTCCTTGTGCAGGAATCTGAGAGAGTTGGACTTGCGAGAGAGTGAAGTGGAGGATCTTAGTGGGAATTGGCTCAGCCATTTTCCTGATACATGCACATCACTGGTAGCTCTTAACATTGCTTGCTTAGGGTCTGAGGTTAGTTTCTTAGCCCTTGAGCGCCTGGTGGGTCGGTCTCCTAACCTGAGGACTCTCAGGCTCAACCGTGCTGTCCCCCTTGACAAGCTTGCCAACCTGCTTCGCCGGGCACCCCAGCTGGTTGAGTTGGGCACCGGTGCCTATTCATCTGATTTGCGGCCAGAAGTCCTCTCCAATCTGGCTGGAGCTTTTTCAGGGTGCAAGGAACTTAAGGGCATGTCAGGGTTTTGGGATGTCGTCCCGGCTTACCTCCCAGCAATTTATCCTGTTTGCTCTGGGTTGACATCATTAAATTTGAGTTATGCCTCTATCCAAAGTACTGATCTTATCAAGCTTGTGAGCCAGTGTCTGAATTTGCAGCGCCTTTGGGTAAGTCCAATCTTAATAAGGGATGGGTGAATTTGTTTTAGAACATCTCATATATTTTGCACTAAGCTTCTTTCCAAAGTTTTCATCATAGCTACTATCATTGAAAATGCCTTTCTTGAATAATATATAATATTCTGTAATCCATTCCGTTGGTGCTTTACTAAAAGTGTTTTTTCAAACTAGCTTTGATCTTGTTTTCACTGCGATCATCCATTACTACTTTTTTCCTGCTGCTGTACTGTCTTAGGCTGATGAAGTATATGCTTACGATTTACAGGTACTCGATTACATTGAGGATAGTGGCCTTGAAGCTCTTGCAGCATCTTGCAAGGACTTGCAAGAATTGAGGGTGTTTCCATCTGAACCATTTGGTGTAGAACCAAACGTATCCTTGACAGAACAAGGCCTTGTCTGTGTTTCTGAGGGCTGTCCTAAGCTCGAGTCAGTTCTCTATTTCTGCCGCCGATTTTCCAATGATGCCTTAGTTACCATTGCCAGGAACAGGCCAAATATGACTCGTTTCCGTCTTTGTATTATTGAGCCACGAACCCCTGATTACCTGACACACCAGCCACTGGATACAGGTTTTGGAGCCATTGTTGAGCACTGCAAAGATCTCCGGCGCCTTTCTCTGTCTGGTCTCCTCACAGATCGTGTGTTTGAGTACATTGGTACTTATGCGAAGAAGTTAGAAATGCTGTCTGTGGCTTTTGCTGGAGAAAGTGATTTGGGACTTCATCATGTGTTATCTGGGTGTGAAAGCCTGAGGAAACTGGAGATTAGGGACTGTCACTTTGGAGACAAGGCTCTTTTGGCCAATGCTGCGAAGCTGGAGACAATGCGATCCCTTTGGATGTCTTCGTGTACAGTGAGTTTGGGGGCATGTAAGCTGCTAGGTCAGAAGATGCCCAGGTTGAATGTTGAAGTTATTGACGAGAGGGGACCTCTAGATTCAATGCCGGAGAGTTTTCCTGTTGAGAAGCTTTACATATACAGAAGTGTTGCCGGACCAAGGTTTGATATGCCTGGTTTTGTTTGGAATATGGATGAAGATTCTGCATTGAGGCTTTCTTGACAGATGATGTCCAAGCAAATTAAACTTCCTTGGACATATAGCAGGTACATGCTCTATATGATGCTCATTGCTTCACATTTAGTTTTCTGTAGCGTGATATAATTGCGGCCCTTATTGGAGTGGGGGGCAGGATAAAGAAGGGGGTATACAGAGGCTCAAGTGCTCAATTGCCATTCATTTTACACTTGGCTGAGCTATTGCATACCGCAACTTAGATATATTAATAAAGAGATAAAGCTCCTGTTGTTGTGTATTAACTAGAGTTGTTATTTAATTCGGAATAGTCACCGTGTATACTATTTCATATTTATGCATTTGTATCATCTTTTTTCTAGAGGTAGTAACCATCTTGTCCGTATCAGTTTTAGCTTCTTGAGGAATAAAATTTCAAATTTTTGTTGCCACTACAGCAATTGTTCAGTTTCATATGCTTCCTTCTTCCATTGTTCACCATCTTGAATGTTTTCTTGCCGAAGATCCTATAGTTCTGATTATCTACTTAGAAGCTGTATGTATAACCAACCATTTACATCATGTGTTTGGTTATATTATTTTCTACTTATATGGATCTTCTTCCAAATTGTTTTTCTGTGGGTGGGTGGGTGGGGGTTGAGTTTTCTACTCCAGTATGCATTTCCTGCTTTTACCTGTCAATGGCATCAAAATAATAATGCTTTTACTTTACACTGTTTGGAGGAACTAAAGGTTACGCAACAGATAATAACTAACAAACAAAAAATAGGCTAAATTTTGGTTGTTGAGCAAAGATTAAAGTAAGTGATGCAAGTTGAAAAGAAGAGAAGCTGCTTCTCCTCTTCTCTGATTAGATGATTTTTCAGCTTTTTCTTGTTCAAATTTATGGACCTCGACTGTTGTGCCACATGATAGATTCGGTGACATTGGTTACTGTCCACAACTTTTGCTACATTCAAACTCTCCATTTACACTTAAACCCCTCCTCAGTCCTCCCTCCTCTGGCATATATCAGATACCCACAGGGATCAAAAAGCAGATTTCGCAATTATGTTAAAAAAAAAGGAGGGGAAAAAGATAGCGCAACAAGACAAGAAAATATCATCAGAGAACCCAGAAAATTATTAGGCAGGTGAAATAAAAGAAAAGAAAGATTGATATGTATTTATGATCCATCCATCTTATCTATCTCTGTGTGTGCAAGTGGTGCGTAATCACAAATTTTATCCGTTTAATGATGATGGGCACACATTTGATGGTAGCATTTATGATGATCATCATTTATATTCTCTGTTTTTATTTTTTATTTTTTTTATGATTGTTAGCTGAACTCAACTCCTCTGTTTATTAGACCCCATTATGATATCACTGTAAAACAGTGAATTGTCCTAGTTTTTGATGATGTGAAGTGAAAACTGAAATACCTCAATTGATTCTTATAAGTGAATCATCATTGTAGCATCTGCTGCAGCAATGATGGTCTCTATTATTTTGTTTGTTATTTTTCATATAATGGGATGATTTATTTTGAATAAGGGAAAATCGTATTTTAGTCCCTGTAGTTTGCCTTATTCTGGGTTTAGTCCACGGTTTTTTGGTATTGTAACTTTCAGTCCATCTGTATTCTGACAATATGAATTCCAGTCCCTACCGTTCAATTCTGTTAGGGTTCCGTCAAGTCAACGAGGGTCAATGAGGGTAAATAGGTAAATTCATCAGTGGGGACAGGAAGGGTAATTAGGGTTGAAGGGTAATTAGGTAACTTGATATATATAATTAATAATATATTAAATAAAAAAACAAATGAGTGGATGAGATCATGCCACGTCATTTTACTAAATATTAAAAAAATAAAATATTAATTTTTTTCAATTTACCCTAATTTTATCGAAGAAATTGGAAATCAAATCAAAGAAATCCTTAATTTTATTCTTTTTCTTTCACCATCATATCCAAACCCATCAATCTTATTCTCTATCTCTCACCACCACCACCACCACCATCAACCACCTATTGTCAACCACCTAGAAGCCGTGAAAGCAGAAGAAGAAGAGAGAGATCTCGTCGTCGTCGTCGTCACTGCTTCCGGTTGTCGTCGTCGCTTCCGGTTGTCGCCTCTGTCTTCGTCGAATTGATTTGGATTTCATGGATGGTGAATCGGTGGTTTGGGGGTTTGTATTTGGGTTTGTATTTGTTGCAAAAATGAGTGGTCATGGGTATTTAGTTGGTGGTGCTGATGGGGTGCCATGAAGAAGATGAAGATAGAGGTGGGTGACAGAGAGAAGAAGATGAAGATGGTGCCATGAAGAAGAAGATGGTGGAGATGGGTCTTTGGTGCCGTGAAGAAGATGAAGATAGAGGTGGGTGACAGATAGAGAAGAAGATGAAGGTGGTGCCGTGAAGAAGAAGATGGGTATTTGGTTGTATTTGGGTTTTTGTTTTTCAGTTTTGGGACAGCATTAGGGTTAGAAGAAATTTCAGTGCAAGGACAGAAAATGTGCATTTCATTTGTTATTTTACTTGAATTTATTTGGTTTATTTTGCTTGAATTTGTTGATGTATTTGTGCTTGTGCTTGTGATGTGTTTGTTACTTGAAATTTTTACTTGAATGTGGATTTCGAATTGGGTTGGGTCTGGGTGATGATTTATTTTATTTATTTATTTTTTTTTCCGTTCTTGATTTCTGTTTGATTTTAATTTGATTTAGGTTTGATTTTAATTGACTTCGATTTGATTTCGAATTGATTTTGGTTTGATTTTAAATTTATTTCGGTTGATTTTGGCATCCAGTTGATTTTGTTTCCTTGATAAAAGATCTGCAGATCAACAATTTTTTTTTGTTTTTAAAATCTTTTTTATTTTTGTTCTACACCATATTTACTATATATATATATATTTTGTCTTTAAATTCCTTTTTTTTAATTTTTTAATTTTCTTTTAATTTATGTTTTCAAACTTTAATAATAATAAAAAAAAGATATGGCAGAATTCTTTTTTTTATGGATACTGGTGATGTTAATTTGATTTTTTCCACGGGTGAAGATTTTTTATTTTATTTTATTTTATTTTTTTGTTTTGTTTTGTTTTATTTTATATTTATTTGTTTTTTTATATCTGTTATATATATTTATATATTAAATATGTTTTTAATTTTTAATTAAGGGTAAAATGGTCATTAAATGAGTATCAGATAATCAGAGGGGTATTAATGTCTTTTAGTCCGACTGACATGGCAGAATCTGTCTTTTGACGGATTTTGTCACAGAAGGACTAAAAGCTACAATAAAAAATAAACGTGGATTAAGGCAAACTATAGGGACTAAAATGCAATTCCCCCTTTGAATAATAAGTAGCATCAAAACTTCAACCACTTTTAATGGTCTTTTGGTATTTGATTAGACTGGCCTATGTGAATGTAAACAATTTTGCACTGACTCTGTTGCTAACCCTACCTAATTCAAACAACCTCGAAAACTATAACCTAGTCCACTCATTATCACACCAAAAAAAAAAAAAAAAAAAAGATAAATCAGAAGAGATCTTGTGAGTAGAACAAATTCAGATGATCATGAAATCAATTAAACACTTTTTCCCATTACCAGAATGTAACCTAAAACAATGTTTCTGCTTCAAGTTCATGCCATTGGTGCTCAATTGTGTTTATGAAAATGATAGCTTATGCTAGGCTTCGGAAATTCATGAACAGTTCAACCTTATGCAGTCAACAGATTTAATTTTGATTTTATAGGGGATAGCTGAGACCTTAGGCGAAAATTTAAAACGAGGTTTTGCGATTCCACTTTTTTTTTTACTACCGATTACAAATTTATCAAGACCACATTTTTACGATTCAAATAATTTTTCTATTCTTTTTTTTTTTTTTAGTTTTTTGTATATGGATTTGTATTTTCTACTAGACATGTCTAATATCCGATTATCCGTTGTCAAAAGTTAAAAAAAAAAAAAAAATAATTCTGTTACGGTAGAAAACAAAATAAATAAATAAAGTAATAGAGTTTGGAATAATTGTGTTAAGGCCAATACTATTATGAATTCCACAAATGCTCCAGCAAAATCAATAAGCTATGCTGTCACTATGTTATCCTTTCCTGTCAAAGCAAGATGATGGTTTAGTCCCTATCATGTGTCTTCATATAGACCAGCAGCACCTGATTCTCTCCTCTTAGAATTCTAGGCGGGAAAATCTTGGTGGGAAATTGCATTATGTTTTACAGAAGCTGATATGGCAAGTGTCAGCTGTCAGCTGGAGCACATGCTTTTCATATCTCCGTAATTTACGGAATTATGTTAAGACTCTGTAATGTAGAGCTATAAATGTAAAGCTCTACTCTCTTTGTAATTACGATTTCATTAATCAAAAACAGAGAACTTGGCTTCTCTCTTTCTCTCATATTTTTCTTATGAAAATTCTTTCTTCTTCATTCATTTTAGTTTCAGATTGTTGTTTCAGATTGTTGTTTCAGATTCAATCTTTGAATCTTTACATGGTATTAAAGCTTCAAAAGAACTAATCGTTCATGGCTCTATTAGATAGTTTAATTTCTGGTCAAACCGAAGGAAATGGAGAAGCAATTTCATCATCTTCAACTTCTGCAGATTTCAATGCACTTGCAAAATCGTTCAACTTCAACCTTCAAGTCAAACTTGATGCTGATAACTATTTTTACTGGAAGACACAGGTATTACCTATCATCAAAGATTTTGATCTTGAAGATTTCTTAACAGGATTAAAGCCTACTCCATCAAAGTTTGTTGAGGTTGTGAAATCTGATGGTACAAAACATTTAGTTCCAAATAAGGACTATGTTTCCTGGAAAAAATATGATCAACTTCTACTGTCATGGTTATTCTCATCCATTAGTCAAAAGATCATAGGTCAAGTCACTAGTTGTACTAGTTCATCAGAAGCCTGGATTGTTTTAGAAAACTTGTTCTCACAACAATCTCTTGCCAAGATTCTTTAGCTGAAAGCCTGAAACATCAGTTGAATAATGTCAAAAAGGGATCAAGTTCTGTTAGTGAATTTACTTTGAAGTTCAAAACTATTGGAGACAATTTGATAGCTGCAAATCAAATAGTCACTAACAATGATCTAATCCTGAGTATAATAAATGGAGTTGGACATGAATATGATTCGGTTGTGTCAGTGATAACTTCTCAGAGAAACTCAATCAGCCTACAAGAGGTTCAATATCTCTTAATGAATCATGAGCAAAGGATTGCTTAACTGGATTCTGTTAATCAGATCGATGTGAGTAGTGCAAATTTGAACTATGCTGCTGGTAATCAAGGTGATAGAAGAGGTCAACGAGGAGGAAATTACAACAATGGTGGTCGTTTTAATGGAAATAGAGCAAGAGGCAGAGGTAGGTACAATGGTAGATGGAATAATAACAATAGGCCACTCTGTCAAGTGTGTGGTCGAATTGGTCACACGACAATGACTTGTTATCATCGCTTTGACAGAGGTTTTCAGAGACACGATCAACAATAGCAGCAGGCAATACATAACTCTTATCTTAATTCCTCAGCATAATATCAGAATTCTCAGAATTTTGGGAGTAATGTGCATGCTATAACCAATGCACCTTATCAAGCTAACCTCAACCAATCCACTGCTTACTATGCTACGCCCGAAAGTGTGTGTGACCCAGCCTGTTATGCTGACAATGGTGCAACCAACCACGTCACAGCTGATTTGTCAAATCTGTCTCTCCACTCAGAATATCAAGGGACTGATAGGCTTGCTGTGGGAAATGGCCAATAGTTACATATCTCTCACATTGGTAACACTCTTATTCCCTCTCATGCCATGCCTTCACGCCTTTTAGCACTTAATCATATACTATGTGTGCCATCAATTGCTAAAAACTTACTAAGCATATCCAAGTTTACAAGAGATAACAATGCTTTTGCTGAATTTTCTTATGATTCTTGTGTTATCAAGGACAAGACTGCCAAGGTAGTTCTTCTTCAAGGCAAATTTGAGCATGGACTCTACAAGCTCAATCTTAATGGTGTAGGTTCTACAATAAAGCATG
The DNA here is from genome assembly GCA_954870605.1 of Acer campestre. NCBI lineage: Eukaryota > Viridiplantae > Streptophyta > Magnoliopsida > Sapindales > Sapindaceae > Acer > Acer campestre. The sequence goes on along the minus strand of OX940802.1, from coordinate 12,637,791 downwards.
TTTCACATAACTGTCTTACAGCTTTTCCAATTTCTGCAAATAAAGATGCAAGTGTCCACAGTCTTAGATGCAATCCTGTCCTTTTAAATGAGACCATGTGGCACATGAAGCTTGGTCATCCAGCTCCCTTAGTGTTAAGGAAAGTGTTAAATACCCTACAGTTACAATGTAACACAACTCAGTTGAACTTCTGTGATGCTTGTAAACTTGGGAAGATGCATCAGCTACCGTTTTCTGCATCTACTTTCAAAGCTTCAAAGCCTCTAGATTTAGTGTATAGTGATGTTTGGGGTCCCTCTCCAATGTCCTCTTTAGATGGTCATATATACTATGTTGTTTTTGTAGACTCATACTCAAGATACTCGTGGTTGTATCCTTTAAAATAGAAATTAAAGGTGTATCATGTATTTCTTCAATTCAAAAAATGTGTTGAACTTCAATTAGAGTGTAAATTGAAGTGTTTACAAACTGATTTAGGAACTGAATACAAACCTTTATTGCCATTCCTTAAGCAACATGGTATTGTTTTTCGTACATCATGTGCTTACACACACCAACAAAATGGAATACCTGAAAGAAAGCACCGGCATGTTGTTGAAACCAGTCTCACACTTCTTGCTCAAGCCCAAATGCCTCTCATGTTTTGGGTTGAGGCTTTCCAAGCTGCTACTCTTCTTATTAATAATCTTCCTACACCTATACTCAAGCTAAAATCACCTTATGAAGTTCTTTTTCATAGACTTCCCAACTACAATTTTTTCAAAATCTTTGGCTGCTCTGCCTTTCCTTATCTCAGACCGTATGCCTCTCAAAAATTCAACTTCCATTCATCAAAATGTGTTTTTATTGGGTATAGTATAACCCAAAAAGGCTACAAGTGCTTGGATTCAAATGGTAAAGTGTATGTTTCAAGGAATGTTGTCTTCAATGAGTTTGAGTTTCCCTACAAATCCTTATTTCCTAAAATCATATCACCTACTTTAGATTCTTTACCAAGTCTACCTACAGCTATCTTCAATTTCCCTCAGTTTAAGCCTTCCATTCCTCGAGCATCACCTGTCCACATTGCTACTAATTCATCACCTGTCAACATTGCTATTCCCTTATCTCCTGTCAACTCTATTAATTATAGTCCTCCTACTCACAACATTGCCACTTCACCTGCCACTCCATTAGCTTCTATCGATAACTCACAACCAGAATCAGTTGCCAATGTACATCCTATGACAACTCGCCTAAAAGCTGGTATAACAAAACCAAAAGTCTACTCTAGTGTGTGTTTGTCAGCTGTTGAATCCTCTCTTACTGCTGAGCCAAAATTGTTAAGGAGGCTCTCTCCAAGCCTCATTGGCACGCAGCTATGAATGAGGAGTTTCAAGCTCTCCTAAAGAATAATACATGGTCCTTGGTACCCTACAACAATTCTATGAGTGTGGTTGGTTGCAAGTGGGTCTATAAGACCAAATACAAACCAAATGGTGATGTTTTGAAACACAAGGCAAGGTTAGTTGCCAAGAGATTTCACCAAACACCTGAGATTGATTTCCATGATACTTTCAGCCCAGTAATAAAGTCATCCACCATTAGAGTTATCTTCACTTTGGTTGTCACTTTTGGATAGGATATACAGCAGATTGACATAAATAATGCTTTCCTTAATGGTGATCTAAATGAGGTGGTGTTTATGGAGCAACCTCCTGGTTTTACTCATTCTCAGTTGCCTCATCATGTTTGCAAGCTTTACAAGGCACTTTATGGGTTAAAGCAAGCCCCAAGGGCTTGGTTTTTGAAGTTGAAAACAGCTCTTCTTAGCTGGGGTTTTACTTCATCACAGTCTGATGTCTCATTATTTATCAAAAGAGTTGGATCTCAAGTCTTGTACCTATTGGTTTATGTGGATGACATTCTGATTACTGGAAATACAAAAGAGCTGATTCATCAAACCATTTCAACCTTGAATGCTGTCTTTACCTTGAAAACTCTCGGATCAGTCAGCTACTTTCTTGGCTTTGAAGCCTCAAGAAATTCAACTGATATCTTTCTATCTCAAACCAAGTATGTTATTGACCTTCTCAAGAAAACGAAAATGGAATTTAGTAAGCGTTGTTCTACTCCTCTATGTCCTGGTACCAAGCTCAGCAAAAAAGGATCTCTGTTTGCTGATCCTTTTCTCTACAGAAGTACTATTGGAGCCTTACAATACCTGACACATACGAGGCCTAATATTGCCTTTAGTGTGAACAAGTTGAGTCAATATCTTGCTGCTCCTACCACTGATCACTAGACTGCTTGCAAAAGACTTCTTCGGTACTTAAAAGGCTCTGCTGGCCTTGGTTTGCATTTTACTCCAGCAAAGTCTATGTGTGTTGATGTCTTCAGTGATGCTGACTAGGGTTCTTGCTTGGATGATTGTCGATCTACGAGTGGATGTTGCGTTCTGCTGGGTGGTAATCTGATTACTTGGAGCTCGAAAAAGCAACAAGTGGTTGCTCGGTCCAATTGTGAGGTGGAATACATAGCCCTCTCTCAGGCTGCTACAGAAGTGCTTTGGCTCAACTCCTTATTTTCTGAACTTGGGATTGGTTTGATTGGAACTCTTGTTTTGTGGTGTGACAATCAAAGTGCTGGTTCCTTGCCACAAAATCCTATCTTTCATGCTCGGACCAAACACATTGAGCTTGATGTCCACTTTGTAAGAGAAAAGATTGCTTCTGGTATCTTAAAGGTTCAGTATGTGCCTACAGAATTTCAGTGGGCTGATATCTTCACCAAAGCTCTTGCTGCTCCTCTGTTTCAGTTTCTTTGTTCCAAGCTACCACTACGGACTTCTCCTTCGTTTAGCTTTAGGGGGGATGTTAAGGCCAATACTATCACGAATTCCACAAATGCTCCAGCAAAATCAATAAGCCATGCTGTCACTATGTTATCCTTTCCTGTCAAAGCAAGCTGATGGTTCAGTCCCTATCATGTGTCTTCATATAGACTAGCAGTACTTGATTCTCTCCTCTTAGAATTCCAGACGGAAAAATCTTGGCGGGAAATTGCATTCTGTTTTACAAAAGCTGATGTGGCAAGTGTTAGTTGTCAGCTGGAGCACATGCTTTTCTGATCTCCGTAATTTACAGAATTCTGTTAAGACTCTGTAATGTAGAGCTATAAATGTAAAGCTCTACTCTCTTTGTAATTACGATTTCATTAATCAAAAACAGAGAACTTGGCTTCTCTCTTTCTCTCATATTTTTCTTATGAAAATTCTTTCTTCTTCATTCAATTTAGTTTCAGATTGTTGTTTCAGATTCAATCTTTGAATCTTTACAAATTGAACCTGGAATGTTTATGAAAGAGTACGTATAGAAACAATGAGAGAGTTTAATTGCAGTAAGAGAGTTTGATTTTGAGGATGGGATGGTTTGATTGAATATAGAAGAAGATATAAAATAATATATTTTAATGTGAATATAATCATTTATAATTAAAAAAGTTTAACCCTTTAAAGAAAATGAATAACATAAAAGTGTAATTTTTTTTGAAAATTTTTTTTATTTTAAAGAAAACGTTAATGACTATTTAAGTCCATTTAAATATGGTTGACTTGAAAATATGAGAGAACAATAATTTATAAGTTTAAGAAGATATTTTTTAAATTATAAATATAAAGAAAAATATATATATTTATAATGAAAATATGGATGAGGCCTAGTCAATGACGTAAGGTGCTAGAGGTTCAGCCGCCCTGAATGCGAAATTTCCACCGACTTATAAGAAAAACCAATGAACACGCAGCGTCAAGTAATATTTTCCACGATGAAATTGACTTCAACTTTGGCGGAGCCAGACTTTGACTTGAAGAAATATACTTTAAGTCATCTAATATATGAATTTGTGGCATTTTTTTTTTCCTTACTGGCTTTGTTTCATCATTTCATTTGTACTCTTGAAGAGGCGTTTGGGATACGATGGGGAAGATTATTTGCTCCGAACTAGAAGAAGGTGGAGGATTGAATCTCATGGGATTTTTCATGGCGGTTGTTATTGCTCTCACCCTCATGCTCACTTGTGTTCAACCTCGGCGCCGCTTAATCGAATATCGTCCCATGTATTACGCTATTCGTTAAGACTGAACAAGATTCACCACCAAACTTTCTGCATATGTGATTTCCTCTACTCTATCTAAATCCTGTAATCATTTCTAGGGTTCAAGTATTTTTGTGTTTGGAGATTTCTGTCTGTCAAAACTAAAATTCTTTGTTCGGATAACTTATCTGAACAACTTCTGTACCAGTATTGTATGGCTATATCAATAAAACATCGAAGGTTGTTCAAGGTACAAAAGTTTTTCATTGAGAAGAGGATCTGCTATCCCGTATGTAAGAAATAACAAAGCGTTTTAAGAAGAAATAAAAGATGCATATACCCTATATAAAGGGTCGTTCGGTAACATTTTCAGTTCTTGTTTTCTATTTCCTTGTTTTCATTTGATTTCGAGAAATTGTATTTTGTATTTGTCGGATTCGAAAACGCATCTTGTAACAATTGTTGAAAACGATATCCAAAGAATGAAAACGTAAAAAACGCGTTTGGTTTGGTAGTAATATTTTAAAATGTTTTTTTTATTTTTATTTTTCAATAATTAGGTACAAAAGAAAGAAGATCAGGAGAAAGAACCAGAAGAAAGAAAGAAGACCCAGAAGAGATGAGGAAAAAACAACGAAAGGCAGAAGACAGAAAAAAGTGAATAAAGTTGTTTTCGCTTTAAACGAAAACACGGGGAACAACAAAATGTGGTTTTCACTCCCCACGCTTTAAACGTTGAAATCGATTTTAATGATTTTAAAAAACTTTAAAACGAAACCAACCACCGGACACTTTTTATTCCGATTTTTATTCATCGAATATGCAAAACAGGTCTAAGAAACATTGCCGAACGCACTCTAAATACCTAAATTATCAGTCATGAATCAAAGCCAATATCGTATAATAAAAAAAGGAACGTGTCAACTTCAATTCATCAAATTCATCGGCAATGTGAAACCAACACTTGGTTTACATTAAAGAACGCTTTGAACCATCCGAAACAATATGGCAGCAGATCTTGTCAAATACATTTCTAGAAAAAACCTTATAGTACTTGCAATACTTGACATTTCATGGATTCTGTCAACTAATACGATTCACTAATGAGGTACAACAGCAAAAAGAAGGCTTAATTCAGAGTTAGTTTTAGGTATTTTTATCAACTGAATTTTTACCTGAACCTTGAATTGTCTCCAAAAGATGTTCAATCCTATACTTCATTACAGGTTGGCCATACCGTGTTTTTTTGAACATCTTGTCTCTGGTTGACTTCCTTCGAGCTTCAGCCTTTTCCCTCCCTTCCTTCTTTGCCTTTATCATGGCCTCCCTCTCAATCCTTGCCTTCTCTTCTTCTTCATGCTTCTTCTCATACAATATTTCCATAGTTGGTTTCTTTTTCTTCTTGTTCTTCATATTCTTCTTATTACCATCTTCAGTTTGACTCTGATCAATAAAATAGCCATTGAAATTGACGACACTGTACATCAAATTCATAAGCATGAACCTAATCGAAATTTGGTATTTGTGTTTCTAAAACTAGGCAGTAAAGATTTCTAAACACAAACTTCCTTACCATCCACAAAAATAAGCTGATTCATCACAGACAAAAGAATTGGATTTTGTAAACTCAACCGGGAACTAGATTCCCCAAATCCACAATTTTCTAATTCCATCCTATACAATTAAATATCTAATGAACACGATTCAACTTTAAGCAGTACATAATCACTGATATAAAATCAAATTAGTGTACTGCTTATTGTATTTAGGCTTCAAAGAGAAACTGAAAAAACAGAACGATAATTAAAGAAAGTCGACAAAGGCTACAAACCTCTACGTGTCTTACAGCAGCTGAGGATACATCATTCGGATGACTTAGTTGCTTTACTGACTTCTTATACTTGTTCACAAATTTAGCATTCTTATAGAACTCCCTTTGCTTCTCTGATCGAAAACAGACATAAATATGTCAATATATCAACTATAATTTACTTAAGAAAACAAAACTGGAGCAGAACCAGACACCCACATCAGGTCCAGACCTAGATTCACTATCTTAAAATCACCGATACCCATATAATCATTTAATCATATAACTGAAATGAAAAATAAAATAAAATAGAGGCACAAATAATCAATTGGAAAAGCAAGAAAGTTGGGGACTTTACTTTTAAAGGCAGGATTGTGATGATTGTTAACGGATTTGGCATTGGCAAAGGCTTCGAGAGAGAGACCGGTCCCTCCCAATCTCTGCATGTTCTTCTTCTTCTTCATGCTAAATGTGTTGATATTCCCGACTTTCTCTTCATCTTTTGAGTCCCGATGCTTCATCGTCGCAGGCAATAGAGTGGAATTGTAGAGATTTTGATTATTGATGGATGGATCGGGGAGAATTGGGATATTGAAACCCTAATTTATTTTGCAGAGACAATAGTTGTTTACGTTGAAATAGATAAGAGGGCAAATTGCACAAAATTCACTGAGGTATGGCCAAAATGCTTAATATTCAACCTTTTGCCTTAATTAAACAAAACATACCCTTACGTCAACCAACAACGGTTAACGTTCTTTTTTTGGATGAAAAGTTGTGATAACCAAAATCTGGCTTTAGGCCCAACGATAGGGGCCCATATCTATATTTGTTATACAATCGGGTTAAGACCCAAAAACCGAGGATTCAACCTATTATCCAAATAGAGTGACCCATTCCACTATGAGGAAGCACACTCGACAAGTGTCGCAGCCTGACATCTAACAAAGCCGAGTGCATGAATCATCAGTTGATGAGACAATCACTTTCAAAGCACTCAACAAATCAGATTTGTTTAACCCTTATGATGCTTTAGTTATTTCCTTATATATTGCAAACTGTTTAACAAAGAGAATTTAATTAACAATGGCAGTTCTGCCAATATCTTGTTTTTCAATGCTCTCAAGGAAATGAAGATCGAAGAATCCAAAATCACTCGTCGTTTGATAGTGCTAATATGGTTCATCGGAGAGCAAAAGAGTACGGCCAGAGAGATCGTGCTACCCCTGTACGCGGAAGAAGTTAATCTATATATCAACTTCATAGTACTTGCTAGCCAATCCTCCTATAACATGATCTTAGGGCGACCTCGGATTCACGAGATGAAGGCCGTACCATCAACATACCACCAACTGTTGCGATTCCCGACCAAATGGGGAGTTCGAGAGATCAAGTGCAAATAGAGAGCTTCAAGAGAGTGCTATTAGAACACCCTTAAGAAGAAGAAGAAGGTAGAGTTAAAGCAACTGCAGAGACAGGAACCAGAGCACGACTCGGCCCAGCCTAAGATGGAAGAGCTCAATGAGGTGTTGATCTATCATGATTATCCAGATCACAAGGTTCAAATGGGCTCGAGGTTTCTTGAAGAAATCCGTCGACCGCTGATCGAATTCCTGAGTCAACACCATGACAGCTTCACTTTGTCGCATTTTGATATGGTAGGGATCGACCTAGAAGTGATAACACATCGATTGCATGTAGACACAGACCATCTACTAGAGAAGTAAGAAAGAAGAAAATTCGTACAAGAGCGAAACAAAGTGATCAATGAAGAAATCCAAAACTTGATCGACTTTGGGTCCGTTAGAGAGGTTAAATACCTAGATTGGATAGCAAACGTGGTTGTTGAGAAGAAGAAAAATGGGAAGTGGAGAGTCTGCATCGAATTTACAGATCTCAACAAGGCGTGCCCAAAAGATTCCTTCCCGCTAGCACATATTGACATGCTTGTCGACGCCATAACAGGATATGAATTACTCAGCTTCATGGATGCATTCTCAAGATACAAACAGATCCTAATGCACCTCGAAGACCAAGAAAAGACTATTTTCATTATCGAGTGAGGTATCTACTGTTATAAGGCTCGACAATGGAGGTTTACATCAACACTATGCTGGTTAAGTCTTTAGTGGCGGAGTAACTCATCGACCACTTGAGATAATCGTTCAAAGTGCTTGACAAGTATGGTATGAACTAAACCCCACTAAATGTTCTTTTGGTGTATCTTCAGGTAAAATTTTAAGGTACTTGGGGACTCAAAGAGGGATAGAGGCAAACCCTGAACAAATCATGTCGATATAATGGATCCCATCACTAAAAAGTATCAAAGACGTGCAAAAGCTTACCGGTCGAATAGCGGCATTGATTTGATTCATTTTCAAATCATTCGTACGGTACCATTCCTTTTTCAACGTTCTAAAGAAAAACAAGCGGTTCAAATGGAATGTAGAGTGTGAAAACGCATTACAACAACTAAATAGTACATGGCGTTTCCACTATTATTGTGGAAGCCTGTAGACAACGAAACATTGTTTGTATATCTAGCAATCTCAAACACTGCAATAAGCGCTGTGTTAGTCAGAGAAGAAGAAGATAAGCAGTCTCCAGTCTACTAGGTCAGCAAATCATTGCTCGACGTAGAGACAAGATATAGTCAGCTAGAAAAATTGGCACTAGCGCTCGTCACAACCGCTAGGAAATTGCGTCCTTACTTCCAATGCCATCCAATCATGGTTCTTATGAATTTTCCATTCAAGAACATTTTGTACAAACCTAATCTCTCAAAATGACTCACAAAGTGGGCAGTGAAGCTCGACGAGCACCATATCTCCTTTCAACCATGCACGGCTATAAAATCTCAAGTACTTGTTGATTTCGTTGCATATTTTATACCTAATGAACATGTGCAGGCTGAACAAGAATTGTTATATACTATTGGGAGCCCTACAACTGAGCTCTGGACCCTTTCAGTAGACGGGTTGAGCAATATCAAAGGAAGCGGATTGGGAGTAATACTTCGTCAGAATTTGATATGTACGAGCAGTCTATTCGACGTGTCTTAGGTTTTAGATTTGTATTGGCTTGATTCCATTGCAAAACTCTCTTAATTTATAATGGTTAGTTGCTTAGGTGATTATTGGTTGAAAGGAGCTTCAAAGGAGAAAAGTAACTTCTCATGCAAATATCGTCTTCAAGAGGAAAATCACTTATTTGGATGCTGACATCGAGACTAGGGATGGCAACGGGGCGGGTCGGGGCGGGTCATGGCCGCCCCAAACCCGAAACCCGATTTTCAACGGTTACCCCAAACTCGACCCATGACCCGAACGGGTTTTCAATTTTCGCCCCAAACTTGATCCGTTTGGGTCAAGGGTGCCCCAAACCCGACCCGAATGACTCGATTCATTTACATAAATTTAAATTTAATATAACACGATAACTAAGTTTAATAAACATTAAATTCATCCGTAAAGTACAAAATATAAATCCCAAAATGACTTGAACAAAAATACAAAATACATATAACATTTTCGGTATCAATAAAATCCATTCAACATCTTCATTAAAATAGTTTAAATTGTTTTAATGAAAAAAATTCAAATTGTTTTCTTTTCAGCCAACATAGGGTTTCCTTCTTTCTTTTCCTTTTATATTAAAAAAATAAATATATATTTTAAATAAATATATATATTCTGGGTCAAACGGGACGGGTCGGGTCAAAAGGGACCGCCCCATACTAGACCCGGTAACCCGGTCAGGTCAAGAAATGTGCCCCAAACCCGTCCCATTACCCATTTTTACTGCCCCAAACCCGCCCCAAACGGACCAGGGCCCCGTGGGTTTGGGGCGGGTCGGGGATTTTTGCCGTCCCTAATCGAGACTCTTCGTTCTCTTGCAAGGCGTAAGCGCACCCACACACTTTGCATTTATTTGTGTCCCTGCATCATAACGCTTATTTGATATAACACATTCACACACGTGTTTTATATGCTCATGTATTGATCTCATATTGAAAAACAATGTAGAAATGCATGTACTAGGACTATCTCTAGGATTTTGCATACTTGTGTGATTTTGTGTTTATTTGTTTGGGTTTTATTGTTTTGAACTTGAATATGTTCTCACATGATTCCTTATTGAGTTTTGGTCATTTCGGTTACTCATACATTAGTTTTCAAGTTCAAACTAGGAAGATACAATACTTTACATTCTCTTACAATGCTTTGTCTTCGTCGTCGTGTATCGAGTCGAATCCATAACATTTGGTCAAAGTTTCATATTCTTCCTTGTATTTTACTGAGTTATGGTTCATAATCCAAAAGCAGATTCAAATTCAGAGTTTGGAGATTGGAGAACGGTTGAAGAATGTGAGAGGTGCACGACGGGAGTGAAGGAGAAGAGAGGTGGCGAAGGGCTAACCACTCTCTCTCCCGTGGAGGCGTGTGGCCACCATGGGGAGGAAGAGAGGTGTCCCTCCTATGGTGGCCATGCGCCTCCATGGGAAGCATGATTGGTGGTGGCTCTTTTACCCATTTGCCCTTCATCTTCGCCAATTGGTTTCCCTCCCTATATATTTCAAATCCCGTGTAAACTCTCTCACAACTTGTCCAATTTTGTTTTAATCATAACTCTCTCATATCAACTCCGAATTGAGTGATACAAAAATGAAAATCGTTGGTCTTGAAGAGAGGAACATGGACCAAGTATTTTCAGAGTCAAAAGATGTCCACATAAATTTCAGTCATCTGATCTCAGTTCTTGGATCATCATTTTGTTTGGTAATCATTTTCTTTACATTTTTCTTATGATTAACTTCAAGGATCTTATTATTTGATTGATGAAAAATGTTTAGAATACTTTTGATTCCATTTGTAGACTTGTTTTGATTGATTTCAAAATTAGCTATTGTGTTTTGATTGAATATGATCTTAGATAGTTTTGAAGAACATGAACTTGAATCTAGAATAACTTTGTGGTTTGATCTTGATTGTTGATTTCTAGGTTTTTGTCACATGTTCATGAACTAGGATTTTTTGATTGTGCTATCTATCATTTAAATCTAATTATTGTGTGAATTGAATATGTTGTGGATTTCAAGTGTTAACTTGTTCACTTGATATCAAAGCTAGTTTTGTGTTTGATTGACATGTTTAGGTTTTTAGATAGTTTTGTGAATGATTTTGAATGCCTAATCTAGATCTCTAATCACATGTTAGTAAGAACTAGTTACATTTGCTTGTGAGCTTGATTTGTGCAAATCTAATTCTTCATAGAGTGTGTTTGATCTACTTGCTCTATTTGCATGTGTTTGCATCATTTGCATCACTTAGATCTTATTACCTTGTAAAAGGAGGAAGTCTCTTGTTGTTGAGTGATTCTTCAACATAGAGCAAGGAAGACTTGGTTAGGACATGCGGTCCGGTTAGCCAAGCAAGAAGTTTTAGCTAAGAACGTGTGGCTCGGAATAGCTAAGCAAGAAAGTCTTCGCAAGAAGCATGTGGCTTCAAGTAAGACCAAGTAAGGGAAGTCTTGGCAAGAATCCTGTGGCTTCAAGTAAGGCCAAGCAAGGGAATCTTTCTAGAGACTTGTGAAGAGTCTAGGTTAGGGAGTGGCTTTCTAGAGGCAAGTGATTTGTCTCGGTTAGAAAGTTGAGGCAAAGTGACTCACTAGGCCCAATGGTAGATTATAAGTTGATAGCTTGAGGAGTGTATCATGTGTTGATTGCCTTTGCTTGTGTATCTCCTTCTTGTCATAGTGAATTGCGGTTTGCCGGTGGTTGTGGATTCAACACGTGAATGTTTCCTCTTAGGTGGTTTACCACGTAAAAATATCTTGTGTTGATTTTCGCTTTAAGTTTCTTTACTTCTATAACTTGTATTGCTTATAACATTTGATGAGAATCAAGAAGCATCACCAAAGGATCCATTCCATGTTGCAGCTGGGCCAATTACAAGGGGCTAAGAGGATTAATGAAGCATTTAATGGGTTGATCTGATTTGTTGAAGTCCAAGTTCGGCCCACATGAAGACCAAGCTAGGGCTTGGGTGTGTGGTACAAGTTAGAGTTAGAGAAGTTTCAATTTTTTGCTTTTTCCTTTTTAATTTCTAAAGAATAATGAGCTGATTTGTTTCCTAAAGTAAGGGGTTGATTTGTTTCCAAAATTTAGCCTTCCGAATAAGAAGCAAGTCAACTAATTGCATGTTTTAATCTTTAATTTCTTTCCTGATTGTAAGGCATTAATTGCCCATTTATTTTCCTGATTGTAAGGCATTAATTGCCGAATATTTGTTACCTTTTAGGTCTTAGATATTTTAGTATTTAAGGGACTCAATGATGTATTATTCAAAAGACTTTAAATGGAATAATATTATTTGAGAGAACGTTTTCTCTTGGTTCTTCATTGAATTATGAACTTATCAAGGGTTATACCTTGTGGCGTTCAAACTTGACTTATCACTCACATTCTTTCTTGTTCTTGAGTGTGGCGTCTACAACCTTCTTGATACCGTTGGTTCTTATCTCTATATAGATAATGGGTCGCGGTCTTTTTTATTTTCTTTATTTGCAAACTTGAATTAGAAAATGATCCTTCGTTACCATATATTGGTTCCGGGTCTCACTACTCTTGGTGAGGTTCATATCAGTTGGTATCAGAGCTTAGACTTCTAAATTAGGTTTGATCTATCCTTTTTTTTTTCTATTTCTTTTTATTTCATTAGATCAAAAAAAAAAAAAAAAAGTTGATCAGATCTGTTACCACAAAAAAAAAAAAAAGGAGGTTTGATCTGATTCTGATTATAAAAAAAAATTGATCAGATTCGTTACAAAAAAAAAAAAAAAAGTTGATCAGATCCGTTACAAAAAAAAAAAGTTAACGAAGAGTGGAAAAAGGCAAGAGAGTGCGAGCTCATCAGAGGGTAACAACTGAAATTGAGTGAAACACGAGTGTGAGTGCCTTCATTATTGAGAGTAAACACGTGAGGGAGTGTTTGTGAGGCTTACCAATTTGTTTTTGCAGATTAAACAAAAAATGTCTGGCGATGCACCAGAAAAGAATGATTTCAAACTTTTTTTAAGGTTCTTGGATCAAAAGTTTGATCAGTTGGAGATTAGGTTGGATCAACGATCAAAGAGGAAGGGTACCACACGAGTTGGGCAACATTCGGGTTCTTCTTCATTATGGGAACTGAATTGGAATAAGAGGGATGACTAGCCTAGTTTTAATGCCAAGGCCGAACCTTCCAAAGATCACAAAGATGGAGAGCTTTCGGTCCCAAGAAGAGCTCTTAGTGCTCAAGCAAAGGAAGATGATGAGGTATAACATGACAATGTCTTTCACAGCCGATGCCATGTTAATAATAAGGTATGTAGCATGATAATTGATGGGGGAAGTTGTACTAATTTGGCTAGCACTAGTTTAGTGGAAAAACTAAATTTGGCCACTTTAAAGCACCCAAAACCTTATAAGCTACAATGGTTGAATGATAGTGAAGAAATCAAGGTGACTAAACAGGTGTTGGTGTCTTTTTCCATTGGGAAGTACAAAGATGAAATCTTGTGTGATGTGGTACCAATGCATGCGAGCCATATCCTTTTGGGGCGACCATGGCAGTTTGATAGGCGTGTAACTCATGATGGTTACACAAATAGATACTCCTTTGTACTCAATAAAAAGCGAATCACTCTTGTACCCTTAACCCCAATACAAGTTTATGAAGATCAAGTGAGGTTAAAAGAAAAAAAAGATGAAAAAAAGGAGAGTGAGAGTTCAAAAGAAAGAGAGACAAAAGAAAGAGAGATTGAAACAACAAAAGAAGAAATCTCGGCTGATGAGAAAAAAAAAAAAAAAAAAAAAGACAACAAGTGAACTTCTATGCAAAAAAACGCGAGATAAAAAAGGCCTTGTTTTCAAATCACCCTACTTCTTGGCCTAATGTTCTTGTTTCTCTTTTGCAGGACTTTGATGAAGTGTTGCAGGCTATTAACAACATTATGGTGAAGATTCGAGGACGAATCCTTTTGAAGAGAGGGGGAATGATGAGAATCAAGAAGCATCACCAAAGGATCCATTCCATGTTGCAGCTGGGCCAATTACAAGGGGCTAAGAGGATCAATGAAGCATTTAATGGGCTGATCTGATTTGTTGAAGTCCAAGTTCGGCCCACATGAAGACCAAGCTAGGGCTTGGGTGTGTGGTACAAGTTAGGGTTAGAGAAGTTTCAATTTTTAGCTTTTTCCTTTTTAATTTCTAAAGAATAATGAGCTGATTTGTTTCCTAAAGTAAGGGGTTGATTTGTTTCCAAAATTTAGCCTTCCAAATAAGGAGCAAGTCAACTAATTGCATGTTTTAATCTTTAATTTCTTTCCTGATTGTAAGGCATTACTTGCCCATTTATTTTCCTGATTGTAAAGCATTAATTGCCGAATATTTGTTACCTTTTAGGTCTTAGATATTTTAGTATTTAAGGGACTCAATGATGTATTATTCAAAAGACTTTGAATGGAATAATATTATTTGAGAGAACGTTTTCTCTTGGTTCTTCATTGAACTATGAACTTATCAAGGGTTATACCTTGTGGCGTTCAAACTTGACTTATCACTCACCTTCTTTCTTGTTCTTGAGTGTGGCGTCTACAACCTTCTTGATACCGTTGGTTCTTATCTCTATATAGATAATGGGTCGCGGTCCTTTTTATTTTCTTTATTTGCAAACTTGAATTAGAAAACGATCATTCGTTATCATATATTGGTTCTGGGTCTCACTACTCTTTGCTTATAACATTTGTGTAATTTGAACTCATATTGTCTTGTTAAAGCAATCCATTAATTAAACACACTTAGCGTATAACACTTTGTTGTATTGAAAAAGAAGTTGAAGAATTTGGGCCTATACTTATTCACCCCTAGGTATATTTACACTATAATTGGTTAAGGGAATTTCAACGTGAGTTCCAAGCAACAAACAATAGAGCGGAATTTGAGGTGCTCATAGCAGGGCTAGCATTGGCACAAAGCATGAACATCAAGAGAATCACTATTTGAAGTGATTCGCAATTGGTCGTTCGATAGGTGAAAGGAACCTATGAAGCCAGAGACTCCAAAAGGACTGCATATTTGGCCAAAGCCAAAGAATTACAGTTGATGTTTGACGAATTAAAAATAATTTAGGTACCTAGGAAAGAAAATGCACAAGTAGATTCCCTTGTAAACTTGGACTCGACGGTCCAAACTGGGACTCGACGGTTCAAACTGATGGACCTAAATCTCAAATGGCCCACAGTATGGGGAAAAAAAAGAAGTTTCTCCCATAGAAGATAGCTCGACATGGATGACTCCCATAATGGATTACTTGCAGAACGATATCTTACCATACGATAAGAAAGAGTCTCGGAAACTTAGAGCCAAAATGGCCAAATTTAGCATCCTGCATGTAAAGTTATATATACGATCCTTTTCAGACCCTACCTAAGATGCCTCGATCCCAACGGGGTCAATGATGTGTTAAGAAGTCTACGCGATGAAGAATGCGACAACCATTCCGAAGCAAGGAGTTTATCAAGTCGAATCTTAACAGTTGGTTATTACTAGCCAATAATGCATTATGATTCCTACAACTATGTAAAGAAATGTGGCGAATGCCAGAGGTTCGCATAGACCACTCACTTACCACCAGGTATGTTAAATTCTATCTTAGTGATCATGCCAAAATTGTGTTATATTTTGGCCCTCATTTCCATGTCTCTTGCCTCGTTTTCAAGTGTATTTGTGTGTCTAATAGGCTCATTTCTAGTGATTGTAGGCATTCAATGTATTACAGGTATTGCAGATGGAAAATAGGATTTTCTGGTGCGAAACAAGTCAAAGTTCAAGGAATAGAGCCCAGATGGTGGGTATTGCATGGGTCCCAACCAGTGTAATGGACCAAAGAACCAAGAAATGAGAATTCTAGAAAGTGCCCAATGTGCGGATAGGTACCTGTGCACCTCCAAGTCCTCAAGCAGTGCGTTGGTCCATATCAGTGCAATTGGCACGCAAACCAAAAGTTGAAACTCCTCCAAATGTCCAAATGTGCCCAGATGGCGGGTATTGCACGGGTCCCTACCCACACACTACCAGTGCAATCCACCAAGAACCAGGATGAAGATCAGGCACAAG
Source organism: Acer campestre (assembly GCA_954870605.1). NCBI lineage: Eukaryota > Viridiplantae > Streptophyta > Magnoliopsida > Sapindales > Sapindaceae > Acer > Acer campestre. The sequence continues at coordinate 12,621,751 of OX940802.1, read as the reverse complement.
TGCCTAGTGCATAGGTCCTTACCCGCACACTACCTGCACACATCGAGCCCAGATTCTGCCACATCAGCACATTTCAGACCTACTTTTGGTACCCTATAAATATATTTGTTTCAGAATTGTTCCTCATGGCTTGACAAGCCAAGATTCATAACCTATACCTCATTCTTGATCCACACTCTCTCTAGATCTAGGAATCCATTTTCACTTCATCCATACCAGTCCTCCACACATACACACCATATTTTATCTCTACTCAAGGAAGAACACTAGGAGTTGGATTAGAGCTTCAAGAAGGGAGGTCTCTACATGGGTCTTCTCTCTCTCTCTTTTCTCTTAGCTTTTATTTTGTAATTGTCATGATTAGCTTAATCACCCACTAAGGGGTTGATATGATTCATTTGTGAATGTTAGGCATTTGTATATGAATTCTATCTTTTATAATCTATCAAATATGTTTCATTCTTATTTTAATTGTTTTCAAAGATTAATTTGTCTTGGATACACCCTTTATGCAAGTTGATTTAGAAATTAATTGAGTAGTTAACTAGGTATACACCCTACTTGGTATTCTTAAGACTAAATAGAATGGAAGGATTGAACAAGAGTACACCCCTCAAGTGAAAACCGGTCTTAATAATCTTTTATCTAATCTTAAGTGAGTGGCCAATACTATACACCCTAGGTCGGTCATTTGCTAGAGATTAAGAATCAACATTATACATCCTAGGTGATTAGACCCTTATTTGATAGATGTGCATTCACAGAAAGTCCCAAGTGAGTGGAATAATACTATACATACCATAGGTTGGCCATTTGTGAGGGATAAATAATCAACACTATACACCCTATGTTGATTACATAAGATTGATGTACATTCATACATTCATGAGAGTTCTTTCCACTTTTTTTGCCTATAAAATTGTTATGTTATTAAGATTTTGCCTATAAATTTGCATTTGCCAAATCAATGGGCAAGAAATACTTTTTAATTTTTTTTTTTAATTATGCTATGCATTAAATGTATTGTTGTGATGTGTACAATCCACTAATCATAGTATCATACTTATTTATGAAAGTACCGAAATGCCCTTGAACTAACGGTCAATGTTTGGAATTAACAGATGTTGACTAACCAAAGGGGAGATGATTGTCAATAAATGGAAAAGTTGTTTCTAGTTGTCTAAGAGCAAACCTCCGGGAGGTTAGTTGCAATTTTCTCTGAAATGAAATGTCTTATGAAAATAAAAGTGGAAAGAAGAAAACAAATTAGATTGTAAAAAGCAAATCTCAATATTTATTTATCTCTATATGATTGTAAATATTTATAATTATTTTCTTATTTTACCTTTTTCCTTTCTTTTCTTTTCGATTGTTTAGAATGTATTAAATATTCATTAAATACACTATGATTATTTCCAATAATAAATATTTTTGAATTTTAATTATTATGGTAATAAATAAATATTTTTCAGAACAAATTAAAATATTAACTGTAATACCAAATTAATGGTAATCCGTTTTTTTTATGGAATTATTGGTAAATTTTAAAAACATACCAATGGCAATATATTAATGATAACTAACCAAAAAATTTAAATAATAATATTTAATCAAATCTATATCTATATTAGTCCCACATATTACGAACGTTTTGGCTATTAAATAGTTATTAATAATAGTAATAATATAATTTTGTCGTAAACCACATATTAATAGATAATCAAGAGGAAATTCCATAATTAATGGGTTAATGAATAAATATCTACCAATCTCATAATCTATTTTATTATTAAGTATTTTTTATTTTATTTTAAAGTATTACGTTATTTGGTAAGTTTAAAGGTAAGGAATTTTTTTTTTGTTGCCAAAGCTATTATGTAGTTATTAATTGTAATAACTTTTAATACTATATTTGTGTCGTAAATAAAAAAATATGTAGTTAATTAAGAGGCAATCCCGTAATTAATGGGATAGTGAATAAATTCTCTTAAGCAAAATCACAATTGATTTTTAATTATTAAGGTTTATTTATTTATTTATTATTTTTTAACTTTTAAATATTACATTGTTTGGTAAGTTTAAAAGACAAGCCATATATATATATATATATATATATTGTAAATCACAAATCAATAGGTAATTAAAAGGCAATTCAGTAATCATTGATTACTAATCAATGAGATGGTGAATAAATTCTCATAACCAATATTGTAATTGATTTTTGGGAGAATCGCAAATACCCCCCCAACTTTTAAGCTAATGGCAAATCAAACCCTCTGGTTTGAACAATCAGCAAACAACCCCCTACCGTTAAGAACCCTTGCATTTTTTGCTGCATGTAGGGGGTTATTTGCTGATTTGTAGGGGGTTATTTGCTGATTGTTCAAATTTGTAGGGGGTTGTTTGCTGATTGTTCAAACCAGAGGGTTTGATTTGCCATTAGCTTAAAAGTTGGGGGGGTATTTGCGATTCTCCCTTGATTTTTAATTATTAAGTATTATATTATTTGGTAAGTTTAATTGTAATAATTTTTTATCCAAAATAAAAAATCTATAGGTAATGATATAGCGTAATTAATGGGACAGTGAATAAATTCCCTTAACTAATCTCATAATTGATTTTTAATTATTAAGGTTTTTTTATTTTTTATTTATTTTTTATTTTTAAGTATTACATTATTTGGTAAATTTAAAAGACAAGCCATAGTTTTATTTGCCAAGCCATAAATTTGTATTAATTAATTTTTTTTAAAAGTATTTTTAATTAGTTGTAATATTTCAAAAAAGAAAAAAGAAAAAAGGACAGCATTGTTAATTAGTTATTTATATAATATATATTATAATATTTAGTAAGTTATTAATTGTAATAATTGTAATAATATAATTTTTTTCCTAAATCAAAAATCTATTGATAATCAAGTGGCAATCGCTTAATTAATGGGATACTGAATAAATTCTCTTAATTGATATCATAATTGATTTTTAATTATTAATTTTTTTTAATTATTATTATTTATTTATTATTATTATTTTTTAAGTATTATTGATAAGTTTAAAAGACAAGCCATAATTTTTTTTTCCCAATAAACCATAAATTTGTAGTACTTAGTTTTTTAAAAATATTATTAATTAGTTATAATATTTTAAAAATAAAGTATTATTTATTAGTTATCTATATAGTATATATTATAGTAAATTACACACAACCTACATAAGGATTGGGCCGTGACACACATAAACAACTTTTATAAAAGTTTTTATTTTTTATTTTTTTTGGTATCAGGGATCTTGGACTTCTTCCAGGCACATATCCGTCTGTCTTCCCTCAACCGCGTGACACTCGCCAGACCTGTATGTTGGGAGAGTGACCCCCAATTGTGTGGCCCGCTTTGGCCTGTATGTTGGACACAAGGTAGGACAGAGAAGAAACCTCAGCTTGCACCACTGGCTCCACAACGATGCAAGCGGGTAAACCAGGACTCACCCCTACCTAGGTAGGATTCGAACCGATGACATTAGCCCCATGTTCGTCCTTCCACTAGTAGAGCTAAATGCTCTAAAGACTGGCCACAATATGATTGTCAGGAGTAGAACCAAGGACTTGAGTTTTTATCCCAAGCCTTAGACCATCGAGGAAACCACCTTGTGACATTGACCTCCTCTTCTTTAATATGAAATCCATTAGATTAACCTCCCCTTCAAAAAAAAAAAAAAAAAAAAAAAAACTTTTATAAAAGTTGACATTCACCTCCCCTTCTTTAATATGAAATCCGTTAACTTAACTACTAGTAGGGTTCATCATTTGATAAAATAACATAAAAAATTAAATTTTTAATGACGTGGTATCTTCACATAAAACCATATCAATATGAAGTAAAAGAAAAAAAAAAAATGAAAAACGGAAAAGATTCGAAGATCTGCACCTGATCCCCCAATTTCCTACTTTTGCATATTTATTTGTCTCTTTATCCATTTATTTTCTATATCTTCATCATTAAGTAAAATTTCACAACTTATGAAATTTCATCTCTCCTCCATTAATGATGAGACTTCTGTTAGCAAACAACGGCATTACTCATGTACCTGTTGTTGGGAAAAGTCGATAAACACAGAAGTGCATGCCTAATATTCACCATGTAACAAATAACCTCTAAGATGAGAGAAAATAAACTAAACACACTTGAACTTAAGATATAAATGGAAAACCTAAATCAGAGAAAAAATCACGGGCCTTCAGGACGGTAGAGAAAAGATCCAATATTGTAGTAAATTTGTATAACCATACACTCCAAGTTCTCTCCCAAACAACCGAGCCCCCAAGCTCACAAATGAGCTTAAATCTTAGCTCTTAGCTCACAATGCTCATTGTGTCCTCATCGAGTGCAACCGTGCGCCCGCCCACCCCCCCACCCAAAAAATAAATAAATAATAAAAAAAAAATCTCACTAGGTCTCCCCTGAATATCACCCATGGTTCTCTCTCCTCGATCCCCATATATTCCTTGGATCCCTCCTTAGATATTCCCATGGGGTCTCCCATCTGAATCAAACCCATTCTCTGATGTTATTGTTGGGGTTTTTGCCCTAAAGCTTGTAGTTTGTAAATGTGAATTGAACAAGAAATAAAAGAAGTAGTTTATTCATTCAAATTGTCTCATACATTTATTTATATCATGTGTACTTAACATCCAAGATTGCCAGATGTAATCTCTAACTGAGTATATGAGTGTCATATACAGAGGTATTCAGTTTGAGATGAGCAATCTAAAGAGTCCGTAGATAGCAAATAGAGTTGGGTACTTTATTTGTGGCTAATCTACAACTGCGGTCCGTTCCATAATGTACGGTGATCTTATCCTAGATCATTCATATGGAGATATAAGAATGGTGGCACCTTGTATGATGTGATCATATAGGACTGGGCCATGATTTATATGAATCTCTCACCAAGTTCCATTACATGATGAGATTCATATATATCAACAAATGATGGCTATATATGGGTGATCTTAATCCTGAGTGTCTTATCGACTCCTTCAGGTTAGATCGTAGTTTTTGATATACCATGGGTGAGATTGGAGTTGCATTCCCGGTCAATAACTCCATATGTTGGAATCGCGGTTTGGCTTGTGGCTGGGAAGGTTTGCACACAATAGTGGAATCCACTCCTTCTTGTGAGAAGTAGATAGTAGTTCCCTTAAGGGTTAATTCGGGGCTTGAACAATATGAGTGCTCTCCTAATTCCGTAAGGAATGTAGGATTTATTGTTCATTAGAGAATCAATGGTACTTAATGGAAATATATAATTAGAGGGGTATAACAGACATTATGACCCATCTCTAATTATGAACTACCTGTGGAGGATCATACCATATGTAATAGCTATATCGATGGACACCAAGAGTTATTGGTTCGTGTAAAAACGTCTATAGTTGAGAGAGTGCAACTTCGGGTTTTTAGTGAAATAACACTGAAGTTAATAATCATGAAATATTAATTAAAGAGTTTAATTAATTATTTCTAAGGATTATTGGAGCTCAAAATACTGTGGGTCCATTAGGTCCCCTTGCTAGCCCGATTGATTAAGGTAACAAGGGTCACGGTTAATTAATTGGATTGTCCAATTAATTGTGTTACGAAAGTGACACGTGTCTATTCAAGAATTAATTGAATAATGAGATTATTTAGTTAATGAATATTAATGATTATGTTAATTAAATAATTAGATTATTTAATTGTGTAATTAATCATTAGATGGAGGGTGTTGATTGATATTTAATTTTGAATGAAGAAAAGATAATTTGATTATTTTAATTTCATTTAATTAAATATTTAAATTTGAATTTAAAAGAGTTTTGAATTCAAAATTAAATCAAATAAATTAATTAATATCTTTAAAGATATCAGATATCTTAAAAGAATTTATTAATTAGTTTAATTTTAAAAAATATATATATATATACGATATATGTTAATTTTAAATTTGAAGGAAGTGGGTTGTATCTGATACAAACACAAACCCAACACAAAAGAAGGAAAAGCAAATGGGTTTGGCCAACTAAAACATTAAAGGAAGAAAAATTGTTTTGCTTCTATATTTCAAGAAGGGTGTCCGAACTCTACTGACACAAACAACGAGAGTTATTTTTGTGTGTTCTTCTTCTACCTCCATTCTTGTTCCTGAGTACCGTGACGCACCTACAAGCCGTTACCAGTTCCGGGAGATAGCGAGGAAAATCAAGTGGTTCAAATTAGGAGCAGATCGTATTAAAGTGAAGGAGCCTTCCACGTAGGCATGAAGAAAATTGTTTCTTCTTTTCTCCTTCTTATTGTTTTTGATTATTACTGTACAAATAGGTTTATTTCCTGATTGCATTTAAAAAATTTTAAAAACCCTTCCGCTGCACAATCTGTAACCCTAGGTTCCTACAGTTATAGGTGTTTCTTTTTGCTCCACACTCAAAAAACAAATATTTCATGTATTTATACTAGAGTACCATGGAAGTTTAAAATCAACAAGGAAACCTTCTCCTACACACACAAGTATTCATGATCCACACAAAGTCCTACTCCTTTACACTCAAGACTTTACTGTTCAGCACAAAGAGAAACTCCTTTTCTTTTCCACATAAGATTTCTTGTTTCGCACGTTTTCCTATTTCATGTAACTTTTGCCATTACCGCGGTCTGGGCCGCGGTCTACATCTCACTCCCTATATCGCATAATGCCTTTTGGAAATGAAAGCTTATAATACTGCGGTTGGCATCTCTTGCCTCTGTCGCGCTTTACACCACGCTGAACTCACTAGAATGGACCGTTCCTTGTGCAGTGGTTCATGAACCTTGTCTTGGCCACGGTCTACAACGCGGTTCTTCCTGAATTTTCCTTCTCCAGCGAATCTTCAGGCTTCCAAAGCTTTCCTAAACAAGAACACCGACTTCCACATGACACACGTTATCCATATCTTCAGAAAGTTTCCTCTTTCATATAAGTTGAGTCTCATTTGGTTAACATTGCGTTCACTTAGGAATACAAGCCACAAACCTAACAATTTTCCCATTTGGCAAGAATTCCCAAGTCTTTTGTTCGTAACCATGACTCTTGATTGAGCCATTTTAGTACTAGATTTTAACCCCCTTTTCATATGTTTTTGTTCGTGTCTCGGGTAAACTCGAGTATCTAATGGCTCGTTGGAGGCTTGTATAGGATATTTTAGTCAAGCAGGGGTGTTTGAGTTAGAAGATAGAAGACTTGAGCAAAAAGTGTAGAAAAAGGGAGCTTTGGGCATTAAAAGGTGAAGTCATGGTCTTAATGATGTTTTGAAGACCTGTAACATCATTTCCCACAGGTTTCTACTGTTTTTCTGTCATTTTGTTGGACTGCGACGTTCATTCAAAGCCATCCAGCGACATCAAATTCCAGTGGATTCCGCAGTCGAGCTACCATCTTGGAAAACAACGTCCATTGAGTTTAGAGGTTTTCATAGTGCTGTTGTTGTTAAGCTTGGGCGCGTCAACCTCATCCAATGATTTCCACGGTCAATCTGCCATCTTGGCAGACTATGATAACTCGAAGCAAGAAATCCTCTAGAGAATTCTGTGGTCCAAATTTTGTTGACCCAAACCGTGACAATCGGGCTGCGATAACATGCCAGCTTAACATTAGGATGGATTCTTGCCCTAAAAAGGAAACCCATAAAAATTCTTCCCCTCTATCAAATTCCTTACATCAGCCACACGAGAGAAACACTCACAGCTGTGAAGAAGTCTTCTTTGTCATTCGTTTCATCATCACTTTACACACCTCACCCTACATCACCAAATTCATCCATCCTTGGAGAATATTAAAGAAGGGAGAAGAAGAATCTCAAGACTAGCAAGACAAAGAGGAAGCTCACATGACCATTATGAGTTTTCTCAACATCTCTTCTTTCTTTCTTAGTTTTTCATTGATGTGTAACTAAACTTCTAGCTAGGGGATTGATGTAACCATATTAGACTACTATATGTCATTAATTACTCTATTTTTCTTGCTTCAATTCAGTTTTAGTCTCATTTACTTGATTAATTATTCTATTCTACTACTCATGTTATTTTGTGGCCTCGATTGATGTGGGTGGGTAGTTTAGATTATTCATGAGATTGGGGTTTTGGTGTGAATGACCTTTCCACTTGAATCTCAACCACAAGCTTAGTAAAAAGGAAGGTTGATAGATGCATGGCCTTGGCATGTTAACTTGGCTTAGAGTTTTGTGATAATAGGGGTTCTAACTATTGCTTGTCACATGGCCTTATGTGAGTAATAGGAAGAATCCTAGATCTTGATTTAAACATCTTAAAAACAAGCCCTAAAATTGGACTGAAGTGCTTAAAGAGACTAGTTTAGCGCATTGAGTTGTCTGAGAAAGATTGCATTGATTTCCTAGTGTTTTCTCCATATATTTCATCCCTATGGGTGCCGTGATTTCTTTTAGTTTTAATTACAAGTTTAATTTAAAAATGATTTTCAAGAAATCATTTGTTTTCAACTCAAGCATTATGTAATTTAATTTTATGCACTGGAGTAGTTAGCTTAATTAGAATTAGCTTTTGACCAATATAATTCCCGATCTCTGTGGGAATGACCCTTGTTTAAGCACTATACGAATCTTCGTTTCGTGCTCTTGTGAGGAAAGATTTTGAGTATAGAAAAATACCCATCAACTCTATATACCGAGAATCACCATACCCCATCACAATATATAACCACATAGGCACAAACCATCATAAGATTTTTTTTTTTTTTTTTTTTCCGGCACATGTAGAAATAACTTGCTGAAATTGTGATGCAATTCCTTATGTCAGATTTTCAGGGAGTTTGTCAGCCATCAACATCTTTGTCCACTACACACCTTGCATTACCTTCTTATCAATGCCCATGTGCAAATTTGTGGACCCATTAGCAGCAACATATCCTCTTTATGACAGTGGAGAAACTTGCCAAAAGGATAAAAGTGTCCTTACATCACCAATTCGGTGAAAAACTTTCTACTAGCAACACTTGGAGTGCTTTGCCGAATCAGCTCCACACCATACCAGAGTGTACGAGCTTTGAGAATTTTTTTTCTTCATCTTGTGTAACCCAGATTGGATTTGGCAGATTTACTTATGGAATCCAAGGTCCAATTCAATGGATTTAAAAATTTAGGATACAATTCAATGGATTTAAAAATTTAGAATACAATTCAATCCAATCATGTGCTCAAATTCAATCAAATCCAATTGATCATATTGGATTGAGTTTGATCTTGCATACCTCTACTAATTATCATTAGGGGTGGGCACGGTCTTACAATTCAAGATAAACCAAACCAAACCGAACCGAAAATTTATGTTCGAGTCGAGTCACCCTATTGGGAAGAGTCAATCCGATTAAAAAAAAAAAACCGAGTTTAAGCAAGTCATTGATGGTTTTGCCTTTCCAAAAACTGATCTGAATAAACCGAGTAAATATTATATAGGTATATATATATAATTTTATTAAATATTATTTTTTATAAAAAAATATATTATTTTATTAAATATTATATTTATATTGATTTAATTTAATAAATATTGTTTTATTTAATATTTTATACATACATATATATTAACAAAAATATAAATAGAATAATACTAATTTGACCAAACCCTAGAATCAACGTATATCTCGCCTTCAACAACAACTCACGCTGTTCAATCCGCTAATCCCTACCATACTCTTACAATCTCACATTGTAGTGTCACACAATTGAATGACTTTTTTCGTTTTTGTTTTGGAAATGGAAGGCGAAAATTGATCTTTAATTTGGATTATGTTGTTAACATTCAATCATGATTGTTATTATATATATATATATATATATTTTTAAAGTATTACAAGAACTATTAGCATGATTGTTATTATTATTATGAACTATATTTTGAATTATGATGGAATGTTTTATGGATTATTTGGACTTCCATTTATATTATTAAGTTAAGTACTTATTTATTTATTTATTTTAATTTTTAAAGAGTGCTTCTCCTTACGCTTCATAAATTATCTGTTACACTTTATTTTGATTTTTTTATTTTATTAATGACAATATTTGCCAGAATTAAAATTATCAAGTAAGATAAAAAAAATTCTAAAGACACTCCAAACTAGTTTTTTTTTTCATCTTCATTGTTTTACAAACCCTCAAGTATCTTCTTCTTTGTTTTTCAAGTTTTTCATTGAGATATGTCAGTACGTGGCAATCCCAAATGTCTGACTAAAAATCCAACAATTTTGCTTTTGAGAATGAAGAATGAATCTTGCTATTGATATGGATATGGATGCAGAGAAAGAACTTGATTTAGTATATGTTCATTAGGCCCAAGAGCCCCATCAAGCTCAAAACCGAATTGACTCAAACCGAAAAATGCAAGTTCGAGTCAAGGCGAGTCACTTTGTTGAGACGAGTCAACCTGATTCAAGAAAATAAAAACGGAGTATAAATGAGTCGACTTGTGTCCACCACTAGTTTTCATATAATTCTTTTGGAAGATTTAGAAAAATCTCCTTGATGTTGATTTATTTTTCAAAAACAACCTTCTATTTAAAATTTAGTTAAAACCCTCCTTTTCGGTATACAACCAAAACTTTTTTATTTATTTTTTTATTTTTTGTAATAAATTTTGAAACTATGAAGTGTTTTTGATATATATATACAATAAATGAATTTTTTTACTTGAATTCGAAATTAGAGGGTTATTCTCAGAAAAGTTCAAAACTCGGGTTTTTTTTTTTTCCTTTTCAATAATACTATTTTTTTCAAATTTGGTGTCCAAATGGTATGGTATCATTGATTTATTTGGAGTTAAATTACATGATTGAAATTTTTGGATTTTAGTGAGGTCACGTCTTTTGAACACCAAATTTGGATCAAATAATATTACTCGTTTGAGTATAAGACCATGGATATGGTCAAACATAATAATAAATTCCCTTCTGATTTAATCTAAAAAATAGACTGATATACGATATATATGTCCATATACACGAGATTTTTTCACTAAATACGAATAAATCCAATATGTTAAGGAATGGCCAAATATGGCACAATCTTAAGTAGTAATATATAATTCTAGGTGCACCTGCACAAAACTTTTTATATATAATAAGCTCTCTATTCTATATATTATCACCACAAAAAACAATAGCAAACATGAAACCTTCTGGAAAATATTTCTTGCAGCTGGTGATCCTGGTTTTGTTGCTCGTGACAACAGTATGCGATGGCGGTTTCTTAGAACCTAAAGTGCATCTTAGTATCGAAAACAATATGGGTTCTGGGGTTGATCTTACACTTCATTGTAAGTCTAAGAATGATGATTTAGGGGAACACAAACTCCCATATTCAGGCAAATACACGTTCCAATTTCGACCTAATTATTGGGGAACTACGTTGTTCTTCTGTAGTTTCGCCTGGCCAAATGCTTTTCATAGGTTTGATGTTTACGATTTTAGGAGAGATCATGGTAATTGTGTTCATCAATGTGACTGGCATATGAACCCAGACGGCCCATGCTTGTACGATATTGTTTATAATAAAACAATATGCTACGAGTGGTCGTGAGTACCCATTTTGATCTCTCAAATAGAAGTATAAACATTTTTATATAAATGTATTGTGTACTTCTCATATTTACATAAATAAATTAAATGTTTTAATTTTCATTTATAGTATTCACTATAGGTAACTTTTAGTGTGCTTTGAATCAGCCTTTTCTCTTTTTTAGTTTTTCCTGATTGCCCTTTAAAAAAACAATTAAAACACCTTAAACCCATGATTAATCAATAATTACCTACTATATAATTTTTTTTAGATAAATACCATATAATACAGAATAAAACCCAGATACATCAATACAGAACAAATAAAACCCAATTTTCAAAAACAAAATCAACACAAAACAAAACCCAGTTCATCAACACAACCCAAATTCATGCATCAATAAAAAAATAATCACTAAACAAGAAATCAGCAAAACAAAATCCCCCCACATCAATAAACAATCCACACACAACAATACAAATTCGGTATTCTAAACAGAGTAAAAAAAACCGAATAAATAAGAATAAATAAATGCTTAGCGGCCAGTGGAGGTGCCGCATTCTGTTTCTCCACGCTTGGTAGTGAGTGTGGAAGAATTGGATCTCCTTCACAAGTTTTTTTTATTTTTTTATTTTTTTCCTTCTTATTAAATGCTATGAAATGTACAAGTTTAATAAATTTCTTATAATTTAATTAAATTAAATTAATTAATTAATTGGGTGCGAGGGTTCCGCAAACAACATTTGCAAACATGAATCCTTCTTGAAAATATTTCTTGCAGCTGATGATCTTGGTTTGGTTGCTAGCTCCTAACAATCTTATGCGAAGCTGGCGACATCTTAGACCTTGTAGTGCATGTTAGGGGTCGTTTGTTTTTTCCACTTAAAACTTAATGGGTCTGAATCATAATTATTAAGTTGTTTTGTTTATTTTTTTAAGTGGTCAAACAACTTTAAAATACTATAAAACAACTTAAAATAAAAAGTAAAAAATTCTGACTTTTCACTTAATTGTAAATCACTTAATTGCATTAATTACAATTTAAAATCTTTTCTTCCGATATTATCCTCCATATATAACATATATTCAATTTCATCATAATTATATATTGTATAGAAATATTTATTTTAATATATTGCTTATTTTAAATAGTTTTAAAAATAAAAAAGAATATTAATCACTTCTCATATTGGTGTTTAATATCAATACTTTATTATGATATTAGATTGATGTATTTATATATATATTTTTTTAGAGTGTATTGTGTGAGTTTTCCTGCTGCCTCTTTTTTTTATTTTTTTCTGAAAAAAAAAAACTTTTTTTTTTCTTAGTAAAAATAAAGTTTGTTTATAATCGAAGAAGAAGATCATAATTATATGTGTTCATATATAATTATTATTATTTGATTGTTTTTATTCTGTATTATATTTATAATTGTTTAACATGGGTATAGATGTAAAATTACTTTTTTTCAGACAATTTTATTTTTAAAAAACAAACATGTTGACAGTACATTCAGATGTGAGGAAAAAAAAAACAAACATGTCATTCAGATTCAGGTTTCAGTCACTATTCAGTCTTCAGTAAAATTCAGGACTATTCAGTCTTCAGACAAAAAAACAAACGACCCCTTAGTGTCGATAGCTACACTAAATGTTTTTGAATTTTAATTATTATGGTAATAAATAAATATTTTCCAAAACAAATTAAAATATTAATTGTAATACCAAATCAATGATAATCGTTTTTTGTTATGGAATTAATGGTAAATTTTAAAAACTTATCCGGTGGTGATATATTAATGGTAACAAACCAAAAAATTAAAATAATAATATTTAATCTATCTAAATCTATATTATATTATTATAGTCTCACATGTTACAAAAGCTTTGGCTATTAAATAGTTAGGGTTACTATGAAAAAAGGCCCTCCAGTTTGTCATATTATCCGTTCCGGTCCTTCTAGTTTCAATATGGGCTATACAGGTCCAAATGTTAGCTATAAATTGTTGTTTTCGTCCCTACCATCCAATTCCATTAGGTTTCTGTCAGAAATGCGAAGGTATAATGGTAAAAATAAAAATAAAAATGTTTTAATAAAAGATTATTATTAAAAATAATTAAAATGTAATATTGAAATAATTAAGAAATGAAACTAAATTAAAACTAAATGGTAGATCCATAAATCAAAATACACCTTACCACCACCCCCAATCCAAACCCAGAAACAACTGGTCTCTCTCACCATCAATTTAACAAAACCCTAGCTCAATCCATCACACCACCACCACCATCAAACCACTCCTCCCACATCTCATCATCATCATCAAACCCTAGCCACCCAAACCCGTCGCCGCCACCCAAACTCGCTGCCACCCAGTCTCATCTCTTCTCTCTTACCATCGATCTCTCTCAGTCTCTCTCACTCATTCAAACCTCTATCTCTTTTCATCTTTAATTTGTTTGTGTTCGATAGATGGGCTTGATGTGCATTATCTATTAGGAGCAAAATATTGGCATGTGATAGATACATGTTTTATTTTTATTTTTATTTTTATTTTTTTATTATTGAAATAAGAAATCCCCAAATCCTAAACTCAAAATCGTTTGAAACTTGAAACCCTAAATCTCATCTATTTTTCAAACATTCACTTTGGGGATGTTTTTTATTTATTTATTTATTTTTTTTTACTATAAGACTTATTGCCTCTTATTATTATTTTTTTTACTATAAGACTTATTGCCTCTTATATCTTAAATTAAGATAAATCAGTTTGTTTGTTTTTTCAACTTATATCTTATTTTAAGATATATATGTCTTTTAGAAAAAGTCAAAAATTTTGACTTTTATTTTATTCAAAAAGTGATATATTAGTGCTTTTTTTTTATAGAAAAATTCCATAAATGTTCTATAACAATTCATACATTTATAATTTTATCCGTACATAATAAAATCCTAAAAATCAATTTTTCAAAAATTCCAAATTTTAAAGAAACCCTAACACAACCTAATCAATTTTATATTTGTAATAAGTCATCCAAAATGAAAAAAAACAAACATATCATAGTATTTTAATTTATAAGACTTATCCATATGTCTAATAAATTAAGGTCTTATAAGACTTTAGATAAAAAAACAAACAACCCCTTCGTCTACGTTGGTGCGTTAGGTGATGACTCTTCATCTAGTGAAACAATCGTGACGCAAGCGACAGAGATCTCACGAGAGGGAGGGAGTGAGGCATAGCAAAGTTAAATGCTAGGATTTCGATGGTGAAGATGTTGGAGATCGAGATGAGATGGAACCGAATGGAGAGGGAAGATAAGAGAGAAGAAGGCTAGGGTTTTGGATGTCAAGAGAGAGATTTGAAGTTTCAAGGATAGGTCAGTAAAAGAAGAGGACTCTAAGGTATTTCTTGAAATGGAAATGCAAATGTCGGTGAGATTAATGTGAAGAAAGAGTGCTAGATAATGATGTTATGGTTGGTTGTGGCTCTACTGATGCAAATGTGAGTTCCTTATATTTCTATTCAAATTTGAAAGGTTTAAAATGTATAATTTTTGTAATATGCAAGTGTTACATTTTGTCAAATTTTTATGTATGCTTGATATGGGTATTTGTTTTGTTGAGACTTTGTAGTTGTTTCGATGCATTTTTTTTTAATATCATAGTGTGGATTCAGTAGTTTTGCTTTTGTTATGCATTGTACAAGGTTTTTAGGTTTTCTGGAGTGTTGTAAGAAGAAATCAGAGTTATTTTGTTTTAGTGTGCTTGATGTGGACTATGGATGTCAAGGGTATTTTGAATTCATCAATTTTTCTTTTATTATGCATAATGTGGGTTTTCTGGAGTGTTGTAAATAGAAAATCAAAGGTGTTTTGTTTTTGTGTGCTTGATGTGGACAAATGGATATCAGGGGTGGTTTGGTGGCTGTCATATGGTTTGATATTTTTAATAATAGCGTCTTCTAGAATCTAGTGAAATAAATAAAAATCCCTTACAAATCATTCCTCGCTCCCCTTGTGTTCTGTCACCACCACCGTATTCGAATGATCCGTAATGATCTTTTTTATTTGTTTTATTTTCATTGTTCTTTTTCTTTCTTTGGTTATGGGAAGCAACCATGTTCTATTTTGTTTCTCAGATTCATATCTTTTGCTTTATATGGCTTTCCCACCTTTATTTTTTGTTTTGAATAATTTAATTGGTTCATGAGAATACTTAGGTTGGTTGGTTGCGAATAATTGTTTCTTAGATCCGTAATACTTAGGTTGGTGATTGATGCAAATGGTGGTTTATAATTGTGCCTGATATACATTTTTTTTAATGTTTAATTGTACCTGATATACCTTAGCTAGTTGATAATCCAAATAGGTAAGAATTTATAGATGATATTATATAAAATATGTTCAGCCTAGATAAATATGGGTGCGTGTGTCCATTGATTTTTTATTTATTTGAAAATACGATGAATGGATGAGGAAAATGTTTTGGTGGTTGATGGTGATAACATCACATAAATTTTTTCGGGGTTTTGTTGTTATATGAGAGATCTTGTTTGATTGTATTTCACATTATATCCTGTGTTTGCTTTTCGTGTATGGCATATGAGATAAGAGTATTTGAGGATATCATACATGTAGAAGGATATCACCCTACCATTTTATAACTTGTCAATTGGAGTAAAAAAAAAAAAAGATTTATTACATGACTTTCCCTCTTCTTTTGGTTTCTTAGAAATTTCTTTCTAAGAGATGGTAGGCTATCTTCTTGTGTTTGATACTTTGATCCCCAATTAGTTGCTTCGGGTCCATTACTAGTTAGAGGCCCTTTTTATCTTGTTTTGCTTGAAATATTGATTAGAAGTAGTTACAGATCAAGCAGTAGAATTGCTTTCTCTCATAAAACCATTAGTTTATGTTTAGCTAATACAATTCTCTCGCAAGCGTCTTTTTAGACGAGCTTTGCCTGAGACATCATATTTCCTTGAGGATTATTGCTTGAAAATTAATTGTACTGTCGAAGCTATGGTATCAGCAATAGATTGTTCACTATTGCACTCAATTCAAGTCCCAAAATCTGATATCGGAGCGCAGTTTGGCATGCTTTTGGAAAATATGGAAGGTTCAGATGATAGCTTCAATGTAGCTGGGAAAAGTTTCATGCTCACAAGCTAGTATTAGTTGCTCGATCTCCTACTTTTTGTTCTAAATTTTTTGAGAGGTTAGAGTAAGATTTTTTTTGAAAGGCAAAAAAGGTTAGAGTAAGATAGGCAAGAGATTGTCATTAGCGATTTTTAAGGTAAAATTTATTATTATGTACAATACTTTGGTCAATTGTTTGTGCTCCTATGATAGTATTATACCATCACTGTTTTACCTTTTTTTTTAATTTTTTTTTTCCTACATGCCATACTGCTCTTCATATATAGAGATACTCTTACAGAGGATGTGTATTCGTCGACATCTAGCTTGTCTTGTATGTCCTTGGTGTATGACACATTGACTACAAATTTAGAGGCTGTAAAGACCTCTATTTTGTGATTGGCTTATTTCATGACAAACCACATTGAGGATGATTGTGTATGAGTAGCTTAGGTCTTCTTGATGATTATCAAGGCAAGCTTCCAAGCATCTCCATGACTTCAAGAGTGAAATGTATATTCACTTGACTTTTCTCTTGAAGAGTTTAGGTGCACACACACACACACACACACACACACACACACACACACACACACACACACACACACACACTTCATGCATGCTTTGTTCATCTTGCATTTGTGTTTTAATTGTTTATATGTGTGCATCCATTACACCCATCACACTTGCACTTCATTCTTAGACTTAAGTGTGGTTTTATATGATGTAATTTGTTTCCCGATGATTGATCAGAAAAGACCGTGCATGCACAATGATGTGCTTGTCTTAGCGTGATGAGTGACCATTTGAGAAGGTTTTATTATTCTCTTGGTTTGGTCTTTAGTCACATGGTCTTATACCATGAGTTTTGGACATTTTGTTGTTGTCCATATTTGACATTTGGTCACTCTTTTGACCATATCTCTTTCTACAGACATCAAAACCTCATTTTGTAAAATGGATTAGAATGTAGACTTCCATACCTTTCCAACGATATATCTTACGAAAGGTTTAGATGTCATTTGGTTTTGTTTTGATCTGTTTGGAAATCAGGTTGTTGTGTTGATTTGCAAGTGCACAGGTCCCTACCTGCGTAGTCACCAGCGAAGTCATTTTCAATGATTTTCCTGGTCCCGGTGCACTGGTCCATACCATTGCAACAGACCCATGCACCGCACTATTTTTTGCCCTGTTTTCCCAAAACAGCATAGTTTCACTAGGTATTTTATATAAGCTTTCTCTTCTTCCCCATTTCGACCTAGAAAAAATTTAGATCTTAGAAAGAGAAGGAGTTCCCCTCTAGAGAGAAAGATTTTAAGCTTCATTCTTTTACTCTCCAAACCCCAAAACCCATCTTCATCTTGCATCTCTAGCATCATTCAAATATGGGTCTTCATTAATGTCTTTACTTGGTAAGTAGAACAAACAACTCATTTCATTTATTTTTCTATTTAATCAGACATGTCTTTTATTGCTTAGGTTAGAAAATCTTCTCATTGATTGCATATGTAGTGAATTTTTGACATGTTTGGGGTTTGTTTGTGATAGCTTGCATGATTTGGTTGTTTTGCCTAAATATCTAAGCCTTGAATATTCTTGTGGAATTGATTGTCGATTAGGTTGATAGATTAGTGTTTATTTATCTAGTCAAACTCTATTGAATGTTCATGTGCATTTAATTAACAACTAGGTTGTTAGAAATCTCTACAACTAATTAAGACCTCATATATGTGCATGTAGGCTCTTTTGATAATTAGGTTGTTAGATTTACATCTTAACATCTAATTAAGCATCTAGTGTTTAGTCTAGCACTCTTTGCATTTGTGCATTATCTACACATTCATTTAGACTTTTAATTCTCTTCAATGAGTCAAAGGTAAGTAAGATTCGTTCCCACAAGGACTAAGTGATTGATTACCGAAATTGATTAGCCTAAGTACTATTCAAATGAGTAATACATGAAGGTTTTCATACTTGAATACTTAAAGCAAGTTAAATTAAACTAATAATAAGGATTTAAGCTACTGTAATAAAGAAATGACAAATAATAAACTCGAACGTAGTAATGAAGGAAATGATGTTAGGACTTGACTATACCCCACCCTCTTCTAACTTCCTCTCTAGACTAAACTGCACACCCAAAATATACTCATGTAATTCATAGATTCATACACCCTATTGTTAACCTATAATCTCAGTCGAATAGTATAGGTTACACCTAAATCATACCTAAGCCTATCTCTCGATTACTCAGAATATATGTATGAGTTCACTAAGAACATTGGCACACTAAGGAATTTTATACACTAGCCTAAGTAGGTCTACTTTTCTAGACATGCATAGAAGACATTTCATCGAACACGATGTGTGTGTGTCTCAGATCGGTTCATAACACACAATCGAAAATCAGTCAATAGGAGATCAATCTATTGAAAGCATTAAGTACACTAAAACATCCATACAAACTACAATTGCACATAAAGGATAAACAAAGGTCAATATAAATATATAGTCACGGGTGAGGTTTCATCAAATCCTAGCACTAAGTATTTAGCTCATATTACAAAGTGTAGCCATACAATAAATATGCTCAAATGAATACATGGCTATAATAAAGAAATTGAAAGAGATAAAGTATTAGAGGAAACTCATGTAGAGTAGATCCTCTTCCTTTGCTCTTCTCCTCTTCCAAGCTCCTTCAATCTCCTATCTCCCAAGAACAAGAAAAGATCATGGATTGATGTTAAGTGTCTTGTGGATTGTGTAGGAATAAGATATGCTGATGTATGCAAATGACTTAGTGAATATTCTTAGGTAGGTAGGTAATTGGTAGCTTTTCAGAGAAAAAACAAATGAATATATAGGGGAGCTTATTAGATCAGGGGCAATAGAGTAATTTCCTTAGAGTTTACAAAAATCTGGGCAGAGGGTGACCTTGGTGCAATCTTGGTGAGCTTGCCCTAAGGTTGCCTGTTGGTAATTTCTTCTGAACCTGAGTGGTTAGCGACCTTGGAGGCGACCTTGCTGAGGTTGCCTTTGAGGTTGCTTTCTTACTCTGTTTTTAGGGGCTTAACCTAATTGGTTAGCAAGCTTAGGGCGATCTCATTGAACTCGCCATGAGCTCACTTTTGACATTGCTAAGGAGGGTTGAGATTGAGTGCAGAGCGACCTTAGGGCGATCCTGATGAGCTCGCCCTGGGGTTGCCTTTGCCCTATTTTGGGATAGTTGAACCGAGTGTAGAGTGATCTTGAGGGCGAGCTTGGTGAGCTTGCCTTGAGGTCGCCTATGTGCTATAAGTGCCTTCTTGATCCTCCTTTCAGCTCCTTCCAAGACAATTGAGCAACAAAACCAACTTGACCCTGCACCTTATTTAGAGTGTTAGAAACCCGATTTTACCCGAGAAACGAACACAAAATGATACGAAAATAAGGCTACAGTTTGTGTAGAAGTGAAGCAATCAATCATCTACACATTCATTTCGACTTTTAATTCTCTTCAATGAGTCAAAGTCTTGTGACTTATAGGTAAAGTTAAACAAGCAAGTGAAGTCTTACAACCAAAGGATTGGTTGGCAAGTATTGCCAAGTATTGCTATAAAAGGCTTACGGGTAGATTAGGATCAGGGGGATATCACTAGGGATTGAACCATGAGTGGTGAGTGGTAATGTCTATAGCATGAGGTTGTCTAGAGTGAGAGTTTGTGTATCGCTTGAGGGTGTAACCGTATTTTCATATAGTGGATTGTTGTGGCTCAAGTGGCTGGCGTGGCTAGTCCTGTGGTTTTCCTTATTGAAGGTTTCCACGTAAAAATCAAGTTTTTTTTTACTTTCCGCACTTTTACTTGATTTTTTGTTGTATGCTTGCATTGGGTCATATTGTTAATATTGACTAATCAAATAAGTTGGTAAGTAATCGATTAACAATCCATTCACCCTTATAGGTTGTATTAGATACACATTTATATATTTTCAGAGACTAAGATTGATGCACGAGTCTCATCTAGTTAAATATTGAAATGGTACTTATTTATTTCTACTTAAAAGGATAACCAGAGCCTTTTTTTTTTTTTTTTTTTTGACATGTTGTAATAATTTTGATAAATTAGTCATGTAGAGACCTAGCTGTACTTAATATTCATTCACATTTTGCTAGTAGACAATTTAATTAAGTGAATGTTTATAGGTGAATGTAATGTTAATCCTTGAAGATTTTTAATTAAATGTTTATGGATTTATAAATTTTAATATATATATATATGGAATGCTTGTGGATTTTTATTTTGAATGTTTTGGAGTTTAATCTTCCAATTATTTGCACTAAACAAGCTATGTATAAAATCAATAAATTATTATTTTTTTTTATAAAAAAAATATTCTTCGATCATGGGCAATGCCCGTTGTAAGTAACGCATCGACCACAGATAATGCACATTGTCAGTAACACATCAACCACGGGCAATGCCCATAGTAGGTATGTTACCTACAGTGAGCAATGCCCATGGTTGAAAAACGCACTTTTCCACCATTGCCCATCTAAAATCGGCGTGGTGCCCGTTGTTGTTAAGCGTTTTTCTTATAGTGATATCATACATATCACCTTTGTTGATTATAAAAATGTTCATTTTTTCACCGTCATTTGCATGAAGGATTAAAATATTTATATATTTTTACTAAATGATCTATTTGCATATTAGACCGCTGAATAAATGAAATAGCATGATTGAAAAGAACATATTGATAATCTATATTTTAAATTTGTTTTTCAAGTAGCAATTTTCCATGGTTTACTTTGATAATTGTTCTTGAAGAAACAAGATTAATAACAACAAAATTGCAAATGATTATGTAAGTTCCTCAATTTTGATTGGCTTATTTCATGACAAACCACATTTGGGGATGATTTTGTAATGGGTAGCTTAGGTCCTCAATGGCAAGCTTCCAAGTATCTCCGTGACTTCTAGAGCAAGAGCAAATTGTAAATCACATGACTTGCCTCTTGAAGAGATTAGTTTACACACACACTCTACATGCATGCTTTATTCATCTTGCATTTGTGTTTTAATTACTTATATATGTGCATCCTTTACACAATCACACTTGCACTTCATTGTTAGATCTAAGTGTGGTTTTATGTGATGTAATTCGTTTCCGTTTGTGTGATCGGAAATGTCTGCGCTTACATGATGGTGTGCATGTTTTTGTGCGACGGTTGACCATTTGAGAAGGGCTCATTCTTCTATTGGATTAGTGTTAGTTATGGTGTGGTTAAGTGGAGTAAGGTGTCTAGTTTCAAAAGATTGGATTTCAATGTTTCAAATGTTTTCAAAACTAACCTTTGCATGGTCTTGTGACCATAACGTTTTATACAAAGTTTCAAAATGAGTTTTGAAAATTTCTGTAAAACTAGACACCCATACCTTTCCAACGGTATATTATTCGTAATATTTCATGACCATTTGGATTAGTTTTGAAATCTCCAAAGTGACCACCAAAACAGGACAACTTTGTTGTTATCCGTTTTTGACCTTTAGTCACTCAAATGACCATATGTGTTTATGTAGACATTGAAACGTTATTCCTTAAAAGGACCAATGGTATATCATATGAAAGGTTTTGATGTCTCTTTTTGTCATGGTTTGGGGCACTTGAATCTCGAGTTGTTGTGCTGATTTGCCAGTGTGCGGGTAACTACGCAGGTAGTATACCAACCAATAGACCGGCACACTACTTCGCCCCTGTTTCATAATTTGGCCATATCTTACTCATTTGGAGTCCGATTTGACTCATTTTTGAAGGGAAATTCATGAAATTTATAGGGTTATCATGTAAGCACTATACATATATCTCTTTCTCATCATTTGTCATTAAGGAACAAAAACTACAAAACCCTAGAGAGAGATTAAGAGGTCCCTAGTGAGAGAAAGCACCAAGATTGCTTCTTTAACTCTCTAAAACCCAAAGCCCATGTGCATCTAACACCATCATCATCATCATCATTCAAGCATGGGTCTTCATCATTCTTGACTTGGTAAGTAAGAACAAACATTTTATCTTTGTTTATTGTTCTTTTAGTCCAAGAATTCGTTTTTAATGCATAGGATTTGTAAAAATCATTTATTGAATGCATTTATTGTTGAATGATGACGTGATTGAGTTTGTAATTTGATAGCTTAATTGATTAGGCCATTTTTGCCTAAAACGCTAAGTCATAAACATTCTTGTGTGATTTATTGATGACTAGGTTGATAGATTGTCTTTTAATCAACTAGTTAAGCTTTTGAATGTTTATGTGTGTTTTGAGTAACAATTAGGTTGTTGGAAATTCTATACAACTAATTGGGTTCACAGGTATGAACATGTTGACATTGTTTGATAGCTAGGATTGTTTTATGATTACTAACATCTAGCTAAGTCTTCATGCTTTGCATTTAAACATTGACAACTTGGATTTATTGATTGTCTCATTAAATTCCCAGTTGAGCATTTTATGTATGGTCTTACACATTATTACATTTGAGTATTATTGTCATAATCACTTAGACTTTTAATTCTCTTCAATGAGTCAAAGTCTTGTGGCTTCTAGATGAAGTTGCATAAGCAAGTGAAGGTCTTGCAAGCAAGGGTTGGTTGGCAATCATTGCCAAGCGCCGCTATGAAAGGCCTGCGGGTAGATTAGGGGGTACTCACACCAAGAGTAGTGGATCGGGGGATATCACTAGGATTGAACTAAGAGTGGCGAGTGGTAGTGTCCATAGCCTGAGTTTATCGTGAGTGAGAGTCCGTGTTTCACTTGAGGGTGTAGTGGATTGTTGAGGCTAGCGTGGCTAGCGTGGCTTTAATCAAGTTAATTACCAATTTTTCTTGATTAGTCAAAATTCAATAAAAACCCTAATCTAGTCAAAATTCAATCAACTTAATCTACGTGCGGAAAACAATAAATTGCTCGTTGATTGATTTACGTGAGAAACCCTTTACAAGAAAAAACTCACGGGCTACTATGCTAGCCACACACGGTCCTCAAATCCACTACTTGTAATGATGTTTACAACCTGGGTTGACCATCGTCAAACCATACTTGGTCACTAACCCACCAGTACTACCCAACAAGCCTTTAATAGCGATTTTAGACCTACTTACATGTGCATGAAGCAACTTAGTTTCAAGGCTTCACTTCACAAGGAAGAGATCAACAACCTAATATCATGATATTCAATATTCAAATAATGTTAGGTTACACTAAATGCTTATATATGAATTAAAGATGTCAATAATAACGATCCTAGATATCATGTGTCTACATGTCATATGTAAACTTAGCTATTTAAGATAAAACAATCATAGATGTAATAGCTATCAAAATAAAACTCTTAATCAATAACGAGATTTCTTGTTAAGTAGGACACTAAAATGAATGAAATTAGTGAACAACTTACCAAGTTATGTGTGTTGAAGAAGACCTATGCATAGATGATCCTAGATGATGCTAGATGATGTTTGATGCACATGGAAATGAATTTGAGTAATCAAAGGTGAGTTCTTGGATGATTTTCTCTCTTGGAAAATGTTCTAAGTTAAAAATATGATTTTGAACTCTTGAAAACGACCTAAAGACAAAGCAGCATATATATAGGGGGTCAAGATGATGCTACATCGTTTTGATAAAAAATCAAAACTTTTTCCTTGGTCGCTATACAAAGCACTGTACGAACATCGCTTGTACAATGACTCACTTGGGAATGAAGAACAATTTCTTCAAAGTCGCTCTACGTACATCAACTTTGTAGAGCGACTGAACAGCGACACATTTCTGTTGCTCTCGGGTTTTCAATGGTCGCTGTACAAGCGCTGTACATACATCGCCTGTACAGTGACCCCTACACCAACATGCATCCTAATGCCTAACCATATCAAACAAGATGCAATCAATTAAAGCATGCATGAAGAGAGTTCAAGAACATGAATGCACACATATAAAACACACAACATACAAGAGGTACAGATATGCATGAGTTTTTTGTGTGTGCAACTAAGTCTCTTTAATGCAAATAAGCACAAGTGTTTTACCTTTGGAGTGCTTATCATCTTGAGGTCTTGAGAGGGCCCTTGTTGAGCTTGATCACGAATAATTAAAAGCCTAAGCTACCCTTACATTACAAACCCCAAATGTGGTTTGTCACTGAAATAAACTAATCAAACTTGAGGAACTTACATGGTTTATTGTTAATATTGATTAATCGAAAAACTTGATAATAATCGATTAACAACCCATTCACCCCCCTCTAGGTTGTATTAGACACACATTTATATATTTTCAGATTAATTGTGGATACTATCTCTTTTGTGTCTGAACAAAGTCATTATCTCGCTTGGCTAGATTGATTGATATCATTCCCTAAAGTGAATGTTAAGTCATTTAATCGTCATGATGGAATCACACCAAAACAAAGTAAGAAAAAATGTTTACTATTGGTGAAATATATGATGAAAATAGTTGTGTACTTGAAGTATATATACATAAATATCATGTTGATATTTTATCAAGTATATATAAAAGCTCCGAGAGAGCTAATTGTATGTTACAAAGTGAAAAACAAAATGATATAAATGTGACACTTTGTTATTTTAATAGATTTTGAAGAACATAGTTAGTTATAAAAATATACATCATAAATAAATATTGTATTATTTTTTACTGTCTTATGCTAGAAGCATGTAATTCCATTCTTACAATTGAGTCTATCATATAGAATTTGTAGATTCTTTAGAGAAAGTCCTTGGAGGACAATATGATAGTACAATATATCTTTGAAAAATGATAGGACAGTATAAACATATCTGAAAATGACATTTTGATGATGAAAATAAATCCATGAATGATAAAAAAAATAGGGCCAACAAACAAATAAATTCACGTCATTAGGGGGAGAAATATACAATTAGAAAAATTAACGACATGAAATTGCAGTTGGCATGCATCATCTTATCCTATCTTGACCTTTGAATGAATCACATGAACCTGAAGTTCTCAAGGATCATTCACTTGTAAATTGCATATTCGAATGAATTTATTCACTACCAATATATTAACTCAGGTGAATGTTCCTAAAGAATAATTTATACAAATGGGCAACAAATAAACTATTCGTTGCACATTAGAGGTGTTATATTCGTTGGGTCTTAAAGGATTTTTTAAAATTTATTATCTTATGCATTTAGCTAGGATATTATCTTAGTACATTTGCTCGAATTGGGACCAGAAGATTTTATTATTTAAGTGAGATTATTAATTTATCGACTATTCATTTATCGAGGTTTTACTGTATTGCACGAAGTGCTAGTATGGTTTAGTACAACTACCAAACAAGCTCTCTCTCTATATATATTCAATTTAATTATTTTGTTTATTAAACATATTTTATAATTTTGTTATTTATCATATTTTTATTAAAAGAAAGGTATATTTGGTCATGTTTGGGGTGCGTCGATAAGATATCATCTTTTAATTTTTTTTTTTAATGGGGTGTACATACAAAAATGGGTGCACATACAATTTTTCAGGAGAGCAAATATAGTCTCTCAAATCCAATAATGTCCTCTAATCCAATCCAATCCAACGGATCATATTGGATTGGGTTGGATCTTACGTACCTCTATATTTTTTATTTAATCTTTTAGGATATTCAGAAAATCTCCTAAGGCTTAATTATTTTTCAAAAACAACATCTTATGCTAAATTTTAGATAAAAAAAACCCCATTTTTTGGGTACATAGTAAAGGAATTTTTAGTTTTATTTATTTATTTATTTATTTTTTTTACTTGAATTCGAATTAGAGGGTTGTTCTAGAGAAAGTCCAAAACATACGTTTTTTTTTTCTTTTCAAATCCCTCTAATCTTTTTTATAATATCCTTATAGGACGTAAGACCAAGCATATGGTCAAACATAATAATAAATTCCCTATTAATTATAATCTAAAAATAGATAGATATATGATATATCCATATATAAGTGATTTCATTACTAAATACGAATAAATTCAATATTTTAAGGAATGACCAAATATGGCCTCATCTCAAGATGTAATATATAATTCTAGGTGCACCTTGCACAAAACTTTTATATATAAAGCTCTCTATACATTATCACCACAAACAATATCAAACATGAATCCTTCTGGAAAATATTTCTTGCAGCTGATTATTTTGGTTTTGTTGCTCCTAACGATAGTATGCGAAGCAAATATTTTCTTTGACGATCCGGTGCATGCTAGTATCGAAAACGATATTGGTTCTGGGGTTGATCTTACCCTTCATTGTAAGTCGAAGAATGATGATTTACGGGAACACAAACTCCCTAATTCAGGCATCTTCAAGTTCAAATTTCGACCTAATATTTTTAAATCGACGTTGTTCTTCTGTAGTTTCGCCTGGCCAAATGCTTTTCATCGGTTTGATATTTACAATTATACGAGAGATTCAGATAGTTGTGTTCATCAATGTAACTGGCATATATATCCAGACGGCCCATGTTTGAACGATATAGTTTATAAAAGAAAGCACTGCTACAAGTGGCCATGAGCATCTGTTTTGATATCTCAAATAGAAGTGTAAACATTCTTATAAGAATGTATTATGTACTTCTCATATTTATATAAATAAATTAAATGTTCTAATTTTTATTTATAGTATTCTCTTTTTTCTTTTCTTTTTTGGTATTGAGGATCATAGACTTTGTTCGGGCACCCATCAACCTATCCTCCCCAACTGCATGACACACCCATGGCCAATTTGCTGGTTCTGACCGTCTATTTGTTGGTTGTTGCGGAGTAGGACAGATGGGAAACCTCGGCCCACACCCCCGGCCACACAAAGATGCAAGCGAGTATACCAGAACTCGTCTTCGTCTAGGTAGGATTCGAACTACTGACTTGAGAGTTACCCATGCCCCAAGCACATCCTTCCACCAGCTGAGCTAACACCTTGATGACTGGTCACAATGTAATTACTAAGAGTAGTATCAAGGACTTGGGTTTCACTATTACCTAACTTTTAGTATTTACTATTACCTCATTTTCTTGATTGCCCTTTACTTATGCCGTTCAAAAAACAATCAAAGACCTTAAGCCCTGATTGAATACAAAATAATTAATAACTACCTACTATCAGGCCGTCTCCAGACATTTTGGGGCTCCATCCAATTAATGATATTAACAAAAATCGGGGCCCCGTATAAAAATTATTATCATTAATATAAAAAAAAAAAATCATTTTCCTTATCATTCAAGTCATTTACGTTCGCATTCAAATCTTCTATATTATCATTCAAATCATCAATATTTTTGTTCAATCCATCTACATGCTCGTTCTCATTCAAATCATATGCATTATCATTCTCATCCAAACTAGTATTCACATAGCAAAGAAAGGTTAGCAATTTAATTGGACTCTCTTACAAAAAAGAAAAAAAAAGAAAAAAGAATTCAATTGGACTCAGACAATTTTGACTTAGACGATGTCAAACTAAGTTTGATATGTTAGAATTCAATTAGGCTTTGATGTTTATTTTTGTTAAATGATATAGATAATTGGGCTTATTAAAAAAAAAAAAAACAAAAAATGTTTGAGATTGGGCTCTTCTTAAACTTTAAAAGATCGGACTTGGGGCCCCTAATTTTATAAAAGAAGAAGAAGTAAATTGGGTCAATTGGGGGCCCCAGCAAATCATTGGATTTGTTGCCCTAATGGTTCGACCCTGCCTACTATATAATATTTAGGTTCTGTTATGCAGGATTTTACGGTTTTTGGGTCAATTTATAGTCTTAAGATTTTAGTCTAATGGTGTATATAAATTAATGATTTAAAATTAAAAAAAAAATTAAAACAAAAAGAAACCAACTCTCTCTCATATGACTGTTCATTAATAACCTTTTCATTGTATCATTCTAAATCTATCTACCACAATAATTGTATTTTCTTATTATTATATAAAAGATATTTAAACCATTTCTTTTCACTATTTAAACCATTTCTTTTCACTACTATTTGCATCTCCATATAAGTCTACAGTTTTTTTTTTTTTATATTTTAATTTTAATTTAATTTTATTGAATTATCTATGAGTTGGACGCTTGAAAAAAATATATAAATGAGCTAATTAAAAAAAAAAAATGGAATGTCATTAAAATATAAGTGTGGAAAAATAAATTAATTTATCACTAGGCTTGAAAATAACTTCCATAGAGTTTTTAAAAAATTGAATACTTTTACAAGTATTTCTAAAATAAATGTTTTATAAAAAATAAAATTATAAAAATGGTATTTTTGAGCAAATAGGGGTGTATTTAGAGGTTTTAAAATTTTAATATATTAAAATGAATTGTCTTATGAAAATAAATGTGAAAAGAACAAAACAAATTGGATTGCAAAAAGCAAATCTCAATAGTTATTTATCTCTATATAATTGTAAATATTTATAATTATTTTTCTATTTTACCTTTTTCTGTTCTTTTCTTTTTGATCGTTTAGAATGTATTAAATATTCATTAAATACACTATGATTATTTCCAATAATAAATATTTTTGAATTTTAATTATTATGGTAATAAATAAATATTTTTGAATTTTAATTATTATAGTAATAAATAAATATTTTTCAAAACAGATTAAAATATTGATTGTAATACCAAATCAATGGTAATCTGTTTTTTTTTTTTTAATTTATGGAATTAATGGTAAATTTTAAAAACATAATGGCAATATATTAATGATAACAAACCAAAAAAATTAAATAATAATATTTAATCAAATCAATATCTATATTATGGTCCCACATGTTACGAAAGTTTTGGATATTAAATAGTTATTAATAATTGTAATAATTTGTAATAATATAATTTTGTCGTAAATCATTGTTAACAGGAAAATATCAAAGGGGTGAAATTCCAATTAACACAATATATATATATATATATATATACTATCAAGATAGAAGAATAGCTATGTTTTATTGATAAATAGTACAAATTTGAATGATACAATGAGGGTTTATGGGGGTTTAAGTATAGTGTTCTGACAAAATAGGCGATGACGATCTCGTGCTAGTCGATAAGTGGAAAAAATGCGATCAAAATTAGCCCCTCTTTTGAGAGTCTTATAATATTTATAGGTCATTTTTCTTGCTGTCCACTCCATAAATTCAGTCAATCAATTTAGCAATCAAAGAGACGTTGATGGTGGCTCCATTTAGGCATGGGAATCATCCCAAAAAAGAGTGATTTGTTTCCCTTCTTAGCAAAATTGACAGAGTTGACTATTACTATTTTAAATGGAGTTTACAGATGGCAGGAAGAGTCAACTTTCCTTGTGTTCAGATGTTGACACTTACTGTTCTTCTTGTAGCATGGTCCTGGTCCCTTGGTGTAACAGTCCTTCTTCCTTGATAGCCTTCTTTTTCGACGTATCGAAAACTCATTTGTTACCATGATCCCTACTACCTGGTGGACCGGTTCTAGGAGGGAATCACGATACTAGGGTGTCATGCATTGTTGGACCGTGGTACCAGTATTCTTTAGGTATCAGGGAATCGGGATGGTGTGGTAGCGGGATCCTTTGGATCTTGACTTCAATGCTTCCTGGTATCGGGGGATCTGGGCAACCCTGATCCCGATCCTGATTCATAGGTGGTGTGCAAGGGTACACCGATCCTGGTTTCTTCCCGAGGTAGCCAGATGCTCCCTGTAGTATCCCTCTACTTTATGTGGTCTTGGTAAGGATGAAAAATTCTACTTTGGACCTCTGCCTTTTTAGGCGGTTAACAATCACATATCAATAGATAATCAAGAAGAAATTCCATAATTAATTGGATAATGAATAAATCTCTACCAATCTCATAATCTATTTTAATTATTAAGTATATTTTTAAAAGTATTACGTTAATCGGTAAGTTTAAAAGATAAGGAAATTATTTTTTGGCCAAAGCTATTAAGTGGTTATTAATTGTAATAACTTTTAATATTATATTTGTTTCTTAAATAAAAAATCTATAGTTAATTAAGAGGCAATCCTGTAATTAATGGGATAATGAATAAATTCTCTTAAGCAATATCATAATTGATTTTTAATTATTAAGATTTTTTTTTTAATTTTTAAATATTACATTATTTGTAAGTTTAAAAGACAAGCCCCTTTTTTTTTTTTTTTTTTTTTTTTTTTTTTTTTTTTGTTGTTGTAAATCACAAATCAATAGGTAATCAAAAGACAATTCAGTAATCAATGGGACGGTGAATAAAATCTCATAACCAAACTTGATAATTGATTTTTAATTATTAAGTATTATATTATTTGGTAAGTTTAATTGTAACAATTTTATATAATTAAATCAAAATTTTAAGAAGTGGGGCATAAATAGTTCAATAGTGGGGGTGCCAATAGCACCACTCTTGATTTTTAATTACTAAGTATTTTTTTTTTGAAGTACTATATTATTTGATAAGTTTAAAAGACAAGCCATAATTGTTTTTAGCCATTAAACCATAAATTTGTAATACTTTGTTTATTTATTTATTATTGTTTTAAATATTTTTAATTAGTTATAATATTTTAAGAATAAAGTATTATTTATTAGTTATCGATATAATATATATTATAGTAAATTACACACAACCTACATAAGGTTCTGGCCGTGACACACGTAAACAACTTTTATAAGATTGACATTGACCTCCCCTTCTTTAATATAAAATCCGTCAACTTTAACTAATAGAAGGGTAATTTCGTCATTTGATAAAAATTAAAAATTAAATTTTTAAAGACGTGGTATCTCCACACAAAAGCATATCAATATTAAGTAAAAGAAAAAAAATAAAATGAAAAACTGAAAAGATCCGAAGATCTGCACCCGATCCTCCCAATTTTCTACTTTTGCATATTTGTTTGTTTCTTTCTCCGTTTATTTTCTATATCTTCATCATTAAGTAAAATTTCACAACTTATGAAATTTCATCTCTTCTCCATTAAAGATGAGACTTGTGTAAGCAAACACCAGCACTACTCATGTACCACGGAAGCGCATGCCTAACATTCACCATATAACAAATAACGTTTACTAGTAGAAAAATAAGATGAGAGAAAATAAACAAATCACACTTGTGTTAGGTTTTGACTTGTATTCCTAAGCGAATTAAATATGAACCAAACAAGACTCAACTGATGTGGAGCTTCCTGGAGACGTGGGATACGTTTGGAAGTTGAATGGTGGCATTTTAGGAAGATTGAAGATTGGTGAAGAACGGAAGAAACGAAGAACAGCCCAAACCTCTGTCACACCGCTGCGGCAGGGGCAGCGATAGGGCAGCAGTAGTCAACTGCTGCCAATTCTGGCAGCGCAATGGTAGCGGTTCCTTGTCCAGTGAAGAACGCTGTGGGTTTCGGCAGTGGTAGGGCAGTGGTCGTGGTGACAGTGGCCAAATTTGTTTAAGCGTATGGATCGTGGTTTTCTGAGCGATATAATTTAAGGTGACTTGTAACGATTTAGGAAGTGGGTGTACAACCGTGACCCGAATCGTAGTCAATCATAAGCATACATGAAACGGGAAATCTTCAGCGGAAAAGGAAGTAGTTTGTTTCTGGAAGTTCTTGTACTTGAAGGAAAATGATTTACTCTTTACAAGAAGACTTGTCATAAAAGGAAATAGTATTTATGTGGAACAAGTAAGTCTTGTACGTTTAGGAATAGGATTTCCTTTTATCTTAAACTCCCTGTAACTAGTATAAATAGAACCTTGTAATTAGGTTGAATGTGTGAGTTGAACACCATGTAAACATTAGAGAGTGTGAGTGAGATCCAGGGAGACCCAAGGGTATATCCGAGGAGGGATCCAAAGGAATATCGGTGGATCAAGTTAGAGATCCGTGAGTGATATTTAGGGGAGACCTAGGGGATATTGTGGGGTTCTTGGTGAGAATCTTGTGAGTGGAGTTTGGGTTAGGTGTGAGAGAGAATCCTGAAGTATATGGTTGTAACAATTTATCATATAGTGGAACTTTCTCCGTCGTCCTGACGGCCCGTGGTTTTTTACCCGTTTTGGATTTTCCACGTATATCTTGTGTTGTGATTGTTTTATTCTCTATCATCTATTTTTCTGCTTATTGACATTATTATTTGCTATGAGTTATGGGCGTATATTAGGCACGGCGATTCCGTGTTCATCGGTTTATAGAGGATTATCCCTAACAACTTGAACTCAAGATATACGTGGAAACCCTAAATCAGGGAAAAAGCCATGGGCTGTAAGGACGGTAGAGAAAAGA
Organism: Acer campestre; assembly: GCA_954870605.1. Taxonomy (NCBI): domain Eukaryota; kingdom Viridiplantae; phylum Streptophyta; class Magnoliopsida; order Sapindales; family Sapindaceae; genus Acer; species Acer campestre. The sequence goes on along the minus strand of OX940802.1, from coordinate 12,588,702 downwards.
TCTTATATGTAGTAAATTTATACAACCACACACTCTAGATTCTCTCCCAAAAAACTGAGTCTTATCGAGCCCCCAAGCTCATAACCGAGCTTACATCCTAGCTCTTAGGGCACAACGCTCATTGTGTCATCCTCGAGTGCACCCCCGAATATACTCCTAGACATCTCCATTGAATATCACCCATGGATCTATCACCTCGATCTCTAGGTATTCCCTGGATCCCTCCTCAAATATTCCCATAGGGTCTCCCATCCGGATCAAACCCACTATTTGATGCTACAGGTGTTTCTTTTTACTCCACACTCAATAAAAAAAATATTACATGTATTTATGCTAGAGTACTATGGAAGTTTAAAACCAACAAGGAAACCTTCTCCTACACATATAAATATTCCTGATCCACACAAAGTCCTGCTCCTTTACACTAAAGTCTTTCCTATTCAGCACAAAGAGAAACTCCTTTTATTTTCCACAAAAGATTTCTTGTTCATCACGTTTTCCTGTTTCATGTAACTTTTGCCATTATCGCGGATTGGGCCGGGGTTTGTTGCTCGTGTCCTGTACCGCTAAATGCCTTCTAGAAATGAACACTCAGAATACTGTGTTGCATATCTTGCCTCTGTCTCACTTTACACCACGATGAACTCACTAGAGTCGATCGCTCGCTGTGCAGCGATTCAAGAACCTTGTCTTGGCCACGGTCTACACCGTGGTTCTTCCTGAATTTTCTTTCTCTAGTGAATCTTTAGGCTTCCAAATCTGAATCTTTAGGCTTCCAAATCTTCCCTAAACAAGAACACCGACTTCCACACGACACACGTTACCCATGTCTTTAGAAAGTTTCCTCTTTCACATCAATTGAGTCCCATTTGGTTAACATTGGGTTCACTTGGGAATACAAGACAAAAACCTAGCAATTCTCCCATTTGGCGAGAATTCCCAAGTCCTTTGTTTGTAACCACGACTCTTGATCGAGCCATTTCAGTACTAGATTTTGGCCCCCCTTTTCCTATATTTTTGTTAGTGTCTCGGGTAAAATCGAGTATCTAATGGCTCGTTGGAGGCTTGTGTAGGATATTTTAGTCAAGTAGGGGTGTTTGAGTTAGAAGATTGAAGAGTTCGGCAAAAAACTGTAGAAAAAGGGAGCTTTGGGCATTAAAAGGTGAAGTCGTGGTCTTGATGACATTTTGAAGGCCTATAAAAGCTCTCAAAGGTTTCTGCTGTCTGTCTATCGTTTTTATGGACCACAACATTCATTCATAGCCAACTAGTGACATCAAATTCTAGTGGATTCCGCGGTCGAGCTGCCGTCATGGAAGACCGCGTCAAAAGAGTTTAGAGGTTTTCGCATTGCGGTTGTTGTTATGCTTGGGCGTGTCAACCTCATCCAATGATTTCCATGGTCGATCTGTCATCTTGGCAAACCTTGACAACATGATGCAAGAAATCCTCCAGAGAATTCCACAGTCCAGATTTCGTTGACTCAGACAGCAACAATTGGGCTGCGGCAACATGCCAGCTCAACATTAGGTTTGATTCTTGCCCTAAAAAGGAAACCTATATAAATTCTTCCCCTCTATCAGATTATTTACATCAGCCACATAAGAGAAACACTCACAGCTGCCAAGAAACCTTCTTTGTCATTGGTTTCATTATCACTTTACACACATCTCACCCTACATCACCAAATCCACCCATCCTTAGAGAATATTGAAGAAAGGAGAGGAAGAATCTCAAGACTAGCAAGACAAATGGGAAGCTCACATGACCATTATGGGTTTTCCCTACATCTCTTCTTTCTTTCTTAGTTTTTCATTGATAAGTAACTAAACTTCTAGCTAGGGGATTGATGTAACAATATTGGACTACTATATGTAATGAATTAGTCTAGTTTTCTTGATTCAATTCAGTTTTAGTCCCATTTACTTGATTAATTATTCTATTATACTAATCATGCTTTTTTGTGGCCCCGATTGATGTGGGTGGGTAGTTTAGATTATTCATGAGATTGGGGTTTCGGTGTGAATGACCTTTCCACTTGAATCTTAATCACAAGCTTAGTAAATAGGAAGGTTGATATATGCATGGTCTTGCTATGTTAACTCTGCTTAGAGTTTTGTGATAATAGGGGTTCTAACTATTGCTTATCACATGGCCTTGTTTGAGTAATAGGAAGAATCCCAGATCTTAATTTAAACATCTTAAAAACAAGCCCTAAAATTGGATTGAAATGCTTAATGAGACTAGTTTAGTGCATTGAGGTGTCTGAGAAAGGTTGCATCGATTCCCTAGTGCTTTCTCCATATATTTCATCCGTGTGTGTGCCGTGCTTTAATTACAAGTTTAATTTAAAAATTATTTTCAAGAAATCAATTGTTTTCAACTCAAGAATTATGTAATTTAATTTTATGCACTAGATTAGTTATCTTAATAAGCATTAGCTTTTGACCAATAGAAATCCTGATCTCTGTGGGAACGACCCTTACTTAAGCACTACATGAATTTTCGTTTTGTGCTCTTGCGAGGAGAGATGTCGAGCATAGAAAAATATCCATCAACTTTCTATACCGAGAATCACCATACCCCACCACAATATATAACCACTTAGGAACGAACCATCATAAGATTTCTTTTTCTAGCACATGTTGAAATAATTTGCTGAAATTGTGTTGAAACTCCTTACGTCAGATTTTCAGGGAGTTTGTCAGCCATCGACATCCTTGTCCACTACACACCTTGTATTACCTTCTGACCAATGCCCATGTACAAATTTATGGACCCACTAGCAGTAACATATCATCTTTATGACAGTGGAGAAAAGGATAAACATATCCTTACATCACCCAATCTGGTGAAGGACTTTCTACTAGCAACACGTGGAGTGCTTTGCCTGATCAGCTCCACACCATACCAAAGTGTATCAGCTTCGAGAGTTTTTTTCTTCGTCTTGTGTAACCCAAATAGGATTTACATGACTTGTACTTGCCACAACAAGCTAAAATTATTCTCCATCAAATTCATCCTCCATCAAACCCTCCAAGTTTGAAACCGTTTTCAAGACGAATCTCTTTTACTAAACCCATACTAGGCAACCATGAATCATCATCCCAATACTGCCAAATCCTCCATACGATATACCATAAAGACTTGAAACCGCCATCGCCAAACAAGGCTTTAATACTAGTTATTAGCAAATACCGATACTACTCATGTACCAGTTGTTGGGAAAAGTCGATGAACACAGAAACACATGCCTAATATTCACCATATAACAAATAAGGTCTACTAGCAGGAAAAATAAGATGAAAGAAAATAAACCAATCACACATGAACACAAGATATGCGTAGAAACCCTAAATTATGGAAAAAACCATAGGCAATCAAGACAACAGAGAAAAGATCCAATATGTAGTAAATTTATACAACCACACACTTTAGGTTCTCTCTATAAACCCCAAACCCCAAACAACCAAGCTTTACTGATCCCCAAAGCTAACAATCGAGCTTACATCATTGCTTTCAGCTCACAACGCTCATTGGGTCCTCCTCGAGTACACCCCCCTAATATTCCCCTAAGTCTCCCCTGAATATCACCGATGGATCTCTCGCCTCGATCCCTAGATATTCCTTGGATCCCTTCCCAGATATTCTTATGGGGTCTCCCCTCGGATCAAACCTACTCTCTGATGTTATAGGTGTTTCTTTTTGCTCCACACTAGATAAACAAATATTACATGTATTTATACTAGAGTACTATGAAAGTTTAAAACCAACAAAGAAACCTTCTCATACACGCACAAGTCTTCTAGATCCACACAAAATCCTACTCTTTTACGCTCAAGACTTTCCTGTTAAGCACAAAGAGAAACTCATTTTCTTTTCCACAGTAGATTTCTTATTCTGCACGTTTTCCTTTTTTATGCAACTTTTTCCATTACCAAGGTCTGGGGATGCATTCTGCAGCCTGCGACCTATACCGCGAAATGCCTTATGGAAATGACCGCTCAAAATCCCGCATTTTGCATCTTTTGCCTCTGATGTGCTCCACACCACAATGAACTCACTAGAATTGACCGCTCTATATGCTGTGGTTCATGCACCTTGTCTTGGCCGTTGTCTACACCGTGATTTCTCGGATTTCCTTTCTCCAACGAATCTTCAGGCTTCCAAATCTTCCATAAACAAGAACACCGACTTTCACACGAAGCACGTTACCCGTGTCTTCTGGAAGTTTACACTTTCACATTAATTGAATCTCGTTTGGTTAATATTGGGTTCACTTGGGAGTACAAACCAAAAACCTAACAAATTGAAGGTGAATGAATTCCCTTTTTCAAATAAAAATAATAAAACAAATTGAAGGTTTTAAAAGAAAATGAAAAGATTCAATAAAAACACTGGTGCAGAAGGATAATGAAAAACAAAAATTCTTCTTGACTATATATTTAATAGAAAACTTAGTTATTAATCCAACCAACATCCTCGCCTGTAATCAAGATTCTTTCACTAATCTGCTCCATTTAACAATCCATGGGTCTAATCACTTTATAATTCGATTCTTAGTTAAAGTAACTATCATTTCAATTAATTAATGCAATTGTTTGGATTTGTTGAAGTTGATTTTCTTTGCAGTCTTATTTTGTCAGATACTTGAGATTGAATTAGAACATCAATTTAGAGAGTATAAAGCAATTGTTAGGAGGATTTGATTTAGAAATTTTGGAAAATGGTTAAATTTGTGACTAAAAGCTTTATTTTGTATATTTCAAATGTAATTGTAGAAAGTTGTAGTTAGTTGATTTTTTAATGTCTTTTTTCTTTCTTTCTAATATATATTAATTCCAACTGTATGATTACACACGAGAATACAAATTGAAGAATACACATAATTTTTTTTAAAAAAATATATAAATCCGATAGCGATTACGTTATGTTTTATTGTGCCCACACATCGTATGAGTATCAAACTAGTTTATTTGATATTACTCTCAAAGGTAACTTAATTTAATGTAATCCATCGTAGAACAATTAATTGCAAAAACCTCTCCCGGAATCTGTTGACCACAATAAAATTGACATTTGATTAACACTGAATTTCGAAATGACCAAACAGTCTCTGAACTTGTTACTTTATTAATATTTTTAAAATAAGATTAATTATATAACTCCCTGTTCCTTTTCGGCCCTGTTTGGCACCAACGATTAGCTTAGGAGACTATTTTAGTCCTTATCCCATGTTTGGTGATGTTTTGAAACATGAGATTATTAGTCCCAAAAGCAAAATAGTCTTTTGTTAGACCATCTCCAATGCATATGTCAATGCCAATGCTAATGCTAAATTTGGCACAAAAAAATGTAAAATGCTATATTTGGCACATCAATTTAACATTGTGCTTCAATACATAATCCTATTTAAAATGCTATTTTTATTATTTTATTAATTAAAATTATAAAAGTAAACACTTACCATAAATGCATTCATTATTTCTTTTAATGTTCCAACGCAAAATTTCATTAATGCATTCATTATTTCATATAAAAAATATATATAATGGTATTTTTGTAATTAAAAAAAAAAGCATTTATTGTTGTGCCAAATTTGGCATATGCTATATTGTGTGCCAAATTTGGCACAATATAGCATATGTTAAATTTGACACATCATTTGGCACTGCATTGGAGGAAGATTTTTACACCCTATGCTAAATTTTAGCATTGACACAATTATTTGGCACAGCATTGGAGATGCTCTTAGTGGGATAAAATAAACCTACCTCTAACCCCATCTCTTTCTTCACATCTCTAGAAGTCTCATTTCTCATCACTTTCTTTTTCATAAAATCTCAGCAAATCCCTCTTTCTTTGTTGTGTCCATCAATGTCCCTCTTAAGCCTGGGTAAATCTCCATTTCAAACTTTCAATTTATTTATTTTTGTTAGGAGTTTTTGTTGGTTTGGTAGGAGAGATCTCCAATAGAGATTTTGAGTTTTGTTTGAGAATGAAGAAGAACCAGTGATTTTATGAGAAAAAAAATGGATGATATGTATATTTTTTCTTTAATTGTTAATCAAAGATGATAAAGATTTAGATCACCTAAAATTTTTTTATTTACTCATTTTCTTAAAAAAAATTAAAAATTAAAATTGATGATAAAGATCTGGGTTTTGAACCTAGTTGCCCTAATTTATTTTTTTCTTGATTTCTTTCTCTTTTTGACAATGTTAAAATTAAAATGTTATTAAAATTCTTTTTCTTGAAAATTTATTATTCAATTTTAAAATATTATCAAATTAAAAATATTATTATATTTAGTGCAATCCCATGTTTTATCAAATAAAACATAGTATTAATTCAGTCCAGTCCCATTTTCCCCAAACACAACATATTATTCATTTAGTCTAGTCCAGTCCAATCCTATCTAATCCTAGTCCCATCTCAATCCAATCCAATTTCATGAAATAGTTCAATCCAATCACGCGTACCAAACAAGGCCTTAGAGGCGAAGCTATTTGCAAAGTAGGCTGGGCTTTATCCTATGCCGATTTTTTTATTTCTTTCTAATATATATATATATATAGAGAGAGAGAGAGAGAGAGAGAGAGAGAGAGAGAGAGAGAGAGAGAGAGAGAGAGAGAGAGAGAGAGAGAGAGAGAGAGAGAGAGATTTTCCAATGATGACTTTATACAATGCACACTTTTAGCACTTTTGATGAAATTTAATGGAATATATTAATCTTGATGTGTTTTTTTTTTTGTATGGATGATAAAAACATTGAAATACATTTGTGGAAAAAATTGAAAATATTTTGGGAAGTAGAACTATTTTTTCTGACTTTTTTTGAAGATAAAACATTTAAAAATAGGGAAATATAAGAAAAAATAGTTCTCAAATCGAAAAAATTTCCAAATTGTTATCAAATGTGTATTTTTATTTTTTTAGGATGCATATAAAATATCTCATGGAAAAACATTCAATTGGATACAATTTCATCAAAGGTGCTCATTGTATTAAAATAAGAGGGTGCTGATAGGAAAAGTTCCCGACATTTATATATATATATTTATATATTAATTAAAAATCATTAAAAATTACTTTTACATGATAATTTATACAATTTTTACAATTCCTCTCCAAACTCCACTCATTTCGTAAATAAAAGAAACAAATTTTATTAGAGTTCTTAGTAAACTTTTTCTTTTTTATTTCTTGGTTTCATTTTATTTAGGGGTATACTTTTCAATTAATAAAATAATACTTAACTTAGGGCCAGTTTGGTATTGCTTTTGAAAAGTTAAAATCAGCTTATTTTATAATTTTGACATAAAATAATGTTTGGTAAAACTTCCAAAAGTGATTAATTCATAATCTGGCAAGTTTTGACAGTGATTTTGAGAAGTAGGTGGGGAGTTACTTTTTGAAAGTGATTATAAAATAATCTATTTCAGCATTTAATGAATATTTTAAAATATCATTATTATCCTTATGAAATCAAATTAAAATCATTTATATACCTTATTTCATCTTAAAATTAAAGATTCTAATTAAATATTGATTTGATTTATAAAACCTTTTAAAAATATTTTTATTATTCTTATGGATTTTTTTTTTCTAATTTAAATATTCTACTTAAATATTGATTTAATATATATAATTAATGAAAAAAAATAAAATAAAATTCTAAAATCATGACTATTTTAGTCATTGTAACTAATTTCAGCACTTTTGAAATAAAATTACCAAACATAAGTATATTGCTTTTGAGCTATACAGTAGTTTTAAAAGTATAATTAACCAAACATCTGCTGATTAACTTCACAGCTGATTATTCCTTCAACACAGCTAACAGTGATTATTATAAAAGTTACAGCAATACCAAACTGGCCCTTAGCCCATCTCGATATTGAATCTTTTTTTTACGCCCATGGTTCCTCTTCATCTCGCGGATCTCTCACCCCCTGCTCTCATTCTCTCTCCCGCTTAAAGTTCATCTCTCAATGTCATATTATATTCTTTGTAAGCTTCACAATAACATATTCCTGATGTCCCACTGATTCTACTTTTATTATCAATCCTCTTTGTTAAATTGCTTCAAGATTGAAAAAACACTGATGTTCTTGAAGATTGGAATTTATTTATACTAAAAAAATAAGTAAAGTAGCAAAGGCATGGTGGCCTCCGTTGGTTTATTGAACCAGACCACATAGGGGTTGCACCTCCCGATCCAGGTTTCCACTACAATTCGATCAAACTGCAAAATATTTAAATCTAATCCGATCTAATCCGATCTAATCCAATTCAATTGACTAGATTCATTTGAAGCAATTCTTAGTATATAAAAGTTTAAAAACCCATAAAAATTTACATAATCAACAATTAATTCAAACAGTGCTTTTAAAAAAAATTAACAAATTAATAATTAACATAAAAACAATACATAATTGTACACTTCGAAGATCAAAAATTCTAACAAATTATAAAATTAAACATGAGTTCTAAACACAAACATAAATAAAATCATCCAAAAGTTTGAAATAAAATATAACCATTTACTATAACAAAATACAATAGTAGCCAAAATTTGATTTATCTGCATAAGACAAAATAAATTGGTCCAATAATATAAATTACACCTTATATTTGGGTGGATTTGGCGGATTTACTTATGGAATCCAATGTCTACTTTCTTGGCATTGAGGTTTCTACTTCTAAGCATGGAATTTTTATTTCTCAACGTAAGTATGCGTTAGAAATCATTACGGATGCAGGGCTGTTGGGTGCAGCTCCCATTGATACTCCTATGGAACGAGGCTTGAAATTGTCAGATAAGAGTGATTTGCTTAAAAATTCCAGTCAGTATAGAAGGTTAGTCGGCAGGTTGATTTACTTGACTGTTTCCAGGCCTGATATAACATATGCTGTACATGTCCTGAGTAGATTCATGCATCAACCTCGAAAACTACATATGGAGGCAGCTCTTCGGGTCGTTAGATATCTGAAAGGAGCTCCTGGCAAAGGTCTGTTTTTCTCTTCGAGTAGTGACTTCAAGTTGAGAGCTTACTGTGACTCGGATTTGGTAGGTTGCCCACTTACTAGGAGGTCTACTACGGGTTATTGTGTCTTTCTTGGACCTTCATTGATATCTTGGAGGTCGAAACGACAGAAAACAGTTCCACTTTCTTCCGCTGAAGCAGAGTATCGTGCAATGACAGGAGCCTGCTGTGAGTTGACATGGATTCGATATCTTTTGAAGGACTTGGGACTCTCACATGATGAACCTGCTTTGTTGTATTGTGATAACAAGGCTGCTCTACACATTGCAGCCAACCCAGTTTTTCATGAGCGAACTAGGCACATAGAGATGGATTGTCACTACATTAGAGACAAGATTCAAGATGGTTCGATAACTACAAAATATGTAAGTTCTGCACATCAGCTGGCAGATGTGTTGACAAAGCCTTTGGGGAAAGAGTTTTTTGTTCCTATGGTTCACAAGTTGGGAGTTCAAGATATCCACTCTCCAACTTGAGGGGGAGTGTTAGAAGATAAGAATGTATATATTATTTTTCCTATTTTGTTGTATTGTTTCTTTCCTATTGTATTTCATATTACTTTCCTATTGTATTTCCTATTACTTAGTTGGACAGCTCATGGTCACTGACTTATAGGAGTAGTCATTAGTTCTCTGTATAAATACTACCCGATTGATCATTAATAAAGTTAGTCAAATATATTCAATATTTCTTCCATCTTTTCATATTAAAGACACAACCTTAGAGAAATTTTATTAAGAAAATTAGAAAGGTACAACGAAATATTTATGGGAGCAAGAATTCCCAAGAATCTCATAATGCTTAAAAGGACAACGATGAATTATAATATACAAGTCCCCTAATCCCCAAATAATAAATAATTAATCCAATACTTAACAATTATTTTAATTTCAAATTTGATCTACCTGTAAAGAGTAAGACTATAGGTCTATAGTTTTTTTTTTTTTTTTTTTTTTCTTCTCTTTTTTCTCTTTTTTTCCAATGTCTACCAATTTTTCAAAGAGAGCTTCTTTTGACAATCCAATTGTTTCTTTTTACACTTCTTTTCTAAAAACACTCCATCTTCAAAATTTAAATTTTAAAAAATTCTAAAGACACTTCATTTTGTTACAAAATTATCCATTTTATCTTTTTTGAATTAAATTATTAAAAAAGGAAATTATTTCTCTTAAATCATTGTATTAATTATTACATATTAAATACTCTCTCCTAAATTTTTAATTACCATATTAAACTCTCTCCCCTCCAATACATATATCTAATTTCCTATCTCCATTCTTTCTCAAACAAAACTAACAGTTAAGAAAAAAAAAAACTTACTAATAAACTTGATTTTTAGGAACCATATGTATGTATATATTTAAAAAAAAAAATAATAATAATAAATTTATATATATATTACTGTTAGTAAAAAACTAAAATATTCATAAGTTTTTTTTTTCTTTAACTATTAATCAAAAAGTATGAAAATATGATTATTATTTTTTTTGTTTGAAAAAATGGAGAGAGATAAAGTAGGAGAGAGTGTTTAATATGGTAATAACAGATATAAGAGAAAGAGCTTAATACGTAATATTAAATATAATGATTTAGGAGAGAGAATATATATTTTTAATAATTTAATTAGTTTGGAATGTCTTTAATTTTTTTTTTTTTTGTCCTTTTTAGTAATTTTAATTTAGGTTAAAATTGTCATTAATAAAAAAAATTAAATTGGAGTGTGAATAGATAATTTGTGGATTGCAAGGAGAAGCTCTCTTTTTTCAAATTTCCTTACGGATTTTAATACCATAATCAAAGGCGAAGCTAACTTCATTACATTTGGAAGGTCTGGGATGGGGAGCATGACAAAAAATTTAAAAGAAAAATATAAAAAACTTAGGGTAAAATTAGATAAAATTTATCTATTTTATAAAAATAAAAAAAATTGGCCCCATCTGATTGTAATGAAATCCATTTCATCAACATTATTGACAAACCGAAGAAATAGTAAATATATACCTAAAAGGAGTACTAAAAATACTGTTGGACAACAAATATCATTAATAAAATAATTACTACTGTTACCACATGACTATTGTAGATTTATATTTTCTCAAAAAATATGGTCTCTCTCCTTATATGCCCTTTGTGATATTTTTGATTTTGCTTGTGATGATAGGTACTTCATGGTTTCAAACACAATAGCATGTTCATATGCAGCAGCATCTTTGGCATACTCTATTACCTTTTTATCCGGAAAATTCGAAAATAACACAGCAATATTAGTCCGGACAATTCTAGACCTGATCATATTGGGACTGCTCTCCTCGGCCACGGGAGCTGGCACGGCAGTGGGGGTTCTGGGGCGAGAAGGGAACTCACATGTGCTGTGGAACAAGGTTTGCAACCTGTTTGGTGGGTTCTGCCGGGAGTTCGCGGCTGCCCTAGTCCTGTCTATGGTGGGATCTCTTGTGTTTCTTTTGCTGGTTGTTGTAGCTGTTTTCAACCTCCACAAGAGATCATCTAGTAGGTAGATTCATAGACAGATACGACTAATTAAAATTTATTACATTATTACTTGGTTAGTTGTGAAACTACAATAGTTGGTGGATGCACCCATAAATGCTTTTAATCGCATGCTTTCTGTATATACCAGTATTTAAATTTCATGTGCTACTGGTTATTGGCCTTTGCTATTGTTCTATTAGAGCTGTAATTATTACATATATGATATAATATTATATAATTTTCGTGATATGCATACATGTACCTAGTACTGTTCATGTAGTCTTGAGATATTGATCAAAATAATTTGGGATAATTACCTTGGTGACCATAAACTTATGTCACCACTATCAAAATGGCTACCGAATGGGGAATTAGTTTCAAAATGGCCATTTTTAGCAAACACTGTTACACTAAAGGTCATTCCATCCGATTTCATCAAATTCCATTCAATGAGTGGCATTTTGGTAAATAAGGGGATAACTTAATTTATTTTAGATATTTTTTGAAAATCAATTTTTTCTTTTGTTTTTTGAGGCAGGATCCATGACTCTATTTTTTTACACAATTTTTGACACGACTTCTTGGCCATTGGATCTTGCTTCTTTTAATGGATATGATTTATTCTTCTTTTCTTTCCTTATTTATTACAAACATTGTCTCTTACCTAATTAATTCTTTATCTCTCCAAAATTTTATTATTTTATTAAATTCTCACACCTTAATTAAATTTTTTTTTTTGGAAATTATCTGTCTATCATACCCATCATTCAAACACGTGACCTTGAATTTCTCAAGGGTCCAATTGACCATCAAGTCAGAGGACGGGTTCACCTTAATTAATTTTATATCTTTAATTTATTTTTCTTTTCTTTTCTTTTTTCTCTTACACATTTCCTTTTTTTTTTTCCTTAACCTAAAACCAGAACATATCACTTTCACTTTTCAATCTTTAAAATCCCTTTTTTTTTCTTTTTTTTTTTTTATTTTTTATTTTTTACTCAATTTGCTTCATCTAAAATAAAAAAATTTATACATGTAATCACTCTCCTCTTTTATTTTCTTTCTTTTTAATTTTTTTTTCTTTTCCTCTCTAATCATTTCTTGTTTCATTAACGTATGAGCTGTACTTTTACAAAGTTGTACAATTTTATTGGTCTTATTAATATATTTACAAAGTTGAAAAGAAACATCATACATGACTTCATTTATACTGATATTTGCAAAATAAAATCTATGTGCAATAAGTAAATCAATGAAAAACCACCAATGAATACATGATTTGATCTATAAAATCAATAAAACACGTTCGGCATGCTGGATATACTTTGCCCATCTCTATTGTCCTATGATTTGCCCATCCCAAATCAATAACATCTATAAAGTTATTCATTACTAAAATTTGTAAAATAAAACATGTTCAATAGTTCAAAAAATTCAAAAGAAAAAAAAAATTAATTCAAAAGATTGCATTGTTATATTGTAAACTAAATCATAACAAAAACCAAAACACTTTTCGCCAGCAATCAAACTACCAATTTGGATGCTCTGATTTTAGAAGAAAAAAAACATGTAAAGGAAAAAAGAAAAGAAAAGAAAAATAAATTAAAGACATAAAATTAATTAAGGTGAGAGAATTTAATAAAATAATAATATTCTAGAGAGATAAAGAATTAATTAGGTGAGAGACAATGTCTATAATAAATAAGGAAAGAAAAAGAGAATAAATCCTATCCATTAAAAAAAGTAAAATCCAATGGCTAAGAAATTGTGTCAAAATTTGTGTAAAAAAATGGGGCAACGGATCCTACCCCATATATATATATATATTTCTTTTCAACTTATCTCAAATATATTTTTTATAATTTTTAGATTTTGTAGCCTTAATCTTCTCAAAAAATAATATATATATATTTTCTTTTCAACTTATCTCAAATATACTTTTTAGAATTTTTAGATTTTGTAGCCTTAATCTTCTCAAAAAAGAAAAAAATATATTTCTTTTCAATTTATCTCAAATATATTTTTTAGAATTTTTAGATTTTATAACTTTAATCTTTTCTATATATATGTGTGTGTGTGTGTGTGTGTGTTTGAGATATGCTATATATATACACACACTAAATATAATTATCTGCTTCAAAAAACAAAAGAAAAAATTGATTTCCAAAAAAATATCTAAAATAAATTAATGTCATCCACTTATTTACCAAAATGTCACTCATTGGATGAAATTTGATGGAAATTGATGGAATTGGATGGAATGACTATTAGTGTAACAGTGTTTGCTAAAAATGACCATTTTGAAACCAATTCCTCATCTGGTGACCATTTTGACAGTGGTGGCATAAGTTGATGGCCACTAAGGTAATTACCTCAAATAATTTTATATATATCAAGAAAGAATCTACATAACTTTTGTAATCTTATCAACCATCCACTTCTTCAATAGATGGAGTACTATTCAATACATTTTGCATTCGGATTTTGCTACTTGGCCATACAAATATAATCTCCAAAGGTAGATAATAAAGATCATTGTATTGAATTTAATTACATATAAAAAAAATTAGAAAAAAATGGCACAACTTCAATATAATCTTTTAGAAAGCTTTCGCTATTAGTAGGATTCGAGACGCTGACCTATGAGTCATTTGATCAAGCCCCAAGCTTATCCAGCTACCAAATGAGCTACGCCCTTGTTGGTAGGATTTGCCTATGCTTATAATGTAAGGAATTTGATTAACAATTAATCTAACATGTATAGGCACATAATTAATCCAAAGTTTAACCTAAACATGTTTCTATATCATGATATAATCAAACCCTAAATACATGTTACTAACCCATGTCAATTCAAGAGAAAAGGGAGATAAGAGAATGCAGAAGCGTACCTGAATCCATTGCCGAAGGTTGGTGGACGGGTTGTGACCTTCCAAATTATCACGATCTTTGTGAATCCTAAAGTGTTTTCTTTTATTCTGTTGATGGGGATGCAAACAAACAAAAAGTATCATGTAATTTGGGGACCATAACCCAAATATATAATAATCAGATTATTATAAGGTTTGCTATTTCTAATTTGACCCCTCATCAAATTAGATATAGCACTTCGGTATCTACACATTAATTCCATGGCAATTACACCCTTAAGCCTTCAAACTTTAAATCTTAATTAGATCATTTTTTAAGCTTATCCAAAGATAGCATAACACATTTAATAATTACATGTGTGGCCCCACATGTTGGAATTTTCCAACATATAATGGCAAAATAAAAGTAATTAATTACAATAAACATGTCTAATATGGAGTTGAATGAAAATCTTTTAGGAATATGTTTACACCAAATTTTTTTTCCACTCCAATGTTCAACACCAACTTTTACACTAAAAAAACACCTTTAAAGAATATTCTCTCACTAAATATTTAAATTATTATTAATATATAATTAATAAGTAAATTAAATAAATTGAATATGTACATCAATATTTGTGTCATTTTAAAGATCACAACTAGATCTTTCCAACGATATTTTTTTTGGAATACATATTGTTAGAATTCAGTATAAAAGAGGGTTAAATTAGATATTTGAAAAAAATTAAAACAATAATTTAACAATTAACAATTTTTTAATTAAAAAAAAATGATAGTGTGTGAACAGTTGAGCGCCAAAGCTCTGACGCTCAACTGTTCAACAACACAATTTTTTTTAGGAAATTGAAATTTACGTTGCTTTGGCACATGATTGAAGGGGTTTCAAACTCTAAAATAGGGTTTGGTGCAGTGGATACCGCCTGGCTTCCTGGCTGGAGTTGCTCTTAGGGGCTGTAATGCTGTATCATCTCAGGTGGTTCAAACAATTCAATCTTTATAACTTACCAAACCTAAAACAACACTCCGTTTTCCATTACAACTTCCTCTTTTTTCTCAATCTTCAATTTTAAATCGTCAGTCAATTTTCTTCAAGTGACTAACTAGCTTATTTAAGAGTATTAAATAGTTTAATTAGTTGGTAATTCGAACATTAACTAGCTTATTTAAGAGTGCTAACTAGTTTAGTTGGTAGATAGAAATGTTCAGTTCGAAATCCAATTATTTATAGAGTGGTGCTATTGGTACACCCACTACTGAACTATTTATACCCCACTTTTAAAATTATTTAGTATTCTTTTTTTCCCTTTATCAAATTACTTAAAGAGACAAAGAGACATACCATTTTTATTAAAAAAATCTTATACAAAGTAAAACTAATAAAACTCCACTTTCCTTATTTCAAAACCCTAATGACATAGATTATTTCAAATCACTGAATATTTACTATTTTTGTTTATATTTTCTTTTAGATCTCGACCTCATGTTTCCTATGTTTAGTATTTATTGATTTTATTGATTTGATCCATGTTTGCTATTGTTTTCGTCTCGGTTTATTTTATGTCAGATCTTCCAGGCATACTATGATTTGTATCAATTCTTTTGTAAATTTTATTCTGGATCTTCCAAAGTTAGTTTAATGTTATTTACAAAAAAAAAAAAAAAAAAAAAAAAAAAAAAATCGCAACCAAGAAAACCTAATTTTTGATGAAACAAAACCAAACCCTAACTCAATCGTTCAACAAACATATTCAACAAAAGAGACAACAATGCTAGGTTTACATCAACTCCCTAATGACTGAAAGTACACATCTAAGATGGGACAAAGACACAAAGAAAGAAATACAAAATGGATAGAAAAGGGAACCCATCCGATACCGGGATTTGAACATCGGGTTTTCACGGTTGTCAATTGTGATAGTCTTTACCACTAGATGATTTCAGCGGTCTCCAATCTCATGAATGCTCAACTCTCTCATAGAGAAAGCTCTCTCCTTATCTCTCTAATCTCCCTAAGATGGATGTCTAAAAAATAAGAACAAGCTCACCAAACAACTATGTGCATCAAGTTTATTGTTAAATATTAAGACAATTCAATTTAAGTTAAGGGTTCATTCTCTTGATTAAGGAATTCATTAAAATCAATACATCATCTAACCTAAGCCATGGGATGAGCAATTGTGCCTTAATACAAAGACCCATTATGCACAAGAATATAGAACCAAAGCCTAATCTAGCATGTGAATGCATAATCAACCAAAATTTTCCTACTCTTTAGAGCTAATACTCAAACACTCAAATCATTCTAAACATGGTATTTTGGTACATTCATCAACATACAAACAATCATGGGAAGCTAAATTACACTACTCATAATCTAAATTACTCTACTCTTAATCTCATTCATGTATACATATTAATTTTGACCATCCACACATATGAATATCAAAATAAGAGAGAAAATTATGGATTTAGCAAATAGTAGAACAAAACTCAAAGAATATAAGAACAAACATACATATATAGCACAAAGTGTAGGTTTACAATATTCCCAAATTGGTGATACACATCATGGAAATAAGAAATACAAAAAGAAATGAGTTTAAATTAGACAACACTTGAAGAAAACCCTCAAAACTCTCATTGATTTTCTAGCTCAAATTTGGTCCAAAGACCACTCCTTTATCCTTGCAATCTACTCTAAGATGGGAGGATGTAGTGTAAAAGAGGTTGTGGAGATGTATGGTGGGCTCCCATGGAGGAAAAACCTCTATGGGAGCTTGAAACTCTCTCTTATTGGGTGAAGAAGATGAAGAGATATGTGTGGATTGGTTTTAGGGTGTGGAAGGTGTGGAAAGGTGTGAAAAATGAAAGAAAATGTAATAGAGTATACCTTAGCAGAGATGGTAGTGCACCTCCTTTCCGCAATGGTGGAGAGGGGTTTGAGTCTCATCTTACACATTTTACAAGTATATGTGGGGAGTTTTCTCCTGGTTTATAGGAGTGGTTGCTTGTGGTGACAGATCTAGTTGTTTTTAGGTTTACTAGGCTTGTATTTGGCTAATTTTTGTTGATTTTGGTTTCTAATGGATTCTCATATAGTAACGTGGATGTAGACTTTTATAAGTTGAACCACGATAAACTCTGTGTCCTCTTTACTTTCATGCACCTTTATTTTTGTTCTTTCTCCTTTTTGTTATTAGATTTACAGATCCTTGTTAGTATTGCTTCTGTAAGTTTCTTAAGTTTGATTGGCTTATTTCGGTGACAAACCACATTTGGGGTTTGTGATGTAAGGGTAGCTTAGGCTTTTAATTGTTGGTGATCAAGCTCAACAAAGGCTCTCTCAAGACCTCAAGATGATAAGCATTCCAAAGGTAAAAAACTTATGCTTAATTGCAATATTGCATTGAAGAGATTTAGTTGCACACACACACAACTCATGTATATCTATACTTCTTGTATGTTGTGTGTTTTATGTATGTGCATTCATGATTCTTGAATCCTCTTCATGCATGTTTAATTGATTGCATCTTGTTTGTTAAATGTCATGACATGATAGGCATTAGGATGCATAGTTTTAGTATGGGCGATGTACACCCGTTGTTGGGTCGTTGTACGTACAACGCCTATCAATTGCATTGTGCCATTTTGGCCTAACCCGTTATACAATCGCTGTACATACAGTGGATCCCTTGATGGATTTTTTCCATCAATGTACAACCGTCGTTAATCGTTGTACATACAACGGGTGAATAGTGGCTCTCTAAACCCGAGAGCAATCGCCCCTTGGTCGCCCAATTCTCGCCTCCATGTACAACGGATTATGAAGAACATGTTCTTCATTTTCCCAGGTAAATCGCTGTATACCCGTCCGTACAGCGGGTGAATAGTGGTCAAGGCAAAAATTTTGATATTTTATCAAAACATCGTAGCATCAATTTGACATCCTATATATATTCTACTTTGTCTTTAGGTCGTTTTAGAGAGTTTAAATCATATTTTTGACTTAGCATATTTTCCAAAAGAAAAAATCACTCAAGAACTCACCTTTGATTACTCAAACTCATTTCCATGTGCATCAAACAACATCTAGCATCATCTAGGATCATCTAGGATGCATCTATGCATGGTTCTTTTTCAACACACTTAACTTGGTAAGTTGTTCACTAATTTAGGATGCATCTATGCATGGGTCTTTTTCATCATCTAGGATTATCTAGGATGCATCTATGCATGGGTAACGTGCATTAGAGGATGAGATAAGGGCAATGAGAAAGTCCGCATAACCTATGCTTGGGAACCAAACTTCACCAATTGTGTTAAATGCAATGACAAAGAGTTACGAGTTGAGGAGTATGCATTTGAATGTGCTTCCATCTTTTCACGGTAAGGCAATGGAAGACTGCCTTCAGTTTATGAGAGACTATCAGTCTATCGTGAAGATATTTCTGATAGGTCGACTAATAGAAGAGCAATTTAGGATGAGGTGCTTTCGATATTGCATGAAGGACAAAGCCAAACAGTGGTTTGGGTCGTTAAAAGCAGGATCTTTGACATCGTGGGACAATGTGTACCAAGGGTTTTTCAACAGATTCCTCCCTACCTTGAAGACAAAAAAGATCTGGATCAAAATTACTAGTTTCAGTGAGGAAGATGGTGAGTCTTTCCATAAGGCTTAGGAAAGGCATAAGGAGCTTTTGGAGCAATGTCCCCCTCACATGATGACCGGAGAGTACAAGGTCTGCACTTTCTACAACGGGTTGACACCTTTTACACAAGCAATCGTTGACAATGCATGTGGAGGTGTCCTTACAAAGAAGCCCACACTAGAGATTAATAAGATTTATGAGGCATTAGCTCTAAACTCCCAACATAAAAGTTCAACTGTCGAAAAGGGAGGAAAGTATGATATTGATCAAAGTACAGAAGTGGCGATTCGGATCTCTAATCTCACAAAGCAAGTGCAATCTCCAACAAAAATTGTGGGTCAACTACAAGTAGGGGCAAACCATGTGTGTGAAAGTGAGCATCATGGTAGAGATGAGAATCAAGTTGAAACAGAGGAAGTACAGGTTTTGAACTATCAAAGGGGGACGAATGACCCTTACTCAAATGCTTACAATCCTGGATTGCATAACCACCCAAATTTCTCCTGGACAGATTCAAACAATGCATTGGACAACCAACAAAACACTTAAGGAACTAATCAATGAGGGTACAACAGAGGTAATTACCAAGGCCAAGGGTCAAGCAGTCAAACTCAACAGTGGATCAATGCTACAAATAGAGAAAGTGCTACATATCAACCTAGAAAACCATCCTTAGAAGAAATGATGACCACTTGCTCAGAGTTCACAACGTACAGATCAGAATTTGAATAGCTTTATACAGGACAGTGGACAGAGGTTTACCAACTTGGAGGCATCTATGAAGAAGTTTGAAACACAGTTGGGGCAAGTAGCTGATACAATTCACAAGAATGAGCTAGGAAGGTTTCCTAGACAATATGAACAAGCTAGTGCTGTGACAATTTTGAGAAGTGAGCGATTGTTGAACAATAAAGATGTTGATGAGCCGAAGTGAAAGAAAGCCAAGGAGTCGGAAGATGTGAGTAGAGAGGATATTAGAGTATAGGAAGAGGAGGTAGTGGTTGATTCAATGCCTTAGAATACCTTTTTTTTACACAAGTCACCAAATCCATATATTCCACTGGTTCCATTCCCAGAGAGGTTGAAAAGAGACAAGCTAAGCAAGTCATTTAAGGATATTTTTGACATCCTCTCAAAGGTGAATGTCAACCTTCCCTTGCTTGATATGATAAAGAAGATGCCCGTTTATGCTAAGTTTTTCAAGAGTCTTCACACCAATAGGCAGAAGTTTGGACTGAACCAACAAAAATACATAACGGGAAATGCTAGTGCAGTTCTATAGAAGGAGTTTCCACCCAAGCTTAAAGATTCGGGCAGTTTTTACATCAATATCACAATTAGGGGTACCAAGCTCAAGAGGGCAATGTTAGACTTAGGTGCTAGCATCAACTTAATGCCCTTCTCCATTTACAAGAAACTTAGATTGAATGAGCTTAAGGCCTCAAGCCAACAACGATGTCATTATTTTTAGCAGATGGTTCAGTTCGATATCCAAGGGGAATTATGGAGGATGTGTTGGCTCAAGTGGATAAGCTTGTCATTCCAGCAGATTTCATAATTTTAGACATGGATGATGTGAGTGAAGAAACGAACATGAGACTTATCCTTTTAGGTAGACCATTCATGAAGACGGCAAGAACAATCATTGATGTACATGAAGGGAAGCTTTCCATGACCATCTTGGATGAAACGGTAGAATTTAAAGTCTTCAAATCAAACTTGTAGGACATTAGCTCAGTTGATTATTTTATCGTTGATACACTTCAGTCAAAAAACTATCCAAGGAATGCGAGTGAGTATCTAGATGAGATCCTGTCACTTTTTAAAGATAAAGATGGGAAAAATGTTCGTGTAGAAGAGACTTGTGAAAAACAAACGTCCTCAAAAATCAATAAGCTCAAGAGTGAAAATGTCAACTTGATGATGGAAGTAGAGGCTCTTAGGAAGGAAAGGGATGAGGCAATCAAGAAGATGGAAGAACTTGCAAGGCTAGTAGAAAGCAAGAAGAAGAAGAAGAAGATTGCAAGACAAAGAAGCTCTCATGACCAATATGGGTTTTCTCTACAACTCTTCTATGTTTTTACTTTCTCATTGATATGTAACTAAACCTTTAACTAGGGGATTGATGTAACCAATTTGGGCAATTCTATGTAATCAATTAGTCTATCTTTTGTAATTCAATTGGGTTTTAGTCTTGTTTATTGAATTAATTGCTCTATTCTACTTGCTCGTATTATTTTGTGACCTCAATTGATATGAGTTTATGGTTTAGTTTATCCATGAGATTAGGGTGGGTTTAGATGTGGATGACCTTTTCCATTTAAACCATAATCACAAACTTAGTAAATGAGAAAAATGATGTAAGCATGACTATGCTATGTTAATTTGGCTTAGAGTTTTGGGTTTGAATGAATTTTACTGTTACTTGTCACATGACCTAGTGTGAGTGATGGAAAGGATTATCGAACTTAATTGATTTATCTTGAAAACAAGCCTGTAAACTAGATTGAAGTGTTTAACGAGACTGATTGAGAGCATTAAGTAGTCTAAGAAAGGTGCATCGATTCCTTGGTGTTTCTTTCCATATATTCATCCCTTGTGTGAGTTGAGATTAATCTTAGTTTTAGCTTCAAGTATTCATTTCAGTTGATTCTTAGAGTTCAAGTGACTTTCGAAATCAAGCATTATGCAATTTACTTTTTCACACTTAGAGTAAATCCTTCCTAGATTAATTGGTTTTCGACCAATAGAATCACCGATCCCAGTGAACAAACTTTCTTTTAAATTGAACAAAATTTATTACATAACCAAGCCCAATGGAAACTAATGCAAACTGTGTCGTTTTGAAGGCTATCTATTATTATCAGATGGATGTGCTGAGTCACTGAGCTGATATGGCATGTTGTGATTGGCTTCTTTGGATTGCTGGTCTAACTCACAAGATAAGCATATAAAAGGAAAGCCAAGAGAGAGAAGGATTCATTCGATCATTTTCTTCTATGATTAGGGTTTTCTATTTTAGGCTTTTCTATGTGAGCTTTCAACTGAATTTGAGGTTTTGGTGTGATCTTGTATTCGATCTTCTTTCTCTTTTGTAATATTGAGTGTTATACATGTAATCTAGAGAGGCTTGAGTGTTTCTATAATCTTTCTTGTAGAAGATTGAGAGATTACTGTCTATATTTGTAGATCAAATAGAGGGTTTCTAGGTTTGATTGCTTGTGGTGACAGATCTAGTTGTTTCTAGGTTTACTGGGCTTGTATTTGGCTGATTTGTGTTGATTCTAGTTTGTAAAAGATTCTCATATAGTGGAAGAGTCTCCTCTGAGTGGCTCAACGTGGATGTAGATTTTTATAAGTCGAACCACGATAAACTCTGTGTCCTCTTTACTTTCTTGCACCTTTATTTCTGTTCTTTCTCCTTTCTGTTATTAGATTTACAGATTCTTGTTAGACTGCTTCTATTTGTTTTCCTGTGTTTTCTGTGAGTGAATCTCACAGATTTCTAGACAAGAATTGGCATGTTAGGGTTTCGTGTGCAAACAGAATCCTAACAATATATATATAGTATTTCTATTGTCAGTTCGTCCTGATATAAAATATATCATGACGAAGAATATGGACCATAGATTATGGAGAAGTTTTGACAAGTGTATACACTTTAAGACAAAGTATGTAAATCTATGGTCCACATTCTTCGTCCTGATATATTTTATATCAAGACGAACTGACAATAGAAAAATTGTATATATATATACATATCCAAACTGTTTCAAAAATTAAATAGCACTTTTTAGGGGAGGACTTGTGCAAATAGCACCACATTAATAAGTTTTGTTTTAATAGTACCAAAATAGGTGATGAGACCAAAATACCCCCACTTACTCTTTTCCTTTGTTTTTTTTTTTCCTCGAAAATTCGAGACTTTTTTTTTTTTTTTTTTGAAACAACAAAACTTGTTATTACTAAAGAAACCAAGCAACAACAAAGGCACAAGCCAAGCAAGATAAAAAACTGCGACAGAAGCACATCACTACTGTCGTTGAATTTTGTCACAGCTGCGCAAAACCAAAATCCGGAAAAAACCAACAAAACAGCACAAAACCACCACACAACAACAGGAAAACACAGCAGAAAAACAGAGCAACATAGAGCAAAACCAAACACCAACAAGCAGCACACCACCACCAGACAGCTACAAGCACAAACACCCAACCAGCTACCAAAACAGCACAACACCCAACCCCTCACACAAGCAAACAACAACACCCACCCACCACAGAACCGAAACCCAGCGACTAATCTCCCTTCCACTCAAAAACCTCCCCATCCAACATCGAAGAGGAACCCCTTTTAGCAAGACTATCAGCCTTCACATTGACTTCTCTAGAGATATGCTGCACCGAAATATTCTTCATAAGGCTCAAGCTCAACCTAATGTCATAAATAATGTCAACGAAGTTTAAATTTCCGAAACCTTCATCTTTCACCCACGTAACAGCCTCCGATGAATCACTCAAAATAAGAATAGTCCTCAACTTCAACTCAACCTTACACTCACATATCTTGCAAGCTTTAAGGATAGCCAGGAGTTCTGCCTTGGCTGCTCCAGCATTACCCACATAAGCCGAAAAAGAGCACAAAACAACCCCCTTTAAAATTGCGCAGAATCCCACCTATGCCAGCCCTCCCATTCTCCCTACAAAACGAGCCATCAACAAAGAAAGTTAACAGCTCAGGATTGGAAGGAACTCTGACTTCCAATCCTTTTCTTTTTCTTAACACTGCTGTCCACACAACAACTTTGCAGATTTTCCACAATTGTAGTGATAGAATCCGTCGATCCTTTCCCATGGTGTTTAAACCACCAAGCCACTCTAAAATGAACCAAGTCCGAGTAGTATCCACAGTCAGCCTTTATACCTTTAAAAACTGCCATGTTCCTTGCTTCCCAAATCGTCCAAGCAATGGCATTGAAAAGGATCTCCCACACCCTACCCCATTTGAGGTTCGGACAAAGACCTTTCCATCCCCTTCTCCACTCCTTAAAACAAGAATTAACGCACCCCTTAACCGACCACCACCCCAGAAAATTCAATACTTATTTGGGGAAAAAAGAAGAAAGAAGATGAAGGACACATAAGAGAAAAGAAAAAAAGCTGGGGGGTATTTTTGTCCAAATTTCATTTTTGGTGCTATTAAAACATGAGTTATTAAAGTGGTTGTAGTTACACAAATCCATTTTGAAAAAGTGCTATATACCCCTATTTCCTCTTGTGATTTTAGATATTTTTAGAGGCTTGCTTATCAGTTCAATGTTGTGTATTGATTGATTTATTTAAGACAGTAACGAAATTTTAAGTGATTGCACTTCATATGTATTTGTTCAATAATCAACAAGTCGATTGCAATCTCAATTTGCTATTGAAGTGTTCCTTGTAAGGTAAACATTTACTAAATCAATGCTAGTGCGCTGTTTAAATACTGCAACAAAATTTGGGAAAGAAAACCAAATGATCTGCTGAAATTAATCAAATTATTAATCACCGCTTAAAATTCTCACTGGTTAATCAATTTGAGACATTTTAGTCAAGTTAAAAAAAAATAAAATAAATAAATAATTAAAGTTTGGCATGACATCTACTTAATTAATTAGTTAATTTCCACTAAAACTTGGGTGGCCGGTCATGTCATACATCCGATGCACACATGATTGACCAAATAAAAGTTTGGGAACATATGGTTTGTTTAAATGCCGTAAATGCCTTTAAATGTTCCTGTAATTGGCCAAATTAAAGGAAAAATTAGCCATTTTATAAGCAGATAAATAGTTTAAATATAACGGCGAATTTTATTTGGAATATCATCTCACGTGGTTCAAACAATTCAATCTTTATGACTTACCAAACCTAAAACAACACTTCATTTTCTATTACAACTTCCTCTTTATTCTCTCTCATCAATCTTCAATCATCAACAAATTTTCTTCAAGTCACTAACTAGCTTATTTAAGAGTACTAACTAGTTTAGTTGGTAATTCGAACTTTAACTAGCTTATTTAAGAGTGCTAACTAGTTTAGTTGGTAGTTAGAAATGTTCGGTTCAAAATCCAATTATTTATATTTGCTTAATGATAATATAATTAGTAGGGTAGTGTTAACCTGTACACTAAGGGCACAGGTTAACAACTACAAAAATACTATAAAAGAAAAATATTTATTACATTTATTGTCTCAATGATCAATATAATAAATGAATTTTTGTAATAAATGTTTTTTCCTTTTTAGTATTTTTATTATTGTTAACCTGTGCCCTAAGAATGTAAGTCAAGGGCAAATTAACAAGGTTTATGTTAAGAAAACTTAAGAATTTATAATATTATGAGTTTTTATCTGGTAGTCATATAATTATGAGTATACTTATAGTATACTTATCCACCTTATTACTTGTTCTTAGAAAAAGCAATGCAATTTGGCTAAATAATACTTGCATGGCAAAACATGATTAGGTTGATTAGTGTACTCTAAGTATGCTCATGGTTATATACCTATCAGAGAAAAACTTTATAAACCATATGTCCCTAAGTATTCTTTATCAATTTTAAACCATGATAACTAACACAAGATAAGGATTCTCTAAACTAGTACATTGAATTAATATCTCAATTTTAGACCATGATCATAACTAACACAAGGTAAGTTAGTTCATTCTACTTTTGATGAAAATTCTTAAAAATAAAAAAATAAAAAATAAAAACTAATTCTGATGAAAATTCTAATTAATGTTTCTCTTATGCCCAAATCAACAACTAAATAATAGTTTCAATTTTCAAAAATATAAAAAGAGGCAGCTCGCCATCTGCTCAATTATGTGTTGGAAAGTTTTTGCATAATTTAATATAGAATTGCCAATCTAATTCCATTTAATCAATTTTCTCATAGCCTTGGAAGGTTTTAATAGATTATTTATCTATAGTTGAAAAATTAATACACATATGAAAACTTGGCCGGGAAAAAAGAAAATGAAAATGGCAACTCCGATCCTCATCCATTTTGTCTTACTAGTACAAATGTACAATAGAGTGTTGTTTATGATTTGCAGCAAACCACTATATAAGGAAATGAGCATCAAAATAGATATATATCATACTTTTATAAGTCTTGTAGTCAAATTTCACGTGGAAATAAATAGCAAGCTATTAGCTATGTATGAATGTACATACCTTAGCTTCGCAACAAATTATTAGTGCCCAATATTAACTATTAAGAGATCCAATCAGGTAACGTGAAGCTTCAATCTTTGTTGATTCAAGTAAGAAAACCTGCAAAAAAAATCCAGCTCATCCTCAGAAAAAATCCTCATCTCATATAAATTTATATATCAATCACTCCTGAGAGAATTCTCATTATAAGGATCTTAATTCTGGTTGATCTCAAAGAGCAACTCTTATAAGCCACAATAGCTTCTGATCACACCAAGAATGGCTTTGTTTATTCACTTCTCTCTTTCAATTTTATTCGGCCTTCTTGGTAATTATTATATCTTCTTAAATTCACAATTCTTTACCCACTCCTCTTTCTGTATCTCTTTAATTTTTATTTAATTTTTTTCTTTGTGAAGGTAACATAGTGTCCTTCCTTGTTTATCTTTCCCCAATGTGAGAGCTCTCTCTCTCTCTCTCTCTCTCAATTAAATTAAATTTTTTTTGGTTTGTTTATTTTGACTAGTTAATTATTTGTTGTTTACAGGCCAACCTTCTACAGGATCTTCAAGAGAAAATCAACACAAGGATTTCAATCAATACCATATTCAGTGGCATTATTCAGTGCAATGCTATATCTTTACTATGCCTTCCTCAAGCAAAATGGAATTATGCTCATAACCATCAACAGTTTTGGGATTCTCATAGAATCTCTCTACCTCATCTTTTACATGATTTATGCAACCAGAGATTCCAAGGTATATATGATTATATGAAGTATAGTATTTTTATTCTCTTATTATATATCATGTCCCCATTTTTGTGAACTATTTGAGCTGGTAATAACTTAGTTTTACATGCCAATCTGTCAGATCTTCACAGCAAAGTTGCTTATCTTGTTCAACTTGGGAGCATTTGGATTGATTGTACTCTTCACCTACCTATTATCAAATGCCTCTAAGAGACTTTCAATTGTGGGATGGATCTGTGTTGTCTTTTCGGTCTCTGTCTATGCTGCTCCTTTTAGTATCATGGTACGTAATAATTAATTATTTGCACCAACTTTTTCACGTATCTTGACCAGGGTTTTATTATCGTCCTAATTAAATTTTGATACTTTGAACAAATTTCAGAGGCTGGTTGTGAGAACAAAGAGCGTGGAATTCATGCCATTTTCACTTTCATTATGCTTGACAATATGTGCTGTAATGTGGTTCATATACGGCTTTTTAATACAAGATTACTACATCGCAGTAAGTACATAAATATAAAAACAACTTCCATATTCAATTAATGAATTAAAACTAACCTAAAAATATATATGTATTACTACTAATAATACAATTGTGATGGATGTTTAGGCACCAAACATTCTGGGACTTGCCTTTGGGGTGACTCAGATGATATTGTACCTCATCTACGGTAAAAGAAGTAATGAAATTTTGGCAGAAGTTGATATAGAAGACCAATCAAATAATAATGGTATTCCCATGACCATTGTTCATCATCAGCTTCCAGCAGAAGACATGTAACACCCCAAATCCGGGACCCAACGGACCGGGATGTTACGTGATTCGATCCTTGCAAAAACCTTAATTCATAAATATTCATAATTAGAATCATCAATAATATCTCCACCAAAATACAATACCCGAACCTGATGATAACCAAGGAGATTCTGGTGCTAAAACAGAGCATCACAAAGCTCCTTGATGGTCTTCAACTTGCGTCAGTTGTACATGCTACAATCAGCAAACCAATGTTAACGGTGATGGAAGGAAACCGTTGATCAATGGTTTCATTACAGTCTAATTGAAGATTAGGAAAGTTGTTAGACGTTAAATGTAATGTTAGTTATAGTTAGTCTAACTGAAATCAATTGCTCAATTGTGATTAGCTAAGATTTCAGAAATGCTTTTAGCGTGTGAAAAAGTGAATTGTATATATTGTCAAGTACTCTATAATATCTAATAACAATTAGAAATACAAAAATCTCCATGAATGGAGTTTCACGAAAATCTCTAAAGCTTCACTTTCTCTTTGAGTACTTTTGTCATATACTTTGTACTCTTTACATGGTATCAGAGCCTTTATTGACTAATCGTCATGGCAAATCTGTCTAGCTCGCCAGTCTTGGATCCCAACCAAAGATCTGAAGGAGCAGACACCTCATAATCGTCTCCGATCTTAGAACAAAGCCAGAGCACTCAAGGAATCACAACAACAATGGAGTTCTCTACTTTAACAAAAAGCTTGAACTATAATCTGCCTATCAAGCTCGGCAAATCAAACTACCTATACTAGAAAACACTGGTATTACCTTCCATTCAAGCTTTAGATATTGAGGATTTTCTTTGTGGCACGAATCAACCTCAAACTGTGTATAAAGATGTTGAAGTTACGAATCAATCTAGAGAAAAATCTATTGAAAAAAGAATGACTAAGGAATTTACTTGCTGGAAACGTATAGATAAACTCCTCATGGGTTGGATCTATTCAACCATTAGTGAGAATGTCATTGGACAAGTTATAGGCTGTAAGACCTCCTTTGATGTTTGGAATCGATTAGAGAGGTTATATTCTCAGTAGTCCATGGCAAAAATTACTCAACTCAAAAATCAGCTTCAATCTATTAAAAAAGGATTAGATTCTGTTGGTGATTTTGTGCTCAAAATCAAGAATATTGGAGATGCCTTGATGGCTGCTGGTGAAGAAGTTAAAGATCATGATCTTGTTCTTGCTTTAATCAATGGGGTAGGTCATGATTTCGACTCTATTGTGGCTGTGATCTCTAAACAACAATGATTCATTCCTCTGAAAGATGCTCAGTACTTATTAATGATGCATAAGCAGAGGCTAGAGTATCTCGATTCTCCTAATCACCTTGAAGTTGGTCAAGCTTCAAAACTAACTATGTGACTAATAACACTCAAGAAAGAAGAGGCCAAAGAGATGGTTGCTCATTCAACAATAGAGGAGGAGGAAATTGTGGAAAAGGCAAAAATGGAGATCTGGAGGCATAGGGCGAATTCACTGCCAGGTTTGTAATAAGCCTGGTCATAGTGCCTTGAAGTGTTATCACATATTTGATCATGGATTTCAGGGACCTCCTCAACATCAGCAACAAAATCATGCTCTTTTTAATTAGTAGCAAGGATTTAATGGCCAACATCAACAACAAAATCATGCTTTCTTTAATCAGCAATAGGGATTTAATGGCTAAATGTTACTCGGTTCCTCACAAGCTAACATGAATAGCAACATGATAGAGCCACAAGCCAATTTTCATCAAGCTTCAGCCTATCTAGCCACTCCAGAGACTGTCAATGACCCGGCGTGGCATGTTGACAGTGGCGCAACCAATCATATTACCTCCAATCTCAACAATCTCTCTTTACGATCAAGCTATCGAGATAAAGATAAACTTGTTGTAGGGAATGAAGATCAACTTGCTATTTCTAATATTGGTCATACTTTGATTAAGTCACATACACTGCCTACACAGAATTTGCAACTCAAGAATATTTTGCATGTTCCTCAAATAACGAAGAATTTGCTTAGCATCTCTAAGTTTACTCATGATAACCAAGCTTTAGCTTAATTTTATGGTGATCAATGTGTTATTAAGGACCTCAAAACAAAGAAGGTTTTGCTTCGTGGAGTTCTTAAAGATGGGTTGTATTGCTTAGAGCTAGTAGGTGCTATTGATTCACGTTTTGCTGATCACAAAACTGGCACAAACTACAGCTCAAAAGAGAGTTCCACCTGTTTTTCTGCTCAAAATAAAAATAGCCTTGGACAAATGTTTGAGTCCAACTCATAGCAAGCAAATTTAGCTTTTGTGAATGCCAATGTTTGGCATGCAAAATTTGGGCATCCAGCTCATCTAATACTTCAAAAAATGTTAAATAACATTCATTTCACTTCAAAGTTTCATGCACCTCATTTTTGTGATTCTTGTAAGGTTGGTAAACTTCACAAGTTTCCTTTTGCAAGAGTGAATATTACCGCTTCAGCTCCTCTTGAACTCATTTATTCCAATATTTGGGGTCTGGCCCCTATGCTTTCAACATAGGGCTTTAGATACTATATTTCTTTCATTGATGCTCTTACACGATTTACATGGCTGTTTCCTTTAAGGTTAAAATCTGAAGCACTTGATGTGTTTAAAAAGTTTCAAAGGAATGTTGAATTGCAATTTGATAGGAAAATAAAGAGTCTCCACAATGATATGGGTGGAGAGTATGTTGCATTTTCTTCCTACCTTGCTCAACAGGGAATTCAAGTTCGAATGTCTTGCCCTCACACTCATCAACAAAATGGAGCAGTTGACAGGAAACATAGACATATTGTAGAGACTGGCTTGACACTTTTGGCTCATGCCAAAATGCCATTAAAATACTAGTATAAGGCCTTCAACACTGCTATTCTTCTCATCAATAACATGTCAATTGCATCCTTCAGGTTCATCTCTCCTTTTGAGAAATTATACAACAAGAAACCAAACTATAATTTCTTCAAGACCTTTGGCTGCAGCTGTTTCCCGTATCTCAGAAATTACTCCAAGACTAAGTTCAACTTCCATACAACAAAGTGTCTCTTCATTAGGTATAGTCCTTTGCACAAAGGGTATAAGTGTCTACACCCTTCTGGAAGGATTTATTTGTCACGACATGTAAAATTTAATGAGCTGGAGTTTCCCTTTATGACACTTTTCCAACTCAAAATCATTCACATATTGTTTCTACATCTCATAGTGTTCCTTTTATCTAATATGTGAAGGGTGTTGTCAGATGTGCAAGCTTTTTCTAAAAATGGCAACTATCCTAGTGCTACCAGTATGTCTCAGCATTCGAGACAGTAGCATTATCATCCTTCATCACCTCATGTTAGTCCACCTCTTCAAGCAATAAGGACTTTTCAACCATCTCCTTTATCAGCTAATGAAAGGTCTTCATCAGACTTAGTTGACTCTTCAATCTCTGATCCCTTGCCTGCTCAACATAATACTGCTACACCAGTTCAACATTATCCAGCAGTTACCTCCATATATCCAATGCAGACAAGAACAAAGAATGGGATTATCAAGCCTCGACTGTTCTCTTATATATCCAGTAGTTTTTTGGCTGAAACCGACCCTACATCAACTAAGAAAGCCATTCAAGATCCTAGATGGCTTAAGGCTATACAGGAGGAATTCAATGCTCTACAAGCTAATAAGACATGGTCTCTTGTTCTTTCTACTAATAATATGAATGTGATTGGTTGTAAGTGGGTGTTTAGGACTAAATACAAGCAAGATTGGAGTCTATTGAAGCATAAAGCTCGTTTGGTGGCCAAAGGGTTCCACCAAACTCCTAGCTTAGATTTTTCAGATACGTACAGTCCCGTAATTAAGGCATCTACTATCAGGGTCATTTTCTCTATAGCTATCTCAAATGGTTGGATCATTGAACAAGTAGATATCAATAACGCCTTCTTAAATGCCGATCTAACTGAGCTGGTTTACATGTCCCAGCCGGAAGGCTTCATTGATCCTTCTAAGCCTAATCATGTGTGCAGGCTGCATAAGTCCTTGTATGGACTTAAACAAGCACCTAGAAGCTGGTTTCATAAGCTTCAAACAGCCCTATTGTCTTGGGGATTCACCAATTCTGCGTCTGATACTTCCTTGTTTATAAGGTTCAATGGTTCATACTCAATATTTTTGTTGGTTTACGCGGATGATATTCTAATCACAGGGAATAATCAAGTTCTTATCAAGAAGCTTATTGACACCCTTCACAACTCTTTTGCATTGAAGACTCTTGGTGCTGTGAATTACTTCCTAGGTTTTGAGGCCTATCGTGATGAGACAGAGCTCTATTTAACTCAGGTCAAATACATATTTGACCTGCTTTAAAAAACCAACATGGCAGCCTCCAATCCTTGTGATACTCTGATTGCAGCTGGCACCGAATTGTCTATGTCGTATGGTCCTGTTTTTAATGATCCTACACTCTGTAGAAGCACAATCAGTGCTCTACAATATCTCACCAACACTCGTCCAGACATTTCCTTTATTATCAACAAACTTAGTCAATTTCTTGTGGCTCCAATAATAACTCATTGGCAAGCCTGCAAAAGAGTGCTTCATTATTTAAAGGGAACACCTTATCTTGGCATACACTTCAAACCGTCCTTGCATCCATCTCTTGAGGCCTTTGCCGATGCGGATTGGGCCAGCTGCATTAATGATCGAAGATCAACCAGTAGCAACTATGTTTTGCTTGGTGGAAATCTAGTCTCGTGGATATCAAGGAAACAACGAGTTGTTGCGCAGTATAGCACTGAAGCGAAATATCGCTTTATGGCTCAAGTTACAACAGAGGTTATTTGGCTTCGTTCTCTTCTTTTTGAGCTGTGCATTCCAGTTACCAAAGGGTCCATTGTTTGGTGCGACAACATTGGCACAAATTTTCTCTCACAAAATCCTGTGTTTCATCAGCAGACAAAACATATCGATATCAATACTCACTTTATCCACGAAAAGGTTGCTTCGGGAGAAATTGACACTTGCTATATTCCTACTGAGCATCAGTTGGCTGATATCTTCACCAAGAGTTTTACTACAGCAAGGTTTTGTTTCTTATGCTCCAAACTTAATTTGGTGAATTCTCCCCAGTTCTGTTTGCGGAGGAATGATAACCAAGGAGATTTTGGTGCTAAAACAGAGCATCACAAAGCTCATTGATGGTCTTCAACTTGCGTCAGTTGTACATGCTACAATCAGCAAACCAATGTTAACAGTGATGGAAGGAAACCATTAATCAGTGGTTTCATTACAGTCTGATTGAAGATTAGGAAAGTTGTTAGACGTTAAATGTAATGTTAGTTACAGATAGTCTAACTGAAATCAATTGCCCAATTGTGATTGGCTAAGATTTCAAAAATGCTTTTAGCATGTGAAAAAGTGAATTGTATATATTGTCAAGTACTCTGTAATATTTGATAACAATTAGAAATACAAAAATCTCCATGAATAGATTTTCACGAAAAGCTCTAAAGCTTCACTTTCTCTCTAAGTACTTGTCATATACTTTGTACTCTTTACACCTGATACCATCAATTACACTAAACTGCCAAATTCTACATGTAATTACAACATTAAATAAATTGATTCCTTACAATACGTATACACATGAAATTAAATCCTCCAATGGTACATATCCAACAATATGCTAATGCGAACCCCATCCATTCTAAATCTGTGAACTTAATCTGCAAAATGATGGTGACAAGGGGTGATCCGTCAACTCGGTAAGTAAATTCATGCATAACATGTAAAATAAATAGCCTTTGTAAAACCTTTACATTCAAAACCTTGCTTATAAACCCTTTGGAAAATATCCCAATAATGTATTATTTAGTAAAACCAGAATTTGAATTTAATACAATTGACGTACTTAAATATCAATAAAACGGTTGGAGTAATACTTAAAATCATAATCGTAAATCATAAACATCTCATAAAACAATATAACAATAGCTTTAAAGTATAAACGGTATTTTTTTCATAAAATGATAAGCATATAGCTTTATAATATAAACAATAATCAATATATCAGTTAGCTCGTGTTTCATAGTGTCACAAGTACCCGTATGACACGGCAACAGTATGTCATGAGTACCCATGTGACGCGGCAACAGTATGTCACAATTTACCCATGTGACACGGAGCAGTAGTAACTACGAAACAATGAGCCAAAACAGTTTTATAAAATTACATATAATTACATAACACTTTTTTTTGTATAACCGTAACAGTATAAACCAAAATAGTAATATTTTTTTAGCACAATAACAATGTTTTATAACTGTAGTCATTTGGTCTAAATATATTTTAAAAGCAATTAACAATTTAATAAATTTTTGAGTAGTTTTGAGGAAAAGAACGGGTTCCAAAAACGTTTCATATAAACTTGTTTTCAAAATAATTTCGTTGAATAAGAGAAGTTAAACCAATCGTAATGAAGTAGAAAACATTAAATAAATAAAACAAAGAAGTAGAGAAAAATTAATGTACATTATGTACTTGTAATTTTATATTTCAAACAAAAACGATAGCAAAGCATGAATGAATTTACTCACTTCAAACACGTACAAATCCGTTCTAGCTTTAGAAGATCAAGAATCACTCAAACTTAGTTCTGAGGGTTCTTCAATATATTAATTCTCATTTCTTGTTTCTCCACAGAGAGAATTTAACTTTGCTAGAAAATGAGAATGATGTTACTAATACTTTTAATAAATTTCTGTTCTTAAATGAATGAGTGGTTATAACTCACGCTTTTAATTAACTTTAAGATTTCTAACCTTAGCAATTACTAGGAATCCAAGCATGAGATGTTGTAACTCACACTAAAATAAATTTAAGAGTTTTAAATAAAGTTAGGAGTTAAATAAAGTTAAGAGTTTTAACTCCAGCAGTTACTAGGTATTCAACCTTATTAGAGTTTCTTTCAAATATTTTAAAAGAATTCTAGATTAACCCAGTATCTTAGGAATCACTTTACGTTATTATGATCATATTCAAAATTTAAAATTTACGGGTGTTACAAGGCAGCACTACAACAAAATTAACTTAACATAGCATGAGATGAATGTTATAATAGGTAATAGATAGCATTTATAATGATGTTATCATAGCCAAAACTATTAAATGTCTCCAATTAGTTATTGCAATTTATGAATGCTATTGAATGACATACTAAAACGCCATCCCAAAATGTTCAATAGCTTTTTGCAAGTGCTATAATTGGCTATTAGCTAATATGACCGATTTGACTTAAATGGGACGGCCGGCGTTCACCTAGCGTATAGGCGGCCAATTTTTCCATATTTTCGAACACTAGCTATATTATGATTTTCATGGGAACTAATAAGAAAGAAAATGAGAAAAAAAAATATCACCATAGGAAAACATGCATAAATGCATTTCCGATTATGATTCTGATACATGATATCACAATGAGAGATGCATGTGCATCCCGCTGCACCAAAGTTAATTCACCAAGAGACCATCTCAAGTCAATAGGCAATGTCTCATCCTGTCCGAATTTTTTTCTTTGAAAAAAGGCAATATATTAGCACAAGCCGAGAGCAACAAAACAAAGAGCAGCCCAGACCAGCGCCCCAAAGACCACCAAAAAACCACAAGAAACAACAAAAACAAGCCACCAACACACGCAAACAAGACCAGCCAGGGGACAACAAAACCCAGGC
Organism: Acer campestre; assembly: GCA_954870605.1. Taxonomy (NCBI): domain Eukaryota; kingdom Viridiplantae; phylum Streptophyta; class Magnoliopsida; order Sapindales; family Sapindaceae; genus Acer; species Acer campestre. The sequence continues at coordinate 12,553,175 of OX940802.1, read as the reverse complement.
ACACAAAACCCCCCACCAGCAAAAAACAACACCAAAAGCCAAAACAAAAACAACAACAAGAGCCCACCACCACAACACTAGAGAACAGTGACAGGCAGGCCAAACCACACGCTAACAGAGGCTGCAGCCACACACAGGAGGAGCAACCACAAGAAGAACACAACAGAGGCAACAGACGCAGTCAAAAAACTGCGACAGTAGCCACCTCAAGCAGCTGTCGCAGAGCTTTGACAGGCACTGCCCAACAAAGGGAAAAAAAATAAAAACAAAAACTCGAAACCACACAAGAAGAAACCAATCAGAGCAGCCTCCAGTCCAGAATGTCACCCTCATTCCCAGCTCCTCTCTTCGCCATGGTATCCGCGACAACGTTAGAATCTCTGAAATCAAACTCAACTGAAATCTTACCACCTCTTCCTAACAAAACTCTAATTTCCAAGATCAGCTGAAGGTTGTTCCAATCTCCCACACCACTACTATTAACCCAAGCCACAACTTGTTTACAATCACTCACAACTACAATCCTCTTCTCTTTCAAATCTTGTCTCAACACACAAAGAGCCACAGCTCTTGCAATTGCTAAAAGCTCTGCTGTAATCACATCTCTAACCCTAACATAATCTAAAAAAACACAGATTTTTACTATTACTATCCCTCAAAACACCCTCAATACCAGCTTGCCCCGGGGCACCCCTTACCGAACCATCAACGTTGAATTTAAGAGTATCAAGAGCCGGAGGAATCCACTGCTTGTAGTTAGGCAGCTTGACTTTCAACTTGTCCAAGCACCTCTCCGCAATGTTCAGAATAATAAGAGTAATCGGGTCCTCAGTTCCTTTACTATTATATTTGAACCACCAAGCAACTCGAAGCTTTACCATGTCCGTTGCCTGCTCCATCGTATTCTCAGTATCTTTAAACACCTTTTCGTTTCTGAATTCCCAAATGGTCTACGTTGTAGCAAAGAATAAGGAGCTCCAGACTCTTGCAGCCTTCTTACAAGGACCAATTCAGCCACCAAGAAAGCAAAGACTTTGTGGAGCAGCTGCATATTTTCCACCATCCCATACAGCAAGACCATAGCTTCCACGCCCACTTGCATTGAAGAAAAAGATGATCTATGGTTTCTTCAGCCTCCCCGCACATAGGACACCCCAAGTTGTCATCCGGTAACAAACCAAAGCGCTTCAACACCTCCCTCACAAGCACCCGACCATGCATAAGTTGCCATACAAACATCTTAACCTTAGGAGGACAAAAGCTCTTCCAAATTCTGTTGAAAACCATGGTATCCCCGGACCATACCTGCTCAAGGCTTTTCCAAACCGATTTAACAGTAAAGAGGCCATTGGAACATAAAGTCCAACCAACGGAATCCGAAATCTCCTTCCTAACTACCAAACCCTCTATGCAATTATTAAACGCAGCCCATTGATCCTTCTCCCAGTCGAAGCACGGTCTTCTAAGATTAATACTCCACTGCCATCTATTACCAACATAACAACCATGCTCCCTCACCCGCCCCAATTTATTCGAAGAAAGGGAATAAATTCTAGGAAAAGCTTCCTTCAAACGCACCCCTTCAAATTTAATCTCCTCCCACAGTCTAGCTCTGTCACCACCATCTAAAACCACCTTCATCCATTACCTTAGCCATATTCGAACCCTGTTCTAATAAACTCCCCACAGCCTTAACAAAAAAAGACGTCAAAGGACCCCCATCCCAATTCCAACTTAGAGCAAACAACAGAACACCATATTTTGCAAAAATAACCCTCTTCCATAACGACACATCTTCCTTCCTGAATCTCCAAATCTATTTAGCCAATAGACCTCTATTTTTGTCTATAACATTTCCAATACCGAGCCCCCCGTTATCCTTACTTTTACACATAACATCCCATTTTATCGCATGTAATTTTCTCTTCTCACACCCATCACCCTAAAAAAAACTCATTTGAAGTCTTTCTATACTCCTCGCAACACCCACCAGAATTTTGAATACTGACATAAAATAAATCGGAATACTAAACATGATTGCTTTGATAAGCACTAATCTCCCCCCTTTGTTTAAGAACAATTTTTTCCAAGGCGCCAACCGGTTCTGAATACGGAAAACTAAATCCTTCCAAAACAATTTTGAGCATGGTCGACCCCCAAGAGGTAGTCCCAAGTATGAAATTGGAAGGGATCCTCTTGCACCCTTAAACAACTCAACCCAATTAACCTCTCTCCCTCCCCGTTTGCCCACCTGAACCACACACGATTTTCTAAAATTAATACGTAAACCCGAAAACACTTCAAAACACCTCAAAATCCTCCTCACATTAACTAAATACTTTTCCTCAGGTTGGAGAAAAAGCATGGTATCATCAGCAAACTGCAGATGAGACACTTGGATATCATTATTGCCAAAAGACACCCCTTTCATCATACCCAAGTTACCAGCTTTAATAAATAACGCATTCAAACCTTCCACCACTATATTAAACAAAAAAGGGGATATGGGATCTCCCTGATGCAACCCCTTCTCCAACCCAAACTGCCTCGTTGGACTGCCATTTACCAAAACTAACAGAAGAGGAGTGGAAATACAATATCTCATCCATTGTCTCCATTTCCATCCGAAACCCATATCACGAAGAATGTCATCCACAAAAGTATGATCTACACTATCATAAGCTCTTTCAAAGTCTAACTTCACCATAATACCCCCTTCTTTGCTCTTTTTCCAATGATGAATGATTTCCTCTGCAATAATGAATCCGTCTAGAATATTCCGACCTTTAATGAAGGCCATTTGAGTTTCGCCTACCACTGTACCTATGACTTTTTTCATCCGGTTAGCTAAAACCTTAGCCAGGATCTTATACAATGATCCCACCAAGCTTATGGGTCTGAAGTCTGTCATCGTCTTCGGCTTCAAACACTTAGGTATTAGAGCTATAAATGACTGATTAAGCTCTACCACCACCTTCCTATCATCATGAAACTCTTTCATAAAATTCATAAAATCCCCACTAATAACCGGCCAATTTTCTTTGATAAAACTCATATTAAACCCATATGGGTCTGGCGCTTTATTTCCATCACAACTATCAAGAGCCTCTTTCACCTCCTCAATGCTAAAATTCTGCTCTAACATCTCACTGTCCACTCTTGATAGTTTTTTAATAGGGAGCCCCCTAATCTTAGGCCGAAGCCACTGAACATTCTTGAATTGACCCTCAAAGAAATCAGCCACCCCACTAGAAACCTCCATCGGTTTAGATCTACTCACCTCATTAAAATCTATATTCTCAATGAAGTTATTCCTACGCCTACCACTAGCCACACTATGGAAAAACTGGGTATTCCGGTCACCCTCAAAGAACCATTTAACTCTCGAATTTTGTTTCCACTGCTGCTCCTCCTACCTAAGAGTCTTCCAAAGCTCCGCAACAACACCTAACCTACATTTTCTCATCTCATCCGACCAACCTTTCCTGACTACCTCTTCATCCAAATTACTCAATTTGTCCTCCAACTCTTTTGTGGTTGATCGATCTTTGGCCTTAGCCACTGCCCATCTCTTTATGTTTCTCTTAGCACCTCTCAATTTTACACTCAATATGCGACTACTAGAACCAGCCACTTTCCTCCCCACCCACTCCTTTTTGACATCATCCATAAGATTCTTCTCATCTAACCAGTTGTTTTGAACCTAAACGGGCTCAAACCCTAAAACTCCTGTGAGATCCCCAAGCTAATAGCCGAATGATCCGATATGGTCCTGTGTAGCCGAGATTGTTCCAAATTAGAGAACCAAGACAACAATATCGGTGAAACTAGAAACCTATCCAGCTTTGCCCAAGCACCCCCAATTATGTTATTCGACCAAGTAAAAACTCCACCCCTCATAGGCATGTCAATAACCTTTGCTTGAAGAATGAAACTATTGAAAGCTACAGCTGACCATTTATTAAACTCCACCCCCCCTTTCTTTCAAACTCAAAGAGAACCGTATTAAAATCCCCACCTATACACCACGGCATAGGAAACGCCTGTTGAACATTGAGAATGAAACCCCATAGCTCTCTTCTCTCCTTTTCCGAATTTGGAGCATACACGTTACAAAACACAGCCTCTTTGTTCAATTTATTCAAAACCCCTACCAAAATAACACACCATCTATTAGATATGCAATCTTTAATAGTTACCAGCTCCTCATTCCACAAAGTTAGAATCCCCCCTGCAAAACCTACAGCTTCAACCCCCACTCCCCTTTGCAGCACCAAACCACCCAATCCTCTAATAATCTTACTATCATAAGCACTCAGTTTAGTCTCCTGAATGAAAAAAACTGTCGACTTATGCTGAACCACCACTTTACTAATCTTCCTTCTTTTAACATCCTTCCCTAAACCCCTTACAATCCAAGAAAGAGCTAACATAAAGAAAACATAGACCTGCCCAACACACATCTGATCAGCTACCGTCCTTCAGTCGACTTATCCTCCTTTTCCCTCATTGTTAAATACTCAACAATCTCATTCTCCTACCCGTTATAATCAAAACCCAAAGCTACTGTTATTTCAAGCACCTTCGCCACCTCCTCCTCCATGTTAAAGGAATTTCATGTACCCACTACCTCACTGTCGCCACCCTGCCCTCCTAAATTATCTTCTCTCAAACCCCTTTTCCTAGCTTCTCGTTCTATCCCTCTAGCCACCCTTTTTTCAACCATTTTAGCAATTTCCTCCTCTAAATTCCAAAGAACTCTTTTGGATTTCACCTTATACCCAATATCCGTGTTACATTTCAACCCTCTAGTAATCATAGGATGACTCTTCACAGTTGAGTTAGAGCGTTTACTTCTTGTATTTTTCGAATTCATGGTTCTTGTCCCCCTCACCTGATTTCAGTTATCCTTCCCATGGCCTATCCTGTCCGAATTCACACACAAAAAAATTCATTATTCCCAATTATCGTAATTGTAAAGGACAACAAAAAGGATTACACATACTTTCACTATGTAAAAGTAATACCAAGTTCAATATTCTTCAAAAAAAAAAAAAAAAAAAAAAAAAAAAAAAAAAAAAAAAAAAGGAAAATTGCACAAACATCTTACCAAAATTGCATATACTTCCCTTGCTTTTCGTTGACTAGCGTTAATTGACAGTTTGACTAACCATAAAATTTAAAATGTCTAAATTACCCATGAATTAATTATTTTATTATAATTATTATTATTATTGAGATTTTATTATAATAAAATTAATTAACTAACAATTTTTTTATTTTAAAAAAAAAACATTTTTTTTAAGAAAAATAAAAATCTTTTCCATGGGAGGCCTATAGAGACTAGAGACAGATTAATGAAAATTTGAAATGAAGTACATACAAGTCTTTTAAGTTTTATTTTTTAAATAAATGATCAAAAATAAGAACGGTCAATTAACTAAAAAAAATTGTTAGTTAATTAATTTTATTATAATGCAATCTCAATAATAATAATAATAATAATAATAATAATAAAATTAATTCAAGAGTAATTTAGATATTTTAAATTTTATGGTTAGTCAAACTGTAAATTAACACTTAGTCAACGAAAAGCAGAGGAAGTATATGCAATTTTGACAAAAGTTGCAGCTAATATTAGTCAAATTTCACATGGAAATAAATAGCAAGCTATTAGCTATGTATGAATGTACATACCTTAGCTTGCACTACAAGAAAATCTGATTTCTATAATGGGACATCTACAACGGGCATTCTGGGCCTGTGATAAATAAGCAATAGAGTGTCGGGATCCTCATAGAATCTCTCTACCTCATTTTTTACACGATCTATGCAACTAGAGATTCCAAGGTATATATATTATTGACCTCTCATATTATATATATGTCCCCATTTCTGTGCACTATAATTTGCTGGTAATAACTTAGTTTTATCTACTACATGAATTGTCAGATCTTCACAGCAAAATTGGTTATCTTGTTCAACTTGGGAGCATTTGGATTGATAGTACTCTTCACCTATCTATTGTCATCTCGGTCGCTGTCTATGCGGCTCCTCTTACTATCATGGTACATATTAATTAATTATTTGACCGAATGTTTCACATATCTTGACCAAGGTATCATTATTGTCCTAATTAATTATGATACTTTGAACAAATTTCAGAGACAGGTTAGAACAAAGAGCGTGGAATTCATGCCATTGAACGGAGATCATCAGGTTGATATCATGATACTATTCAATTGATCACCATGTGATCATCAAATGCATTAACTCAACAACGTGTGTGTAAATAAATATATAGGCTTCATCAGTGGCGGATCTAGAAAGTTATATGAGATGGGGTACTTAAAAAAATATTAATAATAACAACAATTACGACTTTAATGACGTACACACATTTATATACTAATGAATTTTTTTATAATAGTTTCTATCAATTTTGTTAAAAATTGTTATATCTAGGTGAAATAATATCATTCATCCAGTAATATTCAATTTGATTATATTGTCAAAACCATTTTTATTTTTAAAATTGATTATAAAGCTAAACATATGATTTTAGAAACACACATGCACATACGAGGACGAAAACGCACGCAACTGCCCGCACAAGCACACACATTTATATACTGATTATCTAGTTCTAGAAATTGCATATCTTTAAGAATACAAAATAACTCAACATTATATTAATTTTCATAAGAATAATGGTATTTTAATAAATAAATAAAAGAGTTAACGTTGATGGACAAGATTGGAGCTTGGGCAAATGACTCTTAGGTCAACAGCTCAAATCCTACCAATGGCGAAAACTTTTACAAATATATGGTCCCAAATTAATAGATATTGTCAAAAAAAAAAAAAAAAAGTTAACATGCATTCAAATATGATAACAAGTAAAATAGAAAGAAAAAGAAAAAAAAAAAACTATAAAATGTTGAATAAAATAAAAACAATATGAAAATTTAAGTTTATTTATATGGGGTGAATACATATATAAAAGGCTAAAAAAATTATTGGTTTATTGTTTTAGCCAACAATTTAAATTTTATTGTTTTTATCACTTTTGACAACTTTTGGACAAAATTACCCCTAAATTTTACTTCTCCTGACATGTAACTTGGTTACATACCATTTGATTATAAGTTACATATGAGTTAATTTTTCAAGTTACATGTCAGTTAAGTTTTAAATTACATATCAATTAACTTTCGACCTACATGTCAATAATTTTCAAGTTACATGTCAGTTATAAAATTTTTGGATGGGTGAAGTAAAGACAAAATGGAGAGCAATCTTGTCTCTTCAAGGCTAAAGTTGATAAGTATAATAAAAAATAAATTTTTAACTAAAAACAATAAACCAATAAACTTTTTAATCATTTCTTGTAATTTCCTCTATTTATATTGTATAATTAAATATACGATATGTATTTTTAAATTACTAATTTTTTTTATTTGAATAAAATTTTTGGGTGGGGCACGTGGCCCACGCCCCCACCTGGTCTTTAGCTAAGTCCACCATTAGGCTTCATATACTCAATATGTAGAGCTGGGACTAGACAAAGAGAATTAATTAACCGGAAGATAGCTCATTTATTGTTTGTTACAGCTCATTCTAGATGTTAATGGCATTGGCAATGTAATTTGGTTTTGATTAATACAAATATCTTTGCGCATTATGCTGCTATTTATTTATTTTATTTTATTTTTGAAAGGTCATTATGCTGCTATTGAGCTAGCTATAATATATGATTTACAATTAATTTATAGCTGAATGACTGGTTAAGATATATTTTTTAAAAACTATAAATTTAAAGATTTCTTAAGGTGGTCACATATAATAATGACATTAAATCATTTTTTTTTTATTTAAAAAAGACAAGTATATATGAATGATCATATCTTGAGTGCAAGGCATCCTACTTAGGGTGTGTTTGGTAGGGAGGAAAGAAAATAGGAAGGATAGAAAGATTTGGAAGAATAAAAACACGAGGGAAAGAAAGGAAAATGATTTTCCTTTGAGCTGTTTCGTAAACAGGAAGGAAAGAATGGATCTTTTTTATAATTTTACTAATTTACCCTTACATTAAAGTTTATATATATTTAAAAAAAATGAACAAATTGGTAATTTTAATTAGGGGGAATTGCACAAACATCCCCCGAGGTTTGATAAAATTGCATGAATATGATAGTTTTGATCATATACGCACAAACATCCCTCAATATTTGAAAATTGTTGCACAAACATCCTCTACCATTAGATGGATCCGTTAGTCAATGGTCAAACATGTAAAAAGTCCAAAATACCCTATTTTTTTATTTTAAACAAAATTAAAATTTCAAAAATAAGATAAAAAAATATTAAAAAATCTTTTAGAAAATGTGAATGTATCTTAAATCAAAAAGCTAGAAAAAAAATTCATCTTAAAAAAAAAAAAAAACAAATTTAGTTTGTGCAATTCCCCCTTGATTTTAAATAAATTTAAAATTTATTTATTATTAAATTGTTTTAAAAACTATTTTTTTTTTTATTTGTAAAGATGAATTTTTTTCCAGGTTTTAGATTTAAGATACATTCATATTATCTTTTTTTTAAAATTTTTTAGTTTATTTAAAACAAAAATAAATGGTATTTTAGACTTTTTACACTTTTGACCATTGACTAACGAATCAATCTAATGGCAGAGGATGTTTGTGCAACAATTTTCAAATATTATGAGAATTTTGTGTATATATGACTAAAACTGTCATATCTGTGCAATTTTATCAAACCTCGAGGGATGTTTGTGCAAATACTATAGAATTTACTCAAATAAAACTCTATAACTAAGATTTTACTTGGGTAAAAATAAAATACAAATTCAACTCTAAAACTAATTATATTTTTTTTTTCCATTGCTATTTGTGGAATCAATGTATTGAATTATCTAAAAATCATGAAATCATAATGGTTTACATATTTAATTATTGTCATAGAAAACAACAACAATAATAATTAAACTAACAATATGCAGCTTCTTTTGTCTTAAAATAAATAAATAAATAAATAATAAATAATAAAACTATTTTTTAATGACCAAATAAATCAATTTTTTTTCATTTAAAACTTTGGTTTTTTTTTAAAATCCATCCACCAAGTTTTTCGGTTTACAAACTAATTAAATTAATAAGAATTTGTAGTTGAATTAAAGTAAAGTGAGTGAGTAGTTGTGTTTGAAAACCGTATAAACTTGATCGAGTTCTATAACTGCTTTAAAAACAAAGTTCTACAAGACTACAATTACAACAATTTTTTATTCAATCACAAAACAATAATAAAAATGAAAGTAAGCATACCTGAATACATTCAAAATCAATGGAATCAATTATTGTTCATCCATTCCTTGACTACATGTGGAAAAAAAATTATATTTCCTGATTGATGTTGGGTTTGATTAAGTATATATTATTAGGGTTTATTTTGATTGGGTGTTTAACTTATGGGGTGTAGAAAATAAATTTAATTTTCAATTATAAAGCTATGTAATTTAAGTAATTAAATGTAAGGGTGTTTAAAGATAAAAAAGTTTCATTAAAACATGGGTGTAGAAAGATATTTTATGGATAGCAATAGAGCCACCCGTAATTAAAAAGACAAAAGTTTGTGTTATGTCCACCTATATTTCATATACATGTAAGTAGACTGCCTTGCACTCAAGATATGATCGTTCATATATACTTGTCTTTTTTAAATAAATAAAAAATGATTATATGTGACTACCTCAAGAAATCTTTAAATTTATAGTTTTTAAAAAATATATCTTAATCAGTCCTTCAGCTATAAATTAATTGTAAATCATATATTATAGGGACAATCACTATGGTGGCCATCAAATTAATGATTTTTTTTTTTTTTTTTTGAAAAGGCCATCAAATTAATTATATACTATCAAAATGTCCACTGAATTAGAAAGTTGTTCCAAAATTGCCATTTTTGGCGAACTTTGTGACACCAATGACCATTCCATCAAATACCGTTAAAACACCATTAACTTCATGTTCTTTTGGTATCAAAATGGTCATTCCCATATTTAAACTATAACCTCAAGTTTTTCATCCTAATTAATAATCAACATAAGAGATTTTCACCTCATATTCTTTTTTTTTTTTAATTAATTTTATATTAAATTAATCACCACGACCAAGTTGAAACTTAAGAGTTTGTAAAAAAAATAAAAAAAATAAAATAAAAAACATTGAGACTTTGAGAGATGGAAAAAGTCACAACATCAATTTAATGGGAAGATGAAGACCTTGAAATATTCAAAGCAATGGATGTTTTCGCTTGAAAAAACAAAACGTTAAATGTAGTCACAATAAACTAAGAAGTTGAACTTTATGTTATCTAAGTAAACACGTGTGCTTTCATTCTTCTCATACTGTAACTTGGTTAAAAACTCTAACAAGTCAGGCAACCACATACATTATTCTTTAATTAAAGGTAACATATTAAGAGTTCTATACAGGGACGTAACCAGGATTAAACACTAGGGTGGGCTAGAATAAATTTGTTTTTATTGATCATTAACAATAAGAGAAAATTGTATTAATTGAAAATAAAGATACACCTGGTCAAGATGACATAGTGAGGCTTACCCTGTTGATTTATATTCTAAAAAAATATGCTAACAAATTTTATTGAAAAAAAATAAAATCAAAACAAATTATAAAATAAACATGAAATACAAATACAATCTAATACTAATTAAGTTGTATCCTACAATTTTCCAAAGGATCTAACCTATCAATTATGAATTCAGGATCAATAGCACCAACACTTTCTCTTTCAATGTAGACAAATATGGAGTTTGTTAAAAAAATCATTTTCCATCTTATTGCAAAGTAATCTCTGTTATGTTGTTGTTGTGGAAACAAAAAGAGTCAAGATTAGACGAATCAACTTATCGATAATTCACTTTCTGGTGTGAGATCCCATAGGAAATTTTTGTGCGGGATCAAATTTTATCACATACGATAAACCGTGTAAAAATTTTTTACACGGTTTGATAAACTTTGATCCCATACGAAAATTTTGTACATGATCCTGCACTTGATAATTTCTACATTATATAATAAGGAATATTACATGTCAATAATAATAATAAAAAAGTGATGTGATTTTATTGTTTTAATTAATAATTGACATAATAGTATAATATAGGAAGAGAAGAAATATATTTTGGAAGATCAATTCCAGATATTAGTAAACAGATTAGACCACATTTAAGTAAATTTGGAGAAAGTTTAGGGAGATAATAATTATTAAAGAAAAATGAAAAAAGAAATAATAAATAACTCATTCCTCGTTACTCGTGAGTTGTGATGTCTGAAAAAAGTCAACAACATTGGAAATAATACAAGCAGCCTTCTACAGTACCGCTTAGATAAGGAAATATATGTATTATTAACCGTTTATTTTTACTTTCTTAACTTTAAATTTTTTTTTTTTTTTTTTAAAAGCTAGGGTGGGCTTGAGCCCACCCTAGCCCAGCCCAAGGTCCGTCCCTGGTTCTATATCAAGATTACCATTTAAAATTTCCAAATTTTTCTAGAATTAATCTATTAGCCATCCATTTGATTAATTGATATCAAAATGATCATTATATGTAATCTATATTGTATAGAAAATAGAGTAAACAATCATAAACAATAAAATTTTATTCAAAACAAAAAAATACATAAATTCATAAACAATGGAGAAAATGAATTCTTTATTTGATTCAATATAATTTTAGTTTCATACACTTCAAATACTACTTGTCAAACTGCACTATTATACCAAAATCCCCTACATAAGTATATCAACATGTTCCTTTTAATCTAAAAACAGCTCCAAAACCATGTCTTTTTTTTTTTTTTTTCTATACAAATATACTAAGACTGCACCCTATTCAAAACCACACAAAAATATACCAACCAAATTTCATAGTTTTAGTTTGGTCGTGGTGATTAATTTAATATAAAATTAATTAAAAAAAAAATATGAGGTGAAAATCTCTTATATTGATTATTAATTAGGATGAAAAACTTGAGATTATAGTTTAAATATGAGAATGACCATTTTGATACCAAAAGAACAAGAAGTTAACAGTGTTATAACGATGCTTGATGGAATGGTCATTGTTGTCACAAAGTTTGCTAAAAATGACCATTTTGAAACAACTTTCTAATCCAATGGCCATTTTGATGGTATGTCATCAATTTGATGGTCATCGGGGTAATTAACCCTCTTAAAAATATCAGATTATAAAAAATAAAAACTTTAAATCTCCATTCATCTTCTGAAATGGACTAGCTTTTCCTTAGCGTCACCAAAACTGATTTATTTTAGAGTGCTAACTGGTTTAGTTGGTAATTAATAATTATAGAAATGAAATGTTCGGTTCAAATCCAATTGTTTATATTTGTTTAATGATTATATGATTAATATTTATTTTTAAGTAAGTCAATGCCAAATTAGGTTTATGTTATTAAAACTTAAGAATTGAGAAATCCTAATTAGTGTTTTTCTTATACCGATAAACTAAATATTAGTTTCAAAAATATAAAAAAGAGCCGCGCAGGCAGTGACGCAGCTCGATTATGTGTTGGAAAGTTTTTATATTATAATTTAATTTCGAATTGTTCAATCTAATTCCATTTAATCACTTTTCTTATAATAGGCTTGGAAGATTTTAATAGATTAATAATCTGTGTCAGAAAATAAATTAAGTTTGGTATGGTTGAAAAATGAATACAACTAGCAAAAAAGAAAATGAAAACGGCAACTCGTCATTTTTTTTTTTTTTTAAAGCTTTTTGCTATTGATAGGATTCGAGCTACTAACTTTGGAGTTATTTACCCAAACTCCAAGCTCGTCCATCTACTAGCTGATCTACGCCCTTATTAATATAATAGAGTGTGTTAATTAAGAGATCCAATTAGATAACGTGAAGCTTCAATCTTGCTTCATTCATCAAGTAAGAAAACCTGGAAAAAAAAATAAAAAAATCCTCAACAACTGTTTGGCATTATCACTTTTATATATAGCTAATAGCTCATATAAATATATGTATCAATCACTCCTGAGAGAATTCTCATTACTATAAGCACTTTCTAGTTCATTTCAAAGAACCAAGAATGGCTTTGTTAATTCACTTCTCTCTTTCAATTTTATTCGGCCTTCTTGGTAATTATTAATTCACAATTATCTATTTCAAATCCCCTTAACAAAATTTGTTCTTGCAGATCAGTTATTAATTGACTTGATTGCTTTCTGATTGTACATGCAGGTAACATAGTGTCATTCCTTGTGTATCTGGCTCCAATGTCAGTTCTCTATCTCTCTATAAATTATAAATTATATATTAAAGTTTGTGGGTTTGTTTATTTATTAACTACTAACTAGTGTGTTGTTTTCAGGCCAGCCTTCTACAGGATCTTGAAGAAAAGATCAACAGAAGGGTTTCAATCAATGCCATATTTGCATTCTAAAAAAATAAAATCAATACCATATTCAGTGGCACTATTCAGTGCAATGCTATATCTCTACTATGCCTTCCTCGTTCAAAATGGATCTATGCTCTTACCCATCAACACTTTTGGGATTTTCATAGAATCTCACTACCTAATCATTTATATGATATATACAACCAGAGATTATAAGGTAATATATTAATCAATCCATTTTTGGAAACTGTTTCATTTTGCTAGTAATTAATAACTTAACTTAGTTTTATCCACTACATGAATTGTCAGATCTTCACAGCAAAGTTGCTTATCTTGTTCAATTTGGGAGCATTTGGATTGATTCTACTCTTCACCTCCCAGATCACGACTGCCTCTAAGAGACTTGCAATTGTTGGATGGATTTGTGTTGTCTTTTCGCTTTCTCTTTCTGCTGCTCATCCTCTTGCTATCATGGTATGTATTAATTAATCAGATATATGCACCTTCGAGTTTCGATTATCGTCTTAATTCAATTATGATACTTTGAACGATTTCAGAGGCTGGTTATAAGAACAAAAATTCTAGAGTTCATGCCATTTTCGCTCTCCTTGTGCCAAACAATCTGCGCTGTGATGTGGTTTATGTACGGCCTTTCAATACACGATTACTACATCGCTGTAAGTACATAAATACAAAAACAACTACTTCCATATTCAATTAATGAATTATAAGTAACCTAAAAAAAATACAATTGTGATGGATGTTGTTTAGGCACCAAACATTCTGGGAATGGCATTTGGGTTGAGTCAGATGATATTGTACCTTATCTACAGTAAAAGAAGAAATGGAATCTCCCCAGAAGTTGATATAGAAGACCAACCAAATAAAGCTCCAGTAAACAAAGATGATCAGGTTCATAGCAGGGAAACAATAGAAATCAATACTATTCAACTCACCAAGTGATCATCAAATGCATTTCAACAACGCATACATATATATATATATATATTATAGACTGTTTGCTACAGCTTATTCTAGCTGTTAATGGCAATTTGATTGATATAAATATCTTTAAGGATCTCTTGAGGTAGTCACGACTCACATATATAATAAGAAGTTTGTGTATTTCGATCCGACGGCCAAAATTTATGTTGGGTATGCTTGTAATGCCATTGTAGTCTCTAATGCAAGAATGCCTTTGTTTGCATAATTTTCCTCATATGAACACAACTACATTTATCATTTATGTAGCATAATCCACAGCCAGAACAATTACAATATAATTAATAGATTTCGCTATTTTATTTTTTTTTCAATAAAAACTTACATTTAACCAAAAAGAAAATATGAATTAAAACTTTACGATACACAATAACTACACATTCACCTAGTTAATACAACACTAATGCTAGTCAGTCCAAAAACCAACCCAAATGATGTGGCAAGTGATTTGTCATTGTTATATTATTCACCACATCACCCTATGATTTTGTGTGGTGATGACAACTCATTTGCTAAATAATTTGGGTTGAATTTTGGATTAATTTTTTTAGATTGTATAGTATTACTCTTAATACAATCACCTAATTAATACAACATGCTCTCATGATATAATCAATAATCATATACAGATTCGCAGTCGTATAGAGTTCAGGGTTGCTGACTTCTTACCGGCTTACCACTACTTTACTGTTCAAGCTTCGCAAACCGCCCCTTAATCCTTGTCCTGCTTTCTGCCCGGACCTTCCTTGATTCATATCTGATATGTTTATCATACCTGTTAAATTACTGTCAGTTTAACAAGTTCAAAGTATCATGGAAGCATCAGTGTCATATATGATATATCCAATGCAAGTGCTCTACATTTGAGCACATATCCGACCTCTTACTTTTAGCTTCTGCCGATAAAATCTCAGATAGTTATCATTCATATAATATTTGAAGATATTTAAAGAATCTAACCACTAAAAGTGCTCCTACACTCAACTTTGTTGCTGCATTAGGCAAGAATGACATTTGATAATATAGAACCAATCAAATAGAGAACACATAAGTTTTCAGAAGCACTTTCTATAAGCCACGATATTTCTTAAGAGATCATTCCAGTTTTAGAAATATAAAATATAAATAAAATCAAAATATTCAATTCTTAGATATCTTACAATTTAAACTTGTACTTCTATGTGTGTTTCTCTCTAAAAAAAAAATAAAAAAATAAAAAATACAATTTGAGAGGCCATGCTTGTAAGGTAAAAGGCTAAAAGCGGTATAATACCTTCTTGTTTTCCTTTTCTCCTTGTACCGGGAGATTGCAGAATCTCTTTCCTGACTGTTTAACTCATGTAAACCAAATTTAGGAAGAACTGGTACAGTTTCAGTTGTAACAGTATCGGGATATTGTGTTTGTTCTTTGTGACCATCACTGCTATGACTTACACGGCCACCAGTTTCTAAATGTTGGTCAGGAACCACAGAACTTTCCTCAAACTTGTTTCTTAATAGTGATGAAGGAAGTTGATTAACAGCCACAAGACTATCAGTAAACCACTGAGCTGCACTGGCCTGCATGAAGGGAAGAATTTAAGCATATAAAGAGCTCTCCGGTCAGTGAATGAATCCATTGCATTACAAGTTCATCTAAGCATACAATTACATTGATCTTGCTTATTAAATACAGCAGAACAAATACAAAATCCAGCACTATATATGGAGACAATAGCATAAACTTTGATGATACACTATAAAAAATTGTTTGTATATCGTTTCTCCTGAATGCATAACCAGATTATATCATTTGCATGAACCAAAGAACTATCTATAGCATGCCACCATTTTGCTATTAACTTCAATAAGAAATTCCATTATTCATCTAATTGTCAACATAATGACCAAGGGCTAACAAATGAGACTGCTAAACATATGCTTCAAATGCCGGGACAAAGGTAATGCTAGAATCATCCCAGACCTGTTGTATCTTCACACTTCACAGTAAGAGTGTGGTATTCCTTTATTTCAATCCCAATAATTTCTGGGGACTAAATCTTTTTGCAGAAAGATAGAAATCAATCATCCTATTATGGCAATACTCATAGAAATGGTCTGATGGGGAAACGATTCCAAGATATGTACCAGCACAGCTCAAGTAGCAGTCTGGAATTTAAGTCAGACTATGGAGGTTTAAGGGGTTAATTTTTAGCTAAGAGTTAGGATAGGAGGTTTAAGTGGTTAGATATGTTTCTACCTACTATTAGATTCATATCCACACATTACAAAGAACCAACAAAGAGAAGAGCTGATTATGATCAACTTCTTCTTCCCAGTTCCCACCACTCATATACAGATTATCCATTTTGAGTGAGAATACCAATATCTGTTCGCTTTCTTTAAGACACTGTCCAGTCTTCAAATGGATTAGTTTGTGAAGGCCAAAACCTCATGGAAACTGAAAACTCTGATGTTTGTACAAAATACAGACCCCCAACTTCCAAGCTAGTATAGTTACCTGTTGCACTCTTAAACTTCAGTTGCTGCCTCCATAGCAGAATCACTAAGGTGACTACTTCCTATTCTCAAATAGTATAGTTGACTGGTTTGATAAAGATCTATACAAACAAGAGCATGCCCAAAGAGGACATCATACGCTGGCCATACAAAATTTCACACTCGCAATCATACACATGAAAGAAAACATACTTGAACGTTATATAGTATGAATTTGGAGAAAACCAACAAGAGAGAACCTTTTACCTCATGATCAGGAAATGAAATTGGTTTTGCATCATGTTCTAGACCAGTATGCAAATTTCCTGGCTGTCGATCTAGCTCAGGCACCAGCGAACGGAACCCAACAACGGTTTCAATATCTGCATTTTCATAATTGTAGTTGGGTTCCAACTTTGCAAGTTGACGAAGCTGACGAAGCATTTCTTCCTTTTGTTGCCCACAAGTAGCATTACGATTCTGATTCAAAAACAATATCCTGAACCAAGTCAAAACCACAATATTCGATGGAAAACTCCACAAACCTAGCCCATAAATGATCTAAAACAAACAGGACAAGCAATGAATCAAGAAAACAACGAACAACGAGAGACAAATTATTACTTTGCACTAATTAAAAGCCTAGAAACAGATATACAGTGATGTGAAATTTGAATTGAAACCAACTAAAATTCAACAATGTCTATGAAACCTAAGTACCTAACCTAAAATGGAAAAGTGATCAGCAATCTAAAATTTATTTTATTTTTTTGCCTATCTCTTCACTAACAAAGCAAAGAGAAAACCACCAATTGAAGAATTGTCATAAATCAGAACTCAGAAAAGTAACCTACATAACTAGAAAATATACAATCTTTGAAACATAAATTGATCTAAACAGCAACTAAAAACAGATCTAAAAAAACTTACTTTAGGCAGAGAAGGCACATCCAAAGCTTGATAATTATGAGCCGCATCACTAGGAACAATCAAATTATCAATACTCACAAAATCATTAGCCCCCCAATCGAAATACTCGGATAACCCATCACCATCAAAATAATTGCAATTATTATTATTCTCATCAGTAGAAAACAAAGCTTTATCGTCCAAATCATCGAACCCGACAAAAGTCAAGAGCTCAGTGACAGATGGGCACCCATTGAAGGACTCAATTGGTCTACGGTTATGCACAGGAGAGACATAGAGCGTGGTATGATTTTCCCAGTCACAGTTGGAGCAGAGAACAGAGTGCTCTGTTTCACAGAAGATGGAAGCAGGGGAATCACCACAGATGTCACAGAGCTGAGAGCGAGAGTGCTTTGAGAAGAGCTGGTTTGTTGAGTGTACTTCTCTGTCACATGAGAAACAAAGCTTGGCTGAGTCAGCTCTGCAGTACAAAACAGCTCTACTGTCGTTACAGTAGTCGCAGAGTCGTTTTGGTTGCTCATGTTGTGGCAGCGTCGGCGGCGGCGTTTCTTGGGGTTTATGAGGGGTTTCACTCATTTCTTTCTCTGTTTTATTGTTGGGTTTGACTTTTGTTGATTTTAAGATAAGAAGGAGAACAAAAACAAGGCTTTGAAATGGCGCTAAGTTGCTCTCTATATGTCAGAGAGAGAGAGAGACACCTTATCGTTTCTTGCTGTGCAAGAAGTCAAGAACTTTCTTGAATACGAAGTTGATGTTTTTTTCTCGTGCATTTGAAATTGAAATGAAGAAAGTGATATTTTTCACCTTTTTTTTTTCTGCAATAAAAAAGTTGGTGTGGTTTTTAATTAGTTTGGGCTGACACGGGAAAAAACTCAAAAAGAAAGTTTGGGAGCTTCGTTAAAATTCAATTTTGAAGCTGTCAAAGTCGTTGAAAGCTACAGCAATTTTGGAATCATAGATGACACAATCACACAATATCTACAATGGTTCATCAAAATATCTCTGGACACCATCAGATCCACACAATCACTAGAATTACATTATAAATAGACATGCATCTGACTGCAATGGGGATGAATATCAATTTATCTTTAAAAATATATATATATATATATACAAATTACGACACTTTGTCATAGTTTATCATTCGACCCAAAAGCTTCGAGTTAATACATATTGAATTATTATTATTAGTATCTGAGTTGTAACAGTAGAAAAGAGTGAAAATTGTCCTTTTTTGGGGGGAGATGGGTACGGATTGATGATGTTTTTAATTTATCATACCTAGTAGCAAACGTTAATGGATTGGTGGTACATATGCATTATTTCAAGATTTATGAAGGTATTAAAGACACTAATTAATATGGTTCCCCAAACCATACACCCACTTAATAGGGTTGGGGGATGATTCTAGTTCTTATTTCTAAAGTTTGGTGAGATAATGATCGAAGATTATAATGACAGTTTAGTTTTGCTCCTTCAACCTTATTGAGAACGTGACACCGTTAAATCTCACTCCCGTTAATCCGTTAATAATAGGAGGGTTTGAGTCCCACTATGTGCATTTTATAAGTATATACGGTGAGTTTTCTTTTCGTCTTGTAGGAGTAGATATCTCCAGGTTTTATAAGTAAGTTATCCGGACCATACATGTAGTGCTTGATCTTGGTATGATCTGATAGACTCTTGAATCAAGGAAAAAAGCAAGGGCAAGGGGGATGAATGAAAGAGATGTGTAAAAAGGGTGAGATTATGAAAATCTTTATTGTCTTTAAAGCTGATATTTATGCTTGTGGTGGGAACAGGCAGAAGCACACCAACTTTTTTCCAAAGAAGTTGCTGGAGAGTGTGTCTCAGCAATAGAAAAAAATGGGGCCTAAATGACTCATCAAAACGATTGTCTAGCACTGTTTTCATCATTAATCATTGATTAATAACGATCGTCTACCTGTCTTCTTCATCATCACAAGTCATTAACAGCCAAAAACATGCATGCTTATCATCACCTCAAATGCCAGAATCTTGTCCATGAAGTTTTGATAAATCCAAACATCTCATAGGTAGATGGAGAGGTAGGACTTTTTCAAACTAATTGCACTCCATCATGTATGTATTGATGAGAAGGAGTTGAGGAAAGCTTGAACCGTGATGAATATATATTGAAATTCCGAAATTTCTGGATGTATTCACATCAAATCCATGATTGGAAAAACAAAAGCACACAAAATAAGAACAAATACTCAAATTATGAAATCATGAACAAACATGACCAATGCAATAATAAGATCAGACAACTGCTTTAAATGGAAATGAAATTAAAATACAAACGCAAATTTTTATCTGTATTTGGACAAAAGGGGAATCTAGATTTGGCATTCATGACAGATTTACGTTCATGTTGGGGAATCAAACCCTCTAGCTAAATACACAATCAAATCATTGTATTTTATATTATTTTTTTCTCCTAATAACGAGAGAAAAAAGGAGTCAATGTACTTTTTGTATATATGAGAAGCACTTGCTAAAAAGATAACTTTGAAATAGAAAAACACAGCATCTTCTATACCGAGTTTTTATCT